>CM038145.1:246994815-248194815 GCA_021437245.1 Aegilops speltoides
CGACCCTTTCGATGAAGCGGGAGATCATCATCGGCCGAATTGCAGCAAGTGCGGCATTAGAAGGACACTATGTGACATAAAAAAGAAATTATAAATCATTCAGGAATCTGGATACTTACGATCTTGCTGGAGGCCTGGCCCTTGAGGGCCACTCTTCGCCACCAACGTTGGCGTTGGCGGAGCTGTCCAGGGGAATAGTTCTTCCCCTCTTGGACCCTTCGGCCTCCCTTGTTGGGGAAGCCTTCCTCTTCCTCTCCCCCTCCTCTGGGAGAGAGTCCTCTTTTTCCTCCTCGTCTTCGGGGGAGGAGTCCGCCTCGGAGTCTTCGGACACCGGGAACTCTTTCGAGTACCCGTGGCCTCCTTCTTGGCCTTCTTCTCTGGCACAACATGTGGTACCGGAACCAGCAGCCCCGCTAGACGGGTGTCTACTGGGTTTTCTGGCATGGGAGTCGGGCAGATTATCTGCTCGGCCTTCTTCATCCAGTACTGTCAAAGGAAAAGGGAGATTGAAACCCGCTTAGGGTCAAACTATTAACAACAAGTGTCCCGTAAAGGGGTAGAATCACTTACCTCGTCAGCTGGACGCTGCGAGCGAAATCCGCGATCTTCAGCCGCGGATGCAGGAGCTTCAGCGCCCTTGAACAGCACCCTCCAGGCGCCTTCGTACATCGTGTCGAAGAGCCCGCTCAATGCCTGGTGCTGTGCTGGATCAAACTCCCACAGGTTGAATGCCCGTTCTTGGCATGGGAGAATCCGGCAGACGAGCATGACTTGAACCACATTAACAAGCCTGAGCTTCTTGTTCACCAGCTTCTGGATACAGGCTTGGAGTCCCGTCAGCTCCTCCGAACTACCCCATAGCAAGCCCTTCTCTTTCTAGGAGGTGAGCTGCATAGGGATACCAGATCTGAACTCGGGGGCCGCCGCCCACTTTGGGTCGCGCGGCTCGGTGATGTAGAACCACCCCGACTGCCACCCCTTGACGGACTCCACGAAGGCCCCTTCGAATCAGAGGACGTTGGGCATCTTGCCCAGCATGGTGCCTCCGCACTCCGCCTGCGTGCCCTTTACTACCTTCGGCTTGACATTGAAGGTCTTGAGCCACAATCTGAAGTGGGGCTAGATGCAGAGGAAGGCCTCGCACATGACGATAAACGCCGAGATGTTGAGGATGAAGTTCGGCGCCAGATCGTGGAAATCCAGGCCATAGTAGAACATGAGCCCCGGACAAAGGGCTGAAGTGGAAAGCCCAGTCCGCGGAGGAAGTGGGGAAGGAATACGACCCTCTCATGAGGCCTGGGGGTGGGGATGAGCTACCCCTTGTTGGGCAGCCGGTGCGCGATGTCGCCGGAAAGATATCCGACGCTGCGCAGTTTGGCGATGTGCTCCTCCGTAACGGAGGAGGCCAACCATTTACCTCCCGCTCCGGACATGGTCGGAGAAGGTTGAGACGAGATGCGCGAGCTTGGGCGCTGGAGCTCGAGTACGCGGAGATGGATAAGCAAAAGAGGAAGAAGGCGTAGGTGAAGAGGCGGATCCTTATCACCTTATATATAGGCGGATGAAGACTATGCGTCCCCACCGGCCTGGTAAAACTCGCTTATCTCCCAAGCGCCACCATCAATGGCGCGGTTGGGTTACCCACGTCCGTATTGATGAGAATCCCGGAATAAGGGGAACACGATCTCGCTCGACAAGGCGTGCCAGGAAACCGCCGCTAAACGCTACCGAGGTGGTATAATAAAAAACGATTCAAGTAAAGGCTTGGTAGTGGTGTGACGTCATGCCACAAAATACGTCAGCAGATTGAACTTGTGTACATATTATTCTCTCTACGGTGGAATGTGGAATTTATTTTGTAGAACCGGACACTATCCTGGTGTTCACAATCTTCTATGAATTATTCGGAGGAGGAACCCGCCTTGCAATGCCGAACAATATGCGCGCCGGTGTGACGCCCCGAGACCGATGTGCCAGGTGTCCGCCAGTTATTCGCCGTCGTTGCCATGTCATTTGCTTGTGTGTTGCACTTTGCCATGTCATCATTTGCATTTTATCATGTCATCATGTGCATTTCATTTTGCATACATGTTCGTCTCATGCATCCGAGCATTTTCCCCGTTGTCCGTTTTGCGATCCGGCGCTCCTATGTCATCCGACGTCCCCTTCTTCTCTCCTCTTGTGTGCGGGTATTAAACTTTCTCGGAATGGCCCGAGGTTTGCCAAGTGGCCTTGGTATAGCACCGGTAGACCGCCTGTCAAGTTTCGTGCCATTTGGAGGTCGTTTGATACTCCAACGGTTAACCGGGTAACCGTGAAAGCCCTCTTTGAGTTGCAGCCCAACACGCCTTCCAAAGTGGCCCAAAACCGATCTAACTCCCCTCCATGTTCTCGGTCGTTCAATCACGATCGCGTGGCCGAAAACCGCACCTCATTTGGACTCTCCTAGCTCCCTCTACCTATAAATAGACCCTCTCCCCCGAAATTCTCGGTCTAACCCTAGCCTCCTTCTACCTCGCGGCCACGGAGAAATCCCGCCGCCGGACATGTCGCCACCGCACGCGCCTAATCCCGACGTGCCACGTGTCCGCCGCCGCCTCCGCCGCCGCCTGGGTCCGACGAAGCCATCTGAGGCCAGCGGGCAGATCCGCCGCCCGGCCCGAGCCTCCGCTGCGCCGCGCCGCTTGGGCGCTTACCTCTCCGGTCGCGGAGCCGCCATGCTGCCTTCTCGTTGCCGCTCCGCCGGCGCCAGGTCATCCGCCGCCGCCGACCGCCCTCGCTGGCGAACCCGTCGTCGCCGCCTTCATCGTTCGCGCCAGACGCCTCCAAGCTGGCGCCGCCGCTGGTCGCCGCCGTTCCCTTTTTTGCGCGGAGCTTTCGCCGCCACGCTCCTCGCGCCGACCGCGCAGCCCGCGCCGCGCGCCAGCCTCCCTTCATGCCTCGCTGCCGCGCCCGGGCCCGACGCTCACAGCGCCTCCGTGCAAGCGTCTCCGCGCCGGCCCGACCACGCGCCATCTCGGACAAGGCCGCATTGCTCTGCATGCCCTCGCCGGCCCCGTGCCACCGCCAACCTCGCCGGAGAGCTCGCTGGACCCGTCGCCGGTCAGATCCGGTGGATCGGGACGAGATCCACCGGTCCCTCCAACCAAACGCCTCCCCGCTGCACCTGGATCTCCTCGTCCCGCACGCCTCCGTCCTGGTTGATTTTTCCCCGAGGTGAAAATCCACTAAGTCCCCAGATTCAGTTATTTTCATGCCATGTTCATGCCATCACATCTCTACATCCGTAGCTCCGTTTTGCGCGTGCAATATGTCGAATTGTTCGACTCGACGAGTACATCATTTCATTCCATTGCATCATTTTCATTTGAGGTCATCTTGATGCCCGAAATGCTGTTGGAAGAGTGCTTCATGTTGTTAATCTGCTGAAACTGTTATAACTTGCTGTTTTAACATTTTTGCCATGATTTATGTGTGCATCCTATGAGTATGAGCTCTACATGAATGTTGAACTATGCCATGGCATCTTTCCAGAGGTGTTGACCTTGTATTTTTGTGAGTTGTGTGCTGAGTGTATCAAGCTTGTAAAGTAGGGTAGTTGCTATTGTTGTTTTCCTGACAGATTCTGTTATATTTTGTTGCTATGTTAACATGCTTCTACTAATCATTCTATGCATAATCTGGAGATGCTCTATAAACATGTTTTGAACTACATGTCATGCTCTATCCATTCATGCCCTTGGTTGCAATTATAGATTGCTGGAACATGTTCATATCTTGCTCCAAAGTTGCTTGAAAATGTTGTTTGTCAGCCTGTTAACATTAAGTTCACTTGTTCCCATGTGTTTTCCTAGTGATCCATGCACCCTATGAACTTGCTCTTGCCATGCTTAGCTTCATAAAAATGCCTTCTTACTGTTGGTTGCCTTGCCATGCCATGTATTGCTCTGTGGTGAGTGATTCAAGCTCACGAACATGCCTACTTATCGTTGTTTCTGCCATGTTTGAATCTGTAATATAACTTGCCATGTTTACATTGGTGCCATCATATTTTCCGTGCCTTTTTGGCTCATGGTCAGTAAGGGTCTTTTGATATATGCTATTAGTAGTTTCATGCCATTCCTTTGTTTGCCATGATAAGTTCCTGTAATATGTTTTCTTGCTCTAAACATTGCAACCTGATGTTATTTCCTGATAAGTCTGAAACTGTTATTATTTGCAATATCTCCATGTGTTTTGGAGCATGTTCTAGTTGTTTCTGGAGATAGCTCAGTGTTCATGTTTTGTTATGCTTTACGTGTACTTCATGCCCATGCCTTTTGTTATTATGTTGGGATGCTGTAGCATGTTGTTTTGATGCTTGCAAGATGCCTAGTTGCTGTTTTGGACAGATTGTTGCTATAACTTGTTTAGTGTGTGTGTTGCACCATTGCGCCGTTTTGAGTGTGCTCTATATGAAACTTGCTTGTTTTTGCATGTAGCTTCATATTACCATGTTGCATCCTTGTTTTGGTGTGTTTGCTTGATGTTTGGGTGCATTTTGCATCGATGCCATGTTTGACTTGTTTTGCTCATATCTTCTAGCCCGTAGCTCCGAATCTAATGAACTTTATATGTAACTTGACTAGAATTTCGTGTAGATCATCTTGGTGCATCTTAACTTGCTGTTTAACAACTTGAACATAATGTTTATTCAGTTCTGGACCAATTTCGAAATATGCATATGAGGACTTACCGGAATTGTTATATGTTATTTCCGGCCTCATTTAAACTTGCCTTGATGTGTTGTTCTTGTATGCATCATCTCTTGCCATGAGTAGCTTCATGTAGCTTGGTCATGCATCATGCTTGTTGTGCATCATGTCATGTTCATGTGTGGTGTGTTTACTATGTTGTGTGCTTCTTCTCGATAGTTCTGTTTCGCTATGCGATCGTGAGGATTCGTTCGTCTTCGATTGGTTCGGCCTCATCCGTTCGTCTTCTTCATGGACTCGTTCTTCTTCCTAGCGGGATTTCAGCAAGATGACCGCTACTACGGATCTCACTACTATCATTGCTATGCTAGTTGCCTCGTTCTTTCGCTATGCTGCGCTACCTATTACCTGTTTGTCAAGCCATCCCATATTGCCATGAACCTCTAACCTTTGACACCATTCCTATGCAAACCGTTGTTTGGCTATGTTACCGCTTTTGCTCAGCCCCTCTTATAGCGTTGCTAGTTGCAGGTTAAGTTGAAGATTTCTCCATGGTGGGCAGGATTTTGGTTGGGATATCACAATATCTTTTATATTATTAATGCATCTATATATTTGGTAAAGGGTGGAAGGCTCGGCCTTATGCCTGGTGTTTTGTTCCACTCTTGCCGCCCTAGTTTCCGTCATACGGTGTTATGTTCCCGGATTTTGTGTCCCTTACGCGGTCGGGTGATTTATGGGACCCCCGACAGTTCGCTTTGAATAAAACTTGTCCAAGAAGGCCCAACATTGACTTTTACCATTTGCCTCACCACCACCTATCTTTTCCCTTGGGAGTCGCTCTCTCGAGGGTCATGTTTATTTTAGCCCCGGCCGATTGCTTGTCTAAGTGTTGGTTCGAACCGAGTAGATCTGGGGCCCCTGGCAACTCGAGGTCTGGTTTTACTCGTAGGATGTCTCATCCGGTGTTGCTCGAGAACGAGATATGTGCAGCTCCTATCGGGATTGTCGGCGATCGGGCGGCTTTGCTGGTCTTGTTTTACCATTGTCGAAATGTCTTGATGTACCGGATACCGAGTCGATCGGAGTGTCTCGGGTGAAGGTCTATTCCTTCGATGATCGCGAGAGCTTGTCATGGGCTGTTGGGACACCCTGCAGGGTTTAAACTTTCGAGAGCCGTGCCTGCGGTTATGTGGCAGATGGGAATTTGTTAATGTCGGTTGTAGACAACTTGACACCAGATCCGAATTAAAACGCATCAACCGTGTGTGTAGCCGTGATGGTCTCTTCTCGCGGAGTCCGGAAGTGAACACGGTTTCGTGTTATGTTTGACGAAGTAGGTGTTCAGGATCACCTCTTGATCATTGCTAGCTTCACGACCGTTCCGCTTGTTCTCTTCTCGCTCTTCTTTGCGTATGCTAGCCACCATACTTGCTTAGCCGCTGCTGCAACCTCACCACTTTACCCCTTCCTTTCCCATTAAGCTTTGCTAGTCTTGATACCCATGGTAATGGGATTGCTGAGTCCTCGTGGCTCACCAGATACTTCCAAAACCAGTTTGCAGGTGCCTATGTTACCGAGCAGGTGACGCAACCAAGCTCAAGGAGGAGCTTGATGAAGATCTTGCCCTTTGTGTTGTTTCGTTCTAGTTGATCAGTAGTGGAGCCCAGTTGGGGTCGATCGGGACCTTTTGTCGCATTTGGGGTTCTTCTTTTATTTTGGTTCCGTAGTCGGACCTTGATTGTATCTGGATGATGTAATGCTTTATTCATGTAATTGTGTGAAGTGGCGATTGTAAGCCAACTATGTATCTCTTTCCCTTATGTATTACTTGGGTTGTGTGAAGATTACCTCACTTGCGACATTGCTTTCATGGCGGTTATGCCTCTAAGTCGTGCTTCGACACGTGGGGGATATAGCCGCATCGAGGGCGTTACAAGTTGGTAATCGAGCCTTCCCGACCTTAGGAGCCCCAACGCTTGATCGCTTTTAGCGGCCGAGTTGTGTCTAGAAAATGTTTTGAGTCATTTAGGATTATATATATCGGAGAGTTAGGAATTCTTTTTACTCCCGGTCCTTCGACCTTTCGGTGAGGTATCCCGACGTAGAGTTTTGACTCTTCTCTTCTTAAATTTCACTAAAAAAATTTTTAGGATCACGCGGGTATCTTAGAATCGTTCCGATGGTTTTATGATGACAACATTGTCTTGGTTGCCTCCTGTCAGCAGGGGTTTTTTTTACTGGAGGTGTCCCGGGGAGTTGAGCTCCGAGGTGTTGTCGTCATAGTTTTATCGTTGTAGTTCTGGAATACCTGAGTATAGTACGCCGACATCGAAAATCTCTTTTATGCAGTTGTTGGTGAGATAACCCCGCTAACCCAGTACCGAGGTGAGTACGGGAGTATTGCCATGACTTGTATAACGGATGCTTTTGGAAGGTTGAGGTAGACGATTTCCGAAGGTTTCTTGGTTATGTGTTGACGGATGGATACAGCTTGGATGTAGGTATTATTAGTTTGGGTGAGATATATTGCTTCCCCTGTATCCCCAACACCTGATTGCATAACCAGAAAGTTTCGGGAGTTTATAGTTGGGAATTCAAGTAGCTCTTAGGATATCTTTCCGACGGATGTATGGTATGAAATTGGGGTTCGACGTCTATTGGTCCGCCTATTCACGGTTGGTTTTACAGTGGTCTCGTTGTGTCTTAAAGAGTCCTTGGCTATGCCGACTCGGGGACACTTCGTATGTCATGTGCACTGCCTTGTACATGATGGTGATGTACGATCGAGCCCGTGTAGGCCCCACCACGAAAACTTGGATTTAAATCTCTATCATATGTTTGTTCCGGCTTATTCTGCAAGCCAATCCTTTGTTTTGTTTTAATTGTGGTATTCGAGTTGCTTCGAAGTCAAATGTTGAATCCATACCTTTCCTAAACGGTGTTCTCATATTGCTATGTGAATACTAATCCTTTTTGATCATCGAGATTGTCATGTCTATCCTTTTCAACCGGCGTGTTTCTCTTCAAGTGGATCCGATCATTCTCCCCATCCGCAAGATCATTTCTAAGTTTTCTCAACGGTGTTTGTTTCGTTCATCCCAAGTTGTCCTTGTTTTTTCCCCACCCTCCCACCCTTTTTCTTCAAGTACTCAGATTTCTCAATCAAGTATCTTTTTTATTGATGGAAGTTTCTTCATTCTTTCCTTCAATGTTCTTATCCGGTGATTATCATGAAGATGGTCAGGAGTTTCAAGTTCATCATTCTTTGTTATTTTTTTTTCTACTCCGGTGGACTCAATTCAAGCTTTATCGATCATATCTTTTCCTCGTTTCTAATGTTTTCTCATGCCGGTGTATCTCATTATCATTCTACTTCTCGCTATTTGTCATTCCGGAGTGCTCAAGATATCTCACAAGATTCGTGTTTTCCATTCTTAATCCGTTCAAGCCATTTGGAGATTATTATCCCATTCAAGTCATTTAATTCAACCGGTGCAATCCCCTCTTTCAATCAATTGTTCAACGGTGTTTTCTTTTGAGTGGGCCCTAACCCACAGGTCTTTTCCCAGGATCTTACCCGACTCTTCTAATTATTCCGGAGCTATCCCAAATTCTTTTCCAAGTTTGATGTAAGAATGAATTTTTCATCAGTCAAATGTTTTTCTCCAAGATCTTTTAAATTCTTTTCATAGTTGGCTCAACCTCTTCGCTTTTGATTCTTCCGGTGTGCCTCGATAATTCTCGGTGGTGTTTCTCGTTGTCATTCTCATCATTTGAAGACTGAAGAAGAGTTTCTCTTTAATCTTGGTCCATTCTCTTCAATATTCATGGTCTCATAATTGTTTTCGATTGTGAGAATTCTTTTCTTACCATCCGGAGTATTTCATGAGTTGTTTCCATTTCATTTCTCCGAAGGCCATCATGTCTTAATTTGTCATTCTCAGCGTGTAGCTATCGTTCTCCAAATCTTACCGGTGCATCGTTCTAATATCCTCTTATCAGTTCATGATCTCTTGGTTCTCATGTATCTAAATTCTGGCAAGTATCTTCATTCATCTTTCAAACTCTTTCCGGTGAATTGTGCCTTCGCTATGTTCATTTTCAATTCTTACGGTGGTTCGTTCAAGATTTCACCTCTTTCGTTATCATTTAATTCATTCGTTCTTTTCAATCCTACCGGTGGTTCGTTGAAGACCTTCCCAAGCTTGCGCCATATCTATCTTAATCCTTTATACGAGAATAAGTAGTATGCCAAATCCGTTGCTTGTCATCAATTTAATTTGATGAAGGTTAAACATACAATAAATCTTATTCTTATTTCCTCGAGGTGATTCAATTCCTTTCTTCCGGAGATTGTTCGTGATGAAGTAATTCTCGGTTCTAGTGTTTCATCTTTTCCTTTTTTCGGAGTTCCAAGTTTTCTCGGTTACATTGTCGCGAAGCACCATCTAAATCATTGCAAGGATTCACCTTGTGTTTTCAATTTCTCTTTCTTTTCATTCCTTTTGTTTACCGGATTTCTTCATGGAGGCTCAACATGGTGATTCGTCAAGGATTCTTTTCATTCCTAAATTGTTCCTCAAGTTTTCTCTCGAGGTTATGATCAGTCAAGCTATACTCAAAATTAAACAGGGTGCCCAACACTTGTTTTGTTTTGAGGAGTTCAAGTATTCTTCATCTTGCATTCCAAAGTGCAATTCTTTCTACCTTATCATTTGAGGTGGTGTTATGTCACTCTTGACAATTTCCATTCATGTTTCATGATTCATATTGTTGTCAAGAATGAGGTATTTTAAATCCATCAATCCCTTTGTTGGAGTTATCTTGGGTTATATTTCACCTAAAGCTTTCCCTAAGGGTTGTTGCTATTTATGGTGCTTATAAATGACCCAAGTTCTTCTTTATCCTCCTGGTGATATAGCTTTCTCGTCTCCTTGTTCGTATCAATGAAATTCTATTCCTCCATTTCCAACCGGAGTGTTGTATCATCTCCTCAATATCATCTCATCTTATCAAGTTTTCCTTCTTCTTCCAGTCGGAGTGCTGCCCAAGTTATATCAATCTTATCCCTTCTCTATCTTGTGTTAACCGGAGTGGTTTCGAATTCTATCTTGTCCATTACACTCTTGATTCATGTCTTTCAACCTTCTAGTTCTCGTAATACTCCTTGTTCTTTTTTTCTAACGGATTGTTTGCAATCTCGTTCATCTCTGTTATACTCTTTCTTTTAAATTGCTCAACCTCTCAAGGTTCATGGTTTCACTCGTTCGTCAAAGAAGCAACTTTGTTTTACCTCTTCCTCTTACGCTTTTCTCCGGTGCCATTCTAGATCTCGGGACGAGATCCTCTCGTAGTGGTGGAGTGTTGTGACGCCCCGAGACCGATGTGCCAGGTGTCCGCCAGTTATTCGCCGTCGTTGCCATGTCATTTGCTTGTGTGTTGCACTTTGCCATGTCATCATTTGCATTTTATCATGTCATCATGTGCATTTCATTTTGCATACATGTTCGTCTCAAGCATCCGAGCATTTTCCCCGTTGTCCGTTTTGCGATCCGGCGCTCCTATGTCATCCGACGTCCCCTTCTTCTCTCCTGTTGTGTGCGGGTATTAAACTTTCTCGGAATGGCCCGAGGTTTGCCAAGCGGCCTTGGTATAGCACCGGTAGACCGCCTGTCAAGTTTCGTGCCATTTGGAGGTCGTTTGATACTCCAACGGTTAACCGGGTAACCGTGAAAGCCCTCTTTGAGTTGCAGCCAAACACCCCTTCCAAAGTGGCCCAAAACCCATCTAACTCCCCTCCATGTTCTCGTTCGTTCGATCACGATCGCGTGGCCGAAAACCGCACCTCATTTGGACTCTCCTAGCTCCCTCTACCTATAAATAGACCCTCTCCCCCGAAATTCTCGGTCTAACCCTAGCCTCCTTCTACCTCGCGCCGCCGGACGAAATCCTCGCCGCCCGGACATGTCCGCCACCGCCCACGCGCCCAATCCCGATGTGCCACGTGTCCGCCACCGCCTCCCGCCGCCGCTTGAGCCAGACGAACCCATCCGAGGCCTGCTGGGCTCAGATCCGCCGCCCGGCCCGAGCCTCGCCGCGCGCCGCCGCCGGCGCTTACGTCTCGGCCGCCCGCGCCGCCGCCGCCGCGCCGCTCCGCCGGCGCTGGTCATCCGCCGCCGCCGACCGCCCTCGCCGGCGAACCCGTCGTCGCCGCCTTATCGTTGCGCCGCCTCGACGCCTCCGAAAGCGAAGGCCGCTGGTCACCGCCGTTCCCGCCTCGCCGGAGCTCCCGCCGCCCACGCTCCTCCGCGCGCCGACCGCCGCAGCAGCGCGCCCGATCGGCCGCTTCGCCCGCGGCCCCCCGCCGCAGCCCGGGCGCCGCAGCGCCTCCGTGGCGCGCGTCTCCCGCGCTGCCCCGACCGCCGCGCCATCCGACGGGCGCCGCCGCCGTCTGCATGCCCTCGCCGGCCCCGTGCCACCGCCAACCTCGCCGGAGAGCTCGCCGGACCCGTCGCCGGTCAGATCCGGTGGATCGGGACGAGATCCACCTGTCCCTCCAACCAAACGCCTCCCCGCTGCACCTGGATCTCCTCGTCCCGCACGCCTCCGTCCCGGTTGATTTTTCCCCGAGGTGAAAATCCACTAAGTCCCTAGATTCAGCTATTTTCATGCCATGTTCATGCCATCACATCTCTACATCCGTAGCTCCGTTTTGCGCGTGTAATATGTCGAATTGTTCGTCTCGACGAGTGCATCATTTCATTCCGTTTCCTAATTTTCATTTGAGCTCATCTTGATGCCCGAAATGCTGTTGGAAGAGTGCTTCATGTTGTTAATCTGCTGAAACTGTTATAACTTGCTGTTTTAACATTTTTGCCATGATTTATGTGTGCATCCTATGAGTATGAGCTCTACATGAATGTTGAACTATGCCATGCCATCTTTCCAGAGGTGTTGACCTTGTATTTTTGTGAGTTGTGTGCTGAGTGTATCAAGCTTGTAAAGTAGGGTAGTTGCTGTTGTTGTTTTCCTGACAGATTTTGTTATATTTTGTTGCTATGTTAACATGCTTCTACTAATCATTCTATGCATAATCTGGAGATGCTCTATAAACATGTTTTGAACTACATGTCATGCTCTATCCATTCATACCCTTGGTTGCAATTATAGATTGCTGGAACATGTTCATATCTTGCTCCAAAGTTGCTTGAAAATGTTGTTTGTCAGCCTGTTAACATTAAGTTCACTTGTTCCCATGTGTTTTCCTAGTGATCCATGCACCCTATGACCTTGATCTTGCCATGCTTAGCTTCATAAACATGCCTTCTTACTGTTGGTTGCCTTTCCATGCCATGTATTGCTCTGTGGTGAGTGATTCAAGCTCACGAACATGCCTACTTATCGTTGTTTCTGCCATGTTTGAATCTGTAATATAACTTGCCATGTTTACATGGGTGCCATCATATTTTCCGTGCCTTTTTGGCTCATGGTCAGTAAGGGTCTTTTGATATATGCTATTATTAGTTTCATGCCATGCCTTTGTTTGCCATGATAAGTTCCTGTAACATGTTGTTTTCTTGCTCTAAACATTGCAACCTGATGTTATTTCCTGATAAGTCTGAAACTGTTATTATTTGCAATATCTCCATGTGTTTTGGAGCATGTTCTAGTTGTTACTGGAGATAGCTCAGTGTTCATGTTTTGTTATGCTTTACGTGTACTTCATGCCCATGCCTTTTGTTATTATGTTGGGATGCTGTAGCATGTTGTTTTGATGCTTGCAAGATGCCTAGTTGCTGTTTTGGACAGATTGTTGCTATGACTTGTTTAGTGTGTGTGTTGCACCGTTGCTCCGTTTTGAGTGTGCTCTATATGAAACTTGCTTGTTTTTGCATGTAGCTTCATATTACCATGTTGCATCCTTGTTTTGGTGTGTTTGCTTGATGTTTGGATGCATTTTGCATCGATGCCATGTTTGACTTGTTTTGCTCATATCTTCTAGCCCGTAGCTCCGAATCTAATGAACTTTATATGTAACTTGACTAGAATTTCATGTAGATCATCTTGGTGCATCTTAACTTGCTGTTTAACAACTTGAACATAATGTTTATTCTGTTCTGGACCAATTTCGAAATATGCATATGAGGACTTACCGGAATTGTTATATGTTGTTTCCGGCCTCATTTAAACTTGCCTTGATGTGTTGTTCTTGTATGCATCATCTCTTGCCATGAGTAGCTTCATGTAGCTTGGTCATGCATCATGCTTGTTGTGCATCATGTCATGTTCATGTGTGGTGTGTTTACTATGTTGTGTGCTTCTTCTCGATAGTTCCCGTTTCGTTGCGATCGTGAGGATTCGTTCGTCTTCGATTGGTTCGGCCTCATCCGTTCGTCTTCTTCATGGACTCGTTCTTCTTCCTAGCGGGATTTCAGGCAAGATGACCGCTACCCTGGATCTCACTACTATCATTGCTATGCTAGTTGCCTCGTTCTTTCGCTATGTTGCGCTACCTATTACCTGTTTGTCAAGCCATCCCATATTGCCATGAACCTCTAACCTTTGACACCATTCCTATGCAAACCGTTGTTTGGCTATGTTACCGCTTTTGCTCAGCCCCTTTTATAGCGTTGCTAGTTGCAGGTGAAGTTGAAGATTTCTCCATGGTGGGCAGGATTTTGGTTGGGATAACACAATATCTTTTATATTATTAATGCATCTATATATTTGGTAAAGGGTGGAAGGCTCGGCCTTATGCCTGGTGTTTTGTTCCACTCTTGCCGCCCTAGTTTCCGTCATACCGGTGTTATGTTCCCGGATTTTGCGTCCCTTACGCGGTCGGGTGATTTATGGGACCCCCGACAGTTCGCTTTGAATAAAACTTGTCCAAAGAAGGCCCAACATTGACTTTTACCATTTGCCTCACCACCACCTATCTTTTTCCCTTGGGAGTCGCTCTCTCGAGGGTCATCTTTATTTAGCCCCCGGGCGGTGCTTGTCTAAGTGCTGGTTCGAACCGAGTAGGCTCAGGGGCCCCTCGGGCAACTCGAGGTTTGATTTTACTCGAGGATGTCTCATCCGGTGTTGCCTCGAGAACGAGATATGTGCAGCTCCTATCGGGATTGTCGGCGATCGGGCGGCGGCTTGCTGGTCTTGTTTTACCATTGTCGAAATGTCTTGATGTACGGGATACCGAGTCGATCGGAGTGTCTCGGGTGAAGGTCTATTCCTTCGATGATCGCGAGAGCTTGTCATGGGCTAAGTTGGGACACCCTGCAGGGTTTAAACTTTCGAGAGCCGTGCCCGCGGTTATGTGGCAGATGGGAATTTGTTAATGTCCGGTTGTAGACAACTTGACACCAGATCCGAATTAAAACGCATCAACCGTGTGTGTAGCCGTGATGGTCTCTTCTCGGTGGAGTCCGGGAAGTGAACACGGTTTCTGTGTTATGTTTGACGTAAGTAGGTGTTCAGGATCACCTCTTGATCATTGCTAGCTTCACGACCGTTCCGCTTGTTCTCTTCTCGCTCTTCTTTGCGTATGCTAGCCACCATACTTGCTTAGCCGCTGCTGCAACCTCACCACTTTACCCCTTCCTTTCCCATTAAGCTTTGCTAGTCTTGATACCCATGGTAATGGGATTGCTGAGTCCTCGTGGCTCACCAGATACTTCCAAAACCAGTTTGCAGGTGCCTATGTTACCGAGCAGGTGGCGCAACCAAGCTCAAGGAGGAGCTTGATGAAGATCTTGCCCTTTGTGTTGTTTCGTTCTAGTTGATCAGTAGTGTAGCCTAGTTGGGGTCGATCGGGGACCTTTTGTCGCATTTGGGGTTCTTCTTTTATTTTGGTTCCGTAGTCGGACCTTGATTGTATCTGGATGATGTAATGCTTTATTCATGTAATTGTGTGAAGTGGCGATTGTAAGCCAACTATGTATCTCTTTCCCTTATGTATTACTTGGGTTGTGTGAAGATTACCTCACTTGCGACATTGCTTTCAATGCGGTTATGCCTCTAAGTCGTGCTTCGACACGTGGGAGATATAGCCGCATCGAGGGCGTTACACTCATCGTCATTGAAGCCTAGTTCAGGGGCTACTGAGGGAGTCCTGGATTAGGGGGTGTCCGAACAGCCGGACTATCATCGTCAGCCGGACTCCAAGACTATGAAGATACAAGATTGAAGACTTCGTCCGGTGTCCGGATGGGACTTTCCTTGGCGTGGATGGCAAGCTTGGCGATACGGATATGTAGATCTCCTACCATTGTAATCGACTCTGTGTTACCCTAACCCTCTCCGGTGTCTATATAAACCGGAGGGTTTTAGTCTGTAGGACGAACAACCATTACAACAATCATACCATAGGCTAGCTTCTAGGGTTTAGCCTCCTTGATAACGTGGTAGATCCACTCTTGTACTACCCATATCATCAATATCAATCAAGCAGGAGTAGGGTTTTACCTCCATCAAGAGGGCCCGAACCTGGGTAAAAACATCGTGTCCATTGTCTCCTATTACCATCCGCCTAGACGCACAGTTCGGGACCCCCTACCCGAGATCCGCCGGTTTTGACACCGACAGTTACCATTCTGGTGCAACGAGACCAAGACCAGCAGAGGGTCAGGACGGAGGTCACCGTGGAGCCCAAGACGGTGTCATCGCCAGTGCCTTTGGCAGCCGAAGACCAACTTTAGTCAGGATAAATTGTACCAGATTTTCCCCTTCAAAATGGCCGTTGTTGGCACCCTTCCCGCTCAATATTTTGGAAGAGGACCAGGGCCTCTATATATGGATATAGCCACCATAGTAGAAGGCATCTGGATCTCAACTAGAGCCAACAAAGACGGAGCAATTCCTCTCCAAGAACACCACCACAAGAACACACCTCACGAGGTTGTTCTTCCTTTGTACTGTTCATCATCAGCCCCTAAGGCAATCCACCACAACACAAACTGGATTAGGATATTACACCACAACGGTGGCCTGAACCAGTATAAACCTTGTGTCCCTTGTGTCGTTCATCATGTAGTTTAGATTCTCAGCAAGGCGTTGGGACGTGGATCGGTAGGGGGATGATCTTCGCATGCACCCTAGAGTTCGAACCTTAAGGGTTTTTCCGGAACCCGATATCCGACAGTCTCCAACAACATCGCAAAATATGAAGGCCTACTCGTCGGCCTCAGGGCCGCAGCAGCGCTGGGAGTGAAGCGTCTCACCATCAGGGGCGATTCCCAGCTCCTCATCAAATTCTCCAACAAAGAGTATGTCCCCAAGGGCGAGCACATGGAAGCATACCTGGAAGAGGTACGCAAAATGGAGAAATGATTCTTGGGCTTGGAATTGCAGCATGTGCCACGAGGCTTGAACAAGGAGGCGGACGACATTGCCAAGAGGGCATCCAGGAGGCTTCCTCAGGAGCGAGGAGTATTTGAAGAACGGCTCTTGAAGCCATCGATGGCTCCCCCGTTGCGGCACCAGCACCACCTCAGGAGGACCTGCCCTGAGCCCCAGCAACAGGCGCCCAAGCCTGCGGCCCAACCTCAGGGGTCTGCCTCCTCCTCGCACTCGAGCCTCAGGAGGGGTGCTAGACCGAGGAGTTCAAGATGTACTTGCTTTGGGGGACCTTGCCAGAGAAGGAAGAGAATGCCAAGCGCGTGGCTCGCCAGGCCACTGCGTACTACATCCGGGATGGTGAGCTGTACCGCAAAAGGTCCAATGAAGTTTCTTTGCAATGCATCTCCAGGGAGCAGGGGCTCGAGCTGCTGGCAGACATACATGGTGGGGACTGCGGGCACCACTCTTCATCATGTACCCTCGTGGGCAAGGCATTCCGCAATGGGTTCTATTGGCCCACGACACTCAACGACACCACCGAGCTGGTGTGCTCAGGGAAAGCCTACCAGTTCCACGCCAAGCAGATCAACCAGCCCACGCAAGGCCTCCATACTATCCCGCTTACGTTGCCGTTCACGGTCTGGGGGCTGGACATCTTGGGGCCATTTCCCCGAGCGCCAGGGGGCTACCGCTACCTCTACGTTGCCATCGACAAGTTCACCAAGTGGGCGGAGGTAGAAGCTGTACGCACCATCCCAGCCGGGTCAGCTGTCAAGTTCATCACGGGCATCGTGAGCCGGTTTGGTGTTCCTAATCGCATCATCATCGACAATGGCTCACAGTTCACTAGCAAACTTTTCAAAACATACTATGCTAACCTTGGGATGCAGATATGCTACGCTTCAATGCCACACCCCAGGAGCAACGGCCAGGCCGAGCGCGCCAATGCGGAGGTCTTGAGAGGCCTCAAGGCAAGGACCTTCAAGAAGAAGCCCGAGGCCTGCGGTAGGGGCTGGCTCGACGAGCTCCAGTCTGTGTTGTGGTCCATCCGCACCACCTTGACAAAGCCAACGGGCCAGACGCCATTCTTTCTCGTCTATAGAGATGAAGCGGTTCTCCCACACGAGGTCAAGCATCGCTCCACGCGGGTCCTGGCATTCGATGAGGCACGCCAGGACACCACGAGGGGGATGGATCTCGTGTTGGGGGAGGAATGCCGCTGTCAAACCTCGCTCCGAGCGGCAAGGTACCACAGCATCTGCCCTAGGATGCTCGAGGTGGGTGATCTCGTCCTGAGTCAGGTGTTCGCCAGGGAAGGGCTCCACAAGCTCTCTCCCACGTGGAGGGCTCGTTTAGGATTGCCTGTGTTTCCATGCCTGGTGCCGTGCGCCTGGAGACACATGACATGATCCTCATCCAGAAAGCCTGGAGCATCCAGCACCTCCGAAAGTTCTACCCATGAAGCAAGGCTCCGGCCTGTGAAGGTCTCCGCTCGTGACACTCTCACGTAATAATGAGTGGGGCTATACACGCCCCGGAGTCTCCTGAGTGTCGCCCTGGGGCCTCATGGGGGTCCCTCCCACGTCCTAGTGGCAGTACTTAGCTTCGCGCTGGTGAGAAGACTAGACTAGGTGTCGAACGCGGATGTTCATTTTCTTGGTTTTTGAAGTTGTCTCGCAATCTTTAATGGAATTTGGAGTTTTCGTGCTTTGGTTCGCCAAGTTGGATTTTCTCTCCTCTCGTTTCACTCATTCTTAGCCTGGGCCAGGAAAGGGCGGCAGTTGCATGTCGCTCTTCCTTGCGCCCCTCGTGCGTGGGGGCTAGGCAGGTGTGAGCGCACGGGTCCGCCCTCGCGCAAGAACACCTCGCCGAACCCTGTTGCCCCAGTGCTTCGGCTTTATGATCCGCACGAGGAGCCCTTGATCAAGCTCATGGGCATCAGCACCCTCTCATGTTCGTAACCTTTGGAAGCGCGACGCGGTGCATCAAGCCATAGCTAAACCCATGGCAGGGGGCTCGCATAAGGAAGAATGAGGTGCACGGTAAGGTTTCGTTTCCCTACTTTAAAACAACCCAGTGGCTCTACGATGCCTCCCGAGGCCTCTAGAGCCTCGGGAGCCCCTGAGCCATTAGGAAGGAGGGACTCCGTCAGGTGTCAAGGGCCGCGCACCCGCAAGGTGGGAAGCTGTCACAAACATGTCAAGCTAAGTTACCCTGAAGTGACTACCCAGAATACAAACATCACGACACAACATTAAGATAATAAGCATAGCATAAAGGGCATAACTGCCATAGTTCATTACACACCCCAGCGGGGCACCCTGCTTTTTTTCAAATTGTAAAAGAAAGGAAAGGTTAAACAAAAGACGATCAGTAAGGCCACAGCTGGTCTTGAGGCCAAGTTCGGAAGCCCCGAGCTCAGAATGGGCCTTCCTCCTGCTTCACCGGGGCATGGCGGCGAAATAATCCACTGCCTCCCTTGATCCGAGCTCGGCGGCGCGGCGATTGGTCGTAGCTGCCGCTGCTTGATCTCTCACCCGAGGAAGAGCTGCCGCTACAGGAGGAAGTGCGGACGTTGTCAAGGCCAAGCACACCCTCATCGCCGGTGCACCGACGTCAAGGCCAAGCTCATCGTCGCTACCGCCTTGTAGGAAGCACCCCGTGCGGTAAGGCCATCGTACTTGAAGTGGAGGGTGCACCTCCCGCTCAGGCCTCGTGTGTGGGCAAACGCCTGCGAGCCGCGGGTTAAGACCATGCTATCCGCGGCGGTAACCTCGATCCCCACCCATGAGGCTCTGTTGCAGCAGCCGTCGGCCTGCAGCCAGAGGCCGTCAAGCCCCGAGGTCGGAAACTCGCCAGTGAATAAGCGCGGGAGCTGAAACGAGGTGCCCGCGGGCCTCCCCGACCACACCATGAACTCTGGGAGGACATCAATCGAGGAGAAGCACAGTCACTGAGGGCGAGCGACCATGGCGTACCTCCCCTCGTCGCGGGAGCTGCCTCATCGCTGGTGCCCCCCCCCCCCGCGAGAAGAAGCTCCGCCACGAACGCCAAGGGAGACGCCGGCCCCTAGAGAAGTGCGCTCACGCCCTCTAGGGGCGCCGCCTGGGTCGCGACATGCTTGCGGGGTCGACCGCGACCCCTCAGGGGTGGAGGCAAAGTTGGTCCCTCCTTGGGAGCCTTCCCTTTATCACTAGCTGAGAACCTCCTCGTCAGCGCCATGGATGACTATGGCAAGGTGGAGAAGAAGAAGGGACGAGTAGCGAGAAGACTAAGGAAGAGATGAGCGAGGGGTTCTCCGCCCCTCCCCTCATTTATAGCCCGAGGGAGGCCAACTGCCAGCCTCCACAATCTCGCGTAATGATGTTTTTCAGCATGTAGCATGGACTCGTCAAGTCAGACGGGTTCCAAGGCAGCATGGGGAAGTGGAGACACTCACGTCCCATCAACCGCCATGCATCGTCCAAGGCCACAGGCGGTTAGGGCCCGCGGTGCTCCACACTTGCCCCTTGGCTTCGCCTAGAAGCCAAGCCCGAGCACGCATTGGGCTCCGGGGCTACTATCGGCATTCTGGATATGGGGGTACCCAGAGTTGCCTGCCTGCGGCCCACGGCATGGCTCCATCGATGGCTTGGTACGGCCCGGCTTTAGCATCAACAACTCAAGACCCTCGCGAGGGGCCAAGCCTCGTGAGGCGGACGACACCAAGACCTCCAAGGGGATCGCCCCCCTCAGGCTGGCTCCTGAGGAGTAGAGATTTCTATGCAAGGTGCAACTCGTGAGGATCGGCTGACGTGAGCCATGACGACCAAGGCCAGGCGGGTAGTAGGCGGGCGCCAGTGGGAGCAGAGTACCAATTTCCTCTTTGGTGCAAAGGAGGCAAGCAGCAGGCGAGGAGTCCCAAGGAATCAACCAAAGGTTTCCATTCTGGGGCAACAAGACCAAGACCGCCAGGACGGCAGGACGGAGGTCATCACTGAGCCGACCGCAGCGTCACGACCAAAGGATTTTGCAGGCGAGGACCACTTTAGTCAGGATAGAACGTACTTGTTGTTCCCCTTCGAATTTGGCCATTGTGGGATCCCTTCCCACCAACATTTGGGAAGAGGACCAAGGACACTATGAATAGGACCTAGCCACCACCATGGGAGGGTATCAAGTCCATTCCACCCTCACCACCTCACCAGCTCACTCGAGCTCAAGAACACACCTCCTGAGGTTGTTCTTCCACTATACTAGTTCTTCCTTAGCCCCTCGAGGCAAATCCACCACAAAGTAGCAGTAGGGTTTTACACCGCAAGGTGGCCCGAACCTGGGTGAACTATCGTGTCTTCCCTTTCCTTCGAGCTCGACGAGCTCGGCTTTGAGATTCATGAGTTGACAGGCTGGGTAGATTGAGATCTCTGCACGCACCCCAAAGTTTGAACCTCTCAAGGGTTTGCGGAACCCGAAATCAGATAAAATCTTTAGCAATCTCTATCTTTGCCACTTCAGTCCTTTTCACGGGTGGCGAGATACACATTCTTAACTGTGAGACATGGAACACATTAGGCACTTCTAACAATTCCGGTGGTTGTTCCAACTGATAAGTCATTGTACCTACTCTGGACATCACTGGGAATGGGCCAATATATCTGGGTGCAAGCTTTCCTGGGTCTGGAACCTCTTGACTCCTTTCATGGGTGTGACTCAGAGGTAAATATAATCTCCGGGTTCAAAACTGATCTATCGATGGTTGGAGTCATAGTAGCTCTTTTGTCGGGACTTTACCACTTGCAGTCTATCTTTGATCTCCTTGACTTGTTTCTCAGCCTCCATCATTAAGTCAGTTCCGGAAATGCGGCTATCTCCGATTTGAGACCAGTTTAGCAGAGTGCGACACTTACGTCCATATAGAGCTTCATATGGTGACATCTTGATGCTGGTCTAGAAACTGTTGTTGTAAGAGAACTCAGCATATGGCAGACAATCTTCCCACTTGGGTCCTTGAGCCAAAGCACATGATCAAAGCATATCTTAAAGTATCTGATTTACTCACTCAGTCTGCTCGTCTGTCTGAGGGTGATAAGCGGTGTTGTACTTCAATGCAGTCCCCAAAGCTTGATGCAGACGTGACCAGAATGCTGACGTAAAGAGAGAACCTTGGTCTGAAGTGATAGTTCTTGGCACTCCATGCAAGCTGATGATTCTGGACACATATAGCTGTGCGAGTTGATCGGCGCGGTAGGTGGTCTGGATGGGAATGAAGTGAGCTACTTTTGTCAGCATGTCCACCACAACCTGTACTGCATCATTGCCTCGGAGAGTCTTTGGCAGGCCTGTGATGAAATCCATGCAGACATCATCCCACTTCCATTGGGGAATGGGTAGAGGTTGGAGAAGTCCGACAGGTTTCTGATCTTCCGCCTTTACCTTGTTATATATGTCGCAGCAAGCGACAAAATAGGCGATGTCGTTCTTCATTCCATCCCACTAAAATGTGTGTTGAAGATCTTCGTACATATTGGTACCTCCTGGGTGAATCGAGTACGAAGATTCATGTGCTTCTGCCAAGATCTTCCTTCTCACACTACAAGAAATATGTCAACTTGTGACTAGCACTATTGGTCACTGAATGGTCACTGTTTTCAATTTGTGACCCTTTTTGTGACCAAAAACATAAGGTCAAAAGCCGGCGGTCGTATACTGACTATAGCGACCTTTCTTCTGGAATGGTCGTAGACATTTATGAGCAAAATACGTCCACTGTGGCATTTTGGTCACTAGCAACCACCTCAGGCCACGTAGGCATCCAGCATGGCAATCTGATGCGGCACAAGATTCAGCCCGGTCCAATTCAGTTTTCTACATGGGCCTAGCCCAACAATTCGGCCTTTTTAATGTATTTTTTCTTGCTAATTTTCACTAGCTACATGGGCTTGGGCCATTAAATCAGCCTTTTTTTCTAAGATGCAGCCTTTTACAGTCTACTAATTTTTTATTTTCGTCCTTTTTTTGCCACTGGTCCCACCAATTAGATTGGTCCCACTTGTCATGCTTATCACAAAATTGATCCCACACATCAAAAATTTCAAAATCTATCAAACAACCATTATAACTTGGACCCCCTTGTCAGGTTTCCATTTGAAGGGTGTTCAAATCAGATACACAATCATTATTTCAAACAATCCAAATAGCAAATGAAATTCGTCCAAAACAACACGGCACTAGTTTATTACAAACATTATAGTATACTACAGCCCAGATAAGCCTACTACTGCCTACATTTACAACACATAATATGCTAGTCTTTGTTGATATGCTTCATAGCTTCAAACTTGGATTCGCACTTCATCTGTGCAAAAAACAAGAATGAACATATAAGAATAAGAATGTGTACAGAACATCAAACAGTAGCCAATGAGGGATCCAATAACTTATAAGCAAGAATTGATAGCAAATGAGATGTACATAAATAGTATGACTAACACTAACCAATATGCGTTCATGGAGTGACTAAAATGTTCTCACTAGCTAGGATTTTTTTAGTATACAATATACTGACATGTGCAACTATCTAAACTGATCATAGAAATGAAAACTGTAGGTGGGCTGCTGCCACATCCCTAGTTCTGGTATGCACTAGGCTAGCCCTTCCATGTGAGCATCATGTTTAAATTCAAATGAAACCTGAATTGAGGAATTTTCAAAAGCCTCAGAAAACCTCTAAAAATGACCAACATTTAAATCTCATCAAACGAGTCCAAGAAAATGTTCCTATTATTATGTGAAAATATTGGTGTGAGGTAAAATTCAAACCAATATTTTCAGAGTCACAGAAATAATTTATTTTGGGTCTTTGATTTAAATCAATAATATATTTGGGTTGGAATTATTTCTGCTATATAAGAAATAATGTTCAAACATTTTGTAAGTTGGCATGTGATCTTGGACTAGCTCTCTGAGCTCACATAAAAATTTACAGAAAGTTTTAAATGGTTTAGTTTCCAAACTAAACCAAAACAAAATAACAGAAATAGAAAAACTAAAATAAAAGAGAGAGAGAGAGTTACCTGGCGCTTACCTACAACTGGGAGGCCCTGCTCTGTGCGGCCCATCTGAGCTGGCCGGCCCAGCCCTCCTCCTCTCTGTCGTGTTCCTCCCCCTCACGCCGAAGCAGCTCGGTGGCGAGCGCCGACGCCAGCCTTGCCACCTCCTGCTTGCCACCGAGGCGCCCACGATGCGTCTGGACACACCCCGCGGCCCCTCTGCCTCTCCCGTCGCTCTCTGCTCTCTCCCGACCCCTTCCCTCTTCTCTGCTTCCTCTCCCGAGCACACCCGAGCGGAGCTCGTCGTCGCCGACGCCGTTTGCCATGGCCACCGAGCTCCCCCCGCCTGCCCGCGCTGTCCACGGTCTCCGCCATCGTCCGACGCTCCACCCCACCCTGGCCCCGAGCGCTGGGACGGCCTGCATCGCCGGCTGCTTCGTCTTCTTCCTCCTCGGTTGCCGGAAGCCGCACATGCCGATTCGCCGTCTCCGACGCGTCCCCGAGCCCGCTGAACCGCTCTCCGGCCTCCCTGTGAGCTACCGCATCTCCCCCTTCTCATCCTTTTGTTGTTTGCGCACTCTAGCTAGCCCCCACCACCTTGCCCGAGAATCCCTCGTCGCCGGCCATGGCGTCGTCGCGGCGACAGCCGTCGCCGCTTGCATATGAGCCCGCCAACGCGCTCAGTGCGTCCCAAGGAGCTCAAAGCACCCAACTGCTGCTCCTCCTGTGCTCTGTGGCGTGGTTTCGGTCGAGCCCGAACTCCGGCCGCCGCCCGGCTCGTCGCCGCCGCTGCTGCACACACTCCCAGCACACCACACAGCCACCACAGGATGCGCCGCACTGCCAGCAACTCATAGCCGCGATCCATGCTCGAAACCGTCCCCTGTAGCGCCTCCCGCAGCGTCTCCGTCGTCGGTTTTGGTCGCCGCCGGCCGAACTCCGGCGATGTCGACGTGGCCCATCATTAGCCACTAATGACACTGCTAATTAACCCTAGAGCCACTTACAGACGGGCCCCACTGCCTAATTAACCCAGGTTTGTTCCTGTTTAAATAAAACTAACACCCACGGGCCCCACAGGTCAGTTTAACCTGGCCCCGTCACACTTTGACCGACCCCACCCGTCAGCATTGACTCCGCTGACGTGGCCATTGACCAGTCCCACCTGTCAGCCAAACAAACCAGTCTAAGACACTGACATTTGGGTCCCACAGGTCAGGTTTGACCTAGACCGTCTCCGTTGACTGCTGACGTCACAGTGACGCAATGCTGACGCAATAAGTATTTTCTGGATTTATTTTTATACAGGAAATTCCAGAAAATACCACAAACTTCTAAAAATCATAGAAATTCAACCGTAACTCCAAATGAAACAAATTATATATGAAAAATGATCAGAAAAATCCAATCTATCCATCTGTACCATTTTCATGCATGTTAGATCAACCTAACCTTACTGTTTAGATGAAACATGACAATGCACTTATATGAGTTCATAGCATAGGCTTGTATTTGAATCTTTGATTCAAATAAGATCAAACCACTCTGGTTTTAGCTGCATTAGCCTAACACACAGCATATTGACATGTCATGAGCATGCATCATATTGTGCATTGCATTGATTGTGTTTCTTTCTGTGTTGCCGGTATTTGTCCCCTCTCGTTAGACGTGATACCGACGACGAGATCGATGACACCGATGAAGAGCTATACTATCTTCAGAAGTGCCAGGCAAGCAAAACCCCCTTGTTCATTCCGATACAATCCCACTCTCTCACTCCTGCTCTCTTTTACTGCATTAGGACAACAATGATACAACTGTTACGTGCTGCGGTAGTTGAACCCCTTTATCCTCTGCATGACCTGTCATTGCCACAGTAAATAGATGAAACCCACTAGCATGAGTAGGAGTTGTTTGAGACCTGATGTGCCTACTCATTCATGCTTGTTGTCATGCCTTCTATTGCTTAGAGTTGTGTCAGGTCTGATTCATCGGGGATGAATCGGAGGTGTGTGAACATGTCCTACTGTGTGTGAGCTAAGTGTGTGAACACGATTTGGTAAAGGTAGCGGTGAGAGGCCATGTAGGAGTACATGGTGGGTTGTCTCATTGCAGCCGTCCTCAGGAACTGAGTTCTGTGTTTGTGACCCATGAACAGCTACTACCACACATTGGGCTCCTTAATTGACTCTCTCGACTTATTAATCAACCTGATCTCTGTCCAGGAGTTGCAACTAGTTTCTGGTGTTTGTAGGTAGTGTTAGTAGTCTACCAAGTGGCACCCGGTATAGGTGGGCTTGGGACAGACTAGGCACAGTGGCCCGGTGTACCAAGTGGCACCCGGATGGTGGGCTTGGGAACCCTGCACACATCATTTGGGGCCGTGAGCGACACCCCGGCCGGATCTCCTTGCGGATGGAACCCGAATAGGCGATAAACCTGGACTAGAGAATTGTGTGGTTAGTCAGGTTGTGGCCGACTCCCTCGCCAGGCTTCCACTTGAAGGTTGCCGAGATACACGTGGTGCACATGGTGGTAAGTGGCGAGAGCGTGTGTGAAGAAGTACACCCCTGCAGGGTTAACATTATCTATTGAATAGCCGTGTCCATGATAAAGGACTTCGGGTTGCTGTGCAGTTCATAGACAAGTGAAAGTGGATACTCTAAAATACGCAAGATAGCGTGAGTGCTATGGATGGCGTTCTCGTAGGGAGGCGGAGCGGATCCATAGTGGTGTATTGATATGGTGAATATGTGGACTCGTGTGCGCCACCTCAAAAGAGTTAATTGCAATGTAGTTTAGGATAGCCATCGAGTCAAAGCTGGCTTGCTGCAGTTAAACCCCACCATCCCCTTTGTTTATAATGATGCATATGTAGTTAGTTCTGATGTAAGTCTTGCTGGGTACATTTGTACTCACGTTTGCCTATTTTATTTTTTTGCAGAGAGACTTCAGTCTCGCTAGTAGTTCCGCTTGGACTTCGATATTTAGCTTGTTACCTCAGCTACGATCTTGTGCCCTCGGCAGGATCTAGTAGATAGTCAGGCTTCTCAACCTTTTTCATTTGTAGATGTCTGTACTCAGACATGTTGAGCTTCCGCTTGTGTTTTGACTTGTATGCTCTGAATGCTGGGTCATCAGACCCATGTTTGTAATATCTCGCTCCCCGGAGCCTATTGAATAAATACTTGAGTTGTAGAGTCATGTTGTGATGCCATGTTGTATTTGCACATATCAAGCATATTGTGTGAATGTTATTGAAATGCTTGGTATGTGTGGGATCTGACTATCTAGTTGTTTATCCTTAGTAGCCTCTCTTACCGGGAAATGTCTCCTAGTGCTTCCACTAAGCCATGGTAGCTTGCTACTGCTCCGGTACACTTAGGCTGGCCGACATGTGTCCTTCTTCGTTCCTATGTCTGTCCCTTCGGGGAAATGTCACGCGAAGAATACCGGAGTCCTGTTAGCCCGCTACAGCCCGGTTCACCGGAGTCCTGCTAGCCTAGTGCTACAGCCTGGATTCACTCGCTGATGACCGACACGTTCGATCTTTGGGTCATGGATGCATGTCCTCGTAAGTTTGTGCCACTTTGAGTTTACGACTAGCCATGTCAGCCGGGCTCCTTATCATATGGATGCTAGCGACACTATCATATCGTGTGCCAAAAGCGCTAAGCGGTCCCGGCAAAGGTAAGGTGACACCGTGGGGATACCATGCGTGAGGCGCAAAGTGATATGAGGTGTTACATGCTAGATCGATGTGGCATTGAGTCGGGTCTGACAGCTTTGGTATCGAGCTTGTTGCTCAGAGGATTACCAAGCCAAACTGGTCGAAGTTGAGTCGAGAAATGCTTTAGTTATATGTAATGGAATTGATTGTGGGATGGAACGTAAGGCTCTTTTTACTCCTTATACCTTATGCCCTTCTGATCCGAGTCATCTTATCTTTCGTACGGGGTTAAGGAACTAGGCCTTCTCTTCTTTCTATCAGGATCACGTGTTACTAATCCGTAGACTTATAGGATTGATGGATTTAAGCTACAGTTCAGTTCCTACAACTTCCGTATATTAACTGTTGATCTTGAAACCTTGATATTGTGCTTCTGAGTGGCTATGCCACCATTTTTGTAGCATGTCTCAAATCTTTTTGAGCATTTCCAGCCGTTATGCTGTCCGAGTCATCCCAGGTTTCTAAATAGTCTGAAGCATTTGCAATTCCCTCCTTCCCATTCCCAATAATCCTTTGGGCCAGATTAACCACACTAATTGCTGAGTTGAGGTACTTTATTGTCTCGACATATATGTTGGAGTTATTATTATGACCCTAGGTGTCTTAGAGTACCACCTAGTACCCTAGCCATGCTTTGTGTTCCCATTGTGATGATTCTGGCCACCGTCATTCTCGAAAGCATCCCGTGATGCAATTTAGTTTGTAGGTATTCTACTCCTGGGTTTTGAACCCGAGATTCACCCTACTTACCTCATGTTGTTAGTGTTTGCTAGCTCCCTTAGGTTATTAGTAACCTTTGAGTTAGTCCTCGAGGTCCGTGGTATATCGTTCTTCCAAATACCACGAACCATTCTTGGCAGGAGTTCTTCTGAACCAAAAGATCACAACCAGAGTGCTCTTGATGAGTTCTCCATTTTATATTCTGAATCTCCCAGTTCTACCTTCTGCATGGGTTATCTGGAAGAAATGTTGAGCTTTGCTTGACATACTAATCTATGCATCCACAACTCAGAAAGATATATGTTCCATTGAGTTGTCCCTCTTCAGTCGTATTCTGACCTTCGTCTATCAATTGATAGAAAGGAGTAGTTGTGCAGTCGAGTTCATCGATGCCTATTACTCTGTGGTCCGTCAAGCCATTCTATTCGGAATGACTAGGAGAAACAAACTCCAGTACCTCATCCATGTCAAAGATTGGGTCAAAGTAGTTGTGTTCCGCAGATTAAGATGCTAATCTAGCTCTTGTTCTGTTCTACCTTGGAGTATTATCATCTTTATATCAAGAATGTCATGGGAATTGCACACCATCCTATGAACTCTTGACACAGTGATACTTCTCGCCATCATTATTCATTCCTCGGTTCCGTGTTGTCGCAACCGGAATGCCGACAAGTGAACCGTGATGTGTGAAATCAATACTCCGAGCAACTTGTTGCTTGGTAGTTAATGGACAATACTCTCACTCTTAGCGTGTTGGTTGTTGAACCATCACCCTAAGGTTGATCGTGCCACCTAGTCCATTTTCCCTGGTGCACCCTTCGATCAATGAGTTAGGATTGTGTCAATCCCTCGCTCTGTTGATTATATTGTCTTGCCCTGAAAGGCAAGATTGTTGTCGAGCTTAGTAACATATCGGTGGTTCGTGATTTTCCGAATATCTTCTTGGGAGTATTACCAGGTTGTCACCTGACCGCTATGTTGAGCTCGTGATCAAGTTGGTTTTCGAAACCACCTTTTCTCCAAGAATCCGTGTTGGATACCCCTGAGCTGGTTGGTTAAGCTAAACAACAACTTGGAGAGTTGGAAGATAAAAGCTTGTCCGAATCAGTTCATTCCAAAGGGTTATCCTTGTGCGTGTGTTGAAGAAAGATGATATCTTCATTGGTTGATCCTCGTGATCAATTCTTGGATCTATTATCTTACCCGAACCTTTGATTTGAGTATGGGCTATCGTCAAATCAAATCAGAACCAAGGATATTCGTAATGTTGTCTTACTCGTGGTTGATTCCTCGAGCATACACCATTACATCTTTGGTCTAACCAATACCATCCCATTGTTCACATAGTGGTGGAAGTCTAGTGATATGGAAATTCCGATGAGTTGCTGTTGAGCCCATCAGCAGCATTTTGTCTCTTCCATGATTCGTGTTGAACATCCAGCTGGTGTTGGAAACTTGTGTAAGCATTTTATTCATGCCCCGTTCATGAAGTATATGTTTGGATGAAAGAAGTGACTTCCTCTCATTCATGTGCATTCGATGCAAGTTGCCGCCGTGAATTTGAGAAAGTTAGTTTTGCTTTCCCTGGAATCGTCCCAAGTCAGTCATGCATGTGCGAAGTATTCTATGGTTTGGTAGATTAATTACCTCCACTCCATGTGTAATTCCTAGCACCCCAAGATACTGATTGATTTGTTCAAGGAAAAGAAGTCCAGCGCGCATAAAGACTTCGAAACCCCTGATGATGGTTCCCCACCTAAACTCGGTAGTGTTTTATTATAAGACTACTACATGGTCATGCTTGTCTGGGACAGTGTGTTCACAGGTGTGTAGCAGAACCACCTCATGTTTTGGAGCTTACTATCGTAGTTCATTCCCCGAGAATCTCGCAACGTCATCTCATCGATTTGTGTTGCGAACTTTCATTTTTATTTCTAGACTCGCTGAGTCTGGAATATCCTAACACCAATTAGATCTGAATCTCAGGCAGATATGATGGTTGGAATGTCTCCCAAGAGCTATAATATTGGTTTCTCTGTAACCGGTGTAGTGGATGTCGTGGCTAACACACCCAGCCGGAAGACCTACTATTGTAGTATCTTGATTGAGAAAGTTGGCCACCTCCCCATAAGGACTTCGTAGGATTTACCCCCTAGTTGTGCCTTATGATTTTTGGTGTTCCCGAAGTCCGACCTTTTACTTGATGTTCTAGATATCAAACCATATCTATGAATGGGTTACACTAGCACATCAAGGAGAACATTAGAAGCGGAGTGCTAAATGTCTCTCGGTCGATCATCCAGATTTTGTCCCCTTGGCCCCGCCAAGGTGAAATCCGAGAAGGTGTTATCTTCCTTTGCATCTGCATCTTCCACGGGTATTCATCATGGTAGTATGTTGTGTTGTCAGCACCCTTGACACGGATGTTGATAAAACCTTGATGATTGTGGAAATGCTCAAGTTCTTGAGAGCACGCACAAGCACTAGGTGTTATCATCAGCACTAACTGAGATTGCTCTCAGTTTCCTCGGTTATGCTATAACTCTTCAAACAGTGGACTCACTCTCTACTGTTGAGCTTCTCCCCAGTTACTAAAATCATCCCTTGTGTTGTTTTCAACAAGGTAATCCACATCATCCATACTAGTCCGAGTATGCTACTCCTTAGAACTCTTTTGATTGATCGATTGTGATTTGGCTTAGGCTGATATAAGGAGTTTCAATGATCTCTAAATCAAAGGTAATTCTTTTTGCCACTTAAGGGGATATTTCTACGAGTTACCTTCCCTAAGGTGCCCCGTTATGGTCACATGGCAACTCAACTCCTCGCTACGTTGACAACCGTTCACCATCTTGTTAAGTATGAATTGTTGCCTACCAATCCGAATCTTCGTCATCATACATCCCTCTCGATGTGTGTCCTATGTCTCAGCTCAAGAGATGTTCTTTCGTCTCACTCCATGAGTTGATCTTGAGTGCTCACACTTCGAGGAGATCGATTCTGGTAGAATTTCCTTTCCCTTTTGTCATCGTGTTGGATGAAGATCTTGAAAGCAAGGACGTTAAGATCAATTTGAAGCAATGAATCAACATCTTCGAGAAGGGCTGTTGGATCGCAAAGATTGTGTTAACTCATGTCCCCTCTGTCTTCTTACCTCACATCTTGAATCTTGGGCCGAGATTCTTGTTTAGTGGGGGTGAGCTGTCACATCCCTAGTTCTGGTATGCACTAGGCTAGCCCTTCCATGTGAGCATCATGTTTAAATTCAAATGAAACTTGAATTGAGGAATTTTCAAAAGCCTCAAAAAAACTCTAAAAATAACCAACATTTAAATCTCATCAAATGAGTCCAAGAAAATGTTCCTATTATTCTATGAAAATATTGGCGTGAGGTAAAATTCAAACCAATATTTTCAGAGTCACAGAAATAATTTATTTTGGGTCTTTGACTAAAATCAATAATATATTTGGGTTGGAATTATTTCTGCTATATAAGAAATAATGTTCAAACATTTTGTAAGTTGGCATGTGACCTTGGACTAGCTCTTTGAGCTCACATAAAAATTTACAGAAAGTTTTAAATGGCTTAGTTTCCAAACTAAACCAAAACAAAATAACAGAAATAGAAAAACTAAAATAAAAGAGAGAGAGAGAGAGAGAGAGAGAGAGAGTTACCTGGCGCTTACCTACAGCCGGGAGGCCCTACTCCGTGCGGCCCATCTGAGCTGGCCGGCCCAGCCCTCCTCCTATCTATCGTGTTCCACCCCCTCGCCCCGAAGCAGCTCGGTGGCGAGTGCCGACGCCAGCCTTGCCACCTCCTGCTTGCCATCGAGCCGCCCCCGATGCGTCTGGACACGCCCCGCGGCCCCTCTGCCTCTCCCGTCGCTCTCTGCTCTCTCCCGACCCCTTCCCTCTTCTCTGCTTTCTCTCCCGAGCACACCCGAGCGGAGCTCGTCGTTGCCGACGCCGTTTGCCACGGCCACCGAGCTCCCCTCGCCTGCCCGCGCTGTCCACGGTCTCCGCCATCGTCCGACGCTCCGCCCCTCCCTGGCCCCGAGCGCTGGGACGGCCTGCATCGCCGGTTGCTTCGTCTTCTTCCTCCTCGGTCGCTGGAAGCCGCACGCGCCGATTCGCCGTCTCCGACGCGTCCCCGAGCCCGCTGAACCGCTCTCCGGCCTCCCTGTGAGCTACCGCATCTTACCCTTCTCATCCTTTTGCTGTTTGCGCACTCTAGCTAGCCTCCACCACCTTGCCCGAGAATCCCTTGCCGCCGGCCATGGCGCCATTGCGGCCACAGCCGTTGCCGCTTGCATATGAGCCCGCCAACACGCTTAGTGTGTACCAAGGAGCTCAAAGCACCCAACTGTTGCTCCTCCTGTGCTCTGTGGCGTGGTTTCGGTCGAGCCCGAACTCCGGCGGCCGCCCGGCTCGTCGCCGCCGCTGCTGGACACACTCCCAACACACCACACGGCAACCACAGGATGCGCCGCACTGCCAGCAACTCATAGCCGTGATCCATGCTCGAAACCGTCCCCTGTAGCGCCTCCCCGCAGCGTCTCCGTCGTCGGTTTTGGTCGCCGCCGGCCGAACTCCGGCGATGTCGACGTGGCCCATCATTAGCCACTAATGACACTGCTAATTAACCCTAGAGCCACTTACAGACGGGCCCCACTGCCTAATTAACCCGAGTTTGTTCCTGTTTAAATAAAACTAACACCCACGGGCCCCACAAGTTAGTTTGACCTGGCCCCGTCACACTTTGACCGACCCCACCCGTCAGCATTGACTCCGCTGACGTGGCCGTTGACCAGTCCCACCTGTCAGCCACACAAACCAGTCTGAGACACTGACATTTGGGTCCCACATGTCAGGTTTGACCTGGACCGTCTCCGTTGACTGCTGACGTCACAATGACGCAATGCTGACGCAATAAGTATTTTCTGGATTTATTTTTATACAGGAAATTCCAGAAAATACCACAAACTTCTAAAAATCATAGAAATTCAACTGTAACTCCAAATGAAATAAATTATATATGAAAAATGATCAGAAAAATCCAATCTATCCATCTGTACCATTTTCATGCATGTTAGAGCAACCTAACCTTGCTGCTTAGATGAAACATGATAATGCACTTATATGAGTTCATAGCTTAGGCTTGTATTTGAATCTTTGATTCAAATAAGATCAAACCACTCTGGTTTTAGCTGCATTAGCCTAACACACAGCATATTGACATGTCAGGAGCATGCATCATATTGTGCATTGCATTGATTGTGTTTCCTTCTGTGTTGCCGGTATTTGTCCCCTCTCGTTAGACGTGATACCGACGATGAGATCAATGACACCGATGAAGAGCTATACTATCTTCAGAAGTGACAGGCAAGCAAAACCCCCTTGTTCATTCCGATACAATCCCACTCTCTCGCTCCTGTTCTCTTTTACTGCATTAGGACAACAACGATACAACTGTTACCTGCTGCGGTAGTTGAACCCCTTTATCCTATGCATGACCTGTTATTGCCACAGTAAATAGATGAAACCCACTAGCATGAGTAGGAGTTGTTTGAGCCCTGATGTGCCTACTCATTCATGCTTGTTTTCATGCCTTCTATTGCTTAGAGTTGTGTCAGGTCTGATTCATTGGGGATGAATCGGAGGTGTCTGAACATGTCCTACTGTGTGTGAGCTAAGTGTGTGAACACGATTTGGTAAAGGTAGCGGTGAGAGGCCATGTAGGAGTACATGGTGGGTTGTCTTATTGCAGCCGTCCTCAGGAACTGAGTTCTGTGTTTGTGATCCATGAACAGCTACTACCACACATTGGGCTCCTTAATTGACTCTCTCGACTTGTTAATCAACCTGATCTCTGTCCAGGAGTTGCAACTAGTTTCTGGTGTTTGTTGGTAGTGTTTGTAGTCTACCAAGTGGCACCCGGTACAGGTGGGCTTGGGACTGACTAGGCACAGTGGCCCGGTGTACCAAGTGGCACCCGGATGGTGGGCTTGGGAACCCTGCACACATCGTTTGGGGCCGTGAGCGACACCCCGGCCGGATTTCCTTGCGGATGGAACCCGAATAGGCGATAAACCTGGACTAGAGAATTGTGTGGTTAGTCAGGTCGTGGCCGACTCCCTCGCCAGGCTTCCGCTTGAAGGTTGCCGAGATACACGTGGTGTACATGGTGGTAAGTGGCGAGAGCGTGTGTGAAGAAGTACACCCCTGCAGGGTTAACATTATCTATTCGAATAGCCGTGTCCGCGGTAAAGGACTTCTTGGTTGCTTGTGCAGTTCATAGACAAGTGAAAGTGGATACTCTAAAATACGCAAGATAAGCGTGAGTGCTATGGATGGCGTTCTCGTAGGGAGACGGGAGCGGATCCATAGTGGTGTATAGATATGGTGAATATGTGGACTCGTGTGCGCCACCTCAAAAGAGTTAATTGCAGTCGTAGTTTAGGATAGCCATTGAGTCAAAGCTGGCTTGCTGCAGTTAAACCCCACCATCCCCTTTGTTGATAATGATGCATATGTAGTTAGTTCGATGTAAGTCTTCTTTGGGTACATTTGTATTCACGTTTGCCTATTTTATGTTTTTGCAGAGAGACTTGGTCTCGCTAGTAGTTCGCTTGGACTTCGACATTTAGCTTGTTACCTCAGCTACGATCTTGTGTCCTCGGCAGGATCTAGTAGATAGTCAGGCTTCTCAGCCTTTTTTATTTGTAGATGTACGTACTCGGACATGTTGAGCTTCGCTTGTGTTTTGACTTGTATGTTTGAATCTTTGGGTCATCGGACCCATGTTTGTAATATCTCGCTCCCGGAGCCTATTGAATAAATACTTGAGTTGTAGAGTCATGTTGTGATGCCATGTTGTATTTGCACATATCGAGCATATTGTGTGAATGTTATTGAAATGCTTGGTATGTGTGGGATCTGACTATCTAGTTGTTTATCCTTAGTAGCCTCTCTTACGGAAATGTCTCCTAGTGCTTCCATCGAGCCATGGTAGCTTGCTACTGCTCCGGAACACTTAGGCTGGCGGCATGTGTCCTTCTTCGTTCCTCGTCTGCATCCCGGGAAATGTCGCGATGAATACCGAGTCTGTTAGCCCGCTACAGCCCGGTTCACCGGAGTCTGCTAGCCTAGTGCTACACCTGGATTCACTCATTTGGTGACCGACACGTTCGATCTTTGGGTCATGGATGCTGTCCTGTAAGTTTGTGCCACTTTGAGTTACGACTAGCCATGTCGGCCGGGCTCATTATCATATGGATGCTAGCGACACTATCATATCGTGTGCCAAAAGGCTAAACGGTCCCGGCAAAGGTAAGGCGACACCCGTGGGGATACCGTGCGTGAGGCCGCAAAGTGATATGAGGTGTTACATGCTAGATCGATGTGGCATTGAGTCAGAGTCCTGACAGCTGTAGGCCAGATCATCATATTTGAGCATTAATATTTCTGTATTACTACAGCACTAGGAGTACACATCAACTAGTAGCAGAACTAGAAGAAATAACTCATTTTTCACATTTAAACTACTTAACTCATTTTGCACGAACACTAGGAACTCATTTTTTAAAAGAGTTCTCCTGGTCAGTATACTGATCCCTTGGGCCTTGTGTGAAGTGGAGAGCATATACCACATGGTTCAATGCAAGCACAGCAAGTAAGCAAGCACATCATCCATCCAGACTAGTATAATGGAGATGTTAGCAAGCCACAAAAGCAACCAAAGCAATTTCAGGAAAGCTAATTACATCAACTTAAAAGATGTTCTACAACTCAAATTCCATTCCTTCTCTTCTTACGTCTAACAGATTATCAACAAAGTGAAGTGAACTAGAAAAGACATAATGCTCCTACATTTAAGCAGCCATGTTAAACTAAACCCGCAATTTAGTTACCCACTCAACTGGCAAGTGACTAAGCTCGAACCATCACTTATAAAAAAACACTCAAGAGTATGATTAGAAGGGCAGTAACAAACCAGGCAGGACGGCGCAGGAGGGGAAGAGCTCCTGCAGCATGCCCTCGTGCTCCTCGAGGAACTGCTCCGGGGTGAGCAAGCTAGCGAGGCCGGCCTTGAGGTCTGAGGCATCCACAGCCTACCTGACATTGGGTGCCTAGAGCGAGGGGAGCATCGGGGCGTGCCTCCATGATGAAGGAAAGCAACATCAGAGAGTTAAACTGCAGCAAAACAGAGCATCAGAGAGTTAAACTGCAGCTCAGTCCCAAAATCTACAAGACGTCTGAAGTACAGTAATATACAATACATCATAGCAAGCTGACTGGACGAGTTTAGTTTGAACAACCCACTAAACAATTTAGCAATAAGAGCATACAACTACAGCAAAACAGAGCATAATTTAGTTCTAATATGCACAACTGAAACAACTCCAATTTTGGTTTTAATATGTAACGCATCATTGACCACGGAGCATACGGCCACAGCAAAACAAGGGAGAAATTCATGGAAAGGAATACTACAGTTACTAAGAAGACCGTCTTCACAAATATTCACCTCAAAAGGAGGAGCCTAGGTGGTACTTGCTTTACAAAGTACCACACTGGACATAAATACAAATGTTGAAGCTAGGCTCAAAATAATGAATGGATTGAGCTGGCATTTGGTGGAGGATGGTTATTTGGGCATAGGAAAGCACTGTAGAAAATGGATACCATTTGGACATGCCAAAGTGGTACTTCCTTCACAAAGTGCTGCTCCGAACAGAATAGGAAAATGAATATTTTCAAATTATTTTTGAACTAGGCAAGGAATATATTTGACATATTTGATGAAGATATGATCCAAAACATTTACGATAATTTTTTGGGAATTTTTGGAATAACAAAAATATAGGTTGCTTCACAACCTAGGGCAAAAACTGCCACATGGACATGACACATAGGCAAAACTGATGACATGGCGCCTAGTCATCACAACCCACCACAATCTACAAGGCTATGACCATCTATACTGGTCATTAACAACTGGAAATAAGGCAGCGGACTAGCACTATTTGCTTTGTGACCATTTCGTGTAAGGAAATTACGACCTTTCTGACCAAAATGGTCGCAATGGTTTAGGGTTTGGAGCCCCCCGAACAGCTTTTGACCAATTGGTCTGAAATGGTCATAGATCTATGACAAATTCCTCTAGGGTCACTGACATAAGGTCACTAGTTGACATATTTCTTGTAGTGTCAAGTCTATTTGCTCAGGTACGCAAATCCAACCTCGAAACCTTAGCACACCTTGCTCATCTCTTGAGAAATCCTGGGTCTTGCCTTCTTGCATACACTTGACATGGTCATCCTGTTGGGCCACTCGGATTTCTTCTTCGAGGGTACGGGTGACCTCCAACATATTGACTAGGTCAGCCTCAACAACAACCAAGTTAAGTTGAGCGATTTCTTCTTGTAGCTCGGGAGGCAAAGATTCCATTAAGGCGTTCAGGTTGGCACGCTTGCAACTAAGGGCATCGGCAACCACATTGGCTTTGCCGGGATGGTAGTGGATTCCAAGATCATAATCCTTGGCCAATTCGAGCCATCTTCTCTATTTGGGAGTCAAGTTCGGTTGGGTGAATATATACTTGAGCTCTTGTGGTCGGTAAATATCTGACATCTTTTGCCAATGAGGTAGTTCCAAATCTTCAAAGCATGCACAACTACAGCCAACTCCAAATCATTCGTTGGGTAGTTATCTTCATGGGGTCGTAGCTGTCTAGATGCGTAGGCTACAACCTTGCCATCTTGCATGAGCACACATCCAATACCTCTCCTGGATGCGTCACAGTATACATCAAAGCAGCGATAGCTGTCTGGGAGGGTCAACACAGGTGTTGAAGTCAATCTGGTCTTCAATTCATTGAAACTCTTCTCATAGTCCTTAGACCATACAAACTTCTGATCCTTCTTGAGGAGTTCTGTCCTTGGCTTGGCAATCTTAGAGAAGCCTTCAATGAATCGACGGTAATACCCGGCTAATCCAAGAAAACTTCGGACCTCAGTCTCTATCGTGGGTGCTAGCCAATTAAGCACTTCCGTCACTTTGCCGGGATTCATAGCTATACCTTTTGCTGAGAGAACATGCCCCAAAAATCTGAATTGTTTGAGCTAAAATTCCCATTTGCTGAATTTCGCATATAACTTATGGTCATGAAGCCTTTGACTGCTTTGAGATGTCCCTTGTGCTCTTCTTCATCTTTCGAGTATATGAGGATGTCATCAATGAAGACCACCACGAACTTATCCAGGAAGTCCATGAATACTTTGTTCATCATATGCATGAAGAAAGCAGGGGCATTGGTGAGGCCGAAAGACATGACTGTGTATTCATAAAGACCGTATTGAGTGGTGAATGCGGTCTTAGGAATATCCTCCTTGAATTTTATCTGCTGATATCTGGTCCTCAAATCAATCTTGGAGAATACTTGTGCCCCATGAGTTGGTCGAACAAATCATCAATCCTTGGAAGCAGGTATTTGTTCTAGATAGTGGCAGCATTCAACTGACGATAATCCACACACATCCGAAAACTGCCGTCTTTCTTGTCCACGAAGATTGCGGGTGATCCCCATGGTGAAGAGCCTGGATGAATGTACCCTTTCTAAATCATCTCATCAAGCTGTTTCTTTAACTCCATTAACTCGGATGAAGGCATCCGGTAATACTTCTTATATATAGGAGCGGCCCCGGGCACAAGATCAATTGCAAACTCAAGCTCCCGATCTGGCAGCATCCCAGGTAGTTCCTGAGGAAATACATCTGGAAATTCATTGACCACAGGAATAAGATCCAATTCTTTAGCTTGAGCTGCAAAGACCATTTCCTTCTTGGGTATACTTCTTCGAGCAAAGAATTATCTAGTTTGGCCTTACCAACTTGTCAATGTGACTTCTCTGGTCGCACAGTTGATGCATACTTGACGTTGGGTTAACCAATTCATTCCCAAAATAATATCCAACTTGGCAGACTCGATGACTATAAAATAGGTTGGCAAAATGACTCCCTTGATGTCAATCTCCAAATTGTGATAGGCCAGAGTTCTTTCGAGCACTGATCCCATGGATTGTACCATCATACTCTTTTCCAAAAGCGAGCAAGAAAACTTGTTTTGGGAAACAAAACTCTGCAAAATGAAAGAGTGGGAAACCCAAGAGTGAAACAAAATTATTGCAGGTCTGTGGTTAACAGGGAACATACCAATGACAACTTATGGGTTTTCTTGGGCTTCTTCTGTTGAGAGGTGATGCACTTGCCCTTGGATGGTCTTCTGGCCAGGGCAGGGCCCCACGTGGTTAACTTGCGGCTTGAATAGAGAAGCTGACTTGCCGTTCTTGGGGCACTGTCTGGCGTAGTGTCCGGTTTGCCCACAAGAAAAACATCATTACTATGATGACAATCTTCGCGTACCGGGGTAGTCACGATATTCTTGACTTGGGTAGTGGTATTGTTCACATTCAATTGCCAATTGGGCTTATACTCAACCTGTGTCTGCTGTCAGGTACGAGCCTTCTAGACCATGGGTCCTTCCTTCTTAGGCTCAAACTTCCTCTTGCAGTCATCATGAGCGGACCTGCTGTCCTGTATAAACTTATGCCCCCTTTCTGCGATCAGGGCTTTGTTTACCAGAGTCTGGAAATCCGGAAAATCAGCATACTGAGGGTGCATCAGAGGTGTTTATTCGGTCCTCCAATGAATCTGTCGATCTTTTTTTCTTTGGTGTCCACATCATACAGGGAATAACGAGCCAAATGGTTGAACTTGTTCAAATACTCTATGACGGATAGGTTACCTTGCATGAGGGCTAGGAACTCATGCTGTTTGACATTCAGGATACCGGTGGGGATGTGATACCTGCAGAACTTTTCCTTGAACTTATCCCATGTAATTTATTCATCTGCTGGCCACATAGCTTTAGTATTGTCCCACCAAATAGTTGTGGCTCCTTCCAGATAGTGGGTTGCAAATGGATCCTTATCACCTTCTTCTATCCGAGCAATGTCCAATTTTTTTCAATGGTCCTTACCCAGTCGTCGGCTTCCATCGTGTCAGCAACTTGATTGACACTGGGTCACTTAGTCCTTTGAAAATCTGAGAGCTTGGAGTGATTAACATATGAACTGGCATGATTTCCAACCATTGCCTGCACACTTTTCAATAGCTCAAGCAGATCATTGTTTCTTCTTTCTTCAAACATGTGCATAATCTGTTCTGTGGTTGGTCGATGTGGTGGTGGAGGCGGTGGTTGCGGATATGGCTCGATGCCCTGCTTGTCTTGCTGAAGGACAAACAGGGACATCCTCACCAGCGTGACTATTGCTGCCTCCTCTCGTCATCCTACTTGTTTATTTTTCCCACTATGAAGCAACTGAGCTGAGCAACACCGAAATTGGGGAAGAAAAATCCAGCGACAAATCCGAAGAAAGGCGATAAAAACCAGGGCGAATAAAAAGAGTTCCAACATCATAATACATAGACTCATACATGCATGGAAACATCATGCCAAGTATGACTACACCCAACATCAGGACTACCTCGTCTACAATCTAGCGAACTAGGACTCCATTGCTGCAGAAGGATCCTCCTCAGCCTCGGATTCCGAACTAACGATGCCAACACAAACCTCCAGGTTATAGCAAACGCAGCAACGCTGCCTTGAGGACTCTCCCTCAGGGGCAGGTCTAGAGCGAAGCATAGGAGCTGCGGGAGTAGCGAGAATTGTAGCCCACTCGGCAGGTGACTCACAAGGGGTCACTGTCGAGGTGGCCGAGGCACTCTAAGGGTTAACCGGGGTAGTTGGAGGAACAGAGGCTGGGGGAACAAACGAAATAAATCCGATGGTAGGTGGGGTGAATCTGTTTTGAGTGGCTGTGAGAGCGATACGTGTAGGAGTCAACTCTCGGGCCAGCTCAAAGATCATAAGGTAGCTGGCGGTGATATAGAGAGAAAGGTGGCTGGAAGAACGGATATGCCCGTTCTCATGCAGGACGGATAGAAGTAGAAACCTAGATAGGTCTGCATGCGAACGTCGTTGTAGTGCAAATCTACAAGAGCCTCGAATGTGGTGAGCTGGATGGCCTGAGGTGGTGTGGACGCAAAACCACCCTTAGATGAACAAGTGTAAGCACCGGAAGGCGAACTGTGATGCATAGTGACCTCCGCGTAGTACTCATACACTGAGTCCACCAGATGCTCCCGATACACCTGGTATAGTGGATCAGCACCGTTGCGGTAGAGTCGATGCCATACTTTCTGAAGCAGATGCAGCGAGGTGAAGGGTACATGCTCAGACTGGTATGAGTACATAACTGGGGCCATCTACACTCACAATCATTAGTCGTTCAGTAATAACAATAAATCAGATGCATGCAAGGCAGCAACCAAATGCAACTACCATCACTCAAGACTAAACTACCATGTTACTAACGCATCGGCGGGATAGCGTGTCCTATAGTCAGCGCGGCTCTGATACCAAGCATTGTGGCGCCCTGGCTCAGTGCAACCGGTTTACCTTGCATTGCGAGCCCAGAGATCTAGTCTTCTGGCAACACACAACAACTTGTTACAGAAAACAACCGCTTTATTGTTGCTTGCGGAAACATAGGTTCGAGATTACATCAGGTAGCAAGGCCAAGCGGCACACACGGTGCGACTGAATAGTATGTACATTATTTAATGAACATGAAGGGGGCCTCGATCACGACAGCTACGCGGCAGCGGAACGATGATGAAGCGGAACTCCATAGCACATGGACACCGATGTGGACATGGCCTAGACACAGGAAGCACTCCGATCCGGTAAGACTTTCCTGAAATCTGGCATGACATGCCAGGTCAGTACATTGAATGTACTTGCAAGCTCACAAGAAGTAAAAGCATAATGGCAAACAATAACATGATAATTAAGCAGGTTAAATGCAACACACGCTATGCAGACTACTCATGAAGTGAACATGCTTGTGAAGCGAGTCTGTCAGACTCTCTTACCAAATGGGTTACCTCGTAACCAGCATGAACAATACGGTGATCACTCTCGAATCACAAATGAAATCAAATTTGGTTCCCACAACAACGACCATCTTCATGGTCTCAACCATCTCATCACATAACTCGTCCCAACCATATAACTTTAGTGTGCAAGATTAACTTATTCCTGTTGATCCATGGTGTGAATTAGTTACGAGCTCTGTCCATAAATGAGGACGCGGATATTGATAGATTTAATATACACTCTACAGAGGTTAGTACTCTATACCCAAACCACAGAACCCATGGCCTCCTACTCCCATTTGAGTGGACCAACAGCATTCCGATAAAACCAACGCATTGCCATGACACTCTCTTGGCCAATCCGACCAACTCCCCTTTGGGCTAAGTCATGGGTGGACCTGATGCCAACCCATGGCATCCAATGGCCACCTTCTTGGCAAAAACATCAACGGTCCCAAATATGGACATGGTACCAAAACAACAACGGGCACAAAAGGTTATCTCTGCTTACCGGGCCAGGGTACCGCATGCCCATAACCTTCCCTCGTCGGAGGCACCGACCAGAGGCATGACAACAGACCGAATAAGGGCCTTCCCATAATGGCAAATGTGGTTGCACTGGGAAGCTCGATTCGGTGGCACCATAAATCGATCAACAATTATGTTCAAGTTGAATTCTCATTAGGTTTAACTTGAAATAAAATAACTCGAGCCATGATATGCCATGAACATGCAACCATATGACATGCAACTATATTCACATATCACTGAAATGAAACAAATCAACCTCAAAGAATCATCATGCACTACTGATCATGTAAAGGCACTAGTCAAACTCCATCATTTTTAGTAATGAATTTAGCATGGTGAGAATATCAATATTAACCATCATGTGAAAATAATACCACGCATTATCAACCATAGTCATATTATCAAAGTAACTCTACTGCACTAAACTAGTCCATGCACTCAAGTACCACATCAAGCTAAACACTCTAGTATAAAAATGCAATAACTTAAGCAATATTATATAAATGACTTAATGCATGAAATAAAGCATATTAAAGTTGGAAAAATCTTAGTTATTTAGATGACACTATGCAAATATTTGTGGTGGCTTGGCTTAGCACAGAGGAGGGTCACACTCCTCCTGGTTCTCCTCAAGGCAAGATTCTCCCTATGAAAATAATTAAAAACAGCAAAAGAGAATATCAAAAACTACTCCGAAATTCACCAAAAATTCTAGACGGCAGGGAAAAATCTCAAATTTGGTGTGCTGCTAGTATATTTCAGTACAAAACCAATGCAAAAAGAATCAACTCATTTGGTCTTATTGTTTAGGAGTTAGAGCTGGTCAGAGTTGCTGGTCAAAATGAATTTAAATTTGAATAAAATAGAAACAGGGGGGTGACATCGAAGACGTATTCAGAGAATATGCCTCCACTCGTACTGCTTCGGGCACGAGTGGAGAGGCCGATAGTGGGCCCCACCTGTCGGGTTTTGAGGGGAGGGCGAGAGAAAAAGAGGATGGCGGCGCTTCGCCAGGGCTCTCTCCGGCGAGGAGGGCTCAGCGGTCGTTCTGAGATGGAGGGATGGGTAGAGGAGGCTCTGGCGCACCTGCCTGTACCCGTAACTTGGCGAGGGGTGGCCGGAGTAGCTCAGAAACGACGTCTCCAACGGCGGCTGCGGACGGAGTTTCTGGAGATGAGGAAGATGGAGAGGGAGGCCGGTTCCAGGGGCTCCAACGGGGTCAGCGAGCACCAGTGGATCACAAGGGAGTCTCTGAAGAAGAAGATCTAGCTCGAGGGGCACTGGGGAGGTGGGGAGCAGTAGAGGGGACCGCCGGTGAGCTCAGTTTGGGGACGGTGGCCAGAGGTCTGCCCAGCCGGGCTGCGGCTTATCTACTGCATTGTGGTGGTTGGTTGAGTGGGTTGAGATGCTCGGAGAGGCCTGGGGGAGCTCTATTTATAGGCAGAGGGGATGGGGGTCTCAGCTCCGCCGGAGGGCTATGGAAGTGGCGCACAATGACGCGGAGCGCCAGAGGGAGGTGGAGAAGAGGTCAGGGTTCACGCGCCCACTGTGGAAGCTCGAGGAAGAGCATAGGGCGCGAGTGAGGACGGGGACAGAGGCACGGGCGCACTGTGCACTTGGCCGTGACGTGCCTGTGCTCGCTGCGGTGGCTCCGGCGTCAGCGAGCTACGGGGAGGGTCAAGGGCGATCCGTCAAAGCTGGTGGCACGGTGCGGCATTCGGAGGCAAGCATTGCGATGGGCACGCGCTGAACAGGGGCTCGAGAACAACGTAGAGTGCGCCGAACTCATGCCAGAGCCCGTGTCCACATGCAGTTGCCACACGAACTGTGCCAAAATGACGCCCAGGCGATGCCAAACCTTCTCTAGTGCGTAGTCCGTCTAGTGTTTGGTCTAGGAGAAGAGATGGCACACTGCCAGGCCGACCGGATTGAACAAGAGCTCCACAACAACTTTCTGGACAGAAACTTGTGCATTGTGTTTGGAGGGGTTCTAGAAGGAGTTTAAGGCTAATCTCTTGGGGTTAAGATTTACTTAGGAGGGTAATGAAGTTCAAGAGAAAAGTCAGCTTCATTGGATCAAGGAATAATACACTTTTGTCGGATTTAGGGTTCCGCAAACTCTTGAGAGATTTGAACTCTGGGGTGCGTGCAGAGATCTCAACCTACCTAGCCTGCCAACTCGCGACCCTCATAGCCTAGCGCGTTGAGCTAAAAGGGACAGAGAGACACAAAAGTTTATCTTGGTTCGGCCCACCTAGCGGTGTAATACCCTACTCCATCTTTGTGGTGGATTGCCTCGAGGGGCTGAGGATGAACTAGTACAGTGGATGAACAGCCTCAGGAGGTGAGGTGTTCTTGGGCTCGGGTGAGATTGTGAAGTGGTCAAGTGGGAATCGATTCGATCCGCCTCTATGTCGGTGTCTAAGTCCTATTTATAGTGGCCTTGGTCCTCTTCCCAAATGATGGCGGGAAGGGATCCCACAACAGCCAGATTTGAAAGGGGAGAAGAAGTACACCCTATCCTGACTAAAGTGGTCTTCGCCTGCAAAAGCCTCTGGTCGTGATGCTATGGTGGGCTTGGCGATGACCCCCATCCTACTGTCCTGGAGGTCTTGGTCTTGTTGTACCAAAATGGAAACCTTTGGCTGATTCCTTGGGACTCCGCACGTGCTGCTTGCCTCCTTTGCACCAAAGGGGAAACTGATACTCTGTGCCCGCTGGCGCCCGCCTGGCCTTGATCGTCATGGCTGACGTCAGCTGAACCTCGTGAGGCACACCTTGCATAGAAGTCTCCGCTCCTCGGGAGCCAGCCTGAGGAGGCCGATCCTCTTGGAGGCCTTGGCATCGCCCACCAAGCAAGGCTTGGCCCCTCGCAAGTGTCTTGAGTTGTTAATGCTGAAGCTAGGCCGTACCAGGCCGTCGATGGAGCTGTGCAGTGGGTCGCAGGCAGGCAAGCCTGTGTACTCCCGTATACAAAACGCCGACAGTAGCCCCCCGGCCCAAGGTGCGCTTAGACTTGGCCTCCAGGAGAAGCCAAGGGGCAAGTGCGGAGCCCCACGGTCCGTAACTGCCTGCGGCCTTGGTCGACGCGTGGCGATTGATGGGACGTTGGTGTCTCTACTTCCCCATGCTACCTTGAAATCCGCCAGGCCTGGCGGCCACCCGTTGCTAGAGAAGTCCGCCCCTGTAGATTGTCTCTCTTGGCCCTCGCTCCTTCTCTTTCCAGGCTTGCGATCCTTCACGCGGATCTGGTGACAGCACCGCTCCTCCTTCCTAGATTCCGCCATGGCCCCGTAGGAGAGGAAGAAGAAGGGGAGGTCGCGTGCACCGGCTGGATCCCTGCCGGCCTTGGAGCTGGCTCTCGAGCAGTTGATGGTGATCAATCGGGAGGGGCTGAACAAGGTCCACCCCACTCTCGCAGCCGATTCCAATGAGTGGAAGGCGACGGCCGCCTGTCCCGCGTCTTGGCTTGTGGATGATATGAGCGCAACTGAGATTCCAATCCATCTTTATGCTCTCTTTGTAGGCCTGATTGCCCCTTTCTCTCCTTTCTTCAATGTCGTAATCTTGCACTACCAGATCCACCTGCTGCACCGGGATCCCTGCTCCATCATCCTCCTTGCTGTCTTCGCCTTCCTTTGTGAGGCCATGGTCGGCACTGCTCCTTCCATGGCCCGGTTTTACCATTTATTCTTGCACCGTCTGGTCAACGCCCGTTAGCGCTTGGGGTGCGTGTTCTACGAAGTTGTTGCGGCGATAGCCGGCTCAGGAATCGACTTCGAGCAATCGCCAGATGCGAAGGGGTTCCAGAAGTTGTTGTTGTTTTTGTTGATGCTGGTACGCGTAGCCCCCTGCTTGTGACCCCTCGAGTGCCGGCCGTGCCCAGCTCCGGCTGGGGGCATGTGAAGCTTGTCGACCGTCGGCTTACCCACGTCTAGAAGAGGCTAGCCAGGCTGCAGAAGCTAGGGGTGACGGTGTCGATGGTGGTGAAAGAATTTGTCCAGTGGTGCATCACCCCGCTCCGGCGCCATTCTCAACCAATGTGGGCCTTCACCGGCGTCGAGGACTCCATGGGGCTCTAGGAGCTGTTGCTGCCTTCCAAGACCCTGAACAAGGTACTTGAGCTTCTGACGGGCAACTCCAAGCCCGCCGATCTTCCAGGAAATGGCTATCTCCTCTACCAATGCTCAAACAAGGTGGCCTTCATGGAGAAGATGCCCATTTTCGATGAGTGGGGTTACTCCAGGCGGGCCTTGAGGGGCCTCGCGAGAATCCCATCCTCGTGGCTCCCATGCTACTTGCTCCTGTGGCGTGCGCCCAAAGTGTGGAAGTAGGGGTTGCATGCAATCAACCGCTGTCGAGGCGACCTCCGGAGGTTTTGCGCCATCAAGTGCTCCGGAGGCCGGGGCTCATGAGGCCCATGAAAGGGCCACCGCGGGGTTGGTGCGACCCGGTGCTTCGGAGGCAGAGGCTCCTGAGGCTCGGGGCAACGGCTCTGAGGTGGCTGGTGAAGGGGAGGCGCCTCCTGGAGCTCCTAAGGCGGCCGCCCTGGGAGCCCCACCGAGCGCTCCCACTCCTGAGGCTGCCGCGTGGGGCGTCCCGCCGAGCGCTCCTACTCCAGGGGACCGTCCCTCGAGGCCTGGCCAGGCTCACCTGAATCTTGAAGCTCTCTGCAAGAGTAAGGGGTCTCCGAGTCGCAATGGTGGCGCCCGACGGCTGCTGAAGCTGAGGAAGTACATAGCAGTGGATGAGTAAGTACCTTATTCTAGCGACTTCCTGCGCGCCATGTTTTTTCCTGATCGAGGCCTCGCAGGGTCCCCGTGGTGATCAAGCCTTAGGAGAGGCGTCCTTTAGATCCTGGATCGATCCCGATGCACAGCCCCCCGCGCCAACCTCCCGCACAAGGCACGAGGCCAACTCTGGCCGCTGGGTTGCCGCTAGGGGGCCTCTGACTCGAGCCTCCTGCTTCTTCCCACCGCGACTTGCCCTGGAAGGTGGGGCAGTCTGTCGACGGTCTCCCCGCCAATCACCATTGGCGATCGGGCACCCTTTGGGCCGCCTTCTTCAAGCTGCGAGGCTGCGCTGGCCAACACCCAGACGGAGGTAGGCGAGGTGCTTCACACTCCTCCGGCAGCCCCCGGAGCCGAAGACGGGCTCGGCCACGCGTTGGAGTTCATGCGTGGGTGCAGTGTTGTCCTCTTCGAGTTCTTCAGTGAAGCGATGCGCGCGATGATCCGTCTTGGTGGAGAGCTTGCCGATGTCGACACCCGACTCGAGGCAGAGGACAGCCGGTTGGCACGTGAGTGGCACCAGCTGAAGGTCGCCATTAACATCGGGCAGCAGCTTCAGTGTGATCAAGCCGATGTGTGCGCTGCGGCTTCCCTTGGAACTTCTCGCGAGGGATGCGCCCACGCTCTGGAGGAGGCTGGTGCCGCCGACCGCCGCCGTGAGGAAGCCGAGAGCGGGAGCGGGAGCTCCTAGCTTCAAACGCCGCCCATGAGTAGGAGATCAAGGTGAGGCGGGCCTTCCTGGCCACATCGTCAGGCGAAGCACCTCTCATCGAAGCAGAGCTTTTGGGACGCCAGGAAGACCTGGCGCTGGAGGCTGTGGAGCATAGCCTGGCGTCGGAGCGGCTGGAAGTGAGGGAGCGCCAGGCGGCTACGGCTGAGGAAGCCGTCGCCGCCCCAGAGGCCCGGGTCTAGCTGGAGGTTGAAGAGAGGGTGGCGAAGGCACACGCGGACCTGGATGAAGAGCACCACCTGAAGTTGGAGCTGCTTGAGGCTGAGCTCGAAGGCCGGATGATGTCGCTTGAAGCTATGTCGGTATTTCCCCAAATAGGAAGGGATGATGCATCACAGCACCGATAGATATTTCCCTCAGATATGAAACCAAGGTTATCGAACCAGTAGGAAAACCATGCAACATAACGTAAACAGCCCCTGCCCACAAGTAACAACACCTCGCACCCGATGTGTTAAAGGGGTTGTCAATCCCTTTCGGGGTACGACACCTCAAGATAGGCAAAAGACGTGAGGTAAATTTGTAGTAGATTGATAGATCAAACGCCAAATATTATAAATAAGAGTAAATTGCACCAAGGTATTTTTGTGTTTTTGGTATAATAGATCTGAAAATAAACGCAAGGAAAAAGTAGATCGCAAGGCAAATATATGAGAAAGAAGACTCGGGGGCCATAGGATCGACTAGTGGCTTCTCTCGAGAAAGATAGCAAACGGTGGGTAAACAAATTACTATTGGGCAATTGATAGAACTTCAAATAATTATGACGATATCCAGGCAATGATTATTACATAGGCATCACGTCCAAGATTAGTAGACCGACTCCTGCCTGCATCTACTACTATTACTCCACACATCGACCGCTATACAGCATGCATCTAGTGTATTAAGTTCATGGAAAAAAGAGTAATGCAATAAGAACGATGACATGATGTAGACAAAATCCGTTTATCTATTGTGTAGATATAGATCCCATCTTTTTATCCTTAGTAGCAACCATGCATACGTGTCGGTTCCCTTTCTGTCACTGGGATCAAGCACCGTAAGATCGAGCCCACTACCGGGCACCTCTTCCCATTGCAAGATAAATAGGTCAAGTTGGCCAAACAAAACCCAAATATTGGAGAAGAAATACGAGCCTATATGAGATCATGCATATAAGATCAAAGAAACTCAAATAGCTTCCATGGATATAACAAGATATAACTGATCATAAACTCGAAGTTCATCGGATCCCAACAAACACACCGCAGAAAGAGTTACATCATATGGATCTCCAAGAGACCATTGTATTGAGAATTCAGCGAGAGAGAGAAAGCCATCTAGCTACTAACTACGGACCCGAAGGTCTACAAAGAACTACTCACACATCATAGGAGAGGCACCAATGGAAGTGGTGAACCCCTCCGTGATGGTGTCTAGATTGGATCTGGTGGTTCTAGACTCTGCGGCGGCTGGATGAATAATTCGTCGACTCCCCTAGGGTTTCTAAAATATTGGGTATTTATAGAGCAAAGAGGCGGTCCAGGGGGCACCCGACGTGGGCACAACCCACCAGGGCGTGCCTGGGCCTCCAGGCGCGCCCTGGTGGGTTGTCCCCTCCTCGGGACTCCCCCAGGTTAATTCAGGGCCCAACATCTTCCTTTTGGTCCATGAAAAATCATCATAAAGTTTCGTGGCATTTGGACTCCGTCTGATATTGATTTCCTACAATGTAAAAAACATGTAGAAAACATCAATTGACACTTGGCACTATGTCAATAGGTTAGTACCAAAAAATGATATAAAAGACTATAAAATGATTATTAAACATCCAAGATTGATAATAAAACAACATGGTATAATCAAAAATTATAGATACCTTGGAGATGTATCACGGGACCACCGCCCTGAAGGTGAAGCTGGAATCTGCGAAACAACACGAGAGGGCCGCCAAGGAGGCCCTGGCCCCTTCTGAGTCTGCCTTGGCTTCTGCCAGTGCCGAATTATCCTCCCTTCAGCAGCAGGTCAAGGACACCACATCCCTTGTGGAGAGTACTTCAAATGAAGCGAACTGTCACCTGACACTGCAATGCGAGAACGGCTCGATGCTCCAGGATCTCCGAGTCAGAGCTAACCACGCCTTGGGCACCATCTACGACGAGAGCACTCCTCATCCGCACAAGAATGACTACACCAGCCACCTCAACTTCTTCATGGACATTGTGACCCGCCTGGAGGATCGGACCATGAAGGCTCGCAAGCTTGTTGGGGAGAGGAGCCGGGCTCTTCTTGGGCACGCGTTCTCGTGTGTCTTTAGCAACCTCATCAAACACGATTCCCACTTTGACTTCAATGTTGTGCTAGCCCCCGTGCCCACGGCTACTCAGGACAGACTGCCCAGGTGGGTGGATGACCATGTGGATGCCCTGGTGGAAGAGTTTGCTCCTGAGGATGACAGGGTTGTGATTGCGGCCGAAGTAGGTGGCGCAAGCAGCGATGATGAAGAGGATGGTTGCGATGACACGAGCAGTGCCAGCAGCGCGGATGGAGGTGATGAAGAGGGCACATTCAGCTTGGCCCACACTTCTTTTGCTTTAACATGTATGACCAAAACTTGAACGCCTCCTCGTGAGAGCATTTTGAAAAGGGGGGGGGGCTTGCAATGTATATGATTATGAAATGCTTTTTAAGTAGCTCCTATGGTGTGACCTAGCAGGTCTGCAACCCCAGACAGGTTAGCCGCTACAACTTATCTTTGGTTCCGCAGGTCTCGGGTGAGCCCTAATGTCGCAGCAACGCTTGTAATCTTGAGGCGGGCTTGCCACAGGCTCACGAGGATCTGAGCCTCCCGAGGAACCTGTTGGCCTATCTTGGAGCGCGTTGTGAGGGACTAGCTGCCGGACCACGGCAAGGTGCGTGTTTGGTGGCCGCATCCCTGGTCCCTAGGGGGAGCCTTTGCGTGCTTGGGGCCGACCCGATCATGCTTGATGTGCATGCACCGCACCGCACAGCACCCAGCCTCCGCTCGCGAGGCGCTCGGGGGAGGGGCAGCAGGCGCGAGCCCCGCTCAAAAACACGAAACCAGAAAGCGAGAGAACGAGGCAAGACATGAAAGCTTCCCCGGTTTTTCTTTTGGTAAACGCACAAGAACCAAGTTCATTACGAAAGACTGGTGAATTGGATACAAAAAGAGAGGCGAAAGCAAATAGCCGCGTCCGGCGCCTAGCTAGTCTTCTGGTTTTCTTACCAATGCGGAGCTAAGTGCTTCCACTGGACGTGAGCATTGTCATTGGGGAACAGTGTCGACGGCCAGCGCGGAGCATGGTGCTTCCACTAGGACATGGGTGGGAGCCCCGTGAGGCCCCAGGGCGGCACTCAGGAGACTCCGGGGCGTGTACAGCCCCACTCATTATTACGTGAGATTGCCAAGAGAGGAGACTGTCGGTGTCAAAACCGGCGGATCTCGGGTAGGGGGTCCCGAACTGTGCGTCTAGGCGGATGGTAACAAGAGACGAGGGACACAATGTTTTTACCCAGGTTCGGGCCCTCTCGATGGAGGTAAAACCCTACGTCCTGCTTGATTAATATTGATGATATGGGTAGTACAAGAGTAGATCTACCACGAGATCAAGGAGGCTAAACCCTAGAATCTAGCCTATGGTATGATTGTTGAGATGTATGTTCGCCCCACGGACTAAGGCCCTCCAGTTTATATAGACACCGGAGAGGCTAGGGTTACCTGAGTCGGTTACAATGGTAGGAGATCTACATATCCAGATTGCCAAGCTTGCCTTCCACGCCAAGGAAAGTACTTTCCGGACACGAGCCGAGTCTTCAATCTTCTATCTTCGTAGTGCAGGATATTGATAGTCCGCTGTCCGGACACCCCTAGTCCAGACTCCTCGGTAGCCTCGAACCAGTCTTCAATGACGATAAGTCCGGCGTGCATAATGTTCGGCATTGCAAGGCGGGTTCTTCCTTGAAAAATCCGGAGAAGATAATGAACACCAGGATAATGTCCGCTCGCAAAATAAATTCCACATTCCAACGAGAGAGAGAATAAAATACACATTTAGCTCAATCTGCCGACGATACTGCGGCGTGACATCACACCGCAGCCAAGCCCTTGTTTGAATTATTATACCACCTCAAAGACGTTTAGCTAAGCGGTTTTTTGGCACGCCCCGTCAAGCGTAGATTGTGTTCCCCTTATTCCGGGATTCTCATCAATACGTGCGTAGTAACCCAACCGCGCCATTGATGGTGGCGCTTGGGAGATAAGCGAGTTTTACCAGGCCGGTGAGGGACGCATAGTTTTGTCCGCCTATATATAAGGGATAAGGATTTACCTTCTCACCTACGCCTCCTTCCTCCTTTGCTTATCCATACCTGCAAACTCAAGCTCCAACGCCCAAGCACGCGCATCTCACCTCGACCCTTCTCCGAATATGTCTAGAGGGGGAGGCAAATGGATGGCCTCCACCACCAAGGAGGAGGACATCACCAAGCTGCGCGACGCCGGATACCTTTCCAGTCATATCGCGCATCGACTGCCCGACGCGGGCAGCTCATCCCTACCCCAGGGCCTCATGAGAGGGTCGTCTTCCTCCCCCACTTCCTCCGCGGACTGGGCTTTCCGCTCCATCCATTCGTCCGGGGGCTCATGTTTTATTACGGCCTGGATTTCCACGATCTGGCGCCGAACTTCATCCTCAACATCTCGGCGTTTATCGCCGGTATGAGGCATTCTCGCATCCGCCCCACTTCGCTGTGGCTCAAGACCTTCAATGTCAAGCGAAGGTCGTGAAGGGACACAAGCGGAATGCGGAGGCGCCATGTTGGGCAGCGCCCAACGTCCCTTGGCTAGAAGGGACCTTCGTGGACTCCGTCAAGGGGTGGCAATCGGGGTGGTTCTACATCACCGAGCCGCGCAAGTCTACATGGGCGGCGGCCCCCGAATTTAGATCTGGAATCCCCACGCAGCTCACTTCCTGGAAAGAGAAGGGCTTGCAGTCGGGTGATCCGGTGGAGGTGACGGGACTTCGAGCCTGCATCAAGAAGCTGGTGAGCAATAGGCTCCGGCTCGTCGACGTGGTCCAGGTCATGCTCCTCCGGCGGATTCTCCCATGTCAAGAACGGGCATTCAATTTGTGGGAGTTTAATCCGGAACAGCACCAGACATTGAGCGGGCTCTTTGATACAATATATGAAGGCGCCTGGAGGGTGCTGTTCAAGGGCGCTGAAGCCTCGGCATCCGCGACCAAAGATCGCGGATTCAGCTCGCAGTCTCCAACTGACGAGGTAAGTGATTCGACCCCATTACGGGACACTTGTGATAATTAGATTGACTTTAGCGAGGTTTTTAATCTGCCTCTTCCTTCGACAGGAATGGATGGAGAAGGCCAAGCTGCTCATCAGCCCGGCTCCCATGCCAGAAGAACCAGTGGATGCCCGCTTAGCAGGGCTACTGGTTCCGGCACCGCACGTGGTGCCGGAGAAGAAGGCCAAGAAGGTGGCCATGGGGACTCGAAAGAGCTCCCGTAATCAGGCATCTGACGACGACGAGGACTCCTCCCCTGAAGACGAGGAGGAGAAGGAATACTCTCTCCCGGAGGAGGGAGAGAGGAAGAGGAAGGCTCCCCCGATCGGGGTGGCCGAAGGGTCCAAGAGGGGGAGAACTATCCCCCCGGACAGTTTCGCCAACATCAGTGTTGGCGAGGATGAATGGCCTCCAAGGGCCAGGCGTCCGGCAGGATCGTAAGTATTCAGATCATTTATATGCCGTACATCGTATGTCATGTAGTGTCCTTCTAACGCCGCATTCTGCCTGTAGACCGGCCGTTGACGATCTTCCTGACTCGATGAGCTAGTCTTTGGCACCGTCGGATGTAAATTCCATCCCGACTGCCTCTACCCCACGCGTCGACGAGGACGACGAGGCGGAATCCCATAGAGGGACCCGCCAGGAGGAGGCTCCGGAGGCGCCGACAGGCGTCCTTCCGGACTTTGTGCCGGACTCTACCTCGGAACCCGTAGCGGTTCCAGAGTCCGCCAAGCGGCCCCTTCGAAAGAAGGGCAGGACCGTCACGCCGGCGGCCTCCGTCATACCGGAGGCGCCGGATAGCCTGCTGGAGGCGCTTAAAGGCGCTTCCATTGAGGAAGAACACCGCACTCTCATGAGTGCGGTGATTGAGAAGGTCCAGCTCGCCAAGGGCGGGCTGACCGAAGCCTGCAATAGCCTTCTAACAGGCTTTGAGGTAAGAAGTTTAAAATTATGTAATGTAATACCGCATAGACAAGTAGCCCCGATGCTTAGTTCGTGTTCGAAAGAAAAGCGGACTAAGGATCTAACAAGATATACTGTGAGGTTTCTAAAAATATGTCAATATGGGTTTGCATGCTGCGCTATTGATCTCTACCACATTAACGGCGGAGGTCGAGGCGCTGAAGAAGGACCTTGAGCGGTCGGAGCAAGAGCTCGGCGATGCCAAGAGGCAGCTCGAGGAAAAAGAAGGTGAATAACACCACTTTAAATAAGTACCTTACAGAAAAGGGTTTTTGTTGCAAACAAAATTAATAAGGATAATACGTATAATGCAGGGGCCACTAACAAGGTGGCAGCCCTGAAGGATGCCGTGTCCGTGGCCGAACGCAAGGCGGCCACGGAACGGGCTGAGCGAGAAAAGCAAGTGGCACTGGTGGCGGAAGTTCGGCAAGAGCTCCAGGCTCTCATGGAAAAGCATGAGAGTTTGGAGCGTGACTCCAGACTCGAGAGTCCGAGCTTGCCTCGGCTCTTGAAAGTGCCGAGTCCGCCAAGGCCGGGGCCCAGAAGGCCCTCCAGGAGGTAGAGGATATAAAGAAAATAGCTGCGGGTAAGGCGTTTTTCATGCAGAGCAAGCATGTCAATGTAAATTACTGGATACTTACCCGAATTCGGAGCTCTCCAGGGGCGTTTGCAGATCTGCCGCGTACTGCGTCTGATGCCGCCGCATTCTATCGTGGCGAGGAGGGGAGCTCGACGGAGAAGGTCTTCTGGTCTCAGTATGCTGAGGCCGGCCATCCGGTGCCCCCAAGCGACCAGCTGAAGCAGCTAGTCGAACTCCACAAGGTAGCTGAGGAGGCCATGAAGGGCCTCACAGTCCGGTTGTGGGCTGGGCGAGCCATGCCCGGCAGCTACTGGCCTAGTGCGTGGCTGGTGGATGCATGCCCTGTGCTGGATGTAATTAAGCGCTCCGTCTGCATTGAAGGCGCTCGTCGGGCCCTTGCCCGCATAAAGGTGCAATGGGGCAAACTGGATGCGGAGAAGCTTCTCACGGATCCACCGCCGCCGGGCAAGGAGCATCGCACGCCGGAGCGATATTATAAAGTTGTCCTGAAGGGAGCCTGCAATATTGCAGATGAGTGCCCCCGAAATGTAATCTTTGAATGAACTCGCTGTATTTTTATCCTGGGCGCTGGAAACTTCGTTCATACGCGCCATGAGCAACTCTTGTTTAATTTAAAATATTACCTTCTGTGTGGCCGTTTTAAATCTGAGAGATGGCAAGTCGTTGGCTTCAGCCCCCAAGCCACGAGTGTTGGGGTGTTCGGTGATAAACTTGAGCACTCTTGTTCCCATTTTTGGGTCCATCTAGGGAGGTGCTCAACACGACGAACAAGGCAACCGGACTTATAATGCTTGAACACTCTCACTTAGCCATAGAATTCTATAATTTTAAATTTCGGTGAAGCACCTGGTATTCGGAAGACCGAATCCGGGGCGCTATCCACACCTTCGTCGGACATCATCGGGAACTTCGCTCGAAGCGGCATGAGTCTTTAAGGACCCGAAAAAACCTCTCGAACAGCGACCAGTCTCTCGCCACATCATGCCGGTCGGTTTAGCTTTCCATCGAGGCGTTAACCGGCTCAACCGGGCACAATCGCGATGGTTCTCCCGGTGCTACCTTAGCCGACGGAACGGAACGTAAGGCACCAAAACATGAGAGCGAGCAAACCCAACTATTGACCCAAGACATGATTCGAGCCGATTCATATAATGCTATAAGTTCGGGTGCCGCACTTGTGAAAGTGTTCGGACTTAGTCACGCCATAATCTGGGGAACATAAGCCCCTGGCGTATTCGGCCGTACCAAGATGTACGAGTGCAAGATGTCATATAATGAACATATATAGAAGATAACGCAATTGCAATGAAAAAGTAATGTACTTGCGAAAAGAAAGTGCTGCGTTATTTACGAAAGAGCGTCTGCAAGTAAAGCGAACTGATACAAATAGTGCGGTAAGCAAGGGGTTTGGACTAAATTAACATGTCCCCCTCCAGGGATAAGCTGCGGACTTGGTGTATGTAATCGAATTTAATGCTCGTAATGGAGACCACCTGAGTGTTCGTCACGGCCTTCTTTAGTCCCTGACTGTTGCATCGTGAGTTCGGCAAGTGTGCCGTCGAACAGGGCTTCTGATTAACAGAGTCCTGTATACATAAAAAGAAGAAAAGATAAAAAATAAAACCAAGGGGGGCGCTCGTATGAGCCCCTGGTGTGGTCGAGCCGCACTCTTGGTCCCTTGTGATCAAGCCCCTCCCCTGCGCCCATGGTATCTCCAAAGCGTAATGATGTACGCGGAGTGTTATTCTTGTGATCATGCGCGGGCGGGGGTTGGGGCCGCATTGCTACGCGTGCTCTGATCGCGCTTAGGTGGTCTTAGTTAGTGTTGCTCGGCGGCGCTTTGATGTATCCGCTTTTTCATTGCGAATCGAGAATTGCCGAGAAGGCTACTCAGACTTCCGCGCGAGGGGGTGTATGCTCCTCCGTTCGGAGGGCGCGCCGTATTCCATTGACCGTAATAACTCCACGAGGGCCTGGCATCTTGAGCTTTAGGTATGCATAATGCGGCACCGCGTTGAATTTTGCAAGCGCGTTCGTCCGAAAGCAGGGCATGATAGCCGCCACTGAGCGGGACTATATCGAAGATTAACTCTTCGCTCGGAAATTATCGGGGATTCAAGACCACTTCGGTGTGGTGAGCGAGCTCGGTTGGCTTCCACTCGGGATGACACCTTTAAAGGTTGTCTTTGTAGGTTTGATCCTGGATGGGTCTATGCCCATTTTGCGCACTGTGTCCTGATAAAGCAGGTTCAGGCTGCTGCCGCCGTCCATCAGGACTCTTGTGTGGTGAAATCCATCGATGATTGGGTCTAAGACCAATGCGGTGAATCCGCCATGGCGTATGCTGGTCGGATGGTCTCTTCGATCGGAAGTGATCGGACAGGAGGACCATGGGTTGAACTTTGGGGCGACTGGCTCCATCGCATAGACGTCCCGTAGTGCACGCTTCCTCTCCCCTCTTGGGTATATGGGTCGCGTAAATCATATTCACCGTCCGTACTTGTGGGGGGAAACCCTTCTGTCCTCTATTGTTCGGCGGCCGGGTCTCTTCCTCGTCATCGCTATTCAGCCCCTTGTCATTGTGTTCGGCAATTAACTTGCCAACCTGCTTGAACACCCAACAATCTCTATTGGTGTGATTAGCTGGCTTTTCGGGGGTGCCATGTATCTGGCATGAGCGGTCGAGTATTCAGTCCAGATTGGACGGACCCGGAGTGGTTCTTTTAAATGGCTTCTTCCGTTCGGGTTTGGAGCCTCGGAATCCGGCATTGACTACCGCATCCTCCTTGTCGTCGCCGTTAATGCGGCGCTTGTTTTTGATTCGACGTGGCCTGCCATTGTTGTCCTTAGTGTCCGGACTGCCAGAATTTTTGCGGAGATTGTTACTGCGGGCTAGCCAGCTGTCCTCTCCCGCACAAAAGCGGGTCATTAACGATGTGAGGGCTGCCATGGATTTCGGCTTTTCCTGCCCCAGGTGCCGGGCTAGCCATTCGTCCCGGATGTTATGTTTGAAGGTTGCAAGGGCCTCCGCATCCGGACAGTCGACAATTTGATTTTTCTTCGTCAAGAACCGTGTCAAGAATTGTCTGGCCGATTCGTCTGGCTGCTGAATAATGTGGCTTAGGTCATCGGCGTCTGGTGGTCGCACATATGTGCCTTGGAAGTTATCAAGGAACGCGGCCTCCAGGTCTTCCCAACACCCAATTGACTCTGCGGGCAGGCTGTTAAGCCAATGCCGAGTTGGTCCTTTAAGCTTGAGTGGGAGATATTTGATGGTGTGGAGATCGTCGTCGCGAGCCAAATGGATGTGGAGAAGATAATCTTCGATCCATACCGCGGGATCTGTTGTACCATCGTAAGATTCGATATTTACGGGTTTAAACCCTTCGGGGATCTGATGATCCATTACTTCATCAGTGAAGCATAATGGGTGTGCGGCGCCCCTGTATTGAGCAATATTGCGACGCAGCTCGAGGGAGCGATATCTGCTATGTTCGGCCCGGCCGGCGTTATGTCCGGCGTGACGGTATTCGTCGTGGGTCGTAGGGCGCCCACGTGATCCATAGATGGATCTGGATTGTCTTGCTTTGTCCTCAATATGTCTCGCAAGTCCGGCGCGTTCCCTTTGGCTTCAGATTCTTGGAGCGATGCCAGGCACGATTTTGGTGGGGGGCTGAATGCCTCTCTGTCGCGCGCCACGGGTGGTCGGTCACCATGTCATCGCGTTGGTGATGAAGGTATGTATGCTTCCTCCTCTAATCGGGGAGCAGCTTGCGTCTTAGGTAACGGAGGGACGATTGAGTTTGTACTCTTGACGCGAGGACCTCTCGTCCATCGATCGCCGCCAGATCTTGATCAGCTTGGAGCTGTTGCTGCATTTTCTTTAGGCTATTTGCCGTGGCCATGAGCCTGCGCTTGAAGCGCTCTTGTTCGACGGGATCCTCGGGTACGACAAATTCATCATCGTTGAGGCTTGCTTCGTCTTCGGAGGGAGGCATATAGTTATCATCCTCGACCCCTTCGTCTGCTGCCCTGTCGTGGGGGCTTGCTCCTGCGTCCTCCTGCGCTGAGTCTTGCTGGAGGGGATTGTCTTCGGCACTCTCCGGAGTGTTATTGTCTCCGGTGCCGGAATCTTCATTCTTGCTGTGGCGGGATTTTGAGCGGCGCTGCTGACGTTGGCGTTTGGGCTGCTTCTTTAGAGAATCTGCCTCCGCTGCTTTTTCGCCGTCCCCTTCTTTTGGGGTATCCACCATGTATACGTCATATGACGAGGTGGCCTTCAAAGGACTCAGAGGCGCTGGCTCTTGTTAAATCTCGGCATCGTCGTCCATAGCATCGATGTTGTCGGAGTCGTAGTCTAGCATGTCGGTTAGATCCTCGACAGTGGCTACAAAGTGGGTGGTGGGTGGGCTCTGAATTTCTCCATCGTCCGAACTCCAACCGTCCTAGCCATAGTCCGGCCAGGATTCTCCTGATAGCGAGAGATGTTTCAGGGAATTCAGGATATCGCCAAAAGGCGAGTGCTGGAAGATGTCCGCGGTGGTGAATTCCATAACCGGCGCCCAATCCGGATTAATTGGTAGGGGCACGGGAGGCTCGGAGTCCGGCGAGGAGTCCGGCGCCTCGGGATCACGAATTTCGCAGGGGACAAGATTGGTATTCGGCTCCATCGCCGTGGATGTTGAAGCCCCCAGGGCGGCGTCTATCCACCGGCCCTCGATATGGGCAATCGGCTCCGGGCTAGTGGCCGGGGCGGATCCGAGTGAGGCCACCAAAGCACTGTCCGGTGTCAGAGCTAAATCATGCCCATCATCACAGCGCGACGCACTTGGCTGTGGCTCGAGTCTGTCGAAGATCAAGTCTCCGCGGTCATCGGCCGTGAAGTTTAAGCTTCCGAATCGACTCGACGGCCGGGGCGTAGCTTCGATCTGCTCCGGATGGCCAAGAGAATTAGCCCGCATGCAAAGCCGCCGAATCGAAGATCTGTCCGGGAGAAAAGTCTCACCCTGGACAGCGTTGATGGTTGAAGATGCCATCGAGCCTATCGGTGACGACACAGAGGAACTCTCAATGAAAGCACCAATGTCGGTGTCAAAACCGGCGGATCTCGGGTAGGGGGTCCCGAACTGTGCGTCTAGGCGGATGGTAACAAGAGACGAGGGACACAATGTTTTTACCAGGTTGGGCCCTCTCGATGGAGGTAAAACCCACGCCCCTGCTTGATTAATATTGATGATATGGGTAGTACAAGAGTAGATCTACCACGAGATCAAGGAGGCTAAACCCTAGAAGCTAGCCTATGGTATGATTGTTGAGATGTATGTTCGTCCTACGGACTAAGGCCCTCCGGTTTATATAGACACCGGAGAGGCTAGGGTTACACATAGCCGGTTACAATGGTAGGAGATCTACATATCCGTATTGCCAAGCTTGCCTTCCACGACAAGGAAAGTACCTTCCGGACACGAGCCGGAGTCTTCAATCTTCTATCTTTGTAGTCTGGGAGTCCGGCGGATATTGATAGTCCGGCTGTCCGGACACCCCCTAGTCCAGGACTCCCTCAGAGACCTTCACAGGATGGAGCCTTGCTTCATGTTGCCCGACGAGGACCCCGCCCTGCGCCGCCCCTGACCACCATTGGGGCGTCCGGAAACCAGGACGAGACCAAGGGGCAAGGGGGACGCTGGCGGCGCCCTCGATGATCGTAGGCCCTCCGCCGGGGGGAAGTGCTTGCCGGTGCCTTCCCCGGCGGGGGACCTACCTACGAGCAGCGTCTTGCTCCATGCAGCGTGGGGGAGGCCCTGGCCCCAGTCTCCCCCACGCTACTCCCAAGGCCCGTTGTACTCTTGGGGCTGGGCTGCCACCCTAGCAGCCCTGGCAGTGGCTGCGGCCTGGTTCACCTGCGATCCATGGTTAGCGTGCTCCTGAGACGTTAGTTGTACCCAGATTGTTGTTGTCGAAGGCGTTAGTGGATCCCTACAGCGGCTCGTAAAGAGCCTCGGCTTCGTGTACCTCCAGCGCCCAGCCTGGCCTGGGGGATCGGATGGGGCCTTCTCCCGGCGTGTACCTCAGGTCCATTGCGATGGGCACGTAGGCTTCCGGGTGGCCGCGCCTGAGTCGCTGCCCAGTTTCCTCGCGCTTCCACCCCACGCGGTCGTCATCAGGTCCTAATGACAGAGGCCGCTGCCCCAACGCGACCCCAGGGGAGGTTGCTCGGGGCCGCCCAGCCTCGAGGTGGCATGGTCGAAGTAGTGCGTGCCGCGCCGTGAGGTAGGCTGACGCCGCGAGGCTCTTCAGGGGCCCTGGGAGGGGGCGCATGGGTGTGGCGAGGGTGAACGCGCGCCCCCGCCATGGCTTGGGACGTGGGCAGGGTAAAAAATGGAGCTGCACCCCTGCATGCTGCATCCAGCAACTCGCACCTCGCTTCAGTAGGGCGTCGCGGCCGCTTTCTGCCAGCCTGGACCCCAGCAGCTCTTGAACCACGATGACCGCAGCCCGCATACATTCGCCTGCTCCCGGCGAGTGTGCGGTGCTGTTTCCGTGGCGTAGCTTTAAGACCGCGCGGCTCCGACGCTGCGTGAGAGGAGGAGGCTGCTGCCCGCGCCTCCCGCGGCCGACCGCACTGGGTGGAGCGCGAGCCGTGAGCAGCATGGAGTGGAGATCTTCCTCGTCGGCAGATGTTGTCGGAGCAGTCCGTACAACCCAGTGGTCAACATTGGCTCTCAATGTGTCGGTGGAGTAGCGGTGGACCGGTCGACGGAAGAGAAGATCTGACACACCCCTACCCTAGCGCGCCAAATGTTGGATTTCAGGTTCTGCAAACCCTTGAGAGGTTCGAACTCTGGGGTGCGTTCAGAGATCTCAACCTACCCATCCTGCATACTCGTGATGCTCACAGCCTAGCGCATTGAGCTCAAAGGGACAGAGAGACACAGCAGTTTATCTTGGTTCGGGCCACCTTGCGGTGTAATACCCTACTCCAGCTTTGTGGTGGTTGCCTCGAGGGCTGAGGATGAACTAGTACAGTGGATGAACAGCCTCAGGAGGTGAAATGTTCTTGGTCTCGGGTGAGCTAGTGAAGTGGTCAAGTGGGAATGGATCCGATCTGCCTCTATGGTGGTGGCTAAATCCTATTTACAGTGGCCTTGGTCATCTTCACAAATGTTGGCAGGAAGGGATCCTGCAACGGCCAAATTTGAAGGGGGACAAGAAGTACACCCTGTCGGTGTACTAAAGTAGGGGGTACATTAGTACCCCGAACTTGTGCACGGGCAGTCGCAGCACCCCGCGGCGAGGCTTGCCGGATGCCCGGCAAGGCTCTCCACCACATCTTATTGCTGCCATTCAAGAACAAAGTACTGGCCAAGAAAACGAAGGCCCGGCAAGAGGAGCTTGCGGGAAGGCTAACCAGGCATCACGGAAGACTTGCCATGGCGCCCGCAGCCCGGCAAGCAAGCCCGGCGGCGGCAAGCTTGCCGCAAGACAGAAGAACAGGTCAGCGGCAAGGCACTTGCCGCGGCAAGGCTGCCACCCAGACTCCAGCGCACCCCGCGACGTGTCATCGCAAGGCCATCCCGAGGGCACGTGGCGAGGCGCTACGCAGCCATGCGGAGCGAGGTGGCAAATGGAGCTGACAGAGGCGCCATCGTGGCAACCGGTGGCTCACTTAACGGTCGTTTCTTTACACTGTTGGGGCGACTAGACGGGCATTTAATGCCCTTGTCCCCTGCCGTCAGAATTAGGTAGGGGCACTGTTCTGCACTGGTTCACCAACCTGCGATTTTACCTTTCTACCCCCTCTTCCTACGCTGCCACCTGTGGGTACCCCCTTCAGATTATAAAAGGGAGGCCCATGCGCACGTAGAAGGGGTTCGGTCCATTCGACACCCACAGCGCCACCATACGCTCACACGCTCGAGCAAGATCAAATAACAAACACAAAGCAGCAGTAGGGGTGTTATCTCTCCGGAGAGCCCCGAAGCTGGGTAAAGATTGCCCGTCTCCCCGCGCGCGCTCGACCACGATCTTCTCTGCGCACGATCCCCGCTCCCTTGCCGAACCAGAAGGGGCCCCCAGTGCCCCATAGGTGCTCGAGGCCGCAGAGACACGCCCCGACATCTTTGGCGCGCCAGGTAGGGGGGCGTCGAGGTCGTGAACATCTGATCCGGTCTCCACGCGCGCTACTTCAAGATCTTCACCAACATGCCACCGAAGAAGAAGCCTTCGGAGGTGGCCGCTCCATTTACATCGGTTCCGCCACCACCGCTGGAGCAAACGGGCGGTGGAGTGGACGCCGGCGGAGGAGCGGGCGCCGCCGGTGGGTCTCGTGTCGTCACTAGATCCAAAAACAAGGCCCCGCAAGCGTCGGCGACCGAGCAGACGCCGCACCCTTCCCAGGAAGTGCAAGGTCAACAACGCCCCGGTGCTCCTAGCACCATGCTCGCGTTGGAACAAGGTCAAGCTGGTGGGTCGCGGGACGCTTGAGGTCAGCATGCACGCGCGCATGCTGGCGCGAGCGAGATACGGTTGCCCGGACGGGGTGCTGCACCTCCCAACCCAGTTGGGAGCCCAAGCACATCCCGCTCCTCGCGCCATTCATCACCACCGCCACCCAAGACAGCAAAGGAAGCGCTGGCCCGAGCCTAGTTGCTTCTAGACTACCCTCCAGTGCCGCACAAGATCGACGACTGGAGGATGACCGTTTACAGCCTCATCGGCTTCGCCAACGGCGACAAACCCCGGTGACCGAGCGCGTCAAGGCCCCGGCAAGACGTCCAGGCGCAAGCCGACGCTGACAAGACCGCTGGGGGTGCCACCTCTGTGCACTCCCAGCCCCGAAGGCCAAGATTGCCAGCTCGCCGGACCAACCCCAACAGCGACTCCACCGCGTCGTCGGACCCGCGAACTCGCCGTGATCAACGCCATGTCCTCCAAGAGCGGCAACACGAAGACTTTCGCACCGTGATCGAAGCGCCGGAGAGAAGCGCGTCAATCGACCAGCGCGCCGGCCCATTGCCGACGCAAGACGCACCGGAGAACAAGGCGACTTGTCAGACGCTGCAGGTTGCCCTGCGTTCACCCGCGAGCTGCGGCAAGTCCGAGGGCCCAAAACCAAGAACTTCAAGCCGATGTACCGAGAAGCACGACGGCAGGATACACCGTCGGAGTTCCTCGGCATCTACACCATCGCAGCGTGCAGCTCGGAGGGCGCGACGAGAAGATCCTTGCCAACTACTTCCGCCGGTACTCAAGCCTAACGCCGATCTTGGCTCATGCACTTGCCGACGGCTCCATCTCCTCATGGGCGGACTGTGCCATCAGTTTGTCGGCGCCTTCATGGGTGGCCACAAGCCTCATGGCGGAGAGTGACCTCCACTTGCTCGCCCGTATGAAGGGGAGCCCTGCACAAGCATATACAAAGATTCAGCCGGTGCAACGCAACATCCTGATGTTCACCCCGCCGCGGTTATTAGCGCGTTTCATCGAAACGTCTTAACCGTGAGGATGAGGAGGAGATGGCGATGTGCAAGATCAGAGATGTCTGCGAGCTTTACGCTCTGGCCGACAAGTGTGCACGAGCTCAGGAGGGGAGGAAAATCCCCGGAGAGATTACCGGAGCAGAAGGATCTGACAGTGAGGGTGCCACCCCGGCAAGGAAGAACCGGAGGCGGAACAACAGGAAGAGGAAAGCTAAGGATGTGCTAGCTGTTGAGCATTCCGGCAATGGAGGCGGCTCCGACAAGGCCAAGACCAACGACTCCAGCGAGGCTGTAGCAGCCGCCGACAAGCAGGATGGCTCCGGCAAGCGATATTGCAAGATCCACCGCACCAAAGGCCATGACCTCCAAACCTGCAAAAAAGTAGAGCAGATGGCAGAGCTGCAAAAAGCTGAATATGAGCGCCGCGATAAGGAGAGAGCCCAGGGAGGTGGCGGAGGATCCGGCAAGAAGCTTCCCGCCCGGGGAGGGCACCGCGGCAAGGCTAAGCCGCGGCAAGGAGACAGGCCTCCCCGCGGCCGCGACAAGGACGAAGATGAAGATGAGGATGAAGAGATGGAGGAAGATGAGACTGATGGTCAAGAATTTCAGAAGGCGACAGAAGTGTTGTGCATTGACGGCGGTGCCTCCCTGCACACCTCACACCGCCAACTCAAACAGTGGGTGCGAGAGGTGAATGCAGCGGAGCCGTCCGTCGAGGCACGCAGGCCTTTGAAGTGGTCCGGCGCGCCCATCGTCTTCGACGTTGAGGACCACCCTGATCGCGTCACTGCGGTCGGGTGCTTGCCGATGTTGGTCTCACCAACAATCCGCAACCTCAAGGTCACGAAGATGCTGGTTGATGGCGGGGCCGGCCTGAACTTGATTTCCTCCGCAGTGCTCAAGAAGCTCCAGATCCCCGACAGCGAGCTCGAAGAAACCGGTGCCTTTCAAGGAATAAATCCGGGAAGGAGCAAGCCCAAGGGGAAGATCACATTGCCAGTGACGTTCGGAAGCGAACTGAACTTTAGGACTGAGAGGGTCACGTTCGATGTGGCTGATATCCCCTTGCCCTACAACGGGATACTCGGCCGACCCAAGACTCGCCAAGTTCATGGCGGCCTCTCACTATGCATACAATGTGCTCAAGATGCCCGGTCCGATGAATGTTATCTCTGTCCAAGGCGACAAGAGGGATGCGCTCATCTGCGCCGACAAGATCTACCGGGAAGCAGCGGCCGCAACAGAGCGCGAGCCACTTGCCGCCGAAGCTCCCCGGGGGAAGAAGAAAGCCAAGTCCGGCAAGAATAGCTCTGGTGCCGACTCCGGCAAGCGCGCCTCCCCGGAGCGCTGCGCTGCCGTCGAGGACGCACCATCGAGCTCCACCGGCAAGTGCGAGAAGGCGAAGGCAGACCAACCAAAGGCTAAGCCCGGCGAGAACAGCTCTGGCGCTCACTCCGACAAGACCGCCTCTCCGGAGTGCCGCACTGCCGTCGAGGACGCGCCATCGAGCTCTGCCGGCCGATAAGGCCAAGAAAGCTGCTAAAACTTTGAACTTTTGAGATTGTGCTCCCTGGAAGTCCACACCTTGTATGAAGAATCCGATCGCAGAGGGGTCGAATCGAGGTTAGGTTGCGCCATCGATCCGCTTCGAGTCCGCTCGACGGTAAAAACACACCGCAACCAGCCCGACGAGTTCTTCCCGCCGGAGGCAACGCCGCCAGCGGGCTGCTGATGCCCTGCGCTCAGCAAGTGTGTTTGCGCCGAAGGGTTCCCCAAAAGCGTGAGGAAGAAAACATATAAGGAGGTGGCGGGAATCAGGGAAGAAGCACGACCCTGTCGGATCACTGAAGACAGAAAAGCTAAGTCACCCGAGCTTTTGTAAAGAGCACTTTTTAGTCCCATAACCTTGTGTTGTGCCCCTCGAGCGTTTATCCTTTGTACGAAAAACAGGCGCGAGAGGAACCAACTCGGGGTTAAGTTAAATCCTTGCTTTGTTTCCGAGTCCGCTCAACAATACAAGTGCGCCGCAATCGCCCGAGAAGGTTTCTTGCGGATACAACACCGCCAAGAAGCTGCCGACGCCCCGCACTCAAGCAAGTGTGTTAGCCCGGCAAGTTCCTAGAAGCGAGGGTTAAAAACGTCTGAGGATACAACGGGCAGCAGGGCGAGCATAGCAAGCCTTGCCGTGGGGCGACCTTCGTATGAGAAACTTGTGCGCGGAGGAGCTAACTCGCGGTTGAGTTGCGTCCTTGATTTGTTTCCGAGTCCGCTCGACAATTCAAGTGCACTGCGACTGACCCGAGAAGGTTTCTAGCCGGGAACAACACCGCCAGCGGGCTCCTGATGTTCCGCACTCAGCAAGTGTGTTAGCACCGGCAAGTTCCCTAGAAGCGTAGAGTATGAACATACGAAGGGCAAAGCATGGCATCGCGTGATAGAGTCACACCATAAAAGAATAGCTTACTACGACACTATCTCAGTTATTTTTTGTGGCTACAATCACAACGACAAGAAGAAGCTAGAGGGCCGCGCCGGCATACGGGCCCCGACGAGCCAGCCCCACTGGGGGCTGCAACTGCCAAAGTTCCTTCGCGGCGGGTGTAGGATCGTTGAAGGCAAGAGTGTCTAGAGGGGGGGTGATTAGACAACTCGACAAGATAAAAGTTTATGCCTTTTGATTAACATAAGTTCATAGCAAGTTCACAATGAAGGTCAAGTTAAGCATCATGCATACAAGTCGAGCAACATACTAAGCAAGCAATTCTAGAGTGTAGGGCAGCGGAAAGTAAATTGCATGAATAGTAAGGGAGAGATTGTGAAGAGCAAACGCAATTGGAGACACGGAGATTTTTCTCGTGGTTCCGATAGGTGGTGCTATCGTCAATCCACGTTGATGGAGACTTCAACCCACGGAGGGTAACGGCTGCGCGAGTCCACGGAGGGCTCCACCCACGAAGGGTCCACGAAGAAGCAACCTTGTCTATGCCATCATGGCCTACGCCCACGGAGGACTAGCCTTACTCGGGGTAGATCTTCACGAAGTAGGCGATCTCCTTGCCCTTACAAACTCCTTGGTTCAACTCCACATCATGACGGAGGCTCCCAAGTGACACCTAACCAATCTAGGAGGCACCACCTCCAAAAGGTAATAGATGGTGTTGGTGATGATGAACTCCTTGCTCTTGTGCTTCAAATGATAATCTCCCCAACACTCAACTCTCCTCACTGATTTGGCTGTGGTGGAGGAAGGATTGAGTGGAAAGCAACTTGGGAAGGCTAGAAATCAAGTTTCATATGGTGGGAGTGGAGCAACTTGATCTCAACACAAGGGTAGGTAGTTTTCTTCTCGTAAATGTAAGGTAGGAGTGGTAGTTCTTTCGATGGCTCTCTCCACGAATGAAGAGGAGGTGGAGGGTATTTATAGCCTCCACATAAAATCCAACTGCTACACACATTTGACCAATCTCGGTCGGACCGAAGTTGACAACTCGGTGAGACCGAAAGTTCAAATCTTGTGAACGTTGGGATTTTAGTGGGACCGAAAATACAATCTCGGTTAGTCCGATTCTTCCAAAGTCTAGGGTTTGCCAATCTCGGTGGGACCGACTTTCTCATCTCGGTGACACCGATTTGAGTCTGAAGGTTCTGAAGCTTGGCAACACCAATTTCGAATGACCGAGTTTGGAATCGGAAAATCCGAGATTCTTAGGGTTTGGCTATATGGTGAGGTGGTTCATCTCGGTGTGGTGAGTTTGGAATCGGTGGGACCGAGATTACTTATGAGTTTATGTTGGAATGAAAGATTGCTGATAGTTTGAGAGATAAATCACTAAGCACTTAGAGCAATCAGATCATCATCATAACCTCATCCCCTTTTAATAGTATTGGCTTTCCTATGGACTCAATGTGATCTTGGATCACTAAACCAAAATGGAGTCTTGAGCTTTTGCCAATCCTTTCCTTAGCATCCTAGGGGTTCACCTCTTCAGTCCTTTTGCCATGCCAAAGTGATTGACTTTCCTGAACCATACTTGTTAAAAGCATTAGTCCAACCACAAAGTATGTTGTCATTAATTACCAAAACCACCTAGGGAGCAAATGTGCTTTCAATCTCCCCCTTTTTGGTAATTGATGGCAACACACAAAATAAGATATCAAAGCTTACTAAAAGAAGGACAGGATAATCATTAAAGCTTTGACAAACATGTAGTACACAAGCTCCCCCTACAAGTGTGCAAGATTTTAGATTTTGGTTTTGGACTACCACAAGCACACATGAGAGAAAAACAAGATGTGCTACATGCAGCTTGGCTATATGCATCGAGAGCGAGATGAGGGTAATGAGAGATGATGCATATGTGCATGGTGATTTCCTGCAAACAAGTATTCACAAGCAAGTCACCATCATGCACATCCTGCAAGATGCATATACTTACCTTGAAGTTCCTTGGTGAAGTACCTGAAGAAATAAACTTGGGAAAACAGGGTTAGATAACACAAGAGTATTTCTTCAACCAACAGCAAGAACATCAAGAGTACCAAGCCAGGGATGACATGTATAAAGAGTGTCTCATGTTGAGCACTAGCTTGAATCAGCCAACATGTCTCCCAAGACTAAAAGATTTTCAATGAGCTCAGAGAGATTTTGCTTTTCATAAGATACCAATTGTGATCTTTTAAGATGCCAATTGTATAGGATACCAAGTGTACTTTTCAGAAGATACCAAAAGATTTAGCACAGAGAAATATATGGCAAAGCTTTGATGTGATCCTCTCCCCCTTAAGGTAAGATTGTTCTTCCTTTAATCTCCCCAGCTCCCCAGCTCCCCCTAAATCTTCTCCCCCTTTGACATCAAGTGCCGAAAAGGACAGTAAACCAGGAAGGGCAGGAAAGATGGAAGGAAAGAAGTGGGTTCATTAAGAATCACAACTGAGCAAATTTAGTATGTGGAATGTAAATCATTTAGATGAGCTGTAGAAGATGATATCCTGGTGAATATAAATCGGTGACACCGAATTGATATGGATCGGTGAGTCCGAAAGTCAGAGACTTAGGGCAGATCCTTTTCGGTCGATCGAAATATTTAAATCGGTGGCCTTGAGTTTAATTCAAGGAAATCTGAAATAATTCAGCTCACTTTGCAAGGAATGTTTCAGAAGATTTGCAATGAATTTGTAAATGATTTTCAGGAATTTATCGAGCTAAAGGATATACACAAGAACGGAAGAAATGAAATGAAAAAGATTGCTAGATGAAGTTTTTTTTAAAATAAATAAGCAAGGAAACTCAATGAGAGAGCATAAGAAACAAAACAGAAAAACTCCAAAACATATGTACTTCATCTAGATAGGGTCATGACTAGGTCACCTATGTTTGAGTATATTGACTTAGGAGTCAAATGAGAACATTTGATCATAGGTCATACTCATCGTTTAAGCTCAAAATGGGGTTACCATTTTTCGATTAAGCATTTGATGTGATCACATCTTTTGAAGCTGCTTGTACTCATGTCTTTGAGCAAAGCTTTTTCAAGATGTGAAAGACATACCTTGGGCTTGTTGTTGCTTGTTCTCATGTAGGTGAACTTGATGTTGATGCTCATAGAATGTGAAGTTGGAGCACCATTTCCCATTGTATAGTTCATCTTCCTACATGGGTTAGGCAAGCAAGGAAATACTCAACAATATCCAATATGACATGAGTAAAGTACTAGAAGTATATGGTGTCAAAAAGGATATGTGGAATTTTGTTCCTTGAACTCAACATCCCAAAGAGCTAGATACTTGGTCAATGACAAGATTACTCATGATTTGAGTGAGTGATAATCTTGTTGAATGTAGACCATCCAAGTACTGCAAGGAGTTAGATGCAATACAAGGGGCAAATGTGTCCAAGACATATGATCATCATCATAAGAGAAATATCAAGGATTAGTCAATTAGGCTCATGCCTTGCATGCATCAATGGAGTTTTCACTCCAAGTTTGAAGCATCAATGATGTTCAACTCACTCCTCAAGCGACAAAACACTTTCTCATCAAGTGGTTTTGTGAAGATATCTGTAAGCTGTTTGTCAGTACGAACATGCTTAAGATCAATGTCACCCTTAGCAATATGATCACGAATAAAATGGTGACGAACTTCAATGTGTTTCGTGCAAGAGTGTTGCACGGGATTGTGTCCAATCTTAATTGCACTCTCGTTGTCACAAAGCAAAGGGACATGTCTCGCATGTATCCCATAGTCCTTAAGCATTTGTTTCATCCATAGCAACGAAAGCACAACACTAACCAGCAGCAATATATTACGCTTGGCAAGAGATAATGATATTGAGTTTTGTTTCTTGGATGACCAAGATACAAGGGATCGACCGAGAAATTGACATGTACCCGAAGTTGACTTTCTATCAATCTTGTCTCCGGCATAGTCCGAGTCGGAATAGCCAACAAGATCGAAAGAGGCCCTCTTAGGATACCAAATGCCAAAGTTAGGTGTGTGTATCAAATATCTCACAATTCTTTTGACAGCTTTAAGATGACATTCTTTAGGAGCAGCTTGATATCGAGCACACATGCATACACTCAACATAATGTCAGGACGAGAAGCACAGAGATATAGTAGAGAACCAATCATGGATCGATAGACCTTTTGATCAACAGGTTCTCCACCTTTTGTCAAGTCATTATGTCCATTAGTAGGCATGGGGGTTCTCATACCTTTGCTCTCTTGCATGTTGAACTTCTTGAAGAGATCCTTAGTGTACTTGGTTTGTGAGACAAAAGTACCCTCCTTAGATTGCTTGATTTGCAACCCAAGGAAGAACTTGAGTTCACTCATCATGGACATCTCATACTTCTCCGACATAAGCTTTCCAAACTTCTCACTAAAATCAGGGTTAGTTGATCCAAAGATAATATCATCGACATATATTTGGCACACAAATAGTTCTCCGTCAACCCTTTTGTGAATAGCGTTGAGTCAATTTTACCAATCTCAAATCCTTTTTCAAGAAGAAAGCTAGTCAAGCATTTGTACCAAGCTCTAGGGGCTTGTTTAAGACCATAAAGAGCTTTGTGCAATTTGTAAACATGATTGGGCTTTTAGGATTCACAAACCGGAGGTTGTTTCACAAATACTTCCTCCTCAATTTCACCATTTAGGAAAGCACTTTTAATGTCCATTTGATAGAGAGTAATGTTATGGTGGTTGGCATAAGCAAGAAGAATGCGAATGGACTCAAGTCTAGCAACGGGGGCATAGGTCTCACCATAGTCCATACCTTCGACTTGTGTGTAACCTTGTGCTACGAGACGAGCCTTGTTGCGGATGACTTGTCCATCTTCATCTTGCTTGTTCCGAAACACCCATTTGGTTCCAATGACGTTTTGGTCATCATTGGGCTTCTCTACCAAAGACCAAACGTTGTTCCTCTCGAAGTTGTGCAGCTCTTCATGCATAGCATTCACCCAATCCGGGTCTTCAAGCGCTTCTTCTACCTTCATAGGTTCAAGACTGAAATAAATGAGTAATGCTCACAAAAGTTAGCTAAACGAGTTTTGAGCGAGTGATTCTCCGAGTCGATGTCATTCATCATTTGTTCCACGGGATGGTCTTTCTTGACTCTTTCTCGAACTCGGGATAGCTTTTGTCGTGGTCGTGGCTGAGCTTCCTCATCATCCTCATCTTCTTCTTCATCTGAGTTGTTGGTGTTAACTTGAGGTGGTGGAGAAGGAGGTTGTGGTGGATCTTCTTGTCGCACTTCCTCATCTTGGTGAGTTCCACTTGTGGAGGCCTCCATGTTGCCTTGAGGTTCACCTTGCCGTGAGGTAGGGGGCTCCACATATGTAGATGAGGTACTCTCCTTCACTTCCATGGGATGAATCTTTCCAATGGATAAATCTTGAATGGCTTCCGATGGGTCCTTGTCTCCTACATCAATAGGCATTTGCTCTACTTGCGAGCCATTAGATTCATCAAACTTCACATCTACCGTCTCTTCAACCTTTCGGGTGAAATTATTGTAGACACGGTAGGTGTGAGAGTTTGATCCATAACCGAGAAAAAAGCCTTCATGAGTTTTAGGAGCAAATTTAGACCGACGATGCTTATCAAGAATATAGCACTTTGAACCAAAGACACGAAAATATCCCACTTGGGGTTTGTTACCCGTAAGGAGCTCGTATGAAGTCTTGCCGAGAAGCTTGTGAAGATAAAGTCTGTTGATGGCATGACAAGCTGTCTCAACGGCTTCACCCCAAAAGTGTTTTGGTGTCTTGTATTCATCAAGCATTGTCCTCGCCATCTCAATGAGCGTTCGGTTCTTCCTCTCAACAACCCCGTTTTGTTGAGGTGTGTACGTAGCTGAGAACTCATGTAGAATCCCTTCCTCATCGAGAAAAGAGTCCACATGGGTGTTCTTGAACTCCGTTCGTTGTCCTCCGAACCTTCTTGATCTTCACCTCAAATTGATTACGAGCCTTTCTAGCAAAGGTTTTGAAGATTTTTCGAACCTGCGATTTGTCATCAAGTAGAAATACCCACGTAAATCTGGAAAAGTCATCAACAATAACTAGACCAAAGGAGTTACCACCAAGGCTTTTGTAAGCATTGGGACCAAGAGATCCATATGAAGAAGCTCAAGCGGTCTCCTTGTGGTCATGATATTCTTCACGGATGACTTCCTCCTACTTGTTTTCTGCTTGACATGCCTCGCAGAGTCTATCTTTGTCAAAGAAAACATCTTTAACACCAAGAATGTGATCACCTTTGATTAGCTTATCTAAATTTAGCATACCAACATGTCCAAGCCTTCTATGCCAAAGCCAACCTTTAGCAGATTTAGCGATAAAGCAAGTTCTAGGTTGAGCTTTCTTAGTGAAATCGACAATGTATAGGTCACCTCTCGAATGCCGGTAAAGACCATGTTATGATTGTCACTCGAAAAACTTGGCAATCTACTTTGGTGAATAGCACATTGAATCCAAAGTCAGCTAATCTAGACACGGAAAGTAAATTGTATCCAAGTGATTCAACAAGCATGACATTTTAATGGAGCTATCATGAGATATGGCCACCTTACCAAGGCCAAGTACCTTACCCTTGGAGTTGTCTCCAAAAGTCACATACTTGCGTGGACCATCGTTCTTTGCAAGCTCTCGAAACATGTCTTCATCTCCGGTCATGTGATCGGTGCATCCACTATCAAGAATCCATTCTTTTCCTCCGGATATGTAGTCTCTCATATTTGCCATAAGATCGAGACTCTTCATGATCTTGTCTAGCTCGGTGTCCGAATCGTCATCATGCTCATGCTCATCATCATATTGACCCATAGATAATTCATCATCAATACCTAGGTCAATTTGACAATGACTTGCATCAGTTTTATCAACGTGATAATAGTCATCGGAATGCAAAACAAGAGCATTTCTTATTCGAACATTGATAAAGCCGGGATCACCCTTCTTTTTCATAAGATCACGAAGCTCAAAGAAGCATTTATCAAAGTTAGGATCTTTGGGCGCAACATATCAAATTCAACAGTCTTGTATAGAATTTCATCAAGACCTCTCAAAGAGTAGTCCGGATAAAGTTCTTCCAAGAACTTCCACATAGCATGGGCGCACTCAAAGTTCGTGACAAGCTCAAGCAAGTTATCGAGCAAACCTCTAATGATAAGATTGACAGTTCTAAGGTTCGAAGCAAATCAAGCTCTTCATCTACAGTAGGGTGCAAGGGGTGGATGGTGGTACATATGGGGTTTCAACATATTTATGCAAGTTGTATATCTTAAAGATAGCAAGCATTTCAATCCTCCACGAGTTATAGGACACTCCATCAAGAATAGGCACTCTATGACTAACACTCCCAAACGTGAACACGTCCATCTTCCTCCAATGGTGTGCAAACCAAAGCAATGGAGACCAAAGCTCGATACCAATTGTAGGATCGTTGAAGGCAAGAGTGTCTAGAGGGGGTGATTAGACAACTCGACAAGATAAAAGTTTATGCCTTTTGATTAACATAAGTTCATAGCAAGTTCACAATGAAGGTCAAGTTAAGCATCATGCATACAAGTCGAGCAACATACTAAGCATGCAATTCTAGAGTATAGGGCAGCGGAAAGTAAATTGCATGAATAGTAAGGAGAGATTGTGAAGAGCAAACGCAATTGGAGACACGGAGATTTTTCTCGTGGTTCCGATAGGTGGTGCTATCGTCAATCCACGTTGATGGAGACTTCAACCCACGGAGGGTAACGGCTGCTTGAGTCCACGGAGGGCTCCACCCACGAAGGGTCCACGAAGAAGCAACCTTGTCTATGCCATCATGGCTTACGCCCACGGAGGACTAGCCTTACTCGGGGTAGATCTTCACGAAGTAGGCGATCTCCTTGCCCTTACAAACTCCTTGGTTCAACTCCACATCATGACGGAGGCTCCCAAGTGACACCTAACCAATCTAGGAGGCACCACCCTCCAAAAGGTAATAGATGGTGTTGGTGATGATGAACTCCTTGCTCTTGTGCTTCAAATGATAATCTCCCCAACACTCAACTCTCCTCACTGATTTGGCTGTGGTGGAGGAAGGGATTGAGTGGAAAGCAACTTGGGAAGGCTAGAAATCAAGTTTCATATGGTGGGAGTGGAGCAACTTGATCTCAACACAAGGGTAGGTAGTTTTCTTCTCGAGAAATGTAAGGTAGGAGTGGTAGTTCTTTCGATGGCTCTCTCCACGAATGAAGAGGAGGTGGAGGGTATTTATAGCCTCCACACAAAATCCAACCGTACACACATTTGACCAATCTCGGTCGGACCGAAGTTGACAACTCGGTGAGACCGAAAGTTCAAATCTTGTGAGCGTTGGGATTTTCGTGGGACCGAAAATACAATCTCGGTTAGTCCGATTCTTCCAAAGTCTAGGGTTTGCCAATCTCGGTGGGACCGACTTTCTCATCTCGGTGACACCGATTTGAGTCTGAAGGTTCTGAAGCTTGGCAACACCAATTTCGAATGACCGAGTTTGGAATCGGAAAATCCGAGATTCTTAGGGTTTGGCTATATGGCTGAGGTGGTTCATCTCGGTGTGACTGAGTTTGGAATCGGTGGGACCGAGATTACTTATGAGTTTATGTTGGAGTGAAAGATTGCTGATAGTTTGAGAGATAAATCACTAAGCACTTAGAGCAATCAGATCATCATCATAACCTCATCCCCTTTTAATAGTATTGGCTTTCCTATGGACTCAATGTGATCTTGGATCACTAAACCAAAATGGAGTCTTGAGCTTTTGCCAATCCTTTCCTTAGCATCCTAGGGGTTCACCTCTTCAGTCCTTTTGCCATGCCAAAGTGATTGACTTTCCTGAACCATACTTGTTAAAAGCATTAGTCCAACCACAAAGTATGTTGTCATTAATTACCAAAACCACCTAGGGAGCAAATGTGCTTTCAGCGGGCCGGAGCCCCCGGAGGCCGCAGCATCAGCGACGGGGGCAAAAGAAGGTGCGCCGGCACCTCGGTCTTGCCGGAGCCAGAGTTGCCGGGGGCTGCGAAGGCCAAGGTTCCTCCCCGGCAAGCTAAAGTCGCCGGGGGGCTACGGAGTCAGATAAGTTTTTCATTCCTCGTCATGCATCCTCTTGTGGACCGGGGAAGGCGGGGCCGTGTCCTTGAACGAGTGTGCTTTGTAAAAAGAAACATGTGCGCGGAGGAGCCGAGTCGCGGCCAAGTTGCGCCCTTGGTTTGTTTCCGAGTCCGCTCAACGACATAAGCGCGCTGCAACTGGCCCGACAAGGTTTCTCGCCGGAAGCAACACCGCCAGCGGGCTGCTGACGTCCCGCACTCAGCAAGTGTGTTCGCTCCGGCAAGTCCCCTAGAAGCGTAGGGTGGGAATGTACAAAGCGCAAAATCAAGTAAAGGACTTAGTCCGGCATGCATTCCCCTCTTTTTTCATTAAAAACATCCCAGTTTAGTACAAGTCCATAAGAGGATGAAAAACATGATAGAAAGGATAACATATTTTAAATGCAACTAAGGCCCGAAGGCTTACAAGTTAAAAGATAAGGTGCCCGTAATCCCCCTCCTGTTTCTCTGTTCAGGAGGTAGGTCAAGGAGTCCCTGGCAAGAGAAGCTTGCTGGGGAGGGCGAAAGGGGCGCCTAGGAGAGCTACGGGCGCCAGAAGACACCAAGAGAACTTCCCGGGGGCCGGCCAGGAGCTTGGCGGAGGCGGAGGCGCCGGAGGCAGAGCCTGAAGACGGGGCGGCGGGACGTCAGCACGCTGACGAGGGCTCCTCGCCCTCGTACTCCGACTTGACGGCCTTGCCGCCACCCCTCTTCCTCTTCCGCAGCCTCCCTATGCCAGCCGCCCAAGGAGACGGCCCCGGGGAGTTCAGAAGGCCGGCGACCCGGATGATGGGGTCGCCGGTGGCGCGAGGCAGCGACCGACGCCTAGTCGGACCCGCCATCCTCGTCGTCGTCGCTGTCGCTCCCCTCCTCGTCACTCTCGCTCGAGGAGGGACCTTCGCTATCGGAGGAGCTGTCCACACAGCATCTCGCCCGGGTGCCGGAGTCCCCGAAGACCTTGACGGCGAGAAGGTCGCCCTCCATTAACTTAAAATGGAGGGTAAACCCCGCCGTCAAGCTGTGGATGCGGGCGAACGTCTTCCACCCTCGGTCGAAGTACATCACGCCGGGGGCTGGGGATACGACACTCACTCGAGTGCCGCCGATCCCGCAGCCCCTCATGCGCAACTCCAACATCTCGGGCGGATCCGGCTCCATTGCGCTCGCGAACGGGGCCGGCAGCCGGAGGCGGCGACGTGGTGCTCGCCGCAACTTGATGAAGAACTCCCAGGGATCGTCTCCGGTGTGGACCGCCTCGAGGAAAGGAGCCGCTGGCGGAGATGGGGGAGGCGCATCGCCCCGGCCGCCTCTCCCCCGAGCGCCTCGACCGCGTCCTCGACCTCGTCCGCGGCCTCGCCCCCTCCCTCTCCCCCTTGTGGCCGGCTCGGCCACCACAGGTGCGGGATAGGGAGAGGTGCACTGCCTGGAGGCGACCCTCGCTGCCACCGTTGAAGGACCAGGATTCCCTCCCTCCATGGTAGATGGGGGAAGAGTAGCGGAAATTGAAAACGAAGGGAGAACAGGAAGTGCGAGACTATTGTGCTCCCCTTCCGCCCCTTTTAAAGGGCGAGGTGAGGGCTCAGCCGCCCCGATCAGCCAATCGGGGAGCGAGGAGGGCAGAGGAGCGGGGCCGACTCGCCATCTCCGCCCGTGACGGCTCGGTCTCCCACCTTCGCCGCCCACGACCCCCCGCGCATGTGAGCCGCGTGGCGAAAAAGCAGGAGCCGGGGCGACGGGTGAAGTGACCTCGCCCTGCGCCATGATCACGGGGGTGGATGCCTTAAAGATCGCAAACGCTACCCACGTCTCCCACGACGCCGCAATCCACGCATGCCGTTGCGGGGGAGCGCGGTGGGCGCGGAGCCCGTTGCTGTGCGGACCCAGGCCACGCGTGCCCGTGCACCGTTTTGGGTCTGGCCCAACAACGCTCGGCACCGTGTATGGCCCAGGCCCGGGGGCTCCTGTCGGTGTACTAAAGTAGGGGGTATCTTAGTACCCTAAACTTGTGCACGGGCAGTCGCAGCACCCCGCGGCGAGGCTTGCCGGACGCCCGGCAAGGCTCTCCACCACTTCTTATTGCTGCCATTCAAGAACAAAGTACTGGCCAAGAACACGAAGGCCCCGGCAAGAGGAGCTTGCCGGGAAGGCTAACCAGGGCATCACCAGAAGACTTGCCGCGGCGCGCCAGCGCCCGGCAGCAAACCAGGCGGCCGCAAGCTTGCCGGCACAGCAAGAATAGGGCCGCGGCAAGGCACTTGCCGCGGCAAGGCTGCCACCCAGACTCCAGCACACCCCGCGACGTGTCATCGCAAGGCCATCCCGAGGGCACGTGGCGAGGCGCTACGCAGCCATGCGGAGCGAGGTGGCAAACGGAGCTGACAGAGGCGCCATCGTGGCAACCGGTGGCTCACTTAACGGTCGTTTCTTTACACTGTTGGGGCGACCAGACGGGCATTTAATGCCCTTGTCCCCTGCCGTCAGAATTAGGTAGGGGCACTGTTGTGCACTGTTGCACCAACCTGCGATTTTACCTTTCTACCCCCTCTTCCTACGCTGCCACCTCTGGGTACCCCCTTCAGATTATAAAAGGGAGGCCCATGCGCACGTAGAAGGGGTTCGGTCCATTCGACACCCACAGCGCCACCATACGCTCGCACGCTCGAGCAAGATCAAATAACAAACACAAAGCAGCAGTAGGGGTGTTATCTCTCCGGAGAGCCCCGAAGCTGGGTAAAGATTGCCCGTCTCCCCGCGCGCGCCCGACCACGATCTGCTCTGCGCACGATCCCCGCTCCCTTGCCGAACCAGAAGGGGCCCCCAGTGCCCCATAGGTGCTCGAGGCCGCAGAGACACGCTCCGACACACCCTATCCTGACTAAGGTGGTCTTCGCCTGCAAAAGCCTCTGGTCGTGACGCTGCGGTGGGCACGGTGATGACCTCCGTCCTACCGTCCTGGCAATCTTGGTATTGTTGTACCAGAATGGAAACCTTTTCCTGATTCCTCGGGACTACATGCCTACTGCTTGCCTCCTTTGCATCAAAGAGGAAACTGGTACTCTGCGCCCGCTAGCACCCGCCTGGGGCGCGCCTGGCCTTGATCATCACGGCGCACATCAGCTGAACCTCGTGAGATGCACCTTGCATAGAAGTCTCCGCTTCTCGGGAGCCGGCCTGAGGAGGCCGATCCCCTTGCAGGCCTTGGTGTTGCCCGCCTCGCGAGGGTCTTGAGTTGTTGATGCTAAAGCTGGGCCGTACCAGGCCATCGATGGAGCCACGCAGTCGGCTGCAGGCAGGCAAGTCTGGGTACCCCCTTATCCATAACACCGACAAGTTCCTATGTAAAGTGCATTTTCAGGGCAGAATGCAAATGATTTTTCCCTAGCAAAATTGGGTCACATGACCATATGATATTTTTGCATAGGGTGATGAGGCATTGTCTAAAGGGTGTGTCAGAATTTTCTCAGATTTTTCTGAGAAAGAAACAAAGGGGTTGCTTTGGAAGGGAAGTGAAAATATTCCATTTTGAAGAGGAAAATGAATATTTTCTTTATAAGAAAAATATTCCAAAGAATTTTGATGATGATGGGAGATCAAGAGAGGTTGTGAGGGGCGAGAGGAGTCACTTGGGTGAAAACCAAAACCATGCCCAAGTGCAAGTCTAAATGAATTAACTCAAAAATCTAGTTTTAAAGCGAAAAGGCAAATGAAAAGTAGGATGGCAAAAACCAGGGTGTCACTTCATGTTATTAGAACAAGGCACTTATGAAGAAGTTGTTATGAGCCCAGGTTTCGAGTGATGGCTTGAGGCCATGAAATCTGAGATAGGATCCATGTATAAGAACAAAGTATGGACTTTCGTGCATTTGCCCGATGATCCGCAAGCCATAGAGAATAAATGGATATTCAAGAAGAAGACTGACGTTGATGGTAATGTAACTATCTATAAATCTCGACTTGTCGCAAAAGGTTTTCGACAAGTTCAAGGGGTTGAGTACGATTAGACTTTCTCACCTGTAGCAATGCTTGTGTCTGTCTGAATCATGTTAGCAATTGCCACATTTTACGATTATGAAATCGGGCAAATGGATGTCAAAACTGCATTCCTTAATGGATTTCTTGATGAAGAGTTGTATATGATGCAACCAGAAGGTTTTTTTGATCCTAAAGGTGCTGATAAAGTGTGCAAGCTCCAGCAATCCATCTACGGACTGGTGCAAGCTTCTCGGAGTTGGAATATACGTTTTCATAAGGTGATCAAAGCATCTGGTTTTATACAGACTTACGGTGAAGCCTGTATTCAAAAGAAAGTGAGTGGGAGCTCTGTAGCATTTCTGATGTTATATGTGGATGACATATTATTGATTGGTAATGATATAGAATATCTGGATAGCATAAAAGGATACTTGAATAAGTGTTTTCAATAAAAGACCTCAGTGAAGCTACTTATATATTGGGAATCAAGATCTATAGGGATAGATCAAGACATTTAATAGGAATTTCACAAAGCCCATACCTTGACAAGATTTTGAACAAGTTTGAAATGGATCAGCCAAAAAAAGGGTTCTTACCTGTGTTGCAAGGTGTGAAGTTGAGTAAGACTCAAAACCCGCCCACGGCAGAAGATAGAGAAAGAATGAAAGTCATTCCCTATGCCTCCGCCATAGGTTCCATAAAGTATGCCATGTTGTGTACCAAACCTATTATGTAGCTTGCTATGAGTTTGGCAAGGGGGTACAATAGTGATCCAGGAGTAGATCACTGGACAACGGTCAAAATTATCCTTAGAGGACTAAGGAAATGTTTCTCGATTATGGAGGTAATAAAGGGTTCGTCGTAAAGGGTTACGATGATGCAAGCTTTAACACTAATCTAGATGACTCTGAGTCTCAATCTGGATACGTATTGAAAGTGGGAGGAATTAGCTAGGGTAGCTCCATGCAGAGCATTATAGACATAGAAATTTGCGAAATACATATGGATCTGAATGTGACAGACCCGTTGACTAAGCTTCTCTCACAAGAAAAAAATGATCACACCTTAGTACTCTTTTGGTGTTAATCACATGGTGATGTGAACTAGATTTTTGACTCTAGTAAACCCTTTGGGTGTTGGTCACATAGCGGTGTGAACTAGATTATTGACTCTAGTGCAAGTGGGAGACTGAACGAAATATGCCCTAGAGGCAATAATAAAGATGTTATTTTGTATTTCCTTATATCATGATAAATGTTTATTATTCATGCTAGAATTGTATTAACCGGAAACTTGATACATGTGTGGATACATAGACAAAACACCGTGTCCCTCGTAAGCCTCTACTATACTAGCTCGTTAATCAATGATGGTTAAGTTTTCTAACCATAGGTATGTGTTGTCATTTGATGATCGGGATCACATCATTAGGAGAATGATGTGATGGACAAGACCCATCCGTTAGCATAGCATATTGATCGTTTAGGTTTATTGCCATTACTTTCTTCATATCAAATATATATTCCTTCGACTATGAGATTATGCAACTCCCGGATACTGGAGGAATTCCTTATGTGCTATCAAATGTCACAACGTAACTGGGTGATTATAAAGATGCTCTACAGGTATCTCCAAAGGTGTTTGTTGGGTTGTCATAGATAAAGATTAGGATTTGTCACTCCGAGTATCAGAGAGGTATTTCTGGGCCCTCTCCGTAATACACGTCATAAGAAGCCTTGCACGCCGAGTGACTAATGAGTTAGTTGCAGGATGATGTATTACAATACGAGTAAAGATACTTGTCGGTAATGAGATTGAACTAGGTATGAATTTACCGACAACGGAAACTCGGGCAAGTAACATACCAATGACAAAGGGAATAACATATGTTGTCATAACGGTTTGACCGATAAAGATCTACATAGAATATGTGGAACCAATATGAGCATCCAGGTTCCACTATTGGTTATTGACCGGAGAGATGTCTCAGTCATGTCTACATAGTTCTCGAACCCGTAGGGTCTGCACGGTTAACTTCCAATGACGATTTTATTATATGAGTTATGTGGTTTGGTGACCGAATGCTGGACGGACACTACTAGGGAAAAGGCTAGCAACAGCGCGGGTTTTACATGTATCGATGGCGGGTACCAGCGCTACTATCTGGCGCTACTGACTAACTCATAGCGATGGCGTGACCTCCCGCGCCATTGCTATACAAGTGTAGCAGCAGCCTTGATTCGGAAGCTTCGCTATCGCTATTAGCGCTAAGCGCTCTTTGGCGAGACGCGCCATCTGCTATAGCGGCGCTTGCTGCTAACTTTTGTACACTCGCCATCGCTAATTTAAGTAGTTTTTTGGCATATTTGTTTTGTATTTGAACCGGCTTTGTAGAAGAATCTTTAGCACATAGAAATTTCATCATGATACACATACAAATGCCTGCGAGACCACAAATGTAATCATAGCATGTACATACAAATAGTCTCTTCATAATCATCATCCAACACAAAGCGATATCTTGTTATCATCTCGAAAATAGCAATACATGCAAGTCTCGAATACTTGCAACTACAACAACGTCATCCATCTAAACAAAGGCATACGCAAGAAGTGCTATCACTATGAGTGAGAGCGGAACCATGCAATACATGAGGTGGCGATTCTGAGTCCTCTCGCGCTAGCGTGAACCTCAAGTAACTAGCTTCTCCTTCTTGTCTGCTTTTGAAGCCTTTATGGCTGGCGCCCGTGAACCCATTCACTTGCGCCTGACACTCATGCCACTTGTTGTACACCCCCAGAACCTTCCCTTTGTACACGACATAGCATTTCCATCTAGCCATCAAGAAACTAGGTACTGTTAGAGATGCATGTTCATGAAGAGGATGTACAATCATATATATGCAAAAAATATACTAGAGCAACTCCAAAAAGAAAGGTTAGCAACTAGATGCAACATATACAAGACGCATAAATTAATTAACTAGAGGTACGCAGGTCATCGTCGCCAACTAACAAAGTAGCGTTACGCAAGTTCGGCAGGACCGTGGACATCACAAAGTTTCATCGCTACAAAAGTATACAAGTTCAACCGACACATATCATCATCATCGGCATCATAACTCACTAGAAGTTCCATCCTTCCATATCATCGAGGATGAACCCTAGCTGCTTGAGCGGCGTGAGGTCTAGGCGTTGCATGCCTATGCGAGTTCGGACGTCATTTCGCGATATAGGGCCGTGGTGGAACATCCCTTCTCATCGGCGACTTCTTTCATGATGATCGTCGCAATGTCGCTTTGGATGCGAAAGAAGTCATCTCTAAGTTTATAATTCGCTTCTCCATGAGATTCTAGCCACTTGTGGATATGATCATCATTTCTGCTGTTAATCTGAAGCTTTGGTGATCCGTGTTGAACTGAATCATGAGATGGGCGATGTAGAATCCATCCTTCTTGCTTGGTTTTGGGACATGGATGCAGGAGAAGTTAGTTTTATGCACGAAACCCATCTTCTTGTTCCTTTGTTTCTGATATGCACGTGGCCACCTCTATAGCTGAAGCCTTGGAGAGCATCATCTAGAATATTAATTATGTGGGTGTAGTCCTTTTCTCGTAGTCTCGAAGGGTCAAAATACACGGCGTGGGAGACTTGCGGGTAAAGAACGATAAAACGGTAGCGCCCGTTGCTGCGAGGGAAAAGACACCTCAAATTATTCCCCATATGAGAGAGAAGGAATGATTGAAATGTACGAAAGGGTTGTCCAGAACTGACTTACTTTGGATGATAAGGCACGAGACAATTTCCGGTCCTTATTCGTACCATGAAGTTTTGGAGGTACTCCCTAGCAGTTTCACGCTCAAAGTCGCGAGACTCAAGAAAGACTTCGTGCATGTAATGCGGATCCGCCACACAGATTTGCGAGACTTCTTCACTCTTCACGACGGAGCTCATATGTAGCGCAAAAAGGCGGACGATAGTAAAATCAAGCCGCCTTGTTAGAAACATCTCAAAGATATGGTCAAACCGCGGGAAGAACACCTCCGCGGGCCGTGTGTCGACGTAGCACTTCCCTCGTGCACACGAGCCGCGTATGTCGGATATCCTGGATCCTTTGAGGCTAGTAGGCTTTTCTCGGTCGGCGGCACATGGTCGTGCGATCTCCGAGATCCCGATAGTGCCTCCAGCGGTTTCGGCGGTAGCATCGGCTCGCCCGTGAGATGGAACATTGCACCTTTCACGGGTACACGCTCTTGAGAATGCATCGTCTGGCTGTTGTGTGCTCGCTTGTTTGGGGCAGATTACCTTCCTCGATCTCTTCCTCTCCTTTTTCTTGGGCACACCTTCGGACCCTTCCTTAACCCCTGCCCAAGTGTTCCGGGCTAAATCTTGACGACCCTCGCGCCCGGCTAGTTGAGCTGTGTTGGCGGCATCTTGAGCGTGTCTGTGAGGATTTCATGAAGAGAGACTTTTTGCATTCCATGGTACGGCCCTGCCCGTATCATCCATATCCTCATTAGCAAGCTGATAGCCCGATTCGTCATATGGTTGACTCATCATATCTATGTCATAGTCATACGTGTTTGTATTGAGGTAATCCATAGGGTCGACCTCCGTCTCATCATCCATTCTCATTCTCTGGTACATCAGCCGATACTATTGCACCCCTTCATCATGTCGTCCGCCGCTCTCACCCGGCACTACTACAGGAGCTGGTAATTGCGTAGGTGGGGTGGTGGTCTCCGCACATGCTTGTTGATATGTGGTAGTTATTGGTGTGCTCTCGGCGGCTCAGACGAATAAGATTCTTGACCATAGCAGCACCCAACCCTTGCATCGTCAATCCATGGCGGGGTCTCGTCGTCCGCTCCCACATCTTTATCTTGGAGGAGGCAAATCCTCGTGCCCGATTTCACACTGGTCAAGCTAACCTTGAAGTGCCAGCGGGATCGGGTGGTTCTGGAATGTGCGTTGAGAGGGTCCATTATCATCCCCTTTCCCACGTCCACCTTCCGGCCTTTGATCAAGTAGAGTATGGTGCATGGGGTTTCTTTACGCTGCAAACACATATGTACGTGGTGTAAAACAACGAAAGGCAACAAAATGGAATATTATCTATATATATATGTTGGTGCGACATGTAATTACCGCGGACGGCGTCGAGCTCAGCTAAAGACGAAGGCCCACCTAGCGTGCTCGAGAGGCGAGGGCGGGCTGCTATGGCGGAGGCGGCTGCGAGAGGAGGCCGGTTGCTTGAGCAAGTGATGGTGTGATGGTGTTGTTGTTCATGGAGTTGCTCGCGACGCGCTGGGCATCGGGAAATCATGTACCGTCTTATGCGGATTTTCCTTCGCCCGATTGATGATAATCTGGAACCAAGTTAGTAGAAATCATTTCTGCAGTGCGATTCTGGCTGCATTGATTTTCTTGTAGCAACTCATATTTGTCCTCGGCTGCTTTTTGGCGTCCTCGGCTGCTTTTTCTCGACCGCAAGCTTCACCTTTGCGTCGATGTCCGCTGACTAAACTTCTTTTTCGCTTCTTGGCCTCTGGGCGTCGTTGTAAACACCTTCCACGTGGCGCCGTCTCGGCGCCGTGCACACGACCATATTGCGGCCGCTGGTCCAACGGGAGTCCCTTAAGTTCGTTCAAGGCCGGTTGAGAGGGTGTCCCACTTGGGCCTCATCGAGAAGTAGGGCTTTCGGCTGCAAGCGGTGTTGCTTCTCCGATGAGTCTAATCAATTTCCTCGTGATCTTGTCCGTGTAAAAACCTTTTCTCCTTGTCCCACTTGTAGCGGGCCTGATGAAGTCATGCTCCAAGGGGTTGGTGAACTTCAGCGAAGGTGCAGGAGACCCGCGGCTTCACGTTCCGCATCCTCCTTATCCCATATGGGCCTTTTACCGAGGTAACCACGACTTCCGAGGCGATGCTTCCTGTGTTCGGAGCTGAAGGCTTTTGAATTTCGCAGCCTTAGCCTTGGCTGCCTCGGTAGCGCAAGTGTCCTTGAACTTTTGAACTCCTCTTCCGTAAGTGTCGGATTTTCCTCCGAGAATCTTGGACGGGGTTCATCAGCCTCAATAGCTCGTTTCACCCTCCCTTTCCGGAGGCCAAATCATTGCTGAACATGCCCATGGCGTGATTGTTAATCTTTTTCATCTTGGATCATCCCACGGTTGTTCTATGTTATCATCGGTCGGGAACTTGAATCTCTTGTGCAACCGTTAGGAGCAACTGTGTCAAATGTTCTTTACTCCTTAAGTCATCGTCGTTGATGCTCGCGCATTCCGTAGGATGCATCCTACTTGGTTCCCATAGCACTTGCGAGGTTCTTCGGCTCTAACGGCTCAAACTTGCGGTGCCATCTTTGTGATCACAAGTCGTCCAATCCCTAGTTTGTTAGGTTTTCGTATCCTCTGCTTCTTATGCTTCCTCTTTTTCGTATCGGCATCGGGCGGTACCTTCCCCGATACCTTCCCCACGGTCTCGGCGCCGCCATCGGTCTTGGCGCCGTCGGTGCCGCACCGTCGGTGTCGATGTCGGCGTCGATACCATCATCGAGGCCGACCGCAAACCTTGCTTAGCGATCAAATAGTCAAGGTACTCTTGTTCACCATCATAATCCATCTAAATCGCATCTTGGTGAAGGCCCAGTTTCTTCGTTGTTCGACATGTTTCCTATGATTAAGTGGCCTCATTTATTTCTAAAAGTATGAATAAATGAGAAATGACGAAAAGAAATCTATGTGCCAAGACTCGATATGCCAACTATGTAGCACAAATCATGCCTTTATTCACGGGAAATTTCGGCATGACCTTTGCTAAAAATGGACATATCGGCGCTGAATTCACCAAAGCGGAAATGAATCAACATTTCGGTAGTAACATAGGCCACTCGGATCATTTTCCAAACATGACATGTCCAAAACATGACATATGCACATATCACATGTCCAGTTCAAATTTCCATATAAATTCAGCTAATTTTGAAACCTAGCTAAATTCATAACTAAATAGATAACCTAATTAATTAACATGAAGAACCCTAGCAGAGAGGGGGTTTCAGAGAGTGCAGGGGCGAGGAGGGAGGCGAGGGCCGACGGGTCGGGGGCGAAGGCTGGGTCGGGGCGAGCGCGGCGGGTCGGGGTCGAGCCGGAGTCGGGTCAGGTCAGCCTTGAGTCGGGTCGAGCGGCCGAGTCGGGGCGAAGGCCAGAGTCGGGTCGAGGCAGGACGGGCGAAGGCTGGCTAAGCGCCGCCGGCCGTGAGTCGGGCGAAGCGCTGGGCAGGTCGGGCGGAGCGACGGGGGCCGGAGAGAGAGTGGGGATTTGGGGGGAAATGTGGCGGGATGAAGCTGGGCGAGTGAGAATTTTGGGTTAAGTGGACGTAGCAGTAGCGCGTTATGTCGAAACGCGCTACTACTATGATCTGTTGCTGCAGCGCTTTATGGGAAACACGCTACTACTATGGTGCGTAGCGGCAGCGGTTTATAAGAAACGCGCTACTAGTATGGTATGTAGCAGCAGCGGTTTTATGGAACGCGCTACATCGCCGCCGTCATCTTGCCAGTTTTATTTTTCTTTTCCTTTATTTTATCCCACTTTTATTTCCCGAGGCGTTGAGCGAAGGGAGGGCGATATATATTGCATCATTTGACGGTTAAATATGTATGCACAATAGGAACATATATATTACACATCATATGGCTAAGTGTGTATACAAAATAGGAACATATATATATTACACATCATTGGACCCATAACATACGTTTCCTCAGTGCTGACGTTTTCGTTTTTGAGTCAGCTTCTTTCCCTTCTTGTTCGTCGAAGAATAATTGAGCCCCTCATTGTGACTTTGCCTTTTCCATGGAGTGCGATTTTTCTTAGGTAATGTAGTATTGATTCTTCTTTTGAAGTATACTTCATCATCATTGTCATTTTCCCTCATTGGGTTGTCGTACTGATCATAGTCTTCCTCGTTGGCGACTCCATCCATTCCAATGATGTTCCTTTTGCCTCTCCTCACGACAACACGGCTGGGATTGCGCGGGTCAGTTATGAAGAAGCATTGTGTCACGTGCTTAGCGTGTACCCATGGCTCATTTTTTGCGATAGCGTTGATGGTAGCGCTCTTGGCGTCGGGTATAGTCATGGTAGTGAACATCCGGCTTTCTCTTTCGACATTCTTAGCCCATCTGACACAGAACATCGTCGTGTTGTGCAGTCCAGAGTAGTCAAGCTCCCAGATCTCCTCGACCCTTCCATAAAATCGTTCACTTGTGCCGTTGTCGCTGCCGGTCATGCATTCCATCGTCACCCCTGAGTTCTGATCATCACTGTCCATATCTTTTGCCTCCGTGTAGAACGTGTATCCGTTGATATCATATGCCTGATAGGTTACGAGGTTGGGCGAGGGGCCATGTGCTAAGGCGTATATGAGCAATCCGTCCTTAGAGCCCTCCTCCGGGGGATTAGCAATAATATGCTCTTTGAACCAATGCAGGAAAGTGGAGTTGTGCTCTCTAGTAACCGGCGTCCGTCCTGCATACCCCCGTCACGATACTTCTTTGCGATAATTTCTTTGTGCAGTGCCACGAAAGGATCTACCTCGTCTAGGTGTTGTAGCACTACCAAGTTTGCTCTGTCAAAATCGCTGCGTCGATCTGAGTATGCCACGTGCAGTTCCCTGCGACCGTTACAGTGACCATCTCCTTGAGCCTCCCATCGTGCTTGTTAACGGGCAAACTAACACTAACACCAAAGCGGCTGGTCTGCGCCATATAGAAAATTCTCACGTAAAGAGATGCACTCTTGTGCCATATAGCCTCGACGATGCTTCCATCCGGACGGGACATGTTCTGAACGAATCCTTTGATGATCCCATTCATCCTCTCAAGCGGCATCATGTTGTGCGGGAATGACGGCCCCAGTCTATTATGTCATCCACAATATGGACACACAGATGCACCATCACGTCGAAGAACGCGGCGGGAAGTACATCTCAAGCTCATTCAATATCACAATGATCTCTTCCACGTAGCCTTTGGAGCTGCTTCACATCGATCGACTTCGAGAGATGGCGTCAAAAAGTTGCAGAGACCAATAAGCGTGTCACGGACGTGCTTGTCCATTATCCCTCTAAGGGCAACGGGTAGTATCTGCATCATCATCACATGACAGTCATGAGACTTCATCCCGCTGAACCTTTTCTTGTCCGTGTCTAGATATCGCTTATCTTGCCACAAGAATCGAACTAACTTTCACTCCGTAAGGCACTTAAAGAATTGATTGATCTCAGCCTGACTTAAGGTGAAGCAAGAGGGGGGGCAATAATCTTCTTTCTTTAATTTCTTGCCCTTCTTCTCCCGTGCCTCTGTCTCCGTCTCTGTCTCGTCTGACATTTTACGGGGCGGCATGTGTAGATCTTCCCTGATTTTCAAATCTTGCAAGTCTTTTCTTGCCTTCGGCCCATCCTTGGTCTTATCCGGCATGTTCATCAGTGTTGCGAGCAAGCTCTCAAGGACATTCTTACAGATATGCATTTGATCTAGGCAATGAGGTGTATCGAGTTTGTGCGATACTCAAGTCCCGAACACGACCTCGTCTTCCATACCTTCAGCGGCTGCTCTGGCGCCTTTCTCATCGTCTTTCGGCGCGGGGCACTCATTCCAGCTTTTTCAACAGCTCATCGATTTGGCACCGCTCCGCTTACGTGGAGGTCCTCGATGCTCAGCGTGACCATTGAATAGATCTCCACGGTTTCTCCACGGGTCGTCTGTTCAAGCCATCTTCGATGCCCCATGTACACGATTTTCCTGACCGCCATCTTTCCTTGGCGTTAGCTGCTTTGAGGCGTTGTATCATCCATGCACCGCGTGCATCCGCAATATCCATGGCACACTGGCCGCCACATATCCGTAATCGAGATAGTCCTGCCTTCGTCGTGATCAGCGCTGCTCTCATGTTGAAATACTCACCTTTCTTTGGCGCCCCATGTCTTGGCGGTGTTTTCCATAACGTGTCTAACTCCTCTTGAAGTAGCCCGGATACAAATTAATATTATTTCCTGGTTGTTTTGGCCCTTGAATAAGCATGCTCATGTGAATGTACTTGATTTCATGCACAACCAGGGGAGGTTGTACATCCATACAAACACGGGCCATGTACTATGGTTGGTGTTACGGTTGCCAAACGGATTCATGCCATCGGTACACGCCACGAGCACGATGTTCCTTGCATCACATTCAAAATACCGATAGAAGCTGTTCAACGCTCTCCATCGGCTTCCATCCTTCACGTGTCTCGACCGGATCATCTCCATCGTCGGGCTTCTTCCTCTCCGTGCGGTAGCATTAGCTTTGCTTCCTTGGGATCTACAAAATACCTCGAGACGGGAGTGATCGGTAAGTACCATACAACTTTACGGGGACATTTCTTCCGGCCTTCTTGTATCGAGAAGCATTGCACACCGGACAGCTTGTTTTTTCCGCGTGCTCCTTCCGATAAATTATGCAATCGTTGATGCATGCATGGTATCTAACGTGTGGCGATCAAGAGGGCACACGATCTTCTTGGCCTCATCAACACTAGTAGGACATAGATTACCCGCGGGAAGAACATCCTTTAGGTACTTGAGATGCTCATCGAGGCTAGTGTCGGTCCATTTGTTTTTAGCCCTCGTCTTGTGGAGTTGGAGTGTGAAACTCAACCGGTCACCTCAGATTGCAACCATCATACAATGGAGTGTTCGAGTCTACCACCGGTTGCTCCAGCTTAGCCTCCTCTCTAGAAGCAGCTCTCTCAAGACTCGTCTCCTTGCGAAGCAATGCTTGAACATGAGGGTCCCGCACAATTGAACTTAGTACCGAGCGAACTCTGCTGCGTGGAGTCCATGTCGTTCTCTCCGCCGCCATGTCCGGCCCTTCTCCTCCGCCATGTCCGGCCCTTCTCCGCCGCCATGTCCGCCTCTTCCCGCCGCCATTATCGATCATCTCTTCGTCTTGCCCGTGTCATCATTTCCTGCCCGTCGGCATCCTCAACATCGTCATCCTCATCTTCAATTATCCACCTAGTATATCCATCCATGAAACCAGTCATGAGCAGGTGCGCTCGACACGACCATCGCCATGGGGGTCGAGCCAAACTATTCCTTTGCATTTTCGACACGGACATAAAACCTCTGTCCGGTTATTTTCTTTCATGTCTTGCACCGCCGATCGCAACCACCTGTCCACCATCGCTCCAATCGACCATTGTCAACTCTGCACGTAATAATAAAAAACTGATTGTAAAAATGCATGCATGCATCAAAGTCATAAAAAATTTGGCATGACCTTCCCTAAAATAGGACATATATGGATCTAGAGTTTGCTCGAATTAGCCAAACGGAAATAAATCGACATTTCGCAAAACATAGGCAACTCAAAAGCACAATTTGGCTAAAGTGTCAACTCATGCCACACACACAATTTCCACAAACATATCACACACACATAAACACATTTCCATTTTGCAAAAGCATGAAAGTTTCATCACCTCTATCTTGATGGTCAAGATGATGTTGTAGGGAGATCAAAAGTGCACAAATTAAGCTCTTCTTGACAAAGATAGATCTAGTTAGGGGGCAAATAGGTCACTTAACTAAATCCTACATCTACCTAGCTACCTAATTTGAAAGGAGACAACTTCAACTAGTGGAGGGGGAAGGAAAAAGAGAAAGGAGATGCATTAATGGAGGTGGTGTAGTTATGTAGGAGTAATGAAGAGAGAGAAGGTGGATAGAGAAGAGAGGGAGTAATGGGGGAGAAGTATTGAGAAGAAGAAGAGTGAGAGTGGGAGCATGTGGTGGAGGGAAGAGAGGAGAGGGGAGGTAGGGGAAGGGAAAAAGTGAGAGTGGGAGCATGTGGTGGAGGGAAGAGAGGAGAGGGGAGGTAGGGAAGGGAAAAAAGCAAGGGGAGGGAGGGACGGATTGGGGGTTGGTGGGGTTAGCAGAGCGCTGGTGAGAAACAGCGCTGCTGCTAAGAACTTAGCAGCAACGCTTTGCTGTAAGGCGCCATCGCTAATCGGGACAAAAATTGCGGCAATTTGAAACTTACCAAAGAGCGATCTCGAGGAAACCGCGCTACTACTATGCTCTTAGCAGTAGCGCTGTTTCTGCGACCGCGCTACTACTACTTAGAGGTGGGGGAACACCGCCGGTCGATATTTGTAGCAGCGTGTTTCTTGCCGAGCGCGCTACTGCTAAATATTTAGCAGCAGCGAGTTTACGTAAAGAGCGCTACAACTACTTACCAGCAGTGCTCTATTTTGAACCGCGCTGCTGCTAAGATTCTGTGTATAGGCTTTTCCCTAGTAGTGGGAGTCCCGGATGAGATCAAGGACATGACAAGGAGTCTAGAAATGGTCGAGAGGTAAATATTGATATATAGGATGATAGTGTTCGGACACCGGAAGTGTTCCGGAGTGTATCAGGTACATATTGGGTCACCGGAAGGGGTTCCGGGAACCCCCGACAAAGATATCAGCCTAATGGGACAAGAGGGGAAAACGCAGTAGTTGGTAGGGGTTGCCATGCCCCCCCCATATGGGCGGAACCTGAATGGAAGGAAAGGGGGGAAGAGATAAGAAAGGGGAGGGATCCGGTGGGGTGAATTGGACAAGCCCCCTAGTAGGAGTCCTCTTACTTGGTGCGCCTCCTTGGCTACCCCCTCTCCCTCCCACCTATATATATGAAGGGGGGAGGCGCCTAGAACACACCAACAATTGTTAGTCGTGTGTGGCGCCCCCCTCCACAGTTTACACCTCCCATCATACCTTTGTAGTGCTTAGGCGAAGCCCTGCGCAGATCACTTCACCATCACCGTCACCATGCCGTCGTGCTAACAGAACTCTCCCTCGACACTTTGCTGGACCAAGAGTTCGAGGGACGTCATCAAGCTGAACATCTGCAGAACTCGGAGCTACCGTACATTCGGTGCATGATCGATTGGAACGAGAAGAAGTTCGACTACATGAACCATGTTGTCAGACGTTTCCGCTTTCGGTCTACAAGGATACGTGGACACACACACACACTCTCTCTCTCTTTGTTGTGCATCTCCAAGATAGATCTTGCATGAGTGTAGGAATTTTTTTAAAATTGCATGCTATGGTTCCCAATAGTTTCGAGGGTGGTACCTATACTTGGAGAAATAATAATTATCGCGTGGATGGTTATATCCGTGAGCATCTAGATAGGGATGTTGCTACTCCTTGGTGTGGTTGCTTTCCAGGTTTCAAGCTGGTGAATGGTGATATGAAAAGTCAGATCATAGACCGCTCATATTTGGACATGGAAGGGGTAGACTGATGCGGCAAAAAAGTGGGTTCAACCAAATTAAGACGTTTAAAGCCAGGTGGTTGAAGGAAGAGGTATGTGATGTGAGGGTGGGAAACACTTGGGACTAGCTCGAGGTAGGGGCAATACTAAGGTACATGAGTGTCTTAAACCTCTAATGACGGATTTGAATGACTTGAGCTAGAATATCTTCGATGACATGGCAAAGAGAATTGAAAGGACTAAGGGTGAACTTCAAGCATGCAGGAAACAACCATTACCCCAAGCAACAGTCCAACAGGAGAAAGTTCTTTGTTTTAAATTTGAACGGTTGGAGGAGCAACACGATTTAATATACATGTAGAGAGCTCGTGTGGACTAGATGAAAACGGGAATTGTAAGACAATTTTATTTCAAGCCTTCCCTAGTGAATGGAAGCGAGATAATTGCATGAAAATTTAAAGAAGGATGATGGGGAGTTAGCGGAGGGGAGGAGAGCTTGAAGGCTCCCGTTACGAATTATTTCTTCTTTGTGTACCCCTGTTATGGGTTTCCCTAATGGTGATTTTATCAACATTATTAAACCAAAGCTCACATAAAAAATGAATAATTTTCTTATGGCCGAGTTTACCATAGATGAAATTAAACAAGCTCTTGATAGTATTGGTTATTTAAAGACCCCTGGGGTGTTGTGAAACATAGTAGAAAACAAAAAAATTAGCCCTATGATCACCCATGAACACTATGAAGATGTGTTTTGGATTGGATCGTTACCACCTCCGAGTTGCAGCCGAAGAACAGTCGGTTTAGATCATCCTTAAATTCCCTCGAAGCATAGATGAATGATCCCTCGAACCACTCATGAACAATCCCTCAAACATAAGACCAAAAGCACAGCCTCTCCACATATTACAAGCGTACGGTCCTCATGATTAGGCGGCGCTTCGTCGTGTAGAGCTAATCGTCGCCGGAGAATTCGAGGGAGGAGATTAGAACCACACTAGGCATCTAATTATGAGGATTATAGGATCTAGGTCTAGCTCTAATTAGATCAACTAGGACTAACTAAAACTAGAACAAGAGAACTAGAAGAGACTCCAAAAACTTATGTGTTCAAAAGGTGCCAATATCTAGTATATATAGGTTGGAGGGAAGAGGGAGGGGCGCCACAAGGGGGAAGATTCTGTCCCACCTTGGCCGGACAAAGAGGGGGAGTTCGCTTCCGATTCATCTCCTCCCTTGCTTCTGCAAGAAGCTAAGGGGGATCCTTCCCTATTCGGCCCAAGTGGCCCAATATCTTTCCACCACTTGGCCTTTTAAGGCCCATTTATATTTAGTTAAATACAAAAAGCGTCCTTATTAGTGCCTTTTATTATTAATTTAGCATCTCCAAAAATATTTTCCATCTATATATTATTTGTCGATAATACTCGGTATTGCCCGCACCGAAACGCTTCCGGTTCCTCTCGAAACTATTTCGAATATTAGTGAAACTATTTCACAAATATATTCTCATTATTCATGTTCTACTAATACTCAACAGATCGTGATTATCTTAAGCTTGTGACCTTGTAGGTTCGGTAAAACATAGACGTGAACAAAACCACTTTCGTTCAATGACCTATAGGGGAACCGTGAACATCCATATCGATCCCTATGATTACACGAATGACTGTCGAGTGAACCTTTGGTTATCATGTGATATTCCCTTTGCTTCACGATACTTTTCAAAACCTGAGGTAAGATATACTATCCTCTTAAGTAATACACATTCTCACTATACCGGTCTCCTCCACTAGTGCAGAATCGGGCATTAGTCCCGGTTCATAAGGACCTTTAGTGACGGTTTTGCAACCGGAACTAAAGGTTGGGGACTAAAGCCCCCCCTTTAGTGCTGGTTCATCACGAACTGGGATCAAAGGCCAACCACGTGGCACGAGCCCACGCCGGGGTACTGGGTGTCTTTAGTCTCGGTTGGTTACACCAACCGGCACTACTGCAGGATGGTCCAAACGCGATAATCGAATCAGAGACCCTTCGACGAAACTATGTGCGATGCATCAATCAAAAACGGTGATCTAATAAAACCGTCAAAAAAGATGCAAAACGTTTGCGATGGCGGTGACATCAAACATGGTTCATATTAGAATTGCGTGTGCGATGAGTGGCAAACGGCTAGAAGAACTTTTTGCGATGATGAAGAACAACAAAAACGGGTAGCCAGATGAGGGTGTGTGCGATATACGGCATACAGTTCACTAGGATGAACTGTGTGTGAATAGGAAACACAATTGAAACGGTTCTACTGAACAAGATGTGTGTGATACGCGGCAAGCAGGTCTGTAATCAGAAATGTGTGTGAAGACCAATAATAACACAGACGATTACTGCTAATAAGCCGTGTGATTTGCTCTGTCTACAGAAGAATAACATCCAATTACATAAGTGACTATACATATCATTCGCACACACCTCAATAAACAATTGTATGCATTCTAAACTAGGATAAATGATCGTCTAGTCATCTAATTCTTGTGACACTCCTGCCATTGCTCTGTGGCTCGATCCCTCGTCTGAGGAAGGAAGAAGACACTACCTCATGTCAACAATCCGCATGTACATCTCGTAGCTTGTGTACGCGTGCTTGGCCGCGTACTTGACGTGTTGTTCATCTAGTCTCCCATGCCAGACACTGTGCCAGGCATTCTTCTCCTTCTTGCTCTGATCCTTCATCTTCATGTAGTAGGGGTCGATGATGGCCGAGGCAACGTTAACTAGGGAGTTATGTTTGTTGTTGTCGCTATCCCAGACCTTGTAGTGGTCCTGGATGTTGACAAGATTCTTGCATTTCAAGCCCAAAACCTTGAGTGCTTTTAGATCGTTGGTGGTGTCCACCGTAGCGAAACTCTAGTTGAAGTTGTTGATAAACCTGGAGAAACGCTCGCAAGGCCTTGTGGCCAGGTGGTAGTGGTAGAAGAGGACATCATGTCGCACACACAATTGGGCGACGACAACCATCTGATCGTGCCCGGCATGACCGATGGTGTACTCGAGGTCGAAGCCAACCACTTGGTACTTATCCTCGGCAAGCAACTGCTCCATAGTTTGGATGAAGCTCTCAACCGAGTCTGGCTCATTCATGTACACCATCGAGAGGGCCTTCCCCCACAAGTGGGTGTTCACTACGTGATGTGTGGTGAACTGCCCGCCGTTGTCATCATCGGCTGCTGGGAGCACCATTGGAGCCACTGGGAGCGCCATTGGAACCACTAGATGTCCTCTCTGTATGTGTCGTCATGCGTGTGCTTATTGTGTTGGGTGGTGCGAGAGATGAAAGTAAATGGCCGCAAGAATAAATGCGGCTCGGACGGCATGTATTCCCGGCGCATCTGCATGGCATTTTTTGCAGCAGGTAACTGCATCATCGCGCCACGCCCAGTGCAACCGCATGTACACGAACGTGTGTGATCGTGCGCTGTCCCCCAACACTGACAACGTGCATGGAGGGATGAGGGCAGAGGGCCCAGAGGGACGCGAGAGCAGAGTACGCGCGGCAGGACATGACCAGAGCGCGTCGCAGCCGCCTCAACCGCAAGAAACCACACGCATAGAGCGTTTGAACACGCGGGAAATGGTCATCTACAAGCCAGCCGACAGTTGTGGCGCTCCATAGAGAGCGGTCCTGTGCTACTACCGCCATCTTGGTCTATTAGTCCCCTTTATATTCTGTGCCATATTTTGACCTTAAATTTAACCAACAAAATGTTAATGCATGTTACAAAAATTATATAATTGGAAAATATGTTCAAATACGAATCCAACGATATAATCACTGGCGACATGCATTCATATTTTGTTAGTTAAATCTATAGTCAAAATTTGGCACAAAAATACATAGACGACTTATATTTAAACCAGGACGCTAAGTTTTTATTTAATCGCAAAAGTTTTTATTTTATTAACCATATGTGTACGTGTCCTTTCGTCCTCCTCTCGCACGTCTTGTCACCCTACTGCCGCATACGACTTAGTGCGCAAGCTTGAGCAGCGCACGTGTTGGTGTTCTGAGACCCGGGGTACCCAGACTTGCCTGCCTGCGGCCCACGGCGTGGCTCCATCGATGGTCTGGTACAGCCCATCTTCAGCACCAACAACTCAAGACCCTCGCGAGGCGGACTACACCAAGACCTCTAGAAGGAGCGGCCTCCTCAGGCTGGCTCCTAAGGAGTGGAGATTTCTATGCAAGCCTCACCTCGTGAGGTTCGGATGATGTGAGCCATGATGACCAAGGCCAGGTGGGCTCCAGCGGGCGCAGGACAGCAGTTTCCTCTTTGGTGCTAAGGAGGCAAGCGCAGGCGTGGAGTCCCGAGGAATCAGCCAAAGGTTTCCATTCCCATGCAACAAGACCAAGATCGCCAGGATGGTAGGACGGAGGTCATCGCCGAGCCCACCACGGCGTCATGACAGGAGGCTTTGCAGGCAAAGACTACTTTTTTCAGGATAAGATGTACTAGTTGTCTTCCTTCTAATTTGGCTGTTTTGGGATCCCTTCCCGCCTCCATTTTGGGGGAAGAGGACCGAGGCCACTATAAATAGGACTCAGCCACCACCGTAGAGGGGATCCCGGATCATTCAGATCATCCTCTCTCCCACCAACTCAAGAACACACCTCCTGAGGTCATTCTTCCACTGTACTAGTTAATCCTCAGCCCACCTCGAGGCCAATCGGCCACAAAGCAGGAGTAGGGTTTTAGGCCGCAAGGTGGCCCGAACATGGGTCAACTGATGTGTCCTCTTTCCTTTTAGTTCATCGAGCTAGGCCGTCGGATCGACGAGTTGCCAGTTAGGGAGGTTGAGTTCCTCGCATGCAACCTAAAGCTCGAATCTATCCAGGGTTTGCGAAGCCTAGAGTTCGAATCTATCCAGGGTTTGCGGAGCCCGAAATCCGAGCCTCTCTTCCGCCGGTCGATTCGCCACCACTACGCCACTCCCATGGCTGACGCTCGTCAAGCTTATGCTAAGCGCCAGGCCACCCTCGTTGCCCGCGTCGCTCAGACAGCACCGGCGGGCGATGGCTTCCCTCGCCGTCCCCCATCGCCCCTGGCGAATGCCGCCACCGGCCTCGCGGGACATCAGCAGCAGGCTTCGTTGCTGCATCCTTCTATGCGGTGAGACAGGTGCACCGCCACCCCGTCGCTGACTCCCGCTGCTTTGTCTTCAAATGCTCGTCGTGGTCCAGCAAACGCACAGGCTGCACTGCTCATGGCACGCGAGCTTCTGCACTACCGCCTGGTTGATGACCTCTACGAGGACTGGCTAGACCGCATCACCGAGCTCGCCAGCTCGCTGCCTCACCCGCCGCCCGCTGCGGGTGACGTAGCTTACAAAGCACCCCCTCCACCTCCCAGGCAGGGCACCATCATCGAGCCATGGCGGGAGGCTCCTCGTCGTGACCCGCAGCACAGGGCACCCACACGCGACGAGGCAAGCTGCCAGGTGGTGCAACGGCAGTAAGAAGATGCGCCTGCGCTCCCAACACCGCCACGTCAAGCCCTTGCAACGCCCGTGATGGTGGTTTGCGAGCGCCAAAACCAGGATCCACCTCTATGGACGGCCTCCGTGACCATAGCGGGATGCCGCACGTTCACTCTGGAGCTGTGCAGCGTCGTCTGTCCAGGGAAGTTCAAGCTCGACCTGCCTCCACGCTATGATGGCACCCCCGACCCTGCCGAGTTCCTGCAGATCAACGTGCTGAGCATCGAGGTAGCCAACGGCGACGAGCAGGTTATGGCGAACTAGTTTCCCATGGCCCTCAAAGTCAGCGCGCGATCGTGGCTCCTGAACCTCCCCACGGGATCGATCTCCTCCTGGGACGAGATGCGAGAGCGTTTCATTGCCAACTTCTAGGGCACTCGCGACCGCCCACCAGCCGCGAGTGACCTGCAGCGCATCAAGCAGCAACCAGGAGAGACCTTGCAGAAGTACATCCAGCGCTTCAATAATGTTCGCCTCAAGATCCCTAAGGAGTCGGATGAGGCCATCATCTCGGCGTTCACTGATGGCGTCCGCGACGTCAAGATGAAGGAGGAGCTCGCCATACACGAGGACCTATGCATGGCTCTGGAGATGTTCGACATGGCAACCAAGTGTGCAAGTGTTGAGGAAGGTCGCCTCTCCCTCCTGGAGCTACCGGAGGCTGACCCAGAAGACAAGGCCAAGCCCAAGGATGTGAAGTGCAAGGGGCCAGCTGTGCTTGCGGCCGAACCTGAGACAAAGCACGGTTGCGACCACCCAGAGTCATCCAAGGGCAGCCGCCCATTCTGTGTCTTCCACAACATGCACAACCACAACACCAATGACTGCCAGGAGGTTAGGGCCATCCGCGACGGGTGCCTTCACCCCGAGGGCAACGATCGAGGCTATGACCACGGAGGAGACCGAAGCGGAGGACGCTGGGATAGCTACGACCCCCGCCAGGAATGGCGTGATTAGCCTCGTGAGGACCGCTGGTAGGGCCAGCCTCGCGAGGGTCCCTGGAGGGACTAGCCTCACAAGAACAACCCTCAGGGCAACACTGGCCTTCCTCCACTACTGCCCAGAAGTGAAAGTGCAACTATCCTAGGTGGTTTTGGTAATTCATAACAACATATAGCTCATTGAGCTAATGCTATTCCAAGACTATTATTTCAGGAAAGCTCAATGAATGGCATGGCATGGATGATGAAAGTGGATCCCTCAAAATACTAATGACAAAGGATTGGCTCAAGCTCAAAAGCTCAAGACTCTTCATTTTATATTTTAGTGATCCAAGATCACATTGAGTCTATAGGAAAAGCCAATACTATCAAGGAGGGATGAGGTGTTGCTTAATGAGCCTCTTGCTTCATGTGCTTGGTGATATGCTCCAAAACCCTCAACTACTTTCTCACATCCACAAATGACCTAAACCTAAAGCCAAAATCGGTCACACCGATTCTTTCTATCCGGCGCCACCGAGTTCAAATGTCATAGCCACTGCCACAAACTCTAGGCAAATCGGTCTCACCGATAGGGATCTCGGTCTCACCGAGATCGTATTGTAATCTCACCGTTTCCCTTCGTAATATTTCGGTCCAACCGAAGTGAGCGATCGGTCCCACCGAGATTGCAATGTAAATTCTCTGTTTCCCTTTTGTAACATTTCGGTCTCACCGAAAAGAGCAAATCGGTCCCACCGAGTTTACCTGACCAACTCTCTGGAAAGCTTATTACCAAAATCGGTCTCACCGAGTTTGTGTAATCGGTCTTACCGAGATTACGTTATGCCCTAACCCTAACCGAATCGGTCCTACCGATTTGCATGTCGGTCCCACCGAAAATCCTAACGGTCACTAGGTTTACTAAATCAGTCTGACCGAGTCTGTTGAATCGGTCCCATCGAGTTTGGTAAATTGTGTGTAACGGTTAGATTTTGTGAGGAGGCTATATATACCCCTGCACCTCCTCTTCATTCGTGGAGAGAGCCATTAGAACAAACCTACACTTCCAACTTACCATTTCTGAGAGAGAACCACCTACTCATGTGTTGAGGCCAAGATATTCCATTCCTACCATATGAATCTTGATCTCTAGCCTTCCCCAAGTTGCTTTCCACTCAAATCTTCTTTCCACCAGATCCAAATCCTATGAGAGAGAGTTGAGTGTTGGGAAGACTATCATTTGAAGCACAAGAGCAAGGAGTTCATCATCAACGCACCATTTGTTACTTCTTGGAGAGTGGTGTCTCCTAGATCGGCTAGGTGTCACTTGGGAGCCTCCAACAAGATTGTGGAGTTGAACCAAGGAGTTTGTAAGGGCAAGGAGATCGCCTACTTCGTGAAGATCTACCACTAGTGAGGCAAGTCCTTCGTGGGCGATGGCCATGGTGGGATAGACAAGGTTGCTTCTTCGTGGACCCTTCGTGGGTGGAGCCCTCCATGGACTCGCGCAACCGTTACCCTTCATGGATTGAAGTCTCCATCAACGTGGATGTGCGATAGCGCCACCTATCGGAACCACACCAATAACATCCGTGTCTCCAATTGCGTTTGAATCCTCCAAACCCTTCCCTTTACTTTCTTGCAAGTTGCATGCTTTAATTTCCGCTGCCTATATACTCTTTGCATGCTTGCTTGAATTAGTTGATGATTGCTTGACTTGTCCTAAGATAGCTAAAATCTGCCAAACTCTAAAATTGGGAAAAGGTTAAGTTTTTAATTGGTCAAGTAGTCTAATCACCCCCCCTCTAGACATACTTCAAGGTCCTACAAGTGGTATCAGAGCTTTGGTCTCCATTTGCTTTGATTTCCATAGCTTTTGGTGGTCATAGCCTTGGTTTCACAACCTAGGAGAGTATGGCATCTAGTGAGGGAAACTATCACCGTAGAGGTCCTTACTTTGATGGTACTAATTTTGCTAGTTGGAAGCATAAGATGAAAACGCATATTCTCAGACATAACCCCGCCGTTTGGGAAATTATTTGTATTGCCTTGCAAGGTGAATTCTTTGATGGGAGAGAGCCAAACCGTGAAGCAAATGCGGAAGAATTGAAGATGCTGCAATACAATGCTCAAGCTTGTGATATCATCTTCAATGGGTTGTGCCCCGAAGAATTCAACAAAATCAGCCGTCTTGAGAATGCAAAGGAAATTTGGGATACTTTGATTGATATGCATGAAGGTACCGACTCCGTCAAGGAATCCAAGTTGGATGTGCTCCAAAGTCAGCTTGACAAGTTCAAAATGAAGGATGGTGAAGGTGTCGCTGAAATGTACTCTAGGCTTGCTCTTATCACAAATGAGATTGCCGGCTTAGGGAGTGAAGAGATGACCGACAGATTCATCATCAAGAAGATCCTAAGAGCATTGGATGGAAAGTATGATACCGTGTGCACACTGATCCAAATGATGCCTAACTACAAAGATCTCAAGCCAACGGAAGTCACTAGAAGAATTGTTGCTCATGAGATGTCACTCAAGGATAAGGAGGAACTTCACAACAAGTCAAGTGGTGCTTACAAAACCTGAAGTGAAACCCCCACATCATCAAGTGAGAAACAAACCTTCAATGAAGAATTGAGCTTAATGGTGAAGAACTTCAACAAATTCTACAAGAGTAGAAGCAAAGAAAGAAGCTCCAAGTCAAGGTCTTACAATGACAAAAGATCTTCTAGTAGAGAGCAAAATTTCTACAATTGTGGGAGACCCGGACACTATTCCAATGAGTGTACGGCACCCTACAAAAGAAGAGAAGATTCTCCAAAAAGAAGAAGCAAAAGAGAAGAATCACCATTGAGAGAGAGGAGGAGTAGAGATGATCGTTATGAACGAAGACCCCCATGGAGAAGCAAGGATTCGGAAAGGAAGGACAAGTCATCAAGGAGCTACACAAAACGAAGACATCAAGCTCATGTTGGTGAATGGGTATCCGGCTCCGACTCCGACAATCACTCCGAGAGAAGCTATCACTCCGACTCCGAATATACTCACGATGAAGGTGTTGCCAGTCTAGCACTTGTGTCAACCAACTCCTACGACATATTTGATTCACCAAATGAAGGAATTGGATGATGCTTCATGGCCAAAGGTCCAAAGGTAACACATCCTGAGTATGTTGATTTTGATAGTGATGAAGATGACTTGCTTGTAGATGATGATTTACTTGTTGACAACTCTAGTGATGAATACTATGATGAAACGTCAATTAATCATGCTAATCAAGATAAAACGAATGACAATGATGAGGATAAGATTGAGCTTCTAACTAAAGAACTAAACACTCTTAAGTTAGCTCATGAAACTATCTTCGAAGATCATCGAGAACTTTTAAGGGCTCATGAGAAGTACGCTTTGAAAAGCTCAATCTTGAGCAAGAGCATGAGTTCTTAAAAGCAATCAATGATGATCTCCATAAGAAAAGTTCTTCTTACATTGCCAAGCGTTTACTCTTATCTACTTACATGCCTCAAGTCAAGTCTAGTAACAAGTACAAGAAAGATCCTTTCTCTAGTAGTAACAATAATAATGTCAAATCCAATATTGTTGCTTCTAGAAGTTCTCTTGATTCCACTAATGATTCTCTTAGCCAAGTTACACTTGAGCAAGAAAATAGCTTATTGAAGGAAATTATAGAGAAAGGTGTTTACAAGAGCCTTGCCGGGAGTAAGCAATTCGAGGAAATTGTACGCAAGCAAGGAAGGCACCGGAAGAATCAAGGTGTTGGTTTTGAACGAAAGTTCAATGCCAATGGAGTTGAGTGGGAAGAAGATCAATACCCCAAGGCGAAGTTTGTTCCTCAACAAGAGAAGTATGATCCTACTTCCTTCAAAGGAACACAAGCACAAGATGATCTTCCACCACAAGACCACAAGAACAAAGGCAAGGACAAGCTTCAAGAAGAGATTGATGCATTTGAAGAAGCACCTAAGGCCTCGGTCAAGTGGGTTCCCAAGACTATGTCAAGTTCTACTACATCAAGTACAACTCCAACTCCAAGGATTCCCATCAAGATGATGTGGACCTCGAAGAAGAATAACTAGAGAGTTCTTGAGGGTGACTCCGCCAACATTCTTCACTCATATCATTATGGCAAGAACAAGTGCAATCAACTTCCACATCTTGCACTAGTTCAAGGAGTCACAAACCATCATGTTGGTAAGGCAAGGGACAAGGTAACCTAATGATTTCATGGACATCATCTTGTGTGTGCATCACTCTGTGTCTATGGATATTCTTGTTTGTTCCTTGTGGGACTAACCCATGTAGGTAAGTTGAAAGTGCAACTCACTCCAAAGGATTGCTCCAAATGATTTACATCAACATTGAGCATCCACATCTTCAACACCTACATGAAGTCATCATCGACAAAACCCAAGGTTAGTTCATCCCTCTAAAAGGGGATCTCACATCTAGGGGGAGCTTAACTCTAAGAATTGAGTCAAAGCAACTCTAATGGTGTGAACACATCAATGCATTATGTAAAAGTGGTAACCCCACTTGAGCTTAAACGATGAGTATGACCTATGATCAAATGTTTTCATTTGACTCCTAAGTCAATATACTCATATATAGATGACCTAGTCATCGACAATTGTTTGATAGATGCTAGAATTGGTTGTGCATGTTTTGCCACATATTTCATTTGCCATCTTATTTTGTGAGCATGTTGGTGCATATTTTACTCATTCAAGGACATCCACTTGTTGTTTTGATTGATTGGCTTCTTTTTCTTTTAGCCAAGTGGATGGACAAGAATGCCTAAGAACCTTCTCTAGCTATCTATGCTTTTCTCGTCTCAAACTCTATTCATGCTACATCACAAAATTTGATCAAGTCAGATTCGAACCACTCTGTGTGAGGAGCACTCGGAGTCCCCAATTCATCATAGACTTAAACTTCCAAAACTTCTTTGTGATTCTCGGTCTGACCGATTCCTCCATTTCGGTCCTACCGAGATCACTAAGTCGATCTAGGTTTTCTTTCTCGGTGCAACTGATTTGAACTTTTCGGTCACACCGAGTTGCTGTAACTATACATAGTTATGCATCTCGGTGCCACCGAGTTGTTCCACTCGGTCACACCGACAGGGTCGGGCTATATATAGTCACATTCAAAAATTTGGAAATTTCTCCGAACCTCTTCGCCCGTGCAATAGCTCGCTCTGCCATCAGGGTCTCTGGATCGTCTCCTCGTCGCCAGCCGCCTCCTATCGCTGGTCTCCGCCGCCGTCAACGGATTTCACCCCCGCCGTTTCCGCCATAGCAAGTTCATCGCCAAGCTAGGGTATGGACTCGATCACTATGCTATCCTCGTCCGATTCCTAGCACATTGTGTTCTTAACAATTCTTGCCACGATTGAAACACTCCTATACAGTCAATGCAATCCTTAGATTAGATGAGATTCGAAATTTTAGGGTTAGGTTTCCGCCGAAACCATCTCAGACCCACCGAGTTGAAAAACTCGGTCCCACCGATTTGGCTAACACCATTGCACTAGTAACTCTCGGTCTGACCGAGAATTGCTAATCGGTGAGACTGATTTTAGGACTTTGTGAAACCCTAGCAGTCTCGGTGCCATCAATCGTGACTCGGTCCAACCGAGTTCATCAGTTTAGGTTCCAAAACTGCTTCGGTATACCGAGTTTGAAAATCAGTTGATCCGAAATGCTTTCTGTGGAAAACTAAAACTGAATTTTTGAATCATTCTTTTGCAAAACTCTCTGCATTTTGTGATGCTCATCCACTCTATCTCATCTATAACTCTTCACAGGGTCAGCAGTCAGTGTTTGCAGCATGTCAGACCAAAGTGACAGCCAGAACAGGGAAGAAGAGCAGATTCACATGAGTGAGGGCACTAGTCCCTCCAGTTCCTCAGATGATGGCAGCAGGAGCACCCCAAGCAATCTGCCTAAGGCTGCCACCAGGACAAGGAAGAAGAGAACCTCAGATTCTGAGGATGAGGATTATAGAGCAGAAGAGGATGAGGCTACTTCCAAGAAGGTAGTGCTCAAAAAGGAGTATGCCTCAGCACAGAACACTAAACCAGGACTCAATATGAAGGTCCCTGCCAAGAGGACACCTATGCTGAAGGTCAGAGGATCTACTCAAGTGCCTGAACCCAAAGAGGCACATGCAAAGAGAGTCACAACTTCCAAACCCAAGAGAGTTCCCACTGGAGAAACTATGAAGTTTACCATGGAATCAGAGGATGAAGCAGCTCAGGATAAGAAGAAGAACAGAGCCAGAACCACTACTGCCCAGGTTCTTGGAAATCCCTCAATGAGGAGAGACTCTGAAGAGGAAGAAGAGGTTGTTGCACCAGCACCCAAGGCACCAAAGCTTATGGGTGATGCTATTAGATCAGGGGCTGCAACATCAAAGCCCAAGGAAGCACCCAAAGCTGCCCCCAAGGCCAAGATTGCACCAAAGAGGTATACCAGGAGTATTCCAGCTGCTGAGAAGAACAAGGCCCCAGTGCTTGATGTTGCTGATGAGGAAGATGAAGAAGGACAAGTTCTGAGGAAGCTCAAGCCCAAGATACCAGACCACAATGATGCCCATCCTGTGGCTGAGGACATGAGGATCAGAAAAGACTCAGGGTTGAGGCTATGGAGGATGACATATCCATATGCCATAAGGAGAAGGACTGCTGTTGATTACAGGTTCCATACAAAGCAACAGCAGGACTTCTATGAGACAATCTTGTTGGACAAGAAGCCCATAGTGTGTGATATGAGGTGGGTCGACTGGACCTACATGAAAGATAATTAAGACCACTATCCTGGAGTGCAAGACAGTTTTGTTGCTTGTGGAGTTGCAGATTTTGTTGGGCAGAAGCTCACCAACTGGAATGATGAACTCATTATGCAATTCTACTCCACAGCACACTTCTATCCAGATGGGAGGATAGCTTGGATGTCTGAAGGTACAAGGTACCAGTCAACCATTGAGGAGTGGGCAAAACTAATCAATGCCCCAAAGGAGAGTGAAGATGACTTGGATATATATGCCAAGAAGAAGATGGACCACAATTCCATGGCACACATGTACAAGGAGATCCCAGACAAAGCTGTTGAGACACATAAGTTTGGGTCAGTCCACTTTCTTCTGTCAGGGCTGCCTACAATCAACTAGATCCTAAGGCACACTCTGTTGCCTAAGTCTGGAGACCACAACATGATTAGAGGGCATGCAATCAACATGTTGCATTTGTTTGATGTGCCACAGAAATTCAAGGTCATGAGCCTTATGGTAGAGACCATTAAGAGGACTGCGGCAGACCAAAAGAGGAGTGGTGGATATGCCCCTCAGATTCAGGAGTTGATTAACTCAAAGATGGGCACAGGCAAATATAAATTGGATAAGGAACATTTTCCTCTCTATCCAGACTTTGAGGACAATCAGGTTGTCATGAATGAGAATGAACCATCATCAGTACAAGCTCGAGAGAAGAAGGAGAAGGCAAAGAAAGAGAAGGCTGCCAAGATGCCAACTCAAGAGGAGGCATCTGAGTATTTCTTGAAGAACAAGTAGGAGCAGCTTGGTTACTTGATAGCATCAACTCTAACGATTGAGAAGGGATTGGCCACCCTCACTCGAAATCAGGAGAGCTTAGAAAGAATCATGGAACTAAAATTCCATGATCTAGATGTCAAAGTAACTGAGATTCAGTCAGTTGTGGAGCAGCTACAGGATGACATGCAGGAGAGGCAGGGCAAGACTACCACTAATGTATTTCCCAGAGTGCCTAGATCTAGAGGTCAACTGCTATGCCTGTGACAGACACCAGAGCCACATCATCTGCACCAGCTACAGCTCCTACAGCTCCAGTGCAACCAGCTCCAGCATCAACTCCTCCAGCTCCATATACTTCAACTGAAGCCTTCGTTCTTGGAGTTATCCAGACACCACCACCTGAAGATCAAGCCTGAGAGTCGATCTAGCACAATGCATTTTCTATGAACTTTTTGGTAACTTGTTGCCAAAGGGGGAGAAAAATGTATAGATCGTAGGCTTCGAGAGAGAGTGTGTTGCTTTTGTTCTCTCTTACTTTGCTTTGGTGGTTAAACTTGTTTGCTTTTGAGTGCTTGAGATACTATGATGTTTTGTGAGACATTGATGATCATGTGTTTGATCATAAGCTACACTTATGCATGTTTGATGATATTATCTTATCTTATCCATATGTGATCATTCACTTTGCTTGGTGATGAGTGCATGTATTCAATCTTTATCATTTTGAGCGCTCCACCAAGATTTATGTGACATGGAAGAGTAACCCATGAGCCTAATTCCTTGTGCATTTCCAGTCCAAAGCAAATCTTAAACTATGCACAAATTTAGGGGGAGCTCTTGCTTATCACATACTTCTCAAAGTGACAATGTTTTTCAATCTTATTATCATTTGTCGAAGCTTTGATCTATATGTTGTCATCAATTACCAAAAAGGGGGAGATTTAAAGTGCAATTATCCCTAGGTCGTTTTGGTAATTCATAACAACATATAGCTCATTGAGCTAATGCTATTCCAAGACTACTATTCCAGGAAAGCTCAATAAATGGCATGACATGGATGATGAAAGTGGATCCCTCAAAATACTAATGACAAAGGATTGGATCAAGCTCAAAAGCTCAAGACTCTTCATTTTATATATTAGTGATCCAAGATCACATTGAGTCTATAGGAAAAGCTAATACTATCAAGGAGGGATGAGGTGTTGCTTAATGAGCCTCTTGCTTCATGTGCTTGGTGATATGCTCCAAAACCCTCAACTACTTTCTCACATCCACAAATGACCTAAACCTAAAGCCAAAATCGGTCACACCGATTCTTTCTATCCGGCGCCACCGAGTTCAAATGTCATAGCCACTACCACAAACCCTAGGAAAATCGGTCTCACCGATAGGGATCTCGGTCTCACCGAGATGGGATTGTAATCTCTCCGTTTCCCTTCGCAACGTTTCTGTCCAACCGAAGTGAGCGATCGGTCCCACCGAGATTGCAATGTAAATTCTCTGTTTCCCTTTTGTAACATTTCGGTCTCACCAAAAAGAGCAAATCGGTCCCACCGAAGTTTACTGACCAACTCTCTGGAAAGCTTATTACCAAAATCGGTCTCACCGAAGTTTGTGAATCGGTCTTACCGAGATTACGTTATGCCCTAACCCTAACCGAATCGGTCCTACCGAGTTGCATGTCACCCCAATCAAAATCCCGACGGTCACTAGGTTTACTAAATCGGTCTGACCGAGTCTGTTGAATCGGTCCCACTGAGTTTGGTAAATTGTGTGGAACGGTTAGATTTTGTGTGGAGGCTATATATACCCATCCACCTCCTCTTCATTCGTGGAGAGAGCCATCAGAACAAACCTACACTTCCAACTTACCATTTCTGAGAGAGAACCACCTACTCATGTGTTGAGGCCAAGATATTCCATCCCTACCATATGAATCTTGATCTCTAGCCTTCCCCAAGTTGCTTTCCACTCAAATCTTCTTTCCACCAGATCCAAATCCTATGAGAGAGAGTTGAGTGTTGGGGAGACTATCATTTGAAGCACAAGAGCAAGGAGTTCATCATCAACGCACCATTTGTTACTTCTTGGAGAGTGGTGTCTCCTAGATTGGCTAGGTGTCACTTGGGAGCCTCCGACAAGATTGTGGAGTTGAACCAAGGAGTTTGTAAGGGCAAGGAGATCGCTTACTTCATGAAGATCTACCGCTAGTGAGGCAAGTCCTTCGTGGGCGATGGCCATGGTGGGATAGACAAGGTTGCTTCTTCGTGGACCCTTCATGGGTGGAGCCCTCCGTGGATTCGCGCAATCGTTACCCTTCATGGGTTGAAGTCTCCATCAACATGGATGTACGATAGCACCAGCTATCGGAACCACGCCAAAAACATCCATGTCTCCAATTGCGTTTGAATCCTCCAAACCCTTCCCTTTACTTTCTTGCAAGTTGCATGCTATAATTTCCGCTGCCTATATACTCTTTGCATGCTTGCTTGAATTGGTTGATGATTGCTTGACTTGTCCTAAGATAGCTAAAATCTGCCAAACTCTAAAATTGGGAAAAGGTTAAGTTTTTAATTGGTCAAGTAGTCTAATCACCCCCCTCTAGACATACTTCAAGGTCCTACAAGAAGGAATGATGACCACCACCAGGATGAGGGGGCTGGGGGATTCCAAGAGCCTCGTGCCATCGCTTGCATACTAGGCGGCGCTCAGGCCCCTGCCTCCCATAGCCTCTTCAAACAATTCGCTCGCGAGGTAAACGCGGCCCTTCCAAATCCCGGGGCGACGCGCCCGCTTAGGTGGTCCAAGTACGCCATCACCTTCGACTCTTCCGACCAGCTCAAGTCTGCGGCCACAGTTGGCGCCCTCCCAATGCTCTGCTCGCCCATCATCAGCAATGTCCTCATCACCAAGACAGTCATCGATGGTGGCGCGGGGCTCAATGTTCTCTCTGTCGAGACGTTCGACAGGCTCCAGGTGCCATACAACCAGCTTCAGCCTACCAAGCCCTTCTCAGGAGTGACCGATGGCTCCACCACCCCGATGGGGAAGATCTGCCTCCCTGCCACCTTTGGCAAGCACGATAACTAACACATTGAGCTCGTCGACTTTGACGTCGCCCACATCGCCTCGCGTATTATGCCATCCTCGGGTACCTGGACCTGGCCAAGTTCATGGTTGTGACCTACCACGGCTACAATATCCTCAAGATGCCAAGAAGCTGCAGCATCATCATAGTCTCTTGTGACGAAATGGATGTGGTGTGCTCCCTCGAGCGCGCCTACTAGGCTGCAGCTGTTCAGAACCCGGATGACGAAGGTGCCGCCTACTCCCTCGAGGTCGGTGATACGTCTCCAACGTATCTACTTTTCCAAACACTTTTGCCCTTGTTTTGGACTCTAACTTGCATGATTTGAATGAAACTAACGCGGACTGACGTTGTTTTCCGCAGAACTGCCATGATGTTGTTTTATGTGGAGAAAAGAAAAGTTCTCGGAATGTCCTGGAAATCCATGGAGGCACTTTTCAGAATTAATAACAATTCTTGGCGAAAGAATCAAGGCCAGGGGGCCCACTGGCTGTAACGAGACAGGGGGACACCCCCCCCCCCTAGGGCGCACCCTCCTATCTCGTGGGCCCCCTGGACACCACCCGACCTCAACTCCAACTCCATATATACTGTCTCGGGGAGAAGAAATCAATGAGAAAGTTTCATCGCGTTTCATGACACGGAGCCGACGCCAAGCCCTAATCTCTCTCGGGAGGGCTGATCTGGAGTCTGTTCGGGGCTCCGGAGAGGGGGATTCGTCGCCGTCGTCATCATCAACCATCCTCCATCACCAATTTCATGATGCTCACCGCCGTGTGTGAGTAATTCCATCGTAGGCTTGCTGGACGGTGATGGGTTGGATGAGATTTACCATGTAAGCAAGTTAGTTTTGTTAGGGTTTGATCCCTAGTATCCACTATGTTCTGAGATTGATGTTGCTATGACTTTGCTATGCTTAATGCTTGTCACTAGGGCCCGAGTGCCATGATTTCAGATCTGAACCTATTATGTTTTCATGAATATATGTGTGTTCTTGATCCTATCTTGCAAGTCTATAGTCACCTATTATGTGTTATGATCCGACAACCCCGAAGTGACAATAATCGGGATACTTCTCGGTGATGACCGTAGTTTGAGGAGTTCATGTATTCACTATGTGCTAATGCTTTGTTCCGGTTCTCTATTAAAAGGAGGCCTTAATATCCCTTAGTTTCCCTAAGGACCCCTCTGAACACGGGAGGGTAGGACAAAAGATGTCATGCAAGTTCTTTTCCATAAGCATGTATGACTATTTACGGAATACATGCCTACATTACATCGATGAATTGGAGCTAGTTATATATCACCCTATGTTATAACTATTGCATGAGGAATCGCATCTGGCATAATTATCCATCATCGATCCATTGCCTACGAGCTTTTCACATATTGTTCTTCGCTTATTTACTTTTCCGTTGCTACTGTTACAACTACTACGAAAACCCAAAAACATTTATCTTTACGTTTGCTACCGCTACTATTATTATCATACCACTTTTGCTACTAAACACTTTGCTGCAGATACTAAGTTATCCAGGTGTAGTTGAATTGACAACTCAACTGCTAATACTCAAGAATATTCTTTGGCTCCCCTTGTGTTGAATCAATAAATTTGGGTTGAATACTCTACCCTCGAAAGCTGTTGCGATCCCCTATACTTGTGGGTTATCAGTCGGCCCCAAGAAGAAGAAGCAGTTGCTCCACCGTGGACCTCAGGAGAATGGGGCAGCCGGTGGCCCTGCCTCAGGACCTGCACCCACGGACGGGGCGCTTTCCCCTCTTGCATAGGAAGGCGCTCCCGGCGCCCCTCTCAGGCTAGGCTCGGGGGCTCTCCTCTGGAGGGCCTCAGACCTGGCCAACGTCACGAGGGAGGCGCTCGGGCACCATGTGGAGGCGTGCGTCAATGCGCGGTTCCGCAAAGATAGTGCATGACGCGAGGTGCGAGGTACTCAGGAGTTCATCACCAAGGCGATCAAGGAGCTTCAGGAGGCGCAAGCCATGCGTGGCCAGCGCCGTCGCGCACCCCCCACTGCAGCTGCTGCCCCTGATGAGGGCAGCGAGCTGCGCGTCTATGTCAACATACCAGGGCTCAACAGGGTCGCGTCTCAGGAGCTCTTCTGGCCATCCTGCGTTGGCGATGCGAGGGCCCACCTCACAGCTTCGTTCGCATGCCTTTCGGTTTGTGAACATGGCTGTCGCGCACCAGCGCCGCATGCGTGGCGTCCTGGCGGCTCATGAGGCCAGGTATTAGGCGACCCTGTCGGAGGTGGCGATGGATCCTTGCGAGCCGCTCGGGCCTCCAGAGTCTCGTGAGGTTCAGGACCTGGGCGGCTCATGAGGAGCGACTTCGGCAGCACGCGCCTTCGGCTACCTCAACACTTCTTCAGCAACGGTGCCAGGAGCCAAGCTGCAAGCGGCCTCACCGGCCACTCCATTTTTGCGCAAATCGCTTGCACGTTAAAGGGGGACTCCTGAGCATCGCGTCTCAGGAGCTCCTACTGGCTCTCGAGCCCTCACCCCCTGGCCTTGACCATGAAAACGCGACCTGGCATACCAGCGGCGGCCGAGCCTTGCTCGAGGGTCGGGACACGAGGACTTAGAGCATTCAGTTGAGCAAGAAAAGGAGGAGGTAGGCGTGAGCTCCGCCTAGAAGCATCACCACTGACGAACAAATAGGCGCCGCGCAAGGTAATCACCGCAGGCTCACCAAGATAAGTCACCAATACATATCAGCGCCAACCTCGCGATCTAGTATTTCGACTCTCGCATTCTTTCTCGGGCAATGCCGCTTTCCTTTTCGGCCTTCAGGAAGCTACTTGCACGCCAAAGGGGACCTTTTGAGCATCACGCCTCAGGAGCTCTTACCAGACCTCGGGCTGCTCACCTCCTGGCCTTGACCCCGGCATCACGACCTGGCATACCAGCGACGCCCGAAGCCTGCCTAGGGACTGGGAATTGTCGGTGTAGAGCACTAAGCTACCACGAGAATGAAAAGGGGCAACCGTGCCAGAGCGAGATACGCAGTTGCAACATCATACTAGGAAGGATAACATTGGACCAAAAGCACTATAGTTTTTTACATGCCCCCACGGGGCTCGTCACAATTCCACACAGGGAAACAAAAGAAGAAGACCTTGAAGGACCCCGGCTGATGGGTGTCACCGACGTCGCTGAGAGGATGCCGATGTTGTGCTCCAGGCGCGGCTAGATCTCGGAGGCATGTAGCTATCATCGCTGGACTCCGGAGAATCGCTGGGCTTGGGAGATTCGTTGGGTTCCAGGGAGTCGCCTCTGCTGCTAGAGGAGCTGCTGGCAAGGCCAGGGGCAAGTCAAGCACCCACGGCCGCGCCGTGTGGACTACCTCTCCCGAAACAACACTCCAGGCACCAGCCGTCTTCGTTGAAGACCTTGAAGAACAACGTGGAGGCACCATTGTACTCGAGGTGGATGGCGAGCGCCCCCTCTGGACAGCTGGCGCGGGCGACCTCGCCCCACCCTCGAGTAATGAAGATGTCGCCCACGGGATGACCTCGACCTCCACCCCCGTGGCTAGGCTGCAACACCCAGCATGTTGCAGCCACAGCTCAAGTGGCCCCTTTGGAGGCATCTCCTTGGTGAAGAACCTCGAGAGCCAGATCCACATGTGCAGAGGCATTGCCGCCCACACCACGAACTCGCGTGAGGTGTCCTCGGCATGTGTTCGCTGGCCGGTTGGCCACGTAGCCTCGACCTGTTCACCACGACCACAGACCATGCGGCGTTGGGCACTGCCACCCTGCCCAGAGCTCTGCGCGCGGTCATACAGAGGGATCAGGAAGCCAGGCAGAGGCTGCTCGTACCAAGGCCACGTTACCTCCTGCCCCTCGCCGGCGTCGCGAGGGCGGCCAAGCCTCTTCTTTGCTGCAAGTGGCCTAGCCTCCTCCCGAGGGGTTGTTCCCTTCTCCGCCACAGAGAACCTCTTGGTCGGTGCCATGGATGCTACGACAAGACGGAGAAACGGAGAAGAAGAAGAAGGAGCGAGCTACGAGAAGATGGAGATGAGCAAGGGGGGCTCTGCCCCTCCCCTCATTTATTGCCGGAGGGAGGCCAACCGCCGGCCTCCATGATCACACGCAACGATGATTTTTCTCTGCATGTAGGAGGATCTAGTCAAGTCGGATAGTTGTCGAGGCCGCGTGGGGAAGCGGAGATGCCCACGTCGCATCATGCGCCACGCGTCGACCGAGGCTGCAGGCGGTTAGGGCCCGCGGTGCTTCGCCCTTGCCCTTTGTCTTTACCTCGAAGCCAAGCTCGAGTGCGCCTTGGGCCCGGGCGCTACGATCGGAGTTCTACGACCTAGGGTACCTAGAGTTGCTTGCCTGCGGCCCACGGTGTGGCACCATCGACGGCCTAGTATGGCCCATCTTCAACACCAACAACTCAAGACCCTTACGAGGGGTCATGCCTCGCGATGCAGATGACACCAATACCTCTAGAAGGAGCGGCCTCCTCAGGCTGGCTCCTGAACAGTGGAGATTTCTATGCAAGCCTCACCTCGTAAGGTTCGGATGACGTGAGCCATGATGACCAAGGCCAGGCGGGTGCCAGCTGGCGTAGGACAACAATTTCCTCTTTGGTGCTAAGGAGGCAAGCGCAGGCGCGGAGTCCCGAGGAATCAGCCAAAGGTTTCCCTTCCCATGCAACAAGACCAAGACCGCCAGAATGGCCGGACTGTTGTCATCGCCGAGCCGACCACAGCGTAACTACCAGAGGTTTTGTAGGAGAAGACTACTTTTGTCAGGATAAGATGTACTAGTTGTCTCCCTTCGAATTTGGCCGTTGTGGGATCCCTTCCTGCCTCCATCTTGGGGAAAGAGGACCGAGGCCACTATAAATAGGACCCGGCCACCACTGTAGAGGGGATCCCGAAGCATTCAGATTGTCGTCTCCCCCATCAGCTCAAGAACACACCTCCTGAGGTCGTTCTTCCACTGTACTAGGTCATCCTCAGCCCACCTCGAGGCCAATCGACCACAGAGCAGGAGTAGGGTTTTACACCGCAAGGTGGCCCGAACCTGGGTAAATTGTTGTGTCCTATTTCCTTTTAGTTCGTCGATCTAGGCCGTGGGATCGATAGGTTGGCAGGCTGGGAAGGTTGAGCTCTTCGCATGCACCCAGAGTTTGAATCTATCCAGGGTTTGTGGAGCCCAAAATCTGACAGCACGGGGGCGTTCTGTTGGACAAACGATGGTGAGCCCGTTCCCGCACAAGCTTCCCGCTCGAGTCCGTCAAATACCCCAAAATCCCAATGCTTACCGGCCTGCTATATAAACCCTCACGGCCGGCGAGTCATGCGTCACATTTTCCCCTCCCTCATTGTAGCTTATCTCATCTGTTTTCCCATAATCGCCAATGGCACCAGTCCGTCGTCGTCGCTCAGCCACTCCGCCATCGTGAGAGGACAGCTCCAGCTGGAAGGCTACACCGCAGCGGTGGCGGCAGTCCCCAGCATAGTTTGGTGCACATGGTGTCCTTCTTGGGTGTGCATGGAACACCCACCAGACGCTCTGCCGCCCCTGCCCGTCGACAGCTGTTGCCTGCTGCCATTGTCGCCACCCCACCGTCTGCCGCCGTGGCCACCACACCACCGTCAAAAGCCAGGGCCATCACCCGCTCCGCCACCGTGACCCGAAGGCAGGAGGTGGCCTCATGGCAGCCACCCCACTGCGTTGCACTGTGGCCATCACCCGCTCCACCGCCACGGCCCGATGGCGGGAGGTTCTGGTTGTGGCCGCCACCCCATCATCGGCCGTCATGGCCACCAGCCCGCCGTCGACCGCTGGGGTCATCAGTCGCTCTGCCGCTGCCACTCGAAGGCAGGAGGCGGAGGTGGATACCCGCACGTGCGTCAATGACCTTGCACGCTACACCATGTTCCTGTGGGACGAGGAGGTGCGCCTCATCGAGCACGCAAAGAGCCTTACTGCTGTTGTGGCTGTAGCACACGCCGCCGCAGAGGTGAGGAATCAGGAGATCTACAGGGAGAACCACCACTTCGAGAGGGGTCATTTGGAGCAGCAGAGGGTGTTTGATGTGAGCGTCGCTGAAGGTGCAGCAGCGGCATGCACCATATTGCAGTTGTCCAGCTTGTTTGTAGGCTCCTCCTCCTCCTCTGCCTCTTACTGAGCGCGCTCGGTAGAGGAAAGGCTGTTGGAAGTAGTACAAAGCCCCTTCATAGTTGCAGTATTTAGAGGATATTTTATTCAGTTCATCTGACTATAGATGTGGTGAAACTGTACAACGTATTTAAAATTAGCTAGTATATATAGTTGAACTAGATATTTTAGTATGTGGTTGGCAACAATTGGGGAGTTTGGTCAGTTCAGCTGTCGAGTTGAACTATTTGTATAAAGAACGACAACTTAATCTATGAATGAAATCTATGCTTAATTACTGAATTTTAGTTGCAAAAATTAGATAGTGCTAGTGATTTTTAGCTGCAAATATTAACAAATCGCAGTTTTACTAGGTTCACAATGGTAATGTTACTAGATCAACAAATGTAAATCTTTCTATTTTGGCAAATGGCAATATACCCTATATGACAGATACAAATCTTACCAAATTGTCTGTGTGTGGTTGCACACGGGTCATCCAAAATAACCGTTTGCGTTGAAGGGATGTACAAATCCTGCTCGACACATATTCTCTGGGCTTAGCGCCGAAGTCTGGCTTTGCATACCATATTCAATCCGAACCGTTTGAGTTGAAGATATGCACAAATCCTGTGTTGCGAATTTTTCCTTGACTTACGGGGGAAGACCATAGTTCTCACTTTGCACATGGGTATTCTATCTAGAACGTTTGTTATCAAGATCTGCACAAATCCTGCTTGGCACATTTTCCATTGGCTTCCTGGGGAAGCTGTCGGCTTGCATATAGGTGTTCTAACTAAAATGTTTGTGATGAGTGTTTTATATTTAAAAACCTTTGACGTTTTTTCAAAATAAAATCGTTTGACAAGTCTGTACATTAAGAGAGAAAAACGCAAATTTTGTTCAAACCATATCTTTCATTCAGTCACACTGCAGATTTATATTCATATGATCGAGATACATTATTAAACCCCAAAAAACTATTTCGAGCATCGGCGGAGGCGGCATGCCGCGCCGGCGTTGTCGTTGTCATTGTCGTTGTCTTCAAGGCAGCACAAAATGTTCTTCACTTGCAAATCAAACATCATGTCGCCGCACGATCGACTGGCGGTGCACGGGAGCACGACAACTGGCGGCGCTACGAGGTAGCAGTTGACAACGGCATCCCATGCCACTAAGGGGGGCGCGCACACAGGCACAGGCGCGGCGGGTGCAGGCAAACGCACGGAGACCAATGGCGCAGTGGGTGGAGGGGCGCGCACGGGCACTGGCGCTGGCATGTACACGAGCTCGCGCTGGTCCGCGGAGACCTCGCTGACGCCCGCGGCTTCTAGCACTAGATAGTGTTGGGTGACCAGCTTGTCAATGCTACGGGTATGGCCGCTAACGTGGGCGCGGGGATGGGAGCTGGGACAGGCGCAGGGCCAGCAACCACCGCGGCCAGCTCATTCAGGGCCATGTCCATGATGCCCCATTCCTCCTCATTTTCTATCTCCTCCGGCTCGGAGTCGACTTCACCAAACTTGGAGACAAGTGGCAGATGATCCTTCTCCGCGATGGTGTTGGTAGAGGTCTGTGGGAGGGAGGCGAATGGCAGGCGATCAGTAAGGCCGCCCGCATTAAACAGTGCCTCGAGCGCCATTAATGGAGAGCATGTGAGCAAGGCGGGCGGCCATGGAAGTCAAAGGGCTCGCTTCCAAGTGATCATGCGCAGCGTGTAGCTCACACGCTTCCCGGTGAGTCTGTGCATTGGAAGACAACTTGCACGCCTCTCGGTCATCCTGTGCACCGGACTACGCTCACACACCTCCCGTTCAGTCAAGTAGTTGTCTGCACGGCACCTCCTACAGCCATTAAAATACAGACATGTGGCACCACATGAATGATTAACAAAACACACACGATTTAAATTATACAAACGTTTGTGATTTTAAAGTGGTAGCTATTTTTTCAAAATGCCTTTGTTTGCTGTTATTCGAGTGCGCCTTCTCTCAAAATGGATACGGAAAATACCACAGCATGTCGGGTGCCCTTCCATGATACCATGGAAAGTTTCATGAATTTCAGACGAGTTTCAGATTTATTAGAATTCAAAAACAAAGTATCTCAATGTTTTGCCGGCAATCAACAGTGCCCTGGTGTTTGAAATTCATTTCCATTTCTTGCATGGGACCTAAGCATGCACCCAAGGACACAAATCTGATTTTCCAACCAATTTATATGCACTGGAGCATGTGCATGTAGTTCAAATTTGAATTATGCACATAAAATGCCTAAAACCCCACTTAATGTATAAAAATGTCCAAACGAACCCCGAAAAATTCCTAAATTTAACACAACACTCCTGTTGTTCTATGTTGACACTAGAATTTTTTTGAAAGCAATAAGAGGCAACCGATATTGTTTCGTCCCCAAAGGTGGCATGTTCCCTACCGAAACCATCAGGCTTGTTGTGAGAAGCTCTGGTTTGTGAGAACCTTATACTCAAACTTGCCCCAAATAGGACAATTTTTTTACCACACCATGTTGATGCCGCTCCATGATAGCATGTCAAGTTTCATGAACTTCAAACGAGTTTTGGATTTACTAGAATTTTAAAACCATGTATCTCAACGTTTGTGGCCGAGCGACGGTGGCAAGGTGTTTGACATTCATTCCCATTTCTTGCATGGGACGTAAGCATGCAGCCAAGGATACATATTTGATTTTTCAAACAATTTACATGCACTGGAGCATGTGCATGTAGTTCAAATTTGAATTATGCACATAAATGCATAGAAAACTCAGTTAATGTATAAAAATGTCCAAACGAACCCCGAAAAATTGCTAAAATTAACACAACACTCATGTTGTTCTATGTTGACAGTAGAAAAAAAATTGAAATCAAGAAGAAGCAACGGATATCGTTCCGTCCAGAAAGGTGAAATGTTCCCTACCGTAACCATGAGGCTTTTTGTGAGAAGCTCTAGTTTGTGAGAAGTTTATACCCAACCTACCCCAAATGGGACAATATTTTTACCACGGCATGTTGATGCCGTTCCATGCTACATGTCAAGTTTAATAAATTTCAGACGCGTTTTCAATTTACTGGAATTTAAAAACCATGTATCTCAATGTTAGCAATCGTGTGATGACGGTGGCAAGGTGTTTGACATTCATTCTCATTTCTTGCATGAGACTTAAGCATGCAATCAAGGACACACATTTCAATTTTGAACCCATTTATATGCACTGGAGCATGTGCATGTAGTTAAAGTTTCAATTATGCACATAAATGCATAGAAAACTCAGTTAATGTATAAAAATGTCCAAGCGAGCCCCGAAAAATCCCAAAAATTGACACAACACTCCTTTTGTTCTATGTTGAAAAGAGAAAAAAAATTGAAAGTAAGAAGAGGCAACAAATATCGTTTCGTCCCCCAAGGTGGCACGTTCCCTACTGAAACCATTAGGCTTGTTGTGAGAGAAGCTCTGGTTTGCGAGAAGCTTATACCCAAACCTTCCCTGGGATAATATTTTGACCACGACATGTCGATGCCGTTCCATGATATCATGTCAAGTTTCATGAATTTTAGACGAGTTTTCAATTTACTAGAATTTTAAAACCATGTATCTCAATGTTAGCGGCCGAGAGCGACACTGTCAAGGTGTTTGACATTCATTCTCATTTCTTGCATGCGATCTAAGCTTGCAACCAAGGACACACATTTGATTTTGCAACCCATTTTTATGGCCTAGAGCGTGTGCATGTAGTTCAATTTTGAATTATGCAGATAATGCTGAGAAAACTCAGTTAATGTATAAAAATGTCCAAACAATCCCCGAAAAATTCCAAAATTTAACACGACACTCCTGTTGTTCTATTTTGACACCAGGAAAAAATTGAAAGATAAGAGGCAAAAAATATCGTTTTGTCCACAAAGGTGACACGTTTCCCTGACAGAACCATGAGTCTTCTTGTGAGAAGCTCTGGTTCGTGAGAAGCTTATACCATAACCTGTCCCAAATGGGACAATATTGTTTACCCTAGCATGTTGATGCCATTACATGATAGCATGCCAAGGTTCATGAATTTCAGACGTGTTTTTGATTTAATCGAATTACAAAAGCAAGTACCTCAACGTTTGCCGGAGATCCATGGTGTCGTGGTGTTTGAAATTCATCCCCATTCTCTTGCATGGGACATAAGCATAAACCCATGGACACATATATGATTTTACAACCCATATTGGTGCACAGGAGCATGTGCATGTAGTTTAATTTGAATTTTGCACCTCAAATGGCTAGAAAACCAATTTAACGTATAAAATGTCCAAACGAATCCTGAATAATTCCAATTTTTTTATGACACACATATAGTTGCATGTTCACTGTAGATAAAAGTTCTAGCAATTCAAACACCATCCATTGCCGCTGTGATCCCATTATGTAATTCAAATTGCACACAGTTTATCACCAACCGTGTGAGCTGTAGTACAAAATATCTTTTAGCACCGTCGGAGTATAGTATGCCTAGGGCTTACGTGAGAAGGTGCGTTGGCTACTGTCCACAACCGACGTGTCAAGCACACTAGCTCACCCCCCAAATATCATTTCACTATTCAATCATCATCGATGAAAGATGGGGACGTGGACCCGTGTCGTGAGGGCAAGTTCGGTCGCCCACTCCAGTGAGAGCACGGCCGTAGCCGCAATGCGCGTGCTAACAAGGTGCATGAGTGCAGCCGCAATCTGCGACCGGGCGGCCATGGTAGCCCAAACAACTGTTGTTGTTTCTCAGGTGGCTGCAGCAACATCTGCCTCACGGATAGCAACTGGCGAGAGCGTCACAACAGTTGTCCGTTCCACAGCGGCGGCCTTAGCCCTGATGGAGGCCACCCACGACCACATTGAGGCCGCTCACGCCCAGCTTGTGGCGGTCAACGCACAAATCAAACGAAGGTTCTTCGACAACGGTCGACAACTCGCGAGCGAAGTGGCAATCACCGAGAGCGTTCGAGCAGCCGTTCATTCCTCCGCCACATACCTTACCACGACGGATCCCGTCCAAGCCCATATCGCGGCCACCCACGCCCAGCTCATGGCGGCTGATACGTCTCCAACTAATCTATAATTTATGAAGCATTCATGCTATTATCCTATCTATTTTGAATGATTACGGGCTTTATCATACACTTTTATGTTACTTTTGGGACTAACCTATTAACCGAGGCCCAGCCCATATTGCTATTTTATTGCCTGTTTCAGTATTTCAAAGAAAAGGAATATCAAACGGAGTCCAAACGGAATGAAACCTTCGGCAGCGTGATTTTTGGGAAGATTAAGACCTAGGAGACTTGAGTTGAAGTAAAGGGAGCATCGAGGAAGCCACGAGACAGGGGGCGCACCCACCCCCCTGGGCGCGCCCTACCCTCTCGTGGGACCCTCGAGGCTCCCTCGACCGACTTCTTTCGCCTATATAAGCCTACGTACCTTAAAACATTGAGACAGAAGATAGATCGGGAGTTCCGCCGCCGCAACCCTTTGTAGCCACCAAAAACCTCTCGGGGCCCGTTCCGGCACCCTGCCGGAGGGGGAACCCATCACCAGTGGCCATCTTCATCATCCCGGAGCTATCCATGACGAGGAGGGAGTAGTTCACCCTTGGGGCTGAGGGTATGTACCAGTAGCTATGTGTTTGATCTCTCTCTCTTTCTCTCGTGTTCTCTCTATGGCATGATCTTGATGTATCGCGAGCTTTGTTATTATAATTGGATCTTATGATGTTTCTCCCCCCTCTACTCTCTTGTGATGAATTGAGTTTTCCTCTTGAAGTTATCTTGTCGGATTGAGTCTTTAAGGATTTGAGAACACTTGATGGATGTCTTGCCGTGTTTATCTGTGGTGATAATGGGATATCACGTGCCACTTGATGTATGTTTTGGTGATCAACTTGTGGGTTCCGCCCATGAACCTATGCATAGGGTTGGCACACATTTTCGTCTTGAGTCTCCATTAGAAACTTTGGGGCACTCTTTGAAGTACTTTGTGTTGGTTGGATGAATATGAGATTGTGTGATGCATATCGTATAATCATGCCCACGGATTCTTGAGGTGACAATGGAGTATCTAAGTGACATTAGTGTTTTGGTTGATTTGTGTCTTAAGGTGTTATTCTAGTACGAACTCTTGAATAGATTGATCTGAAAGAATAACTTTGAGGTGGTTTTGTACCCTACCATAATCTCTTCATTTGTTCTCCGCTATTAGTGGCTTTGGAGTGAATCTTTGTTGCATGTTGAGGGATTCTTGTATGATCTATCTATGTTATTATTGTTGAGAGAACTTGCACTAGTGAAAGTATGAACCCTATGCCTTGTTTCCCATCATTGCAATACCGTTTACGCTCACTTTTATCATTAGTTACCTTGCTGTTTTTATATTTTCAGATTACAAAAACCTATATCTACCATCCATATTGCACTTGTATCACCATCTCTTCGCCGAACTAGTGCACCTATACAATTTACCATCGTATTGGGTGTGTTGGTGTAACGCCCCGAGACCGATGCTCCAGTGGCCTCCCATTTATTTTAGTTGTTGCTGCGTGTTTATTGTGTGTGGCATTGTCATGATTGTTTTGCATATTTCTTTTCCCTATGATTGTTCCCATGATCATATTGAGTGCCTTGTCATATTTGCCTCTTGCTTCATGATCATCATGGTTTACATTGCATTGTGCCTCTTGTCATTTATTGCATCATGATCATCATGTGGGTTGCATTCTTCATATTGGTGTATTGTTGGTGTGCTATCCATCTTCATCTTCCCCATCAACTTTTCCACACAATTGCACAACCTATCCACTTCTTCCTTTATTTCAAATTCTGGCCTTCATGTCAAGTGACATTGTTCATGCTTCCATTAATGTTCATTTTGTTCCTGATAATCTCACTCAATGCCCTTATACCTCTTTTTCAATCTGATCCCATTTGGAGTTGCTTTGGTTGGGTTCAAAAATGGCTCAAGTTTGAATTTAATTCAAACTTGGATTATTTTTCTACCTCTAAAAATGTCCAACTCAATTTTATCAGATACTACATAATTCCTGTATTCTAGGGGTATATTCATTTATTCCTCATACCTCTTGTTTTCCTCTGTGCTTTTTGCTCTTTTATTCTGTTTGAAGAAATAAAAGAAGGCAGAAGCAGTAGGAGCAGCAGCAACCCAGCAGCCGCAGCCCAGCTCACCTCCCACGCGGCCCACCTGGCCCAACTCTATTCACGGCCACCTGCCCCGTTGCGTCGCCGTCTCTGTTCCAGAGACAGAGCACTCGCTCTCGCACCGTGAGCTTCACGGACGCCGAGGTCGCGCCGTCTTCTCCCCTTCTTTTAAGCCAGCAGCCACGCCCTAGGGTTTCCCATTCTCCCTCTCGTTTTCCTTCGCCGCCGCCACCCAGGAGGGCAGCTCCTCCCCACTCCATCTCCTCCCTGCAGCCACCATGGCCGGCTCAAGCAACAGTTCAAAACCTGAGTAGGAGCATCGCCAGCCTTCCCTCCCTCGACCCCGAGCACCGCAACACCTCCCCGAGTCTGTTCTGATGCCGAGCCGACGCCTTCCCCGACGTCCTCTTCGTCCTCTGCTTCGTCTTCTTCACGGACAGCAAGTCCACCGGAGTTCCTCGCCTCCTCTCCGTCTATATTCTGCGTCCCCGACCGCATCCTCATGTCACAGGTATACTAGGTATACCCAACTCCAACCCTGCTCTTTTCCATCGTGATTTGATCGCTGGAGTCGTCGCTAGATCCATGCCATATTTGTGTTCTTGGTGCTCCGACGAGTTCTGAATTTAGTTGCGTAGTTGCAGTAGTCGCCGTGGTTCCTCGCGCTTCGCCCCGCTCTGGATCCTCTCTCTCGCACACGCCGCCTCGTTGTGCCACTCCCTGCTCGACCCTCTCTCAAGGCCAGACACGCAAGACCGAAGCGCTGCACGCGCAGCCGCCGCGGAACACCACCCGCGCGGCTTCGGTCGTCGTCTTCTCCATGTCCGAGACGGGCTCCTGCTCGTGCCTGGACACGCGCACACATGCAGTATGCGACCCACGCTCCTGCAGCTGCTCCGCTTGCACACCCTCAGGAACTTGTCCAGCCCCTGCCTAGCCGCTGTTCGCCGCGCCTCGCCGCACACCCGCACACGGCGTCATTCTTCCAGCCGGAAACCATGGCCAGCCAGGCTTGGCCTCGCACAAGCACCCACACCCTCGCGTCATTGCTCCACCACAGGCACCATGGCACGTTTTCGCACCCCCACCGGTCCTCTGCAACCACAGCAGGGGTTGCTGCTGGTTCCCGTCGCCGGCGAGTCCCCGTGCTCAAGCTTCAGTTTGGTCCTGGTCGCGATGCGCTGTGGTTATGTTCTGCCGACCTCCTTTTGCATCACGAACACGTAACTAGCCTAGTGGCTAGCGCAGCCACTATCCATCTGAGAGCCTGGGTTCTATCCCAGGTTCTCCCGTTTTCTTTTTTCCCTTGCTTCTCCGTTTTACATCGAGCACACACACCCACAGCCACTTGGGCCCGATCCCACCTCTGGGCCGCTGCACTCTAGTGCTTCTGGCCCGTGCATATTTTTTTACCAGTCTGTGTATTTTAGTATTTTTTTCAATGCATTCTTATTTGTAGAAAATGCCCCTGTTTTGAATTGTTAATAACTAAATATGCATGCATCCAAACTAAACAAACTATATATGTAATATGCTTAGAATTTTATCTAGTTTCACAATATGCTGTTTTCATCCATGTTCAAAATGTTTAAAATGTTGTTTGATTAAACTAGTAAAGTGGCCCACTCGATGCGCGGGCTAGGATTTAATTAAGTTATAAATGTGAGATCATACTATTTTATTTGTCCAACAAATTTTTATACTCCCGCCGCAGTCGGTCTCGTTGGTTGAATTTACGGTAAAAGTTGAATCTCGGGAAACGCGGCCGCACTACATTATGGAACGAAGGGAGTACCAAATATGATGCCATTTCAAATATAGAACTCTTGCAAACATAGTTTTGTGTTTGGTGCGTTTTGATTTTCGTCGATATATATATGTACTCCCTCCGTTTCAAAATAGATGACCCAACTTTGTACTAACTTTAGTACAAAGTTGGGTCATCTATTTTTGAATGGAGGGAGTATGTGTGATCCCTTCATGCCTTATACTTGCTAATTACGCATGTCATGCTAACTGTTTTTTTTCGAGATATGCTAACTATATTCACATATTTCTTTTACATTTTTATTCTGTTGCTTATATATTGTATAAATCGATAAAACCTATGTTGGTAGGTATGTGCTCCCATGATCGTTTGATTTAGTTAAGAGACGTGCCCTCGGTAGTATCAATGGTGGCTTATATTTTCACGTCACATAGTTTGCTCTCACAGTGTACAGAACGTAATCGGTTTCATGGGCCCACCAGTATGATTGTTCACTTTCCCCATTCTGTAGTCTCCTGGACTTCTCCGTTCTCTCCACCCACTCATATTTTCACACAGTGACAATGTTCCTCTTGCCCGATCCCCTTTCTCCTTTCCTTATTCTCTCTGCTCACTCAAAAATTGCTGCTCCTCCCATCAGCTTGCTCTCTTGTTTACTGCCTTGAGGTTCGTCGTCCTCACCTCAAGCCACTCCGCAGCTGGTGCTGCCACAAGGACGGCAGCTGGTTTGGCTCCTCGTACGCCTCCTCGTTCTCCTAGCCATGGAGGAGGCGAGATCGTCGATCTGCACAGTGCCGTTGACCCGTTGTAATTGGTGTCCGTGTAGTTGATTTGTCGTGGATTTCATCTCCCGCAGGCCCTATCCCTCTTAGATCCATCTTGGGTGTGAGGATGGCGGCGAGGTTCTCTTCCCCAAGCGCGCAAGCTACAGCATTGTCGCTCTTTCCACTCGAGGCAGCTCGGGACACGGTCCTCATCCTCCACAGCGACAACATTCTTCGAAGTTCGACGCGCAGGTCCCCATTTTTAGTTTTCCCAACTCTGTCATATTTCCCCCTTTTTGTTGAGTTACTTGGCCTACATAAACATAAATCCTAATTAGTAGAAGTAAGATATTGTTTCATCTCCGGCAGAAGCACTTTATTTCTCCTTGTGGGATTGGAAAAATATTTTTTGCTTTAGCCACAGTGCATGCATACGTGTTATACTTAGCTATAGATAGAACGAATGTAACATGTTTTTGTGATTTCATAGAGCAATTAAAATTAGCCTCGCTCAAAGATATGGAAATGCATGGGCGTCCGAACTTTATAACCACTTGTTTTACGGTTGTGTGAGATATAACTTTACTACATCAAAACCACCGAGTTAATGAAGGTAAGTTTTCATGCTTTGAAATATTTGAGCACATACAGTGGCGGAGCCAGCCAGCTCAAGGAGCCGGGGCAAAGTCTTTACACTGCAACGTTGCCCAACATTTGCCCAAGTGATTAGTAATGTTAATCATGGTTTCTTTGTATTGTTTAGTGAAGAATGGTTGGAGCAGCCCGGGCAGCTGCCCCAGGTCACCGGGAGCTAGCTCCACCACTGAGCACATAGATAGCGGAACTGATGTGTAAAGCATAAGCAAGGTACATAATGTTGCTTCCTGTATACTGTAATTCCAGTTGTGCATTCTTAAAATTTAGAAATTGAACTGAGAACTGTAATTAAATAAAATGGATGATAACCTGCATAAGGGTGAAACTTTGTGGAGATTTTCTAACTTCGCATGGATCAAAGGTTCTCCTTTTTTTGTGTAGCCGCGAAGTCTGGCACATCTCCATTTATGATTGGAGATTGTATATTTTTCTTGTCTTCAAGTTTCATTCTCCTTCCAATCTTGCCATTTTTGTTGATTGACTCGACTTGCATCAATAAGATAACAATTTAAAATAAGCTTTGTCCTTGAAGGTAAAATCAATTAGGAACCTCCAACGCCTAACTGGAACTGTTGCATTTTCTGTTTTAATTTTGTTGTGATAGCACACACAAAATATTCATCATTAGTAACGGATCACCTTGTTGGATTACATATATGTTTTGTTTTAACCATCTTTGTTATGCGGCCCATCTTTTCTTTTCATTGTTGATTCCTGCACATTAGAGAGTGCAAATATAAAGCTAAAGCTCTCTTTTCAATCCAATGAAATGCAAGCTCTTTTGCGTTATCTTGAAAAAATCAAATAAAGCTAAAGTGGATGATATTATAATATTATTACAGACAGTGGTGGACCTAGAGATCGTGCTTTGCTGTGGTGATGGACGACGATAGGGGAGTACCCTTCTCGGCCGCTTGAGACCTTGACCAGCTGCCCCGCTTGATGGTGGGTGTGCTACTATTACAGATTAATGCTCAAGTTTATGAATATTCATTGTTTTTATTACTTTTCACCCTTTTTTTGGTCGTACAAGTAAAGGAGATCAATTTTCGAGACCAGTGATTTTCATAAATCTTTAATGATAAAGAGGAACTTAAGTTTCAATCATCATGTGAATACACAAATATCGTGAGTATTTTTTAGTAGAAGCCGACCGAAGCAATCTCTACCTGATTAATGAGGTACTTTATTAGACAAAATTACCGAGGTACTCATGCAAAGTATTATGTGAACCATTATCTAATCTACAAACTCCAAGTGATTACCATACTGCACTGTCCTGTGCTTCTTAATGGATTTGAGGCCTATGGAAGCCATCCCACAAAACAAAATATAGTAGAGGATCACGCTAGAATAAGATTTTAGTTTAGCACTGTCCAGAGTAATTGAGGGTCTCCATTTATTTTTCATCTTTTTGTGGGGAGCATAGTGGGCGACATCCTCTCATTATCCATTAATAGGTCTGATCTATAATTTCATGCAGATCGTACATACTGGAGGTGATCTAGTTGCTCAACGGAGCTGGCTGGTGCCCAATGCCGAAGTGCCACTGGTTGGAGGAAGTTGACCTCAAAGTGTTGTTCAGTGGAGGAAGATGATGTACAAGGTTGTTCAGATGCCGAAAGATTTTATATATGCATGCGACCATGAGTTTTTGGTCCTATCTAGAGATATTCTGTTTGGAGAGATCAAATCTCTGCAAATTTCTGAGAGTCTGGATTTGTTTGGAGAGATGGCATATATGTACAGTTTTTTTGTGGGAAGGATCTTCAGAGTTTGGTCATGTTTCTTACCCTGTACGCCCTATTTTTTTATTATATGGGATGGTCCGATCGCTCGTGGGATGGTGCAGCCTGTTTTTTTTAGTTGATGGTCCAGCCTATCATGAGTTTGTGTACATGTCCAACCTGTTATGGTCTCACGTCCGAGAAACCTGACCCTGCTTGTAACATTTTTTTAATTATGGATCCAATTTGTTACGATCTCACATTACGGGGCCACCTGATTTATGAAGATCTTCTCACGTTACGGGGCCACTTGGTTTATGAAGATCTAACGGTTGCACATTGTTGATTGGAAATAGGTACACGTAATTAAAGGTCGGATGTTTCTAATTATTGTGAGATTTTTAAGCTAATTATCTTTATTCTGGTTAACCCGTCAAGTAATTTTTATATATAAATAGATTTGCTCAAATGCCATGTTAAAATAATTTATTTCATAACTAAATAACCGTAGCTCGGTTTTAAATAAACTTTATATGTAAATGGGGTGGAAAAATGCCTAGTTTAATATGGTGGACTTTATTTTCCTGGTTAACAACTTTAAAATATGTTTTAGGGCAGAACAGTAGCAAATTCATAAATTGCATATGAGGATTTTCTGGAATTGTTGTTTGTTGATCCGGCCTCATTTAAACTTGCCTAAATAGTTAGTTTATTTATGACTCACCTCTTGCCATGTTTAACAACATTTAATATTGTTGGGTAGCTTAAACGAGAGATAACTAAATAATTGAATGAGGTGTTTTGTCAATATGCAACTTGTTGCATATTGAGCTCCACTTAACTTGTAGTATTGTTTGTTGCACTTTGCCATGCCATGCCTCATTAAACCGGACATGCATCATACTTGTTTGTGCATCATGCCATGATTATGCTTACGTGTTTACCATGTTGTTTGTTTCTTTCTGGTGTTGCTTCTTAGTTCTGGTAATGTTGCGATTGTGAGGATTCGTTCGTCCACGCTTTGTTCGACTTCGACCGTTCGTCTTCTTCATGGACTCGTTCTTCTTCCTTGCGGGATTTCAGGCAAGATGACCGCTACCCTGGATCTCACTACTATCATTGCTATGCTAGTTGCTTCGTTCTATCGCTATGATGCGCTACCTATCACTTGTCCCTCAAGCCTCCCAATTTGTCATGTCAGCCTCTAACCTTGTTCACCCTTCCTAGCAAACCGTTGCTTGGCTATGTTACCGCTCAGCCCCTCTTATAGCGTTGTTAGTTGCAGGTGAAGTTGAAGATTGCTCCGTAGTGGACAGGATTATGTTGGGATATCACAATATCACTTATTTAATTAATGCATCTATATACTTGGTAAATGGTGGAAGGCTCGGCCTTATGCCTGGTGTTTTGTTCCAGTCTTGCCGCCCTAGTTTCCGTCATACCGGTGTTATGTTCCCGGATTTTGCGTTCCTTACACGGTTGGGTGATTTATGGGACCCTCTTGACAGTTCGCTTTGAATAAAACTCCTCCAGGAAGGCCCAACCTTGGTTTTACCATTTGCCTCACCTAGCCCTTTTCCCCTTGGGTTTCCGGAGCCCGAGGGTCATCTTTATTTTAGCCCCCCCGGGCCAGTGCTCCTTCGAGTGTTGGTTCGAAACGGGCAGACTGCGGGGCCATCTCGGGGCAACTCGAGGTCTGATTTTGCTCGTAGGCTGACCTATCCGGTGTGCCCTGAGAACGAGATATGTGCAGCTCCTATCGGGATTTGTCGGCACATCGGGCGGCTTTGCTGGTCTTGTTTTACCATTGTCGAAATGTCTTGTAAACCGGGATTCCGAGACTGATCGGGTCTTCCTGGGAGAAGGAATATCCTTCGTTGATCGCGAGAGCTTATCATGGGCTATGTTGGACACCCTTGCAGGGTATAAACTTTCGAGAGCCGTGCCCGCAGTTATGTGGCGATGGGAATTTGTTAATGTCCGCTGTAGATAACTTGACACCGAGCGAATTAAACGCATCAATCGCGTGTGTAGCCGTGATGGTCTCTTCTCGGCGGAGTCCGGGAAGTGAACACGGTTTTGGGTTATGTTTGACGTAAGTAGGAGTTCAGGGTCACCTCTTGATCATTGCTAGCTTCACGACCGTTCCGTTTGCTCTCTTCTCGCTCTTATTTGCGTATGTTAGCCACCATATCATGCTTAGTCACTGCTGCAACCTCACCACTTTACCCCTTCCTTACCCATTAAGTTTTGCTAGTCTTGATACCCATGGTAATGGGATTGTTGAGTCCTCATGGCTCACAGATTACTACAACATCAGTTGCAGGAATAGGTTATGCGATGATCATGACGCGAGAGCGATGTTAACTTGTTTTGGAGATCTTCTTCTGCTTCTTCTTCGATCAGGGGATAGGTTCCAGTTCGGCAGCCTGGGCTAGCAGGGTGGATGTCGTTTGAGTTTCTGTTTGTGGTTCATCCATAGTCGGATGGTGCTCTTATGTAAGATGATGTTGTATTCGTGTGGCATTGTATGCCTTATGTATGTACCCCTTTCTATTATGTAATGTTGATGTAATGATATCCACCTTACAAAAGCGTCTTCAAGATGCGCTTCTATCCTTGGTGGGACCTTCAAGTTCCTTTAGGATAGGGTCGCATCTTGGGCGTGACAGTTGGGGACACAAGAGACTTTCTGTTATTTGGTTGCAGGGCTGTTTGAGAGAGACCATCTTCATCCTACGCCTCCCATGGATTGATAAACCTTAGGTCATCCACTTGAGGGAAATTTGCTACTGTCCTACAAACCTATGCACTTGCAGGCCCAACAACGTCTATAAGAAGAAGGTTGTGTAGTAGACATCAAGCTCTTTTCTGGCACCGTTGCCGGGGAGGCTAGGTAAGCGGCACTCACACCCCGTCAACTAAGCTCTTTTCTGGCGCCGTTGCCGGGGAGGTGAGTGCTTCAAGGTATATCTTTAGATCTTGCAATCGAATATTTTTGTTTCTTGTTTTATCACTAGTTTAGTTTATTAAATAAAAACTACAAAAAAGTGGAGTTAAGTTTGTCTCATACGCTTCATATTTTTAATATCTTTCGTGAGTATGATGAAAAGGAAAATTGTGCTCAAGTGCTAGAAGAAGAAATCTATAGAATGTTTGATACTAAATCTTTGAATAATGAGCATGATTGCAATGTTGTTAGTATAAATTTCTTGAATATCCATGATGCTAATGATATGCAAAGCCACAAGCTTGGGGAAGCTATGTTTGATGAAGATGATATTTTTTGTCCCCCAACTTTTGATGAGAATATTTATTATGATGAAAGCATGCCTCCTATTTATGATGATTATATTGATGAAAGTGGGTTTGGAAGAGTGTCAACTTTAGGAAGTAGTGATCCCACTATTTTGGAGGATATTGAATCTTATTGTGATGAATATGAAAATGGATTTGGAAGAGTGTCAACTTTATTTAGTGATGATTCCACTATTTCGGAAGAGGTTTCAATTGATTATGAGAACAAAGTTGCTATCTATGATGATTATTGTGATGACTTGTATGCTATTAGGAATAATGATAACCATGAAACTTGTTATCATGATTTTAGTTTTAAATTGGATTATGCCTCACATGATAATTATTTTGTTGAGTTTGCTCCCACTACTATTGATGAGAAGAATTTTTCTTATGTGGAGAGTAGTAAATTTTCTATGCAAGTAGATCATGAAAAGAATGCTTTAGGTGATGGTTATATTGTTGAATTCATTCATGATGCTACTGAAAATTATTATGAGGGAGGAAATTATGCTTGTAAGAATTGCAATAATATCAAGTTTCCTCTCTATGTGCTTAAAATCTTGAAGCTATGCTTGTTTTACCTTCCTATGCTAGTTGATTGTTGTTCCCATAAGTTGTTTGCTCACAAAATCCCTATGCATAGGAAGTGGGTTAGACTTAAATGTGCTAGTCATATGCTTCATGATGCTCCCGTTATGTCTCAATTCTTATCTTTTATGTGAGCATCATTCCCATCATCATGCCTAGCTAGAAAGGCATTAAAGAAAAGTGCTTGTTGGGAGACAACCCAATATTTACCCTTACTTTTTTTGTGTTTCCACATGATTATTCTAATGTAGTATTCATGTTTTATAGCTTTTGTTTCAATAAAGTGCCAAGTAATACCTTTAGGATAGCTTACGGTGATAGTTGTGTTGATCCTGCTGAAAATCAAAAACTTTTGCACCCAGTAAATTAGTTTTGTTAATTCACAGAAACGTGCTTCTGATCTTATTCTTTTTGATCTGGATTGGCACACAAATTTCTTAGGACTTCCTAATTTAGTAGAATTGTTGGGTTTCCAGAAGTATACGTGTGATACAGATTACTACAGACTGTTCTGTTTTTGACAGATTCTGTTTTCTATGTGTTGTTTGCTTATTTTGATGAATCTATGAGTAGTATCGGAGGGTATGAACCCTAGATAAGTTGGAGTACAGTAGATATTACACCAATATGAATTTAGAATGAGTTCATTACAGTACCTAAGTGGTGGTTTTATTTTCTTATACTAACGGAGCTTACGAGTTTTCTGTTGAGTTTTGTGTTGTGAAGTTTTCAAGTTTTGGGTAAGGATTCGATGGACTATGGAATAAGGAGTGAAAAGAGCCTAAGCTTGGGATTACTAAGGCACACCAAGGTAATATTCAAGGACAACCAAGATCCTAAGCTTGGGGATGCCACGGAAGGCTTCCCCTCTTTCGTCTTCGTTCATCGGTAACTTTACTTAGAGCTATATTTTTATTCACCAGATGATATGTGTTTTGCTTGGAGCGTCATTTTATTTTGTTAGTATTTGCTTGCTATTATTAATAATAATGTTTTTCATCTTTAGTTTCAATAAAAATGTCAAGGATAGCCTTTACCATGCTTATTTTGCTAGTATACATGTTGCTGTTTGAAAACAGAAAGTTTACCGCTGTTGCAAAAATTGCCTAGAAAAGTCAGAGAATGGTATAATGTTGAAACTTTTTGCATATCAAGCTCTGATAAATTTACTACAGTGGGGATTTTATTTCATAATTTTTGGAGTTAGGGAAGTATGATGAATCTTGCATTCTTTACAGACTGTACTGTTTTGACAGATTGCTGTTATGTTTGCATTGTTTGCATATGCTTGCTTGTTTAATGATTCTATTTTAGTATAGGAGTATTAAATACGCAGAGGCATTTAGTATGCAATGTGGAATAATAATTTTAGTGATTTGTTACAGTAGAAAATGATAAGGTTTTTCATTGGTTTATACTAACCTATCTCACGAGTTCTTGTTGAGTTTGGTGTGGATGAAGCTTTTGATAAAAAGAGAAACCATGATATGAGAAGAATTAAGGAGACACAAAAGTTCAAGCTTGGGGATGCCCAAGGCACCCCAAGATAATATTTCAAGAAGTATCAAGCATCTAAGCTTTGGGATGCCCCGGTAGGCATCCCACCTTTCTTCTTCAACAACTATCGGTTAGTATCGGTTGAGCCTAAATTTTTGCTTCTTCACATGAGTTGTGCTATCCTTGCAATGTCATTTTATTTTGTTTTGCTTGCTGTTTGATTAGAGTACCAAGATCTGAAATTCTTAAATGAGAGAGAGTCTTCGCATAGTTACGTAATTATTTAGCTACTCATTGGTCTTCACTTATATCTTTTTGGAGTAGTTTGTCATTTACTCGTGTGCTTCACTTATATCTTATGAGTAAATTGTTGAATGAGTTGATTGTCATAAATCTGAAATTATATATGTTTCATTTGCTTATCCCATGGGGAGTTATGACTTCACATCTAAGAAGTAGAGGTTGTAAATTTATATAAGGTTAGCAAGCGTTGTATTGGTCATTTAATTCATGAAAGAATATTGAACAAAGAGAGATTTCATATATAAATACACTATCCTAGACGTCTTTTATAATTGGGAGAACTCATTAAGTATGACATGCTAAAGAGTTGATGTTGGACAAGGAAGACAACGTAATGGGTTATGTTTTCGCACATCTCAGTTAAAGTATATTGTCATGGATCATTCAAACATGTTGAGCTTGCCTTTCCCCCTCATGCTACCCAAATTCCTTGCACCAAGTAGAGATACTACTTGTGCTTCAAAATATCCTTAAACCCAGTTTTGCCATGAGAGTCCACTATACCTACCTATGGATTGAGTAAGATCCTTCAAGTAAGTTGTCATCGGTGCAAGCAATAAAAATTGCTCTCTAATTATGTATGATCTTTTGGTGTGAAGAAAATAGCTTTATACGATCTTGTTATGGAATCAATAAAAGCGATGGACTGCATAATAAATGTCCATATACAAGTGGCAATATAAAGTGACGTTCATTCACATTAAGATTTTATGCATCCAACCCTAAAAGCGCATGACAACCTCTGCTTCCCTCTGCGAAGGGCCTATCTTTTACTTTATGTCTTTTACTTTATGTAAGAGCCAAGGTGATCTTCACCTTTCCCTTTTTCATTTTATCCTTTGGCAAGCACCTCGTGTTGGAAAGATCCTGATATATATATATATATCCAATTGGATGTAAGTTAGCATGAACTATTATTGTTGACATCACCCAAAGGTGAATATGTTGGGAGGCAACCCTATAAGCCCCTATCTTTCTCAGTGTCCGATTGAAACTCCATAACCATTAGTATTGCGTGAGTGTTAGCAATTGTAGAAGACTATATGATAGTTGAGTATGCAGAGTTTGCTATTCCTAAAAATAAGATGAATTGTAATTGTTCGATGACTGAGTACGAAGTTTGCTAGTTTTCAAGAAAGTTTATGGTCTATGCTTTAACATGCGAATAGCTTGTTACTTGATCTTGAGAAGTTTTATGAGATGAACTACTGTTATGATTTATAATCATGCTAGAAAAGGTGAATGAAATTATCATTGATCAAACTTGTGCACCTGCTAGCATTCACACTTCATAAATTCTTTCTTTATCATTTACCTACTCGAGGACGAGTAGGAATTAAGCTTGGGGATGCTGATACGTCTCCAACGTATCTATAATTTATGAAGCATTCATGCTATTATCCTATCTATTTTGAATTATTAAGGGCTTTATTATACACTTTTATATTACTTCTGGGACTAACCTATTAACCGGAGGCCCATCCCATATTGCGGTTTTATTGCCTGTTTCAGTATTTCGAAGAAAAGGAATATCAAACGGAGTCCAAACGGAATGAAACCTTCGGCAGCGTGATTTTTGGGAAGATTAAGACCCAGGAGACTTGGAGCCAAACGGAGTCCAAACGTAAAGGGAGCATCGAGGAAGCCACAAGACAGGGGCGCGCCCACCCCCCTGGGCGCGCCCTACCCTCTCGTGGGCCCCTCGAGGCTCCCCCGACCGACTTCTTTCGCCTAGATAAGCCTACATACTTTAAAAAAATCGAGACAGAAGGTAGATCGGGAGTTCCGCCGCCGCAAGCCTCTGTAACCACCAAAAACCTCTCAGGAGCCCGTTCCGGCACCCTGCCGGAGGGGGAACCCATCACCGGTGGCCATCTTCATCATACCGGCGATATGCATGACGAGGAGGGAGTAGTTCACCCTCGGGGCTGAGGGTATGTACCAGTAGCTATGTGTTTGATCTCTCTCTCTCTCTCTCTCGTGTTCTCTCTATGGCACGATCTTGATGTATCGCGAGCTTTGCTATTATAGTTGGATCTTATGATGTTTCTCCCCCCTCTACTCTCTTGTGATGAATTGAGTTTTCCTCTTGAAGTTATCTTGTCAGATTGAGTCTTTAAGGATTTGAGAACACTTGATGTATGTCTTGCCATGTTTATCTGTGGTGACAATGGGGTATCACGTGCCACTTGATGTATGTTTTGGTGATCAACTTGACGGTTCCGCCCATGAACCTATGCATAGGGGTTGGCACACGTTTTCGTCTTCACTCTCTGGTAGAAACTTTGGGGCACTCTTTGAAGTACTTTGTGTTGGTTGGATGAATCTGAGATTGTGTGATGCATATCGTATAATCATGCCCACGGATACTTGAGGTGACAATGGAGTATCTAGGTGACATTAGGGTTTTGGTTGATTTGTGTCTTAAGGTGTTATTCTAGTACGAACTCTTGAATAGATTGATCCGAAAGAATAACTTTGAGGTGGTTTCGTACCCTACCATAATCTCTTCGTTTGTTCTCCACTATTAGTGGCTTTGGAGTGACTCTTTGTTGCATGTTGAGGGATTGTTATATGATCTATCTATGTTATTATTGTTGAGAGAACTTGCACTAGTGAAAGTATGAACCCTATGCCTTGTTTCCTATCATTGCAATACCGTTTACGCTCACTTTTATCATTAGTTACCTTGCTGTTATTATATTTTCAGATTACAAAAACCTATATCTACCATCCATATTGCACTTGTATCACCATCTCTTCGCTGAACTAGTGCACCTATACAATTTACCATTGTATTGGGTGTGTTGGGGACATAAGAGACTTTCTGTTATTTGGTTGCAGGGCTGTTTGAGAGAGACCATCTTCATCCTACGCCTCCCACGGATTGATAAACCTTAGGTCATGCACTTGAGGGAAATTTGCTATTGTCCTACAAACCTGTGCACTTGCAGGCCCAACAACGTCTACAAGAAAAAGTTGTGTAGTAGACATCAGCGGCCTTTTCCAAAGAGATGGCGGATGCGGATGGCGAGACGCTTGCCGAGTATGGTGCAATGGATGCCATGGAGCCCCTTCCCCAGGAGACTGTCGGGTGTGAGCCGGACATGGAAGAGGTGACGGAGATCGACGAGCACCAGCCGTAGTAGCTCTCTTTGTTTTTTTCAATTAAGAGCGCCAGTCTTTAATGTGTTAGAGTAATGTTTAGGTCAGCTAGCTCTGTTTAATTGCTGAACTTGCTCGATTAAGAAGTGTGGGTGTGTTGTAGTCTCCTTTGTGTACCCAAATTATGCAATGACGTGGACGACCACTGTAGCCAGGGAAATTCGAACCAAAGTGCTTGACGTTCAAACTCATCACACACGGGTTAAGCTATCTGAATCATTTGTGATGTTCACATATCGTTCACAGTTCTGAATAAGGGACCGTGTTTGATGACACTTTGTGCGCCAGTTTTTTCGCTGGACCAATTCCAATTTTTTGGCTTCCGCGGAAATATCTACCTCCCCGCTCCCTCCCCCTTACCAAGCGCCGCATTTACCCTGTTTCCGCCTTCCTTTCCAAGTTGAAACCTCCACTCCTTGCTTGCACCGCCTCACAGATTCAGGGCTCTGCGGACCCAAGAAAGGTTCGAACTCTGGGGCGTGTGCGAAGAACACAACCTTCCTAGCTAGCCATTTTGTCACCCGTATTGTTGGAAATATGCCCTAGAGGCAATAATAAAGTCTTTATAATTATATTTCCTTGTTCATGATAATCGTTTATTATCCATGCTATAATTGTATTGACTGGAAACACAAATACATGTGTGGATACATAGACAACAACATGTCCCTAGTAAGCCTCTACCGGACTAGCTTGATCAAAGATGGCTATGGTTTTCTAGCCATAGACAAGAGTTGTCATTTGATAACGCGATCACATCATTAGGAGAATGATGTGATGGACAAGACCCAAACTATAAACATAGCATATGATCGTGTCAAGTTTATTACTATCCTTTTCTGCATGTCAAGTATATGTTTCTATGACCATGAGATCATGCAACTCACTGATACCGAAGGATTACCTTGTGTGTACCAAACGTTGCAACGTAACTGGGTGACTATTAAGTTGCTCTACAAGTATCTCCGAGGGTGTCTGTTGAGTTGGCATGGATCAAGATTGGGATTTGTCACTCCGTATGATGGAGAGGTATCTCACGGCCCACTCAGTAATACAACATCACAATGAGCTTGCAAGCAATGTGACCAATGGGTTAGTCATGGGATCTTGTATTACGGACGAGTAAAGTGACTTGCTGGTAATGAGATTTAACTAGGTATGGAGATATCGACGATCGAATCTCGGGCAAGTAATATATTGATGGACAAAGGGAAGTGCATATAGGATTAGCAGAATCCTTGACATTGAGGTTCGACCGATAAGATCTTCATAGAATATGTAGGAACCAATATCACTACTAGGAAAAACCTTGTACACAGAATCTTACCAACAACGCTCTTCAAAATACGATGCTACTACTATTTAGCAGCAGCGCGTGCCAGAAAACCGCGCTGCTGAAAGAAAATTAGCATTAGCACGTCCTGTCTAAACCGCGCTACTGCTCTAATTGCCATGACCTCGCCATCAAGCTAGTTATAGGAGTAGCGCCCTATTCCGTACCGCGCTACTGCTATAGATGTTAGAAGTAGTGTATTTCTATAAAGCCCGCTACTGCTAAGTTCAGTCCACAAGTTTAGTCCCACCTCGCTCCGCGAACAGGGTGCTTACCACCTTAAATATGTTACTTCTCAAACTATCACAACCACTTGGTCTTCACTGAACTCTTTGTGTATAATTTTTGGTCGCAATATGAGCCTTCTCCGGTTCCTACCTGTAATGCCCTCGATGCGGCTATATCTCCCACGTGTCGAAGCACGACTTAGAGGCATAACCGCATTGAAAGCAATGTCGCAAGTAAGGTAATCTTCGCACAATCCATTTAATACATAAGGGAAAAGATACATAGTTGGCTTACAATCGCCACTTCACACAATTACATGAATAAAGCATTACATCATCCAGATACAATCATCCAAAGGTGTCCAAAATAAAAGAAGAACCTCAATTGCGACAAACGGTCCTCGATCGACCCCAACTGGGCTCCACTACTGATCAACTAGAACGAAACAACACAAAGGGCAAGATCTTCATCGAGCTCCTCCTTGAGCTTGATTGCGTCACCTGCCGGTAACATAGGCACCTGCAAACTGGTTTTGAAGTATCCGTGAGTCACGAGGACTCAGCAATCTCACACCCGCGAGATCAAGACTATTTAAGCTTATGGGTAAGGTAAAGGCATGAGGTGGAGCTGCAGCAGCGACTAGCATATACGGAGGCTAACATACGCAAATGAGAGCGAGAAGAGAAGGCAAAGCACGGTCGATAAAAGTATGATCAAGAAGTGATCCTATAGCAACCTCGTCAAGCATAACTCCAACATCGTGTTCACTTCCGGACTCCACGGAAAGAGACCATCACGGTAACACACACGGTTGATGTATTTTAATTAAGGTCAACTTCAGGTTTTCTACAACCGGACATTAACAAATTCCCATCTGCCACATAACCGCGGGCACGGCTCTCGAAAGTTTATACCCTGCAGGGGTGTCCCAACTTAGCCCATGACAAGCTCTCGCGATCATCGAAGGAATAGACCTTCACCCGAGACACTCCGATCAGGCTCGGTATCCCGGTACATCAAGACATTTCGACAATGGTAAAACAAGACCAGCAAAGCCGCCCGAATGTGCCGACAAATCCTGATAGGAGCTGCACATATCTCGTTCTCAGGGCACACCGGATTGTCCAAGCTTCCGGTAGGCCAGCCCAGAGTTGCCCCGGTGGCCTGGCGGTCGACGGTTTGGACCAACACTCAACGAGCAATCGCCCGGGGTAAAATAAGATGACCCTCGAGCGCGACTCCCAAGGGAAAAAGGGCTAGGTGAGGCAAATGGTAAAAGGCAATGTTGGGCCTTGCTGGACAAGTTTTATTCAAAGCGAACTGTCAGGGGGGTCCCATAAATCACCCGACCGCGTTAGGGACGCAAAATCCGGGAACATAACACCGGTATGACGGAAACTAGGGCGGCAAGAGTGGAACAAAACACCAGGCATAAGGCCGAGCCTTCCACCCTTTACCAAGTATATAGATGCATTAATAATATAAGAGATATTGTGATATCCCAACATAAACCACATCCACCATGGAGAAATCTTCAACTTCACCTGCAACTAGCAACGCTATAAGAGGGGCTGAGCAAAGCGGTAACATAGCCAAACAACGGTTTGCATAGGAAAAGGTGTCAAAGGTTAGGGGTTTGACATGGCAATTTGGGAGGCTGACAAGCAAATGGTAGGCATCGTAGCATTGGCATAGCAAAAGAGCGAGCAAACTAGCATAGCAAAGATAGTAGTGATTTCGAGGGTATGGTCATCTTGCCTGCAAGGTTCTCAGAGTTGTCGAAGGCTGGATCCTCGTAGGCGTTCTCAACAGGCTCCTCGTTCACGTACTCGTCTCCCGGCTCTACCCAAAGCAAGAACACAAGCAACGGAACCACAATCAAACAAGGAACAATGCACAAGCAACATGATGCAATACATGACATGCGATGCGAGATGTGATACGCAATGCATATGTATGCTCCGGAAGGAAAATGATGAACCGGGCATCAACTTGGCAAACCAAGTATGCCGTTGGAAAGATGAGATGATTTCGGTTGAAATCGATATAAAGATCACCGGAATCGGATGCACGGTTTGCAAATGACAAGCAAAACAAGAATGACGCAAATCTGCGTTTAACAGCCCGATGCTACTTAGCACGCAACACGAAACTATGCTACAGCACCCCAACATAAAAACAAAGCATATGACAACGAACTACAGGAGATGCTTAACAAAAGAGGAACACTGAGCTACGGCTAAATCACATCATAACATGTTCAAACAAGCATGGAGAAAGTGCTCAAAATATCAGGTTCACAGACTTAGTGAAAATACTAACATGCCAGGAATTAACATCAGGAAGGCATGTTTAGAGCAAGCAAACAACATGCTACAGGAACTTATAATAGCAAAGCAAGGCATGAAATGATTCTACTCAAAGCATATATCAATAGTCCCTTACTGACCATAAGCCAAAAAGGACTCTAAGAAATGATGGCACCCATGTAAACATTGCAAGTTTTATTACAGATTTCAGACTTAGTGAAATATCAGGACATGGCAAAAACAGATTCAACATGGCATGTTCGTGAGCTCGATGCACTCACTGCAGAGCACCTCATGATAAACTAAGCATACACCCATCAAGAAGACATGGCATAGGAGCAATACATGGCAAGAACAACATCATAGCATACACGGATCAACTACACCGACCTCGTGAAAATTGAATCTAATGCAAACAATCTGTCAGGAAACATTTTCAAGCAACTTTAGAGCTAGATTACAACATGTTCCAGCAGGCTATAATTTCAAACAAGGGCATGAATGGATAGAGCAAGACATGTATATCAAAACATGTTTATAGAGCATCTCCAGATTATGCATAGAATGATTAGTGGAAGCATGTTAACATGGCATCAAATTATAACAGAATCTGTCTAGCAAAACAACAACAGCAACTACCCTACTTTACAAGCTTGGTACACTCAGCACACAACTCACAAAAATACATGGTCAACACCCCTGGAAAGATGGCATGACAAAGTCCAACATTCATGTAGAGCTCATACTCATAGGATGCACACATAAATCATGGCAAAAATGACAAAATAGCTCGAGCTGATAAGATTCTGGAACTAACGATCTGAAGCCTACTTCCAACAGCATTTCGGGCATTAGTATGAACTCAAATGAAAATGATGCAATGGAATGAAATGATGTACTCGTCGAGACGAACAATTTGACATATTATACGCGCAAAACGGAGCTACGGATGCGGAGATGTGATGCTATGAAAATGCACGAAAATATTAGAATCCTGGGGACTTAGAGGATTTTCGGGGTCAACCTCTGCGCTGGCACGGAAACCGAGGCACGGCGGGCTCGCCGGAGACGTCGCCGGAGATGGACGGGGACGGCGGTTCCAGGGCTTGGAGGCGCCGGAGAGGTCGGGGCCGGCCGGATCCGGTCCGACCCGACCGGATCTGGCATGGCGGGCGCGGGATGGCTGGGCAATGGGCGGAGGCGCGGCGCCAATGACGGCGGCGGCGAGCAGCTGGAGCCTCCCGACGGCAACGGCGGGTTTCGACGGGCGCGGCGCTTGGCGGCTTCACGGTCGGGCGCGTGGGGAAGCGAGGCCGGGCATGGCAGGCGAAGTACCGGCGCGGCGGCGGGCGAAGCGCCGGCGGCGGCGGCACCGGTGGCGGAGGAGACGCCGCGGCGAGGTGCCGGAAGCCTGGCGGCGGAGGAGCCTGCGGCGCACCGGACAGCGGCGGCGGCGCGCGCGGGCAGCGGGGCCCCCTGACGGGCCGAAGGGCAGGCGGCGGCGACGCTGTGTGGCGGGGCCACGTGGCGGCGCGCCGTTGGCTGGGAGCGGCGGCGTGATGATGTGGCACGCTCCGATTGGTCGGGATGAGGTGGCTGGGGCGGCGGACATGTCCGGCGGCGCACGGACATGTCCGGCGGTCGAGAGAGAGGCTAGGCTAGGGTTGGACTGCGGGATTTTCGTGAGGGGCACATATATATAGGTAGAGGGAGCTAGGAGAGACCAAATGAGGAGCGGTTTTCGGCCACGCGATCGTGATCAAACGACCGAGAGCATGGAGAGGAGTTTGGTGGGTTTTGGGCCACTTTGGAAGGGGTGTTGGGCTGGAAACAAAAGAGGGCTTTACGGTTACCGGTTAACCGTTGAGTACCAAACGAACTCCAAATGGCACGAAACTTGACAGCGGTTCACGGTGCTATACCAAGGCCGCTTGGCAAACCTCGGCCATTCGAGAAAGTATTAATACCCGCACAAGAGAAGGGAGAAGAGGGAGACGCCGGAGGACATAGGAGTGCCGGATTGCAAAACGGACAACGGGGAAAATGTTCAGATGCATGAGACGAACACGTATGCAAAATGAAATGCACATGATGACATGATAAAATGCAAATGATGACATGGCAATGTGCAACACGCAAGCAAATGACATGGCAACGACGACGAATAACTGGCGGACACCTGGCGCATCGGATCCGGGGTGTTACAACACTCCACCACTACGAGAGGATCTCGTCCCGAGATCTAGAATGGCACCGGAGGGAAAACGGAAGAGAAAGAGAAGAGGTAAAACTAAGTTGCTTCTTTGACGAACGAGTGAAACCACGAACCTTGAGAGGTTGAACAAAATGAAAGGAAGGAAAATAACGAAGATGAGCAAAGTTGAAACACTTCGTTAGGAAAGAGGAACAAGGGATACAACGAGAACCAAGAGGTTTAGTGATAAGATAGATATTGAAACCACTCCGGTTAAAACTAGATAGAGAAGGAATAAGATTGATATAATTTGGGCAGCACTCCGACTGAAAGAAGAAGAAAAACTTGATAAGATGAAAAGCACTTGAAGAGATGACACAACACTCCGGTTAAATGGATAAGCAAGAAAAGAACATGATCTTCACAAAACGAGGTGATGAGTGAAGAGCACAACATCACAATGTCTCCGTAACGAAAGAATAGAAGATAGACCATTGGAATAAAAGAACGGAGAAGAAAAAGCCAACTTCTGCCACAAATGAGCTTCGAAAGCATCCTTGCAAAAAAGAATTGAACAGAGTTGTTGAAAAATCAACAACGAGAAGCACAAGCTTGTTGTGGGCTTATGTAAACGTCTCAAAACTTGAGGTGAAATTCTGCCACAAATGGTAACCATTGAAAAATGAAAAGAATCCTTGACGAACCAACATGTAGAGCCTCCATGAAGAACTCCGGTACTAAAAGGATGATAGAAAGAAAGAGAAGTTGAAAACACAAGGTGAAGCCTTGCGAAGATTTAGATGGATCTCCGCGTTAATTAGAGCTTGGAACTCCGGAAAAGAAAAGATGAAGCATCTCGAACCAAGAATGTGATATGATGAACAACTCCGGAAAGAAGAAATTAATCACTTGGATGAACCGTAATAAGAATTACGTTATGCCTATCCTTCACCAATTTAAATTGATGACAAGCAACGGATTTGGCATACCACTTATTCTCGTAGAAAGGATTAAAAGAGATATATCGAAACTTGAGAAGGTCTTCAACGAACCACCGGTAGGATTGGAACAACAAATGAATTGATATGATGAACAAGGAAGAGAGATCTTGAAAGAACCACCGTAAGAATCGAAAATGAACGTAGCAAAACCACAATTCACCGGGAAGAATTGGAGAAAAGGAAAACGAAGATACTTGAAGGGATTTAGATACATGAGAACGAAGAGACCATGAACTGATTAGAGGATATTTGAACGATTCACCGGTAAGATTTGGAGAATGATGGCTACACGCTAAGAATAAAGAATTATGACATGATGGCATTCGGAGGAAAGAAACGGAAACAACTCATGAAATGCTCCGGATGGGTGAAAAGAGTTGTCACAATCAAAACAATTATGAGGATAGCATGAAGCTAGAACCATGAATCTTGAAGAGAATAGAGCAAGATTAAAGAGAAACTCTTCTTCAGTCTTCAAATGATGAGAATGACAACGAGAAACACCACCAAGAATTATTGAGGCACACCGGAAGAATCAAAAGTGAAGAGGTTGAGCTAACTATGAAAAGAATTTGAAAGATCTTGGACAAAAGCATTTGACTGATGATAACTCATTCTTACGTCAAACTTGGAGAAGAATTTAGGATAGCTCTGGGAAAATAGAAGAGTCAGGTAAGATCCTGGGAAAGACCTGTGGGTTAGGGCCCACTCAAAAGAAAACACCGTTGAAATGATATCAAAGAGGGATTGCACCGGTTGAATTAAATGACTTGAAGGAGATATCACTCTCGAAAGAGCTTGAACGAATGCAGAGTGGAAACACGAATCTTCGAGATATCTTGAGCACTCCGGAATAACAAATAGCGAGAAGAAGAATGATAAAGAGGTGCATCGGTATGAGAAAGCATTAGAAACGAGGAAAGGAATATGATGAATATCGAAAGCTTGAATTAAATCCACCGAAGAAGAAACAACAATGAAGTATGATTAACTTGAAAGCTCGTGAGCATCTTCACGAGGGATCACCGGATCAGAACATTGAAAGAAAAGAATGAAGAGACTTCACATGAATAAATGGATACTTGATTAAGAGATCTGTGTCCTTGAGGAAAAAGGGTGGGTGGGCGGGAAAAACAAAGACAACTTGGGATGGATGGAACAAACACCGTTGAGAAGAAATGATAATTGGTCTTGCTGATGTTGAAGTGATCGGATCCACTTGAAGAGAAACACGCCGGTTGAAAAGGATAGACATGACCATCTCGATGATCAAAAGGATTAATATTCCCATAGCAATATGAGAACACCATTTAGGAAAGGTATGGATTCAACATTTGACAACGAAGCAACTCGAATACCACAATAAAACAAAACAAAAGATTGGCTTTCAGAATAAGCCGGAACAAACATATGATAGAGATTTCGTCCGAAGTTTTCGTGGTGGGGCCTACACGGGCTCAATCGTACAGCACCATCATGTACAAGGCAGTGCACATGACATACGAAGCGCCCCAGTCGGCATAGCCAAGGACTCTTTAAGACACAACGAGACCACTGTAAAACCAACCGTGAATAGGCGGACCACTAGACGTCGAACCCCAATTTCATATCATACATCCGTCGGAAAGATATCCTAGGAGCTACATGAATTCCCACCTATGAAACTCCGAAACTTTCGGTTATGCAATCTGGTGTTGGGGATACAGGGAGCAATTTATCTCACCCAAACTAACAATCCCTACATCCAATTGTATCCATCCGTCAACACATAACCAAGAAACCTTCGAAATCGTCTACTGAACCTTGAAAAGCATCCGTTATACGAGTCATGGCAATACTCCCGTACTCACCTCGAGATTGGGTTAGCGGGGTAATCTCACCAACAACGCATAAAAGAGATTTTCGATGTCGGCGTACTAAACTCGGTATTCGAACTGCAACGATAAAATTATGACGACAACACCTCGGAGCTCAACTCCCGGGACACCGCCACAACCCCTAAATGTCGAGGCACCAAGACAATGTTGTCATCATAAAACCATCGGAACGATTCCAAGATACCCGCGTGATCCTAAAAAAAAATTTAGTGAAATTTGAGAAGAGAAGAGTCAAAACTCTACGTCAGGATACCTCACCAGAAGGTCGAAGGGACTGGGGAGTAAAAAGAATTCCTAAACTCTCCGATATATATAATCCTAAATGACTCAAAATATTTTTTCTAGACACAACTCGGCCACTAAAAACGATCAAGCAGTGGGGCTCCTAAGGTCGGGGATGGCTCTGATTACCAACTTGTAATGCCCTCGATGCGGCTATATCTCCCACGTGTCGAAGCACGACTTAGAGGCATAACCGCATTGAAAGCAATGTCGCAAGTGAGGTAATCTTCGCACAATCCATTTAATACATAAGGGAAAAGATACATAGTTGGCTTACAATCGCCACTTCACACAATTACATGAATAAAGCATTACATCATCCAGATACAATCAAGGTCCGACTACGGAACCAAAATAAAAGAAGAACCTCAATTGCGACAAACGGTCCTCGATCGACCCCAACTGGGCTCCACTACTGATCAACTAGAACGAAACAACACAAAGGGCAAGATCTTCATCGAGATCCTCCTTGAGCTTGATTGCGCCACCGCTTTCGTAACATAGGCACCGCAAACTGGTTTTGAAGTATCCGTGAGTCACGAGGACTCAGCAATCTCACACCCGCGAGATCAAGACTATTTAAGCTTATGGGTAAGGTAAAGGCATGAGGTGGAGCTGCAGCAAGCGACTAGCATATACGGAGGCTAACATACGCAAATGAGAGCGAGAAGAGAAGGCAAAGCACGGTCGATAAAAGTATGATCAAGAAGTGATCCTATAGCAACCTACGTCAAGCATAACTCCAACACCGTGTTCACTTCCGGACTCCGCCGGAAAGAGACCATCACGGTAACACACACGGTTGATGTATTTTAATTAAGGTCAACTTCAGGTTTTCTACAACCGGACATTAACAAATTCCCATCGCCACATAACCGCGGGCACGGCTCTCGAAAGTTTATACCTGCAGGGTGTCCCAACTTAGCCCATGACAAGCTCTCGCGATCATCGAAGGAATAGACCTTCACCCGAGACACTCCGATCAGGCTCGGTATCCCGGTACATCAAGACATTTCGACAATGGTAAAACAAGACCAGCAAAGCCGCCCGAATGTGCCGACAAATCCTGATAGGAGCTGCACATATCTCGTTCTCGTGGCACACCGGATTGTCCAAGCTTCGGTAGGCCAGCCCAGAGTTGCCCTGGTGGCCACCGCGGCTGACGGTTTGGACCAACACTCACAACGAGCACCGCCGGGGGTAAAATAAGATGACCCTCGAGAGCGCGACTCCCAAGGGAAAAAGGGCTAGGTGAGGCAAATGGTAAAAGGCAATGTTGGGCCTTGCTGGACAAGTTTTATTCAAAGCGAACTGTCAGGGGGGTCCCATAAATCACCCGACCGCGTTAGGGACGCAAAATCCGGGAACATAACACCGGTATGACGGAAACTAGGGCGGCAAGAGTGGAACAAAACACCAGGCATAAGGCCGAGCCTTCCACCCTTTACCAAGTATATAGATGCATTAATAATATAAGAGATATTGTGATATCCCAACATAAACCCTGTCCACCATGGAGAAATCTTCAACTTCACCTGCAACTAGCAACGCTATAAGAGGGGCTGAGCAAAGCGGTAACATAGCCAAACAACGGTTTGCATAGGAAAAGGTGTCAAAGGTTAGGGGTTTGACATGGCAATTTGGGAGGCTGACAAGCAAATGGTAGGCATCATAGCATTGGCATAGGAAAAGAGCGAGCAAACTAGCATAGCAAAGATAGTAGTGATTTCGAGGGTATGGTCATCTTGCCTGCAAGGTTCTCAGAGTTGTCGAAGGCTGGATCCTCGTAGGCGTTCTCAACAGGCTCCTCGTTCACGTACTCGTCTCCCGGCTCTACCCAAAGCAAGAACACAAGCAACGGAACCACAATCAAACAAGGAACAATGCACAAGCAACATGATGCAATACATGACATGCGATGCGAGATGTGATACGCAATGCATATGTATGCTCGGAAGGAAAATGATGAACTGGCATCAACTTGGCAAACCAAGTATGCCGTTGGAAAGATGAGATGATTTCGTTGAAATCGATATAAAGATCACGGAATCGGATGCACGGTTTGCAAATGACAAGCAAAACAAGAATGACGCAAATCTGCGTTTAACAGCCCGATGCTACTTAGCACGCAACACGAAACTATGCTACAGCACCCCAACATAAAAACAAAGCATATGACAACGAACTACAGGAGATGCTTAACAAAAGAGGAACACTGAGCTACGGCTAAATCACATCATAACATGTTCAAGCAAGCATGGAGAAAGTGCTCAAAATATCAGGTTCACAGACTTAGTGAAAATACTAACATGCCAGAATTAACATCGAGGAAGGCATGTTTAGAGCAAGCAAACAACATGCTACAGGAACTTATAATAGCAAAGCAAGGCATGACATGATTCTACTCAAAGCATATATCAATAGTCCCTTACTGACCATAAGCCAAAAGGACTCTAAGAAATGATGGCACCCATGTAAACATTGCAAGTTTTATTACAGATTTCAGACTTAGTGAAATATCAGGACATGGCAAAAACAGATTCAACATGGCATGTTCGTGAGCTCGATGCACTCACTACAGAGCACCTCATGATAAACTAAGCATACACCCATCAAGAAGACATGGCATAGGAGCTATACATGGCAAGAACAACATCATAGCATACACGGATCAACTACACCGACCTCGTGAAAATTGAATCTAATGCAAACAATCTGTCAGGAAACATTTTCAAGCAACTTTAGAGCTAGATTACAACATGTTCCAGCAGGCTATAATTTCAAACAAGGGCATGAATGGATAGAGCAAGACATGTATATCAAAACATGTTTATAGAGCATCTCCAGATTATGCATAGAATGATTAGTGGAAGCATGTTAACATGGCATCAAATTATAACAGAATCTGTCTAGCAAAACAACAACAGCAACTACCCTACTTTACAAGCTTGGTACACTCAGCACACAACTCACAAAAATACATGGTCAACACCCTGGAAAGATGGCATGACAAAGTCCAACATTCATGTAGAGCTCATACTCATAGGATGCACACATAAATCATGGCAAAAATGACAAAATAGCTCGAGCTGATAAGATTCTGGAACTAACGATCTGAAGCCTACTTCCAACAGCATTTCGGGCATCAGTATGAACTCAAATGAAAATGATGCAATGGAATGAAATGATGTACTCGTCGAGACGAACAATTTGACATATTATACGCGCAAAACGGAGCTACGGATGCGGAGATGTGATGCTATGAAAATGCACGAAAATATTAGAATCCTGGGGACTTAGAGGATTTTCGGGGTCAACCTCTGCGCTGGCACGGAAACCGAGGCACGGCGGGCTCGCCGGAGACGTCGCCGGAGATGGACGGGGACGGCGGTTCCAGGGCTTGAGGCGCCGGAGAGGTCGGGCCGCCGGATCCGTCCGACCCACCGGATCGGCATGGCGGGCGCGGACGGCCTGGGGGCAAGGAGGCGCGGCAGCTGGGCCAGTGGACGGCGGCGGCGGGGCTGAGCCTCCCGACGGCAACGGCGGCTTTCGACGGGCGCGGGCGCCAGGCGGCTTGCCGGCTTGGGGCGCGGCTGGGAAGCAGAGCGAGGGCGGCGGGCGGTGAGTACGGGCGCGGCGAATGGGCGGCGAAGCGGCCGCGGCGGCGGCGGCACCGGTGGCGGAGGAGACGCCGCGGCGAGGTGCCGGAAGCGGGCGGCGGCGGCGGAGGCCTTGGGCGCACCGGACAGCGGCGGCGCGCGCTGGCTGGCATGGGGCCCCGCAGACGGGCCGAAGGGCGGCGGCGACGCGGCAGTGGCTGGGGCCACGTGGCGGCGCCGTTATCTGAGCGGCGGCGTGATGATGTGGCACGCCCGATTGGTCGGGATGAGGTGGCTGGGCGGCGGACATGTCGTGGCGCACGGACATGTCCGGCGGTCGAGAGAGAGGCTAGGCTAGGGTTGGACTGCGGGATTTTCGTGAGGGGCACATATATATAGGTAGAGGGAGCTAGGAGAGACCAAATGAGGAGCGGTTTTCGGCCACGCGATCGTGATCGAACGACCGAGAACATGGAGAGGAGTTTGGTGGGTTTTGGGCCACTTTGGAAGGGGTGTTGGGCTGGAAACAAAAGAGGGCTTTACGGTTACCCGGTTAACCGTTGGAGTACCAAACGAACTCCAAATGGCACGAAACTTGATAGGCGGTCTACCGGTGCTATACCAAGGCCGCTTGGCAAACCTCGGGCCATTCCGAGAAAGTATTAATACCCGCACAAGAGAAGGGAGAAGAGGGAGACGCCGGAGGACATAGGAGTGCCGGATTGCAAAACGGACAACGGGGAAAATGTTCAGATGCATGAGACGAACACGTATGCAAAATGAAATGCACATGATGACATGATAAAATGCAAATGATGACATGGCAAAGTGCAACACGCAAGCAAATGACATGGCAACGACGACGAATAACTGGCGGACACCTGGCGCATCGGATCCGGGGTGTTACACTACCGGAGAGGACTCATATTGACAATTCAGATTGTACACAAAAAGATCATTGATGGCCAATGTATTTTTGCATTAACAGACAATGTATTTTTGCATGCTTACACTTAGCAGTAGCGCATTTTATAGTAAGGCGCTACTGCTAGCCCAACTTAGCAGTAGCGTGTATCCTTGACCAGCGCTACTGCTATTCCCCTTAGCTGTAGCGCTTTTTAGGACCCGCGCTACTACTAACCCTACCTTATCCCCCCACACGGCTGACCCTCTCTCTCACTCACTCTCCCTCTCAGTCATTCTCGCCCGCGCCGATACCCGCCGTCGTCCATCCGCCACCGAGGTACTCCATCCTTCCGTCCCTCCTCCTCCCAGCACGCCCTCCTCCCTCCTCCTCCCACCGCGCCCACCTCCCTCCGCCTGCGGCCAGCCCCTCCTCCCCCCTCCGCCGGCAGCCCTCCTCCCACCGCCCCTCCCTCCTCCTCCTCCCACCGCCCCTCCCTCCTCCTCCGGCTGCCCCTCCCCCTCCTCCGGCCGCCCCTCCCCCTCCTCTCTCCTCCCTCCCTCCCTCCCTTGTCTCTGTTCTTGCAAATTGTAGGTAATTTAAATGTAGACTGTAGATTTTTTAAGAGAATAATTTATATTAAGTTCTTAATAGAACTAGTTTATTTAGTAAGTGCTTAATAGAACTAGTAAGTGCTTAATAGAACTAGTTTATTTATAGTAAGTGCTTAATAGAACTAGTTTATTTAGTAAGTGCTTAATAGAACTAGTTTATTTATAGTAAGTGCTTAATAGAACTAGTTTATTTAGTAAGTAGTTAATAAAACTAGTTTATTTAGTAAGTAGTTAATAAAACTATTTTATTTAGTGTTAGGATTATATATAAGATATTTTCAAATGTTTTTTTAATATTTCAACCATTGAAATGCAATGACCATCGGTAAGTAGCCTATGTTTTGCCGGAGTGTTGATTAATTTCCGTTACGGTAAATTTCAGGCGGTCGATATGTCCTTTTTTAGCAACGGTCATGCCAGATTTTTTGGGTTTGCCGTCGGGTTATAATCTTTGAATTTTGAACATAGGAGATGTCTAATGACGATGGGATCCCAGAGTGCGGGTACTACTACGATGACTGGGGTGTGTGCGACAGGTTTCCTCACCTGCAAAATGATAGGTTTTTCACCGTGAAGTTGGAAGAGACCTTCGATGTTTGTACGGTACGCAACGACAAGCATTTCATCGTAATTAATATCATCACTTGTGCTTCTTTTGTTCAACGTGTAATTTATGGATTTTTTTCAATTCAATTAGTACATCCCGTGCCATGCTAGACCATATGTATTCGAGAAGCTTGGTTTTAGTTTAGATGACTTTGAGAATGTGGAGATGAGGAGGGCTCACTTAAGAACTAAACATGGTTACGAGTTTCTGGTTAGGTTCTACAATGCGGTCGATCGCTCCCATTTCGGTTGCTCTAATTGGGAAGCTCTCTGCAAGGCATATGGATTTGAGGAGGGAAAGCGAATAAGATTTGATATTCGTCCCAAAGATTATGATGATGATGATAATATCGACATCTGGGTGGATGTGGATATGCCTCCAGTTTTACCTAGATGTGAGTTTATCAAACTAATTTGTTAAGTTCAGTAATTTATGTTGTTAGTTTAAAAATATTTGGTGTTCATCCGTACTAAACTTATTTATTTATAATTGTCAGCTTATTTCTTTTCTTCAAGAAATACTCGGAAGGTAGTAGATAGCACATACTACAGCTATGACTCCAAGCTTAATTTTGAGGAGAAAGGTTATCTTGTCTGATTCATAGAAGATGTTGAGGCCTTCAAAACCTATCACTCTATCAGCCCAAATTATACTAGATACGTGCCACTAGTCCATAAATTGCTTGATGGTAACTTCATTGCCAAAAACTTGGTAAGATTTTGTTAATGATGGTAACTTCATTGCATACATTATTCTTAAGTAAACTACATTGCTAACTATATATGTTAATATTTCTTTTTTGAACAGAGGCTCCCGAAGCAGGTTGTGCCTGACATGCTATTTACCAAAGGTGATACGCATATGGTTAGATTACGACCAACTCCTTCGAAGGCTTACCATACTGCATACTTGATTTCTTCAAATGATGGAAGGCTCAAAATCAAAGAATGGAGCAAAGTGATGAACGCGCACACGAAAATAATTGGAGACAAAATGAATGTGCGCAAGCCACAAGTTGGAGATAGGTTTATGTCCATCTCCATTATGGTGAAGGACCGGTTTATCTGTTTTATGGTACTTTAGCTAGGAGAGAGGAGTAGGTCCTAAGTATTAAGAAAAATTAGTTAGTGTTGATTATATATGACTACAATGTCTTAGACTTGATGGTGATGCTGGGTAGGAGTAGTGATTATGAGTACTATGATGATGATGAGGAGGAGTTGTTATTATAACTAGTGACGAAGTTGTTATATGATGTCTCATCATGGACGAAAATGATGATCATGAGGAGTTATATGACAATGATATATTATGATGATAAGTTGTTAATGATATTATGATGATGATGATGATGATGATGATGATGATGATGATGATGATGATAAGTTATTATGTCATTGGGTGAAAGAACCGCGGATTAGTTTCGAATGGATGGATCCAAAGTGACCATTGGTTACTTTGGATCCATGCACTTGAAACTAATCCAAGGTTCTTTCACCTAGTGATTTAATAACTCATTATGATGTAAAAACAATCTCTAAATTGCTATTGTATGAACAATTGTATACAGGAGTATGAATACGACCTACAATTCAGAAGAAATGGAATATGGAATAATAGTAGTAGCAGTTGTTTTCAAAAGCGCTACTAGTAATTAGCTGTAGCGATTGGCTTGGAAAGCGCTACTACTAAGTAGATATAGCAGTAGCGAGTGCCAGTAGGCGCTACTGCTAAGCTTTAGCGGTAGCACCGTATCAGTAGTGCGCTTACCCGCGCTACTGATAGGCCAAAAACCAGCGCTACTACTAGGCTTTTTCCTAGTAGTGTATGGGCATCTAGGTCCTGCTATTGGTTATTGACCGTAGAGGTTTCTCGGCCATGTCTGCATAGTTCTCGAACTCGCAGGGTCTACACACTTAACGCTTGGTGACGATATAAGTATAGTTCATACATTATGGTGGTTACCAAAGGTTGTTCGGAGTCCCGGATGAGATCTCGGACATGACGAGCAACTCCGGAATGGTCTCGAGTTGAAGATTGATACATTGGACGAAGGGTATTGGAGTCCGGAATTGTTCTGGGGGTACCGGGTGATGACCGGCATCACCGAAAGGGGTTTCGGGGGGCCCCATGGGCTAAGGGGAGGGGGGAAACCAACCCACTAAGCGGTTGTGCGCCCCCTCTCCCTTCCCCGCATAACCAGAAGGGGCGGGGACGCTCCCCTGGGGCAGTCACCCACTTTGCCTTGGGGGCCAAGGCTCTGGGGGGAGGGGGCGCACCAAAACCCATCTAGGTTTTTCCCCTAGTTGTCGCTAGCCCCCTGGGGAACCCTAGGGAGCCCCTCCTCCTCCCTTACCTCTATATATAGAGGGGTAGAGGGAGGGCAGCCGCACCCCATCTATGCCACGGTGTTGCCCTCCCACTCCCTTGTAGTCATCTTCTTCTTCGTGGTGCTTAGCGAAGCTCTGCCCAGATTTCTCCACCACCACCGCCACCCGCCGTCATGGTGCCGGAGGACTCGAGCTACTACTTCACCATCGCTCGCTGGATCAAGGAGGTGAAGGCATCATCAAGCCGTACGTGTGTTGAATGCAGAGGTGCCGTCCGTTCGGCACTTGGATCAGGAGTCTGCGGGACGGATCATGATTGGATTGCGAAGACGTTCGACTACATCAACTACATTTCTTAACGCTTCCGCGTTGCGATCTACAAGGGTATGTAGATGCAATCTCTCCTCTCATAGATGGTCATATCCTAGATTGATCTTGGTGAGCGTAGGAAAATTTTGTTTCCCATGCAACATTCCCCAACAGTGGTATCAGAGCTAGGTCTATGCGTTGTTGACATCACGAGTAGAATACAAAGGAGTTTGTGGGTGCTGATATTCAGATTGCTTCCTTCCTTGGTATTTTCTTGATTTGGCGGTATTGTGGGATGAAGCGGCCCGGACCAACTTTACATGTCCACGTACATGAGACCGGTTCCATCGAGAGACATGTGACTTTGTTGCATAAAGATGACTGGCGGGTGTCTGTCTCTCCCAACTTAGTAGAATCGGATTCGACAAAGGCAGTCATTGTAGAAGGTTAAATAGCAAATTGCATATCACCATTGTGGCTTTATGTAGGTAAGAATCGTTCTTGCTAAATACCCACAGGAGCCACGTAAAACATGCAACAACAATTAGAGGGCGTCTAACTTGTTTTTGCAGGGTATGTTGTGATATGATATGGCCAAAGACATGATGAGATATATTTGATATATGAGATGATCATGTTTTGTAATTGTTGATCACGACTTGCATGTTGATTAATACAACAACCGGCAGGAGCCATAGGGTTGTCTTTAATTATTGTATGACCTGTGTGTCAATTATTAAGCGTTATGTAATGCTTTACTTTATCGCTAAGCGGTAGCAATAGTAGTAGAAGCATGGTTGGAGGGACAACCCCGAAGGCAACACGATGATGGAGATCATGGTGTTATGCCGGTGCTTTGGAGATGGAGATAGAAAGCACAAGTTGATGGCCATATCATGTCACTTATGATTTGCATGTGATCTTAATCCTTTTATGCATCTTATTTTTCTTAGGACGACGGTAGCATTATAATATGATCATTCACTAAAATTTCAAGATAAAATTGTGTTCTCCCCAAGTGTGCACTATTGTAACAGTTCATCGTTTCGAAGCACAACGTGATGATCAGGTGTGATAGACTCTACGTTCACATACAACGGGTGCAAGCCTGTTTTGCACATGCAGAACACATGGGTTAAACTTGACGAGCCTAGCATGGCCTCGGAACATAGGAGACCGAAAGGTCGAACATGAGTCATATAGTATATATGATCAACATGGAGATGTTCGCCATTGAAACCACCTCATCTCACGTGATGATCGGACTTGGGTTGGTGAATTTGGATCATGTTACACTCAGACGACCGGAGGGATGTCGATTTGAGAGGGAGTTCTTAGGTAATATGATTAATTGAACTCATTTAACATGAATAATAGTTTAAGTTATCTTTGCATACTTATGTTGTAGATCAATGGCTCATGCAGTAGCTCCCCTGAATTTCGATGCATTCCTAGAGAAAGCTAAGTTGAAAGATGATGGAAGTAACTTTGTGGACGGGGCCCGTAATTTGAGGATGATCCTCAAGGCTGCCCAAAAGGCTTATGTCCTTGATGCACCACTTCGTGCACCACCCCCACTAGCAACTGTGGACGTTGTGAACTTCTGGCAGCCGTGTGTTGATGAATACTCAATAGTTCAGTGCGCCATGATTTGTGGCTTAGATCCGGGTCTTCAAAGGAATTTTGAACGTCATGGAGAATATGAGATGTTCCGGGAGTTGAAGTTTATCTTTGAGAAGAATGCCCGGATGGAGAGGTATGAGACCTCTAATAAGTTCTATGCCTGCAAGATGGTGGAGAACGGGTCTGTTAGTGAGCACATAATCAAAATGTCTGGGTACTACAACCGTCTGGCTGAGTTGGGAGTTGAGCTCCCGCCAAAGGCTATCACTGATAGAGTTCTTCAATCGCTACCGCCTATCTACAAGAGATTTGTGTTGAACTATAACATGCAAGGTATGAACAACCCAGTCTCCAAGCTATTCACGATGCTGAAAGTCGCCGAGTTAGACATCCAGAAGGAGCATCAAGGGTTGAAGGTGAATAAAACCACTAGTTTCAAGAAAGGCAAGGGAAAGAAGGGAAACTTCAAGAAGAGTAGCAGAGCAGGTGCTCCTCCTCCCATGAAGAAACCCAAGGCTGGACCCAAGCCGGAGATTGAGTGCTTCTATTGCAATGGAACTAGCCACTGGAAGAGAAACTACCCCAAGTATCTAGCCGACAAGAAGGGTGCCAACGTCAACAAATGTATATATGATATACATGTTATTGATGTGTGCCTTACCAACTCTTGTTGTAGTGCCTGGGTATTTGATACCGGTTCGGTTGCTCACATTTGCAACTCAAAGCAGGAACTACGAAATAGACGGAGGCTGGTAAAGGACAAAGTGACGATGCGTGTGGGAAATGGTTCCAAGGTTGATGTGATCGCCGTCGACACGCTCGCTCTTCAATTACCATCGGCATTAGTGATGAACCTGAATAATTGTTATTTAGTGCCTGCGTTGAGCATGAACATTATATATTGATCTTGTTTAATGTGAGATAGTTACTCATTTAAATCTGAGAATAATGGTTGTTATATTTATATGGGTAATATTTTTTATGGTCATGCACCCATTGTGAGGGGTTTATTCTTATTGAATCTTGATAGTGATGATACACATGATCATAACATTGATGCCAAAAGCTGTAGAATTGCTAATTATTGTACCACTTTCTTGTGGCACTGTCGCTTAGGTCATATTGGTGTAAAGCGCATGAAGAAACACCATGCTGATAGACGTTTGGAGTCACTTGATTTTGAATCACTTCACACATGCGAACCATGCCTCATGGGCAAGATGACTAAGTCACTGTTTTCCGAAACAATGGAACAGGCAAATGACTTGTTGGAAATCATACATAATGATGTGTGTGGTCTGATGAGTGTTGACACGCACGGTGGATATCATTACTTTCTCACCTTCACCGATGACTTGAGTAGATGTGGGTATATTTACTTAATGAAGCATAAGTCTAAAACGTTTGAAAAGTTCAAGCAATTTTAGAGTGAAGTTGAGAATCATTGTAACAAGAAGATTAAATTCCTATGATCCGATCGAGGGGGAGAATATCTGAGTTATGAGTTTGGCAATCACTTACGACAATGTGGAATCATTTCACAGTTGACGCCACCTGGAACACCACAACGTAATGGTGTGTCCGAACGTCGTAGTCGTACCTTATTGGATATGGTGTGTTCTATGTTGTCTCTTGCCAATCTGCCACTATCATTTTTGGGTTATGCATTAGAGACAACTGCATTCACTTTAAATAGGGCACCATCTAAGTCCGTCGAGACGACACCATATGAACTGTGGTTGGGCAAGAAACCTAGGTTGTCATTTCTTAAGGTTTGGGGCTGCGATGCTTATGTCAAAAGGCTTCAGCCGAAAAAGCTCAAACCCAAAGCGGACAAATGCATCTTCATAGGATACCGAAAAGAGACGATTCGTTATACCTTCCATCTCAGATCCGAAGGCAAAGTGTTTGTCACTAAGAAGGGTCCTTTCTCGAGAAGGAGTTTCTCTCGAAAGAATTGAGTGGGTGGAAGATAGAGCTTGATGAGGTTGTTGAACCTTTATTTCAACCAGTGAGTAGTGCAGCGCAGAAAGATGTTTCTGTGACACCTACATCAGTTGAAGAGGAAGCTAATGATAGTGATACTGAAGTTTCAGATCAAGTTACTATCAAACCTCGTAGGTCGACAAGGGTACATACAGCTCCTGAGTGGTAAAGTAACCCTATCTTAGATCTGATGTTCTTGGACAACAATGAAGCTACGAGCTATGGAGAAGCGATGGTGGGCCCGGATTCCGACAAATGGTTAGAGGCCATGAAATCCGAGATGGGATCCATGTATGAAAACAAAGTCTGGACTTTGGAAGTATTACCTGAAGGGCGAAAGGCTATTCAAAATAAATTGATCTTCGAGAAGAAGACGTACATGGACGGTAATGTCACCATCTATAAATCTCGACTTGTGGCAAAGGGGTTTTCACAAGTTCAAGGAGTTGACTACAATGAGACTTTCTCACCCACAGCAATGCTTAAGTCCATCAGAATCATGTTAGCAATAGATGTATTTTTTGATTATGAAATCTGGCAGATGGATGTTAAAATAGCATTCCTCGACGGTTTCCTTAAGGAAGAGTTGGATATGATGCAACCAGAAGGTTTTGTCGATCCACAAAATGCTGACAAAGTGTGCAAACTCCAGCGATCCATTTATGAACTGGTGCAAGCATCTCAGAGTTGGAATCTTCGCTTTGATGAGGTGATCAAAGCGTTTGAGTTTATACAAGTTTTTGGAGAATCTTGTATTTACAAGAAAGTGAGTGGGATCTCTTTTGTAATATTATACGTGGATGACATATTGTTGATTGGAGACAATATAGAACTTTTGGAAAACATGAAGGAATATTTGAACAAGAGTTTTTCAATGAAGGACCTAGGAGAAGTTGCTTTCATATTAGGCAATAAGATCTATAGAGATAGATCGAGACACTTGATAGGACTTTCACAAAGCATATACCTTGATAAGATTTTGAAGAAGTTCAAAATGGATCAGTCCAAGAAGGGGTTCTTGCCTATTTTGCAAGGTGTGAAGTTGAGTCACACTCAATGCTAGCGACTATAGAGGATAGAGAAAAGATGAGTGTCATCCCCTATGCCTCTGCCATAGGCTCTATCATGTATGCGATGATGTGCACAAGAACGGATGTCAGCCTTGCCATAAGTATGGCCGGAAGGTTTCAAAGTAATCCAGGAGTGGAACACTGGATAGCGGTGAAGAATATCCTTAAGTACCTGGAAAGGACTAAGGAAATGTTTCTCGTTTATGGAGGTGATAAAGGGCTCATCGTAAAGTGTTACGTCGATGCAAGCTTTGACACTGATCCGGATGACTCTAAGTCTCGAACCAAATATGTACATTCTAAATGGGGGAGCGGTAAGCTGGTGCAGTTCCAAGCAAAGCATGGTAGTTGATTCTACATGTGAAGCAGAGTACATAGTTGCCTCGGAGGCAACGAAGGAAGGTGTCTGGATGAAGCAGTTCATGACAGATCTTGGAGTTGTGCCCAGTGCACCGGACCCAATGACTCTGTTCTGTGACAACACTAGTGCCATTGCTATAGCCAAGGAACCAAGTTTCATAAGAGGACCAGACACATAAAGAGGCGCTTCAATTCCATCCGCGATTACATCAAGGAGGAAGACATACACATTTGAAAGATACATACAGATCTAAATGTTGCAGATCCATTGATTAAGCCTCTTCCAAGGGCAAAACATGATCAGCACCAGAACTCTATGTGTGTTAGATTCATTACCATGTAATACTAGATTATTGACTCTAGTGCAAGTGGGAGACTGTTGGAAATATGCCCTAGAGACAATAATAAAGTGGTTATTATTATATTTCCTTGTTCATGATAATCGTTTACTATCCATGCTATAATGTATTGATAGGAAACTCAAATACATGTATGGATACATAGACAACATGTCCCTAGTAAGCCTCTACCAGACTAGATCATTGATCAAAGATGGCTATGGTTTCCTGGCCATAGACAAGAGTTTTCATTTGATAATGGGATCACATCATTAGGAGAATGATGTGATGGGCAAGACCCAAACTATAAACGTAGCATATGATCATGTCAAGTTTATTGCTATCGTTTTCTGCATGTAAAGTATATGTTCCTCTGACCATGAGATCATCCAACTCACAGACGCCGGAGGAGTACCTTGTGTGTACCAAACGTTGCAACATAACTGGGTGACTATAAAGGTGCTCTACAGGTATCTCCGAGGGTGTCTGTTGAGTTGGCATGGATCAAGACTGGGATTTGTCACTCCGTATGACGGAGAGGTATCTCAGGGCGCACTCGGTAATACAACATCACAATGGGCTTGCAAGCAATGTGACCAATGGGTTAGTCACGTCATCTTGTATTATGGAATGAGTAAAGAGACTTGCCGGTGATGAGATTGAACTAGGTATGGAGATACCGACAGTCGAATATCGGGCAAGTAACATACCAATGGACAATGGGAACTGCATATGAGATTAGCAGAACCATTGACATTGAGGTTGAACCGATAAGATAGTCATAGAATATGTAGGAACCAAGATGGACATCTAGGTCCCTCTATTGGTTATTGACTGTAGAGGTGTCTCGGCCATGTCTGCATAGTTCTCAAACCCGCAGGGTCTACACACTTAATGTTTGGTGACGATACAAGTATAGTTTAGTCATTATGGTGGTTAATGAAGGTTGTTTGGAGTCCCGAATGAGATCCCGGACGTGACGAGGAACTCTGAAAAGGACTAGAGGTGAAGATTGATATATTGGACGAAGGGTATTGGAGTCCGGAATTGTTCCGAGGGTACCGGTTGATGACCAGCATCGCCGAAAGGTGTTTGGGGGGGCGACAAGTTTTGGGGGGGCATGGGTCAAGGGGAGGGGGCAAACCAGCCCACTAAGGGGTTGTACGCCCCCTGACCCTTTCCCATGTAACCAGAAGGGGTGGGGCGCTCCCCTAGGGTAGTCACCCCCTTTTCCTTTGGGGCCAAGGCTCCCGGGGGGGAGGCGTGCCAAAACCCATCTAGGGTTTTCCCCTGGTTGCCGCCACTCCCCCCTAGGGAACCCTAGGGCACGCCCTCCTCTTCTCTTCCCCCTATATATAGAGGGCAGAGGGAGGGCAGTTCCACCCCATCTATGCCACAGCGTTGCCCTCCCGCTCCCTCGTAGCCATCTTCATCTCCGTAGTTCTTAGAGAAGCTCTACCGAGATTTCTCCACCACCATTGCCACCACATCATCGTGCTGCTGGAGGACTCGAGCTACTACTTCACCATCACTCACTCAATCGAGGAGTTGAAGGGGTCATCTAGTCGTACGTGTGTTGAACGCGGAGGTGCCGTCCGTTCGGCACATGGATCAGGAGTTCGCGGGACGTATCATGATTGGATCACGAAGAAGTTCGACTACATCAACTGCATTTCTTAACGCTTCTGCTTAGCGAACTACAAGGGTATGTACATGCAATATCTCCTCTCGTATATGGTCATCTCCTAGATTGATCTTGGTGAGCGTAGGAAAATTCTGTTTCCCATGCAAGGTTCCCCAACACCTAGATCTTAGCTCGATGACCAAGAAAGGAAAGGAACACAATAGTTTACCCAGGTTTGGGCCACCTTGCGGTGTAAGACCCTACTCCTGCTTTGTGGTGGATTAGCCTCACGAGGGGATGCGGATGAACTAGTACATAGGGAGAACAACCTCGCGAGGTCTGCTCTACTGAGGGAATAACTTGAGGAAGTTTCGGATCGATCCCCTACTACGGTGGTGGCTAAGCTATATTTATAGTGGCCTCGGTCCTCTACCCCCAAAACGAAGGCGGGAAGGGATCCCACAGTGGCCAATTTTGAAGGGGAACAAGTAGTACATCTTATCTTGACAAAAGGTGGTCTTCGCCTACAAAGCCTCTAGTCGTGATGCTGCGGTGGGCTCAGTGATGACATCCGTCCCTCCGTCCTGGCGGTCTTGGTCTCGTTGTACGGGAATGGAAACCTTTGGTTGATTCCTTGGGAGCCTACGCCTACACTTGCCTCCTTAGCACTAAAGAGGGAACCTGCTCCACTGCACCAACTGGCGCCCGCCTGGCCTTGGTTGTCAGGGCTTGCGTCACCTCAACCTCATGAGGTGAGCACCTGCATAGAAATATCCGCTCCTCAGGAGCCGACCCGGGGATGCCGCTCCCTCCGGAGGTCTTGATGCCGCCCGCCTCGTGAGGCCTTGGCCCCATGTGAGGGTCATGTATTGGAGGTGTCATAGATGGGCCAGGCAATTGATGGAGCCACGCCATGGGCCGCAGGCGGGCAAGTCAGGGTACCCTGGTTCCCAGAACGCCAACAGTATCCCACGGGCCCAAGGCGCGCTAGGACTTGGCTTTGAGGCAAAGCCAAAGGGCAATAGCGGAGAGTTGCGGGCCCCTATCGCCTACTGAGTGGACGTGTGGCGCTTGATGGGACATGGGCGTCTCCACTTCCCCATGACGCCTCGGTAACTGCCTGTCTTGAAAACCGCCTGGCATACGCGGCCCAACCATCACTGCCCGTTGCACTTGCCTTCTGCTCCCCTCTTTCCTGCGAGCTCGTGCCTCCTTCGCCAGATTCCACGCCAGCTCCAATACACTCCACCGCCATGGCTCCTAGGTCAAAGAAGGGGAAAGCTTGTTTGACCGTGGAGCCCTCGCCGGGGTTGGAACCAGCGCTGGACCGGTCCATGGTGATCAACCAGGAGGGGCTAGACAAGGTTCGGCATGCCCTTTCCGCTGATTCCAAGGAGTGGAAGGCGTCAATGGTCTACCCTGCCTCCTGGGCCATGATTGATATGGAGGCCACCAAAATCCCCCTTCATCTCCATGCTCTTTTTGTCGGCTTGCTGCCTCCGTTCTTCGACTTCTTCGACGTCGTGCTTTCGCACTACCAGATCCACGCGTTGCATCTGGATCCCTGATCCATCACCGTCCTCTCCCCCTTTGCCTTTTTTGTGCGAGGACATCATGGGCATTGCTCCATCTATGGCCTTGCTCTGTCATTTCTTCTCGCTCGACTTGGTCGACAACAGGCAAAGCTCATGGTGTGTGTCCTTCCAGGCGGTGGCGGCGATAGCTGGTTCCGGCATCGAATTCACGCTCTGCCCAGATGCGAGGGGGTTCCGAAAACAGTGGGTGTACGTCGACGCCACTGTGCGCAGCCCCTGCTCCTCCTCCCATTGGTGCCGGTGGAGCCGAGCTTCGGCTGGGGACACGCAGAGATCATTGATCGACGACTCGCGCGTATCTTGTCCAGGAAGCCCAAGCTGACGGAAGCAGGGGTGACGATGGCGACGGTGGTGAGGGAGTTCGTCCGGTGATGCATCACCCCCCTCTAGGGCCATTCTTGCACAATGTGAGCCTTCACCGGCCCCGACGACCCATGAGGCTACAGGTGCCTTCGCTGCCCTCCAAGATGTTGCACACGGTGCTCCAACTCCTGACGGGTGACCCAGCGCCTGTTGTGCTCCCTACTAAGGGGTACCCTTTGTACAACTGCTCGAACGGGAGGGCCTTTGTCGAGAAGATGTTGCGCTTAGACGAGTGGGGGCTGCTCCTCGAGGGCCACGAGGGGCCTCGTGAAAACCCAATCTTGGTGGCTCCCATGATGTGCGCTCCAGAGGTAGCCGTGGGGGAGAAAGCATCGTCGAGCGCCCCTGAAGCGGCCGCTGGAGAGCAGGCGCCACTGCTCACTCCTGAGGTGGCCGCTGGAGAGCAGGCGCCACTGCGCACTCCTGATGTGTCCGCTGGAGAGTAGGCGCCACCGTGCACTCCTGAGGTGGCGGCCTCCGCCCCCGCTAGCGGCACGGCAGGAGCCCCGCCCCCAGACGCGGATGTCGTCCCCGCCATGAAGACTGTGCATCGGCTTGCGGCGCGCTCCTTCCAGACCTCGGGGTATCCCGCAAGAGGAAGGGGCTTAGGAGCCGCCACGGCTTTGTTCCATGGGCCCTGAAAAAGAGGAAGTGGATAGCCGTGGATGAGTAAGTACATTGCCCTCCGTGATTCTCGCATATCGCGTCCCTTCCTGACTTTTGACCCTCAAGATCCCTTTCAATGCGGGGTGAGCTCGTCCGGAGAACGACCTCCGGAGGCCTCTGGTCCGGTTGCGACCTCCGGCCTCTGGAGTCGGGTGGATTTGCATGAGGTGGTGTCCGCTCACGAGCCAAGGCCACTGGTGGTGGGCCACGGGCCTGCGCTCCTGGCGTCATCCTTCCGGAGTGACCTCTGGGGCACTGAGGCTCTGTCGTGGGCTCCTCCTCTTGTTCTTGCCGGTGGTTGGGCGATCCACGGGATGACTCCATCTTCAAGTAGCGGACCCGGGGAGCGGTCGAAGGGGCTCCAACCACCAGTCCCCCGCCGGAGATAGGTGAGACATCTCGTGCCTTCCCGGGAGACCAAGGCATGGAGAACGGGCCCGGCGAGCGTTGGAGCTCGGACTCGGGCACAATGTCGTGAGTCATGAACTTCTTAGGTAAGCAACGGGCGTGCTAGGCTGCCTTGGGTTGGAGCTTGCCGACATTGACACGCGGCTTGAGGGCCTCCGCCTGGTGCATGAGTGGCGCCAACTGAAGGTCGCCTTCAACTTCGGGCACTTGCAGCACAAGCGCTCCCACGCAGAGGCCGAGGAGGCCCTTCCAGCCTCTCAGAAGGATTGTGCCCACACCCTAGAGGAGGTCCGAGTTGCGGATCAACATCATAAGGCGGCCGAGGATTGTGAGAGGGAGCTTCGAGCCTCGAACGCTGCCCTTGAGCAGCAGGTCCAGGCGCACAGATCTGCCCTTGCAGTGCCGCTAGGTGGGACCCCCACAGATGAGGCAGGTGTCCGGGCACGCGAGGATGCGCTAAAGCTTGAGGCTCTAGAGCACAGCCTGGAGCGCAAGCGACTGGAGGTGATGGAGCATCAAGTAGCCTTCGTCGAGGACGCCCTTGGCACTCGGGAGTCAAGGATCCAACGAGAGGTCAACCAGAGGGTGGCAAGGATCTGCGAGGCTCTCGTCGAGGAGTACCGCCAGAAGATAGAGCTTGAAGAGGCTCGCTTCAAGCGGCGGCCCGTTGAACTGTAGGGCAAGGACGATGCGCTCAAGGTGAAGCTGGCCACGGCACAGTGGCGCGAGAAGGACGTCAAGGCGGCCCAGGCCACTACTAAGGCCTAATTGTCCTCCCTTCATCAGCAGGTTGAAGGCATTATGTCCCTTGTGGAGAGAGCCATGGATGAGACGGGCTAGAACGGAATGCTGCAACGCATGCGTTCCTTGATGTTCGAGGACCACAAGGTTAGGGCTAACTAGACCCTAGACACCATCTGCGATGAGAGTGTCTCACGCCCGTACGAAGTTGATGATGTCGGCTACCTTCTCTTCTTCACCGAGGTCGTGACATGCCTCGAAGGTGGGGTCGTGAGGTCGCGCTAGCTCGTCGAAGAGAAGAGCCATGACCTTCTTGGGCACACATTCTCATGGATCTTCAGCCACCTTCTTAGCCTCAATCCCGACTTCGACTTCAACGCCATGATAGCCCCCCTGGCGGGGCAATCCAGGGTGACCTGGCGAACTGGGAGGACGACCATGCGGACGACTTGATCCCTTGCCGACGATGTTACAGTGCTCGTAGCCGAAGAGGGCGGAGCTGATGGTGATGATGGCGACAGCAATGTTGGTGGTAGCGCGCCTTGCTAAGCTCGTGCTTCCCTATTTCCTGCCAAAATTTTGGGTACGGCCTCGTGAGGGGTGAAGGCATTTTTTGGACGGGCCTCCCCTATAATCTATGACACGATGATATGCCCTCTAAATTACTTTTTGAAAATATGTTGTCGTGAGCCAGAGGGCTCTCGACTAGAGTAGTAGGCATAGCTTAGCTTTCGAGTTCGCGACCTTGGACAGGTTCCTACACCCGGAGACGCGTTTCTCCTGAGGCAGGCCCTTCGGAGCCCCCAACCCGCGGAATCTCAAGAGGGTCTTGTGAGAGCTTAGGCCCAGCCTCCTGGTGTGCTTCCGCCTGGTGTAGGAGACGACGCACAAGTCACCGAATACCTACATAAACAATCAAGAACTTGCAACCAACGCGGTAAAGGGGTTGTCAATCCATTCACGGTCACTCGCAAAATTGAGATCTGATAGAGATAGATAAAAGGTAAAGTAAACTTTTTTGTTATTTTTGGTTTATAGATTGGAAAGTAAAGATTTCAAAATAGTAGGTCAAAAATTAGCAAGATGTAAACGAGATTCAATAATATGGAAAAGAGACCCGGGGACCATAGGTTTCACTTGTGGCTTCTCTCGAGATAGCATATATTACGGTCGGTGAACAAATTACTGCCGAGCAATTAATAGAAAAGCGCATACTTATGATGACATCAAAGGCAATGATCATGAACATAATCATCATGTTCGTGTTAAGTAGACCGACTCCTGCCTGCATCTACTACTATTACTCCACACATCGACTGCTATCCAGCTTGCATCTAGAGTATTAAGTTCATAAAGAACGGAGTAACGCATTAAGCATGATGACATGATGTAGATGAATTAACTCAAGCAATATGATGAAAACCCCATCTTATTATCCTCGATGGCAACAATACAATACATGCCTTGCTGCCCCTACTGTCACTGGGACGGGACACCGCAAGATTGAACCCAAAGCTAAGCACTTCTCCCATTGGAAGAAAGATCAATCTAGTAGGCCAAACTAAACCGATAATTCGAAGAGACTTGCAAAGATATCAAATCATGCATATAAGAATTCAAAGAAGAACCAAATAATATTCATAGATAATCTAGTTCATAAATCCACCATTCCTCGGATCTCAGCAAACACACCGCAAAAGAGTATTACATCGAATAGATCTCCAAGAACATCGAGGAGAACATGGTATTGAGAATCAAATAGACAGAACAAGCCATCTAGCTAATAACTATGGACCCTAAGGTCTGTGGTAAACTACTCACGCTTCACCGGAGAGGTAATGGTGTTGATGTAGAAGCCCTCTATGATCAAATGCCCATCCGGCAAGACGCCGGAGAAGGTCTCTAGATGGGATCTCATGGGTACAGAAGGTTGCGGCGGTGGAAAAGTGGTTTCGTGGCTCTCCCTGGTCTTTTTAGGGTATAAGAATATATATAGGCGAAGGAACTAGGTCAAGGGAGCTACGAGGGGCCCACAAGAGTGGGGGCGCTACCCCCTGGGTGTGCCCTCCTACCTCGTGGCTTCCTCGTTGTGTCTCCGACTTCATCTCCAAGTCTTCTGGTTTTCTTTCGGTCCAAGAAAGATCATCACGAAGGTTTCATTCCATTTGGTATCCCTTTTTGCAAAACTCTAAGATAGGCAAAAAAAATAGAAACTAGCACTTGGCCCTCGGTTAATAGGTTAGTCCCAAAAAATAATATAAAATAGCATATTAAAGCCCATTAAATATCCAAAACAGATAATATTATAGCAAGGAACAATAAAAAATTATAGATACGTTGGAGATGTATCAAGCATCCCGAAGCTTAATTCATGCCTGTCCTCGAGTAGGTAAATGATAAAAACAAATTTTTTGATGTGGAATGCTGCTTAACATATTTATCCATGTATTTTCTTTATTGTGGCATGAATGTTCAGATCTGAAAGATTCAAGACAAAAGTTTAATATTGACATAAAAACAATAATACTTCAAGCACACTAACAAAGCAATCATTTATTCTCAAAATAATATGGCCAAAGAAGGCTATCCCTACAAAATCATATAGTCTGGCTATGCTCTATCTTCATCACACAGAATATTTAAATCATGCACAACCCTGGTTTCAGCCAAGCAATTGTTTCATACTTTAGTATTTTCAAACTTTTTCAATCTTCACGCAATATATGAGCGTGAGCCATGGACATAACACTATAGGTGGAATAGAATGGTGGTTGTGGAGAAGACAAAAAGGAGAAGATAGTCTCACCTCAACTAGGCGTATCAACGGGCAATGGAGATTCCCATCAATAGATATCACTATGAGTGAGTAGGGATTTCCATGCAACAGATGCACTAGAGCTATAAGTGTATGAAAGCTCAAAAAGAAACTAAGTGGGCGTGCATCCAACTTGCTTTCTCACGAAGACCTAGGGCATTTTGAGGAAGCCCATCATTGGAATATACAAGCCAAGTTCTATAATGAAAAATTCCCACTAGTAGATGAAAGTGACAACATAGGAGACTTTCTATCATGAAGATCATGGTGCTACTTTGAAGCAAAAGTGTGGAAAAAGGATAGTAACATTGCCCCTTCTCTATTTTTCTCTCATTGTTTTGGGCCTTCTCTTTCTTTTGTGGCCTCTTTTCTTTCTCTCTTTTTTTCGTCCGGAGTCTCATCCCGACTTGTGGGGGAATCATAGTCTCCATCATCCTTTCCTCACATGGTATAATGCTCTAATAATGAAGATCATCACACTTTTATTTACTTACAACTCAAGAATTACAACTCAATACTTAGAACAAAATATGACTCTATGTGAATGCCTCCGGCGGTGTACCGGGATGTGCAATGATTCAAGAGTGACATGTATGAAAAAAAGTATGAACGGTGGCTTTGCCACAAATACGATGTCAACTACATGATCATGGGCATGGAGGGTTTAAAGCGAATTTCTTCATGTACTTAGGAGTAACATATCTGTACTCCCTCCATTCTCTTGCCCATCTCCATTCAATCCTCTGAATGCGCACTTTGCGCTGATTTTTGTTCTCTTTGCCAAATTTTGCTTCATCAGGTGTGCAATAATCCTTGTATATGTCATCAGGGATTTCGAAAGCAGACATGACCTCAGGCTTCTTTCCTCCTTTCTGCGGTCTCTTTCCTTCAGCCATATTCTTCAGATGAGGAATTTGAACAATTGAGCACTGTGAAGAAGTATGCAGTTTTTCTTCGAGGAACGCTGCAAATGAGTTAAGTTGATGAGAACCTAGTGATTCAGCAGCGGACATGAGTACTTGTGAACAGAGTGTAGGTGCGAGAAATTTGGAGAGGTCATATACGTTCTCAGAAGATTTTTCGAAAAGACAAGTTTTGAGGAATTTGACCAGTTGAGCCTTGAGGAATTTCACTAAGCGTTCTTTGTCTTAGGTTCCAGAGTTGTACAGATCGAAAATCCACACAATTGAGGAATCTTGAAGAAAATGAGTGCTTAGGGAAATGGATCAAGAGCATACAGTGTGTGAGGTGTTCATATGTGTGAAGATTTGAAGAATAAGACACCTTTGAAGATTTTCAGGAAAGCTTGAGAATCAAAGTGAGTAATAAAAGTAACTTTTAATTACTCAAACGAAGAACACGATTTAACCGAGATGAGCAGAGGTGAAGTTCGTCACGTTAGATCTCCCACGCCCTAACTTGGCAGAGGGAAACAACTACGGCGGCGGAGTGAAGATTTCCGCAACCGGCGCGAGTACGACGGCGACGAGGTCGAGGCAGCGAAGCTCTTCCTCACCGGCGATGATGGAGTAGCGGCGGCGCTAGGGTTTGAGGAGCTCGAGCGATAGAGAGCAGCCGAGCGGAGTAAATGAAGTGAGGAAGGGGAGAGGGGTATTTATAGCCACGGTAAAAACTGTTCGCCCGAAGATTTTGGGACGAACATGCCCCTGCCCTTTCTCCTTCACGTGACATGTGTCACCCACGTACTGTGCAGATGAGATCGTGTAAGATCGTGGGTGAATATAATAATGCATCGTGGGATGCGGAACGGTTTGAGCGGTAAAACCGAAAATCTGGATAAGATTTGTTTTAAAGTTTCGTTCGCAATTTCTTCAGCTGACAAGGACACAGTGAAGACTTTGAACGAGTTTCAAATAGAACGCACATGAAGAATTTGTGAATAGATTGGGTTGAGTATAGCATAGAGGGGGAAGGGTCCGATCACATTCACTTAGCAGAAAAAACATCTTGAAGAATTAGCCATAAGTGAATGCTGTAGAGGACATAAACTCATCTATATATAGCCAATGAAGAAAAACGACGGAAACATTGAAGATTTTGCAAAGTTGAAGAATTTGAAAAACTGAAGAATTCAAAAATGAGGAAAAACTCAAATTGAAGATTTTCAACTTTTGTGGTGGCGTGACCCACCGTATAAGAATGATGATTTCAGACACCGCGTACAATTGTCGTAGGGTTCTGAAAATCAAATTCTTCATTAATTTCTTCACACTTAGAGTGTTATTCTTCATTGATTGAAGAAAAACGTTTCTTCATGTGTTGCACATCTAAGTCATCAATTTTGCATAAGTGTTAGGATGTGTGTCCTTTTCAAAGAACATTCGAAGATTCTAAGATATTTAGCTCACACCGCAACTTGCTAAATCTCTTCTCATCCAAGGGCTCAGTGAAGATATCAGCTAGCTGTTCTTCAGTCTTCACGTGCTCGATGGAGATGTCGCCCTTCAACACATGATCACGAAGAAAATGATGACGAATCTGTATGTGCTTTGTCTTTGAGTGCTGAACTGGGTTGTGAGCAATCTTGATGGCACTCTCATTGTCGCAGAGGAGAGGCACATTCTTCACGTTGATTCCATAGTCCTTGAGGGTTTGCTTCATCCAAAGCAGTTGAGCACAGCATGAGCCAGCAGCAATGTATTGAGCTTCAAAGATGAGCGGTGATACGTAGTTCTGTTTCTTCGAGGACCAATGGACCAAAGATCGTCGAGGAAATGACAAGTGCGGATGTTGACTTGCGGTCCACACGGTCACCTGCATAGTCGAGTCGAATATCCAATGAGATCAAAAGCAGAGCCCTTGGGGTACCATAATCCTAGTGTTGGTGTGTGAGCTAGATACGAAGAATATGCTTCACAGCCTTATGGTGTGATTCCTTCGGTGCAGCTTGAAATCGGGCATACATGCAAACACTAAGCATTATATCTGGCCTAGATGCACATAAGTACAATAAAGAACCAATCATGGAGCGGTATACCTTGTGATCGAAGTCAATACCATTTTCATCAGTGCATAGATGGCATTTGTGGGCATAGGAATTTTGACGCCTTTGCAATCTTGCATGCCAAATTTCCTCAGTACATCTTTGAGGTATTTCTCCTGAGATATGAATATGCCATTGCGCTGCTGATGAATTTGAAGACCTAAGAAGAATTTCAACTCTCCCATCATAGACATTTGATATTCTTCACTCATCATATAGGCAAATTCATCACTATAACGTTGGTCAGTACAGCCAAAGATAATATCATCAACATATATTTGGCACACAAACAGTTCACCATCATAAGATTTAGTAAAGAGAGTAGGGTCGAGTGAACCGGGTATAAAGCCATTCTTCATGAAGAATTCCTTCAATGTATCATACCACGCCCGAGGGGCTTGCTTGAGGCCATACAGGGCCTTATTGAGTTTGAAGACTTTGTCAGGATTCTTTGGATCTTCAAAACCTGGGGGTTGAGCAACATATACTTCTTCCTCAAGCTTCCATTGAGGAATGCACTTTTCACATCCATTTGATATAAGATGATATCATGATGATTAGCATAAGCAAGTAATATGCAAATAGCCTCAAGTCTAGCAACAGGTGCAAAAGTTTCATCAAAATCAATTCCTTAAACCTGTGTGTAGCCTTGAGCTACTAGTCGTGTCTTATTCCTCACCACAAGGCCATTTTCATCTTGCTTGTTGCGGTAGATCCACTTTGTGCCAATGATATTATGCTTACGAGGATCCAGGCGATTGACCAATTCGAGACATTGTTAAGCTCGAATCGATGTAATTCTTCTTGCATAGCCTGAATCCACTCCGGCTCAGAAATGCTTCATCTACCTTAGTGGGCTCTGTGATAGAGACAAAAGCATAGTGCCCACAAAAGTTAGATAAATGTGAAGATTTTGAGCGTGTCAGAGGACCTGGTGCGCTAATGTCATTGATGATCTTCTCCACTTGCACTTCTTTTGCAACGCGAGGATGAGCAGGTTGTCATTGAGAATTTGATCAGCATTTTCTTGACACCATTTTCCTCGGGATTTTCTTGGTGGATCAGCTCGGCGTTCTTCATGAATAGGAATGAATTCTTCACAGATTCTTGAGAGGAATGACATCCTCAGTTGCCTTAAGCTTGATAGCATCCTCAGTTGCTGGTTCATCTAACACAGAAGGTAGGTGCTCTCTTTGCGAGCCATTAGTTTCATCAAACCGCACATCTACAGTGTCAACAATCTTGTGAAGAACAATGTTGAAGACTCTGTAGGTGTGCGAGTCCTTTCCGTAACCAAGCATAAAACCTTCATGTGCTTTCGGTGCAAATTTAGAGTTGTGGTGAGGATCTCTAATCCAACATTTAGCACCGAAGACTTTGAAATAACTCACATTGGGTTTCTTGTTAGTGAGGAGTTCATAGGCTGTCTTCTTGAAGAATTTGGGAAGATATACTCTGTTGATGATGTGGCATGCAGTATCAATTGCATCAATCCAAAAACGCTGAGGCGTTTTGTATTCATCAAGCATAGTGCGAGCCATCTCAACAAGAGTTCTGTTCTTGCGCTCCACGATGCCATTTTGCTGAGTATAGGGAGCAGATAACTCATGAGTAATACCAAGTTCATCAAGATAGGCATCAAGACCGGAATTCTTGAACTCAGTTCCATTGTCACTTCTGATGTGCTTGATCTTCACACCAAAGTTGGTTGACGCCCTCGAGGAAAATCGTTTGAAGACTTCCTGCACTTCATGTTTGTAAGTAACAATGTGTACCCATGTATATCGAGAGTAATCATCAACAATGACAAAACCATATAGAGATGCATCATTAGTGACCGCTGAGTAATGATTAGGTCGAAGAGGTCCATGTGAAGCAATTGAATGGACGTGTAGTGGTCATGATAGTCTTATTGGATGCTTGGCCTTGGTCATTTTTCCAGCTTCACGGGCTCCACATAAGTGATCCTTGAGAATTTGACATTCTCAATGCCAATGACATGCTTCTTCTTCGCAAGCGTGTGCAAATTCCTCATGCTGCGTGACCAAGTCGTCGATGCCATAGCCAGCCTTCGAAGCTTTTGCGGTAGACACACGGCTGGTTGTGGTCCTGTAGAGAAATCAACAATATACTGATCTCCTCCTAAAGCCTTGAAGACTTTGGAATTGTCGACTTCCATAATCACAACACAGCGATACTTGCCAAAGACAACAACCATATCAAGATCACAAAGCATTGAGATCGACATGAGATTGTATCCTAAGGACTCAACAAGCATGACTTTGTCCATGTGTTTATCCTTAGAGATTGCAACCTTACCAAGACCCAATACGACTTTTGGCTTTGTCAGCAAAGATGATATGCTTCAGAGGTGACGGTGATAAGGGAGCATCCATCAATAGATTCTTGTCACCAGTCATGTGATTTGTACATCCACTATCGAGGACCCATTCAGTAGTTTTGGGTTGATCATCCTGCAGATGAATTAGTGTAGCTTACAATCTCATATGCTTTATCAGTGAAGAATATGATATCAAGTTCATCAGATGAATTTCAACAAGCAGTAAACAGATATAGCAGTACTAGGACGTGTGAAATGAAAGTTCATTTCATCATGATTCGCTTGCGTCCTTTCAGGCACTTTCGTCAGGTCCCCAGCAAATTCTTCAGACATTAAAGCACGTCTGGAGACCTGACCCTGCAGAAGAGATTAGTTCTTTTTCTTCACCACCCACATCTGAAGGGGTGGCAAATTGTTCATCACTCTGCGAGCACCATATGAAAAAGGTGGCAAAGATGCCAAACCATTTCGTTTCACATAAGAGGGGTTAGGGTAAGCATATGAATAAGCAGAGAAATTCTTCGAGGACTTATGAACATAATGGTTTGAAGAATAATGCACATATTCATAGCCCTTAGCTCTACCCTACGACACAGAGTTGTTAGCACGATGATAATCATATGAGGACTTTGATCCATGTGAGGAATTTGGTCCGTATGAGGACTTGGATCCATATGAAGAATTTGGTCCATGTGAAGAATTCGATCTGGAGTTCCTGTTCCTCACAGGTGGTGTCATGAGGACATTCACCTGAAGACTTTCAACATGACTTTTGGGAACCCAGATTTTCTTCATAGGGGAGCCGTTCCTGCAATTAGTGCCAACATATCTAGCAAATACTTCACCATTCTGATTTTTGAACAGTTTATAGTTGGAGTCAAATGACTCATCACAAGAATGAGGAGATTCACATGTAAAGCCAGATAAGTTAGATGGATCAACTGGAGGTCCCTTTGCAAAGCAACCCATGAGGTTTTGGGGTACTGCCTCGGGCTTCCATTATGTTCCATCAGCATTGAGTTTCCTCTCAAAGGCAATACCCTCTTTCCTAGGGTTTCTGTTGAGGATCTGCTTTTAAGCACATCACATAGATTTCGATGCCCTTGAGGCTTTTGTACATGCTGTCATGTACAATTCCTTCACCCTGCATTGTCGGTGATACTAGCAATGTCCTCGGATGAGGAATTAGTGATAGCAGAGGCAGATGAAGAATTTGTAACGGTTGAAGCATTTGAACATTCAGGTGAAGAATTAGCAGATTCACGTTCAATGCACTTTAAGCATGGAGGAACAAATTCTTCCTGAAAAGTGCTGATTTGTTGAGCTAGTAATGAATCACGCTCCTTCTGAAGATCTTCATAACACACTCTTAGCTTTTCAAGATCTTCCTTTCTTTGAAGAGATTCAGAGGAAAGCTTTTCGTGATCTTGCTTTTCTTGAAGAAATTCATAAGAAAGTTTCTCATGATCAGATAAGAGAGTGTTATGATGACTTTGAAGGTTATCAAACCTAGATGAAGTCTCTGAAGATTTTCGATCGGGGCTTTAGTGCGATCCATTTCTTCACCCAACATATCATCACTTTTGTCTAGCATGTTTTGAACCTTTTCAGAAGCCCGTTGTTGTTTTACAGCAATCTTAGCAAGTTTAGAGTAGCTGGGCTTGAGATCCACATCAGATTCATTTTCACTAGATTCAGAGGAGTTGTATTTGAGTACCATAGCACCTTTCGCCATGATGCAATAGGTGGGAGCGTAGCCATCATTATCTTCATCAGGCTTGTCGGTGGGGTCAGTTTCTTCAGTGTTGAAGATGGACTTGCTGACGAAAGAAGTAGCGACGGCCAGACTCGCCACACCAGATTCAGATTCTTCAGATGCCTCCTCTTCATCATTTTCCTCAGATTCAGCTTCAGAGTCCATTTCCTTGCCAATGAATGTCCGAGCCTTCTTGGAGCTGCTCTTCTTGTGAGATGAAGACTTCGAGGATTTTGATGACGAAGATTTTGATGATTTCTTCTTCTTCTTTGTATCATCAGAACTGTAATCCTTGTATTTCTTCTTCTTCATTTCCTTTTCCCACTGAGGACAATCTTGAATATAGTGACCAGGTTTCTTGCATTTGTGGCACAACCTTCTCTTATAGTCACTAGATGAAGAATCACTGCTTCTTGAGGATTTTCCGAAGCGACCACGTTTTGAGAACTTCTGGAATTTCTTCACAAGCAGTGCTAGCTCCTGGCTCAATTCTTCAGGATCACCAAGGCTACTACCAGAATCCTCATATTCACAGTCAGACATAGCCTTGGCCTTCAGGGCACGTGGTTTGCCATAGTTTGAACCATAGAGATCTCTCTTTTCAGCAAGCTGGAACTCGTGAGTATTTAGCCTTTCGAGGATATCGGCAGGATCAAGAGACTTGTAATCAGCACGTTCTTGTATCATCAGTCCCATAGTATCAAATGAGGAATCAAGCGATCTCAACAGTTTCTTCACTACTTCATGATAAGTGATGTCAGCGGCACCGAGGGCTTGAAGCTCATTTGAGATGTCAGTGAGGCGATCAAAGGTTTGTTGGACATTTTCATTGTTGAGTCTTTTGAAGCGGTTGAAGAGATTTCGAAGAACATCAACTCGAGAGTCATGCTGAGTTGAGACTCCTTCATTCACTTTGGACAGCCTATCCTAGATAAGCTTAGCAGTTTCCAAAGCACTCACTCTTCCATACTGTCCTTTGCTCAGATGGACACATATGATATTCTTCGCTTGAGAATCGAGTTGCTTGAATCTCTTCACATCGGTAGCGTTCAGTGAGGGTGAGACAGAGGGAACACCATTTTCCACAACATACCAGAGATCGTTATCAATTGCCTCAAGATGCATTCGCATCTTGTTCTTCAAGTAGGGGTAGTCCGTCCCATCAAAGGTAGGACACCCAGCCGAGACCTTGATCATACCTACGGTCGACATAACTAAAACTCCAGGCGGTTAAACCAAAATCACACGAAACAAGGGAGTACTTCGCTCTGATACCAATTGAAAGTGCATTATATCGACTAGAGGGGGGTGAATAGGCGATTTTAATGAATTCTTCACTGAGGAATTTACTGGTGAGGAAATTCCTTAGCGAAGAACTACTTGCAGCGGAATAAGTACTCAGAAGTAAGCGTAACAGGATACAAGCATGGTCATCATGATGAAATGAAGACAAGCACAGAGTACAGAAAGCGTAATCACAGGATAACACAAGATGAAGACAAACAGACTGAAGAAATTGAACTGAGGAAATTGAGAAAGTCTTCAGTCAAAGTCTTCAAACACAGATATGAACGAACACTCAACACAGTAATGAGGAAATGAAAGGGTTGAGGAAATAGAACCGGTTAGTTGGTGAAGACAATGATTTGGTAAACCAGTTCCAACTGCTGTCTCAGTTGTATGTCTGGTTGGAGCGGCTGAGTATTTAAACTCGAGGACACGCAGTCTCGGACACCCAGTCACTGAGCCGCAACTCAGGACACCCAGTCCTCACCGTATTCTCCTTGAACTAAGAGCACACAAGCCTCGTCCAATCACTCATGGTAAGTCTTCAGGTGACTTCCAAACCTTCACAGACTTGGTCACTCGGCGATCCACAATTCCTCTTGGATGCTCTAGACCTTGACACCTAACCGTCTGGAAGAAGCACAGTCTTCAAAGGTAACAAGCGTCGGATCCACGCAGGATCAATTTCTTTAGTGATGCTCAATCACTTCGTGTTTGTGGGGGTTTGGTTTTGGGATTTTCCTCCCTTGATGATTTTCGCTCAAAGTCCTGGGAGGATGGGTTGCTCTCAAATGACAAGTGTCAAGTTCTCTCGGAGCAGCCAACCAACTAGTGGTTGTAGGGGCGGCTATTTATAGCCTAGGGAGCAGCCCGACATGATAAGAAATAAATGCCCTTCAATGATATGACCGTTAGGTGGATAAGATATTTTGGGACAACCGGCGCGCAGTGCAGCAACGGTCGGAAATTTGACTCTCAACTTCCTCAGGGCTTGCCCTTCAATGATATGACCGTTAGGTGGATAAGATATTTTGGGACAGCCGGCGCGCAGCGCAGCAACGGTCGGAAATTTGACTCTCCACTTCCTCAGGGCTATCATGTTCCTCACTGTGTAGGCAATTCGCACTGGCGAATTCCTAACTCCTCGATCAGAAGAAGTCCTCAAGTGACTGTAAGAACTGCGTCTCATCCATCAAGAAATTGACTTAACTGTATGAGATTTCCAATGGCTTCACTTGAAGGGATTGGTAGGTGTAGGATTTTTAGTTGAGCATCACATGGAAATTTTTCCTTAGTATTTCCTCGACCCCCTTTTACAGTACGGTGTTTCCCATGACTCAAGAAAGAGAAAATGTAACTACGGAAACAAAAGCCTTCACGCTTCATGTTCCTCAAATGAATACCAAGTCTTCAAGGTCACACCAATTTCTTCAATTTCAAAGTCTTCAGAAAGTCTTCAGAATATCAAAGTCTTCAGTCGAAGAACTTCATTTTTAGGGGTCGACTTTCTCTGTGAATATCAAACTCCTTATAGACTTATAGACCTGTGTACACTCACAAACGCATCAGTCCCTTAACCTATAAGTCTTCAATACACCAAAATCACTAAGGGGCACTAGATGCACTTACAAGAACGGCAGGATGGAGGTCATCGTGGAGCCCAGGACGGCGTCATCATCAGAGCCTTTGGCAGTCGAAGACCAACTTTAGTCAGGATAAGTGTACTAGATGTTCGCCTTCAAAATGGCCAATTGTTGGCACCCTTCCCGCTCATTATTTGGGAAGAGGCCCAGGGCCTCCCTCTATAAATGGAGCTAGCCACCACAGGGCAAGGGACGGACGGATCAATCAGAGAGAGAGACAGAGAGAGAAGCGACTGAACTCACCCAAGGCTGTTCTCCCTTTGTATTGTTCATCATCAGCCCCCAAGGCAATCCACCACACCACACACTAGAGTAGGGTATTACACCACAATGGTGGCCTGAACCAGTATAAACCTCGTTTCCTTTGTGTGTTCTTCTTTCTAGCCTAGATTCCTTGCGAGCCATCGGGAAGAGAGTTGGTAGGGGAAAGATCTTCGTGCGTACCCCAGAGTTCGAACCTCAAGGGTCTGCCAGAACCCGAAATCCGACATTTGGCGCGCCAGGTAGGGGTGCGCCAGAATCTTTCTTCCGTTGTTCGTGTGTGATCTTCCGTCGTGATGGCTAACGCTCGTCGGGCTCGCGCCAAGCGTCGGGCTGCTCTCGCCACCCGCGTCGCCCCGACGGCGCCCGTCGGTGGAAGCCCCCGTCGTTCCCCGTCGCCTGCCGCCAAAGCCGCCACCGGCCCGGCGGGAACAAGCAGCAGGCCTCGTCCCTGCATCCTTCGGTGCGGCGAGAAGGCCGCACCGCCACCCCGTCACTGACCCCAGCCGGTTCGTCGTCCAACGGCCGTCGCGCCCCCACGGACGCTCACGGTGTGCTGATCCTGGCACGTGAGCTCCTGCACTACCGTCCCGTCGACGACCTCTACGAGGACTGGCTCGCTGCATCACTGAGCTCGTCAGCGCCGCAGGGGGCTCTCCTCTGCCATCTCTCTCGCTGCCTCGCCCTCCATCCTGCGCAGGAGGCGAGGATCAGGTGGTGCCTCCGCCACCTCCTCCCCAAGAAGGCGCCCTGGCTCCGAGGCACGCGGCCCCAGGACGAGACCCTCCACGTCCGGCGCCCACGCGACAAGAAAGGAGCTGCCAAGAAATCCCTCATCCTCAAGAAGGTGCTCGCGTGCTCCCAGCACCGGTACGCCATGACCACATCCCTGCACCACCACGTCAAGACCCCGCACTACTCCAAGCGGCGGCGCGTGGGAATTTCCAAGAGCAAGCACCGCACCAGCAAAGGGCTCTGGTGGCCACCGCAGGCTGCTGCGCCTTCACCCCCGACCTACGCAGTGTTACATGGCCAGGCAAGTTCAAGCTTGACCTGCCCCCTCGCTACGATGGCACTGCAAACCCCGCGGAGTTCCTACAGCTCTATGAGCTGGGCATCGAAGCCGCCAACGGGGACGAAAAGGTCATGGTGAATTGGTTTCCCATGGCGCTCAAGGACAGTTCCCGCACTTGGCTCCTGAACCTGGCTCCTGGCACGATCTCCTCCTGGGACGAGATGCGCACCCGCTTCATCGCCAACTTCCAAGGCACTCGTGACCGGCCTCCGGCCATGAGTGACCTGCGCCACATCAAGCAACAGCCAGGAGAGACCCTGCAGAAGTACATCCAGCGCTTCAACAACGGTCGCCTCAAGATCCACAGGGTGACTGAGGAAGCCATCATCTCGTCCTTCTCCGATGGCGTGCGTGACATCAAGATGAAAGAGGAGCTAGCAATCCATGAAGACATGTGCACATCCCTGGAGCTGTTCAACCTGGCGACCAAGTGCGCTAGGGCTGAGGAAGGACGCCTCTCCCTCCTCGAGCTGCCGGCTGCCGATCTAGAAGAGAAGAAGCCCAAGGTCAAGGACATGAAGCGTAAGGTAGCTGTTGTGCTCGCAGCAGAGCCAGACACCAAGCAAAGCAGGGATCAGATGTAACGCCCCGGATTCGATGCGCCAGGTGTCTGCCAGTTATTCGCCATTGTTGCCATGTCATTTGCTTGCGTTTTGCACTTTGCCATGTCAACATCTGCATTTCATATCATGTCATCATGTGCATCGCATTGGCATACGTGTTCGTCTCATGCATCCGAGCATTCTCCCCGTTGTCCGTTTTGCAATCCGGCACTCCTATGTCCTCCGGCGTCCCCCTTTTGCCTCTTTTCGTGTGCGGGTGTTAAACTTTCTCGGAATGACCTAAGGTTTGCCAAGCGGCCTTGGTATAGCACCGGTAGACTGCCTGTCAAGTTTCGTGCCATTTGGAGGTCGTTTGATACTCCAACGGTTAACCGGGTAACCGTAAAAGCCTCTTTTGTGTGCAGCCCAACACCCCTTCCAAAGTGACCCAAAACCCACCTAACTCCCCTCCATGCTCTCGGTCGATCGATCACGATCGCGTGGCCGAAAACTGCTCCTCATTTGGACTTTCCTAGCTCCCTCTACCTATAAATATGTGACCCTCCCCGAATTTTCGCAGTCCAACCCTAGCCCTCTCCTCCTCGCGCCACGGACATGTCCGCCCACGGACGCGGCCCACCTCCGCCACCACCTCACCCGGCCAATCGAGGCTGCCACGTCATCTCCGCCGCCTCCATCCTCCACTCCGAGCCGCCACGTGTCTCCGCCCGTCCCAGCGCCCGCCCGCTGAGCCCACGCTTGGCCTGGGTCCTGTCCGCCGCCGGCCTGGCAGGCTGCGCCGCCCGGCTGAGCCGGACCCGTCGCCGGTGTGCATGCCACCGCCGCCGCGTCCTGTCGCGGCGCTCCTCCACCGCCTCGCCGCCGTGGCCAGGCGTGGCGCGGCCCAAGGTCCGAACTCCAGCGCCGCCCAGCGCCTCGCCGCCGGATCTCGGCGCCACCTCGCCGCCCGCACCGCCTCACGGCACCGCCATCCTCCGCCGGTGCCGCCCGCCACCGCGCGGTTAGGCCCAGCGCGGTGCGGCCCCCCCCCGCCGGCTGCCCTCCGCCTCCGGCGTCCCGGCCGGATCCGGGACGGGACCGGCCGGATCCGCCACCCCCGGCCCTTTTCCTCAACTCCGGCCGGCATCCTCCTCTTCTCCGGTGAAGCTCCGGCGAACCTTGGTTCGCGTGCCCATGAAGAACCCTAGATCTGAGGTTGACTTCCCCCCTCTGTTTTTCCCTAAGTCCCGAAATATTTGACATTATCATGCCATGTTCATCATGATGTATCTCTGCATCCGTTGCTCTGTTTTGTGCGTGTAATATGTCAAATTGTTTGCCTTGACGAGTACTTCATTTCATTCCATTGCATAATTTTCATTTGAGCTCATCTTGATGCCTGAAATGCTGTTGGAAGAGTGCATGTTGATGTTAATCTGCTGAAACTGTTATAACTTGTTGTTTTGTCATTTTTTCCATGATTGATGAGTGCATCCTATGAGGTTGATGTCTACATGTGTTTTGATCTATGCCATGCCATCTTTCCAGGGGTGTTAACCATGTATTTTTGTGAGTTGTGTGCTGAGTGCATCAAGCTTGTTAAGTAGGGTACTTGTTGTTGCTGTTTTGCTAGGCAGATTCTGTTATATTTTGTTGCTATGTAAACCTGCTCCTACAAGTCATTGTGTGCATAATCTGGAGATGTTCCATAAACATGTTTTGATCTACATGTCTTGCTCTATCCATTAATGCCCTTGGTTGCAATTATAGCCTGCTGTAGCATGTTGTTATCTTGCTCCAAAGTTGCTTCATAATGTTGTTGTCAGCCTGTTAACATTAAGTTCACTTGTTCCCATATGTTTTGCTAGTGTTCCATGCACCCTATGACCTTGATCTTTCCATGATATGTTGTTGTAACATGTTGTTTGCTTGCTCTAAACATTGCAACCTGAAGTTATTTCTGCTAAAGTCTGAAACTGTTATTATTTGCAATCTTACCATGTGTTTTGGAGCATGTTCTATTGATTTCTGGAGATAGCTCAGTGCTCATGTTTTGTTATGCTTTACCTGTACTTCATGCCCATGCCTTTTGTTATTATGTTGGGGTGCTGTAGCTTATTATTTTGATGCTTGTAATATGCCTAGTTGCTGTTATGGACAGATTGTTGCTATGACTTGTATAGAGTGTATGTGTTGCACCGTTGCTCCGTTTTGAGTGTGCTCTATATGAAACTTGCTTGATTTTGCACTTAGTTTCATATTACCATGTTGCATCCTTGTTTTGGTGTGGTCGCTTGATGTTTGGGTGCATTTTGCATCAATGCCATGTTTAACTTGTTTTGCTCATATCTTCTAGGCCGTAGCTCCGAATCTAAAGAACTTTATATGTAACTTGACTAGAATTTCGTGTAGATCCTCTTGGTGCATCTTAACTTGCTGTTTAACAACTTGAACATAATGTTTGTTCAGATCTGGACCAATTTCGAAATTTGCATATGAGGACTTACCGGATTTGTTATATGTTGTTCCCGGCCTCATTTAAACTTGCCTTGATGTGTTGTTCTTGTTTGCATCATCTCTTGCCATGAGTAGCTTCATGTAGCTTGGTCATGCATCATGCTTGTTGTGCATCATGCCTTGTTCATGTGTGGTGTGTTTACCTATGTTGTGTGCTTCTTCTTGTTAGTTCCTGTTTCGTTGCGATCGTGAGGATTCGTTCGTCTACGGTTGGTTCGGCTTCATCCGTTCGTCTTCTTCATGGACTCATTCTTCTTCCTTGCGGGATTTCAGGCAAGATGACCGCTACCCTGGATCTCACTACTATCATTGCTATGCTAGTTGCTTCGTTCTATCGCTATCTGCGTTACCTATCATTTGCTCTTCAAGCCTCCCATATTGCCATGAACCCCTAACATTTGACACCTTTCCTATGCAAACCGTTGTTTGGCTATGTTACCGCTTTGTTCAGCCCCTCTTATAGTGTTGCTAGTTGCAGGTGAAGTTGAAGATTTCTCCATGGTGGACAGGGTTATGTTGGGATATCACAATATCTCTTATATTATTAATGCATCTATACACTTGGTAAAGGGTGGAAGGCTCGGCCTTATGCCTGGTGTTTTGTTCCACTCTTGCCGCCCTAGTTTCCGTCATACCGGTGTTATGTTCCCGGATTTTGCATTCCTAACGCGGTCGGGTGATTTATGGGACCCCCCTGACAGTTCGCTTTGAATAAAAACTTGTCCAGCAAGGCCCAACCTTGGTTTTACCATTTGCCTCACCACCACCTATACCCTTCCCTTGGGTCGGCCAACCGAAGGGTCATCTTTATTTTAGCCCCCCCCCCCGGGCCAGTGCTTGTCTAAGTGTTGGTCCGAACTGAGCTGCCTACGGCGCCACCTCGGGGAAACTCAAAGTCTGGTTTTACTCATAGCTAGTCTCATCTGGTGTTGCCCTGAGAACAAGATATGCGCAGCTCCTATCGGGATTGTCAGTGCATCGGGCGGCTTTGCTGGTCTTGTTTTACCATTGTCGAAATGTCCTGTAAACCGGGATTCCGAGAGTGATCGGGTCTTCCTGGGAGAAGGTCTATTCCTTCGTTGATCGCGAGAGCTTGTCATGGGCTAAGTTGGGACACCTCTGCAGGGTATAAACTTTCGAGAGCCTTGCCCGCGGTTATGTGGCAGATGGGAATTTGTTAATGTCCGGTTATAGATAACTTGACACCAGATCCGATTTAAAACGCATCAACCGCGTGTGTCGCCGTGATGGTCTCTTCTCGGCGGAGTCCGGGAACTGAACATGGTTTCTGGGTTATGTTTGACGTAAGTAGGAGTTCAGGATCACCTCTTGATCATTACTAGTTGACGACCGTTCCTTTGTTTCTCTTCTCGCTCTCATTTGCGTATGTTAGCCACCATATATGCTTAGACGCTGCTGCAACCTCACCACTTTGCCCCTTCCTTTCCCATTAAGCTTTGCTAGTCTTGATACCCATGGTATTGGGATTGCTGAGTCCTCGTGGCTCACAGATTACTACAACAACAGTTGCAGGTACAGGTTATGCGATGATCATGACGCGAGAATGATGCTTGCTTATGTTGAGTTCTTCTTCCGCTTCTTCTTGATCGGGGATAGGTTCGTGTCGGCAGCACTGGGCTAGCAGTGGTGGATATTGTTTGAGTTTTTGTTTATGTATCATCCGTAGTCGGATGTTGATCTCTTGTATGATGATGTTGTATTCGTGTGGCATTGTATGCCTTATGTATGTATTCCCATCTATTTATGTAATGTTGATGTAATGATATCCACCTTGCAAAAGCGTTCCAATATGCGGGTCTATCCTTGGTGGGACCTTCGAGTTCCTTTTGCACTACTAGGAAAAGGCATGCTAGTGGCGCACCAGTTTTGCCTTCTAATGGCGCATGGATGGTGCGCCACTGGCATCACGCCATTAGAATTTCTTTCTAATGGCGCACCACGTGTGCGCCATTAGAATCTGGTATTCCAATGGCGCACCTGGCGGTGCGCCATTAGTACGCTCACAGTGTGCCACTATTATCTGCTATACTTACAGTAGCATCATCTTTGTAGTGCGCCATTAGTAACAACTTTTTTAATTCTTTTCTTCTTAATCTCATGTCACTATTTCACATATGAGATATTCAACACATATATATGTACAACAAGCATCCATATAGCAATCATATATGTACAACAAGCATCCATATAGCAATCATATCCAACACACAAGTTTCATCATATATACATACGTACATAGCCAACACATAGTTCCGTCGTTACAAAAGTTTCACATTGTTCATCCAACACCGTTATCCATCAATTCACAAAAGTTTCACATTCATACAAAATAAAAACAGAAATGGAAAAGAAGCACCCCATCCACGCAAGCTTCCGTCAATTAAATCAAATCTGCAAAATGATAAACAAGAAGTTAGAAGAAGAAAAGAAGAAGACTAGAAGAAGAATAAGAAGAGTTTTGGAAAAGAAGAAGATTAAGAAAAGACTAAAAGCTTATTATGTAAACTTGATCATTTTGTGCTAACATAAGTTATTTTGGAGCTAACCTATAGGAAACTAAGCATATAAGCTCTAAGTTAGTATATTAGAGCCAACTTAGGTAAAATGAAGCTAACCTATGTCATTTTGGAAAAGAAGAAGATTAAGAAAAAGACTATAAGCTTATTATGTAAACTTGATCATTTTGTGCTAACATAAGTAATTTTGGAGCTAACCTATAGGAAACTAAGCATATAAGCTCTAAGTTAGCATATTAGAGCCAACTTAGGTAAAATGAAGCTAACCTATAGGAAACTAAGCATATTAGAGATAACATAGGTAACTAAGTATATATATATCATTTTGGATAGCTAACCTATAGGAGATCTGACATACCTAACAAAGTAGGCAGTTCTTCTCCTTCTTCTCCTTCATCTCCCTGATGCGCCTAGAGCGGCGAGGCTGTGGAGGCAGTGGAGGTAGTGGGATGTAGTCTTCTACCACAATTGGCGTGGTCATGTTGCCCAGTGTGGGATCGCCGGCGCCACCACCGTGAGTGGTCATTGTCGCACCACCACCATCGTGAGGCCACCTTGAGCACGACCATCGCTAGGTCATCCTCACCACCTCCATCTCTTGCCCATGGTCAGCCACCACCATCTCTTGCCCTTGGTCACCACCACCAGCGCTTAGGTCATCCTCACCGATGCCCATCCTCACTCTGCTCCTCTTCTCCCGCACTCTGTCCGGATCATCCTTCTTGTTGTCTATCTTTGGTGCAGAATCGCTGCATTGTCGCATAGCCAGAATCATTGCGACTTCGCTACAGCCATAGTCGCCGCTGCTTTGGCTGTAGCCAGATCGCTGCTGCTGCTCCTACCTGTCCAAAATGCAACAATGACCGTTAACAATCGATGTGAGACAAAGCCAAATGTAGAGGAATAAGAAGAGGCGAACGCATCGCATCATCATCGGCAACAGATCGCATGCGACACATAGTCTTGTTGTACACCTTCACGATGAGCATGTTGGCGCTGTCTGTCAGCACCAAGACAAGGAAATACCCCAGCTGTAGGTCGAGGCACGGTAGAAGTTCTCCCACCCACGAGACAAGTACATGTGGCCCTTCTTGATCGCCAACTGCACATCCCATCGCTGCAAAACCGCTGCCGCCTGTCGCAGCTTCACATTATTTGGCGGATCTTCACCCATCAAGATGTTCATAAACCTGTCAGGCAGCCTCTGCAGTTTGGGAAAATGAGTGATGTAGCAAACAATATACATTGGCATGGAAAATACTGTATTATGCAAATTCCTTGTAATAGTGAATATAGTTCCAAAAATAAGCGTAATTCCTTGAAATGGTAATGATAAATATAGTTCCAAAATATGCAACACATAAGCGTAATTGTATTATGTTTCAGATTAAGCTGAGTACTACAGCAAATGGAGATTATAAATCGACTATAAGCTTCAAAATTATTGCGAAGCCATCATTGAACTTGCGGTTGTTGTGCTCTTGTAGCTCTCACCAATGATATGGATCATCGAGAAATCCAACTACCAAAGTACTACATACAAAGAGTTTTAGGGATCGAACATCTATGAATCATTGTAATAGTGAATCATTGCGTGCAGCAAAGATTGACAATGGCGTAAACATATTGATGAGCATCCCCGGTCTAGGCATCTAGTCATGCTAGCTAGTATAACTAGATCAATCCAACAACCTTGCTCGCAAAGTCTCAAAAGAAGAGACCATTGAAGAAGTTGATTTTTCACCGATGATGAACATTTAGAGCCACAATGAGAGACAACACAAATAACCGTTATGTCGCCCATGTAAAACAACAAGGACAAAAGCTCCCAAGGTCCATCAAGGCGGAATTGGAGCCATGAGACTTCTAAAAGAGCATGACCAAATCTAAAAATAATAGGCTATGTTTATAATACACAAAAAGCATTTAACATTCAGAGAGGTACCATGCAAAGAGCATGACCAATTCTAAAAAATAAAAAGCAAGCAATTTAGAGTATGGAAGGTGATCATGCCATTCGAGTGACCATGCATACTAGACAAACGTCACAGGATGCACATCAAAAAATACATCATATAGAGATGCATTCAAAAAAACATGAACATCACAGGATTTCAGGAATAATAATGGCATGCATAGGGCAATCTTTATATTGAGAGAAACAAGCAGGCCACACATTTGAACATGTTTATCTTCCAAATCTGAGCAAGACATTTGAGCAATCTGAGCATGATGCATAGGGCAATCTTTGACATTTGACATGTTTATCTTCCGAACCCTAAACCCACATCTGAGCATGTATTTCACATTGGGAAGATAATAATGTCAGAGCCCTGCTAAGAAGGCCTAATTAAACCACGAGATCGACCACAACACAGGGAATCGCGTCACCAAACCGCACCACTCGAAGCTCTGAGCACCACGCGGATCAAACAGCCCCATGGAAGAATCTGGGAACCCAGCGGAGGAGGGCAGGCCGGGCGGGCGGCACTGGGAACACAGCGGCCGGCCGGAGACGGCGCGAGAGGATCGATCGAAACCCCGCCGGCTGTGGTGGGGAGAGGGGTTGGGGACAAATGGAGTACTGGTCGCCTTCGCGCCGGGCGCCGAGGCGGCGTCTGGGCGTCGGAAGCGTCGAGGCGGTGGGGCAGCGTGGGCGGCGGGCAGCAGCGTCGGGCGGTGAGGCGGCGGGCAGCGGCGTGGCGGCGTCAGGCGTCGAGGCGGCGGGCAGCGGCGTCGGGAAGGGATCGAGGCGGCGGGCAGCGGCGTCGGGAAGGGATCGAGGCGAGGGAGAGGGAAAGAGAGGGATCGAGGGCGAGGAGAGGTGGGCCGGGAGGACTATGGATGGATGGAGGCACGATACTAATGGCGCACCAACCACGGGTGCGCCATAAGTATCCACACTAATGGCGCACCTCACCATGGTGCGCCATTAGTATTTCTTTCGAGCCAACAGGTTATATTCCACCGAATCGATCCACATCAAGTCCTCTACTAGCTCGGTGGTGGCAGCCAGTTCTCACACTCAGAGGTCTGGGTTTGACTCCGTGATCCCTATATTTTTTATGCATTTTAAATGGTGTTTTTATATTTATTTGTGTTTAAATATGTTCAAACTTGTTTAAATCATATGATAATATTTTTATGCATTTTAAATACTGTTTTTATATTTATTTGTGTTTATCAAACTTGTTTAAATTATAACAGATGTAATATTTTTTATAAAAATAGTAAAAAAATAAAATATGTTCAAAATGTCTTGGTCTTGTGGGGCGGGCAGTGCTTGGCGGTGGGCGGGGAGGTTGCGATGGGTAGAGCTAGCGGGGAGGTCTTGGTGCGATCGAGATGGAGGGGATCGAGATCGAGATGGGGATCGAGATCGAGATGGAGGGGGATCTGAATATGCATTTTAAATATGTTCAAACTTGTGTTTAAATATGTTCAAACTTGTTTAAATCATAACAGTAATATTTTTTATGCATTTTAAATGATGTTTTTTATATTTATTTGTGTTTATCAAACTTGTTTAAATTATAACAGTGTAATATTTTTTATAAAAATAGTAAAAAATAAAAATATGTTCAAAATGTCTTGGTCTGCTGGGGCGGGCAGTGCTCGGCGGTGGAGCGGGGAGGTTGCGATGGGTAGAGCTAGCGGGGAGGTCTTGGTGCGATCGAGATGGAGGGGATAGATGGAGGGATATGAATGGCGCACATCCTTGCCGGTGCGCCATTAGAAGTTATATATAGTAATGGCGCATTGGTTGTTTCATGCGCCATTAGTATGTATGGGAAAATGGAAAAAAAAAGGAATTCATACTAATGGCGCACTCTGTCCGCCGTGCGCCATTAGTGTCTTCCACTCTAATGGCGTATGAGGAACAGGTGCGCCATTAGTATATAGTAGTGGCGCACTGCATCCACGGTGCGCCATTAGAATCAATCCTATCTATAGCCCTTTTCCTAGTAGTGTTGGATAGGGTCGCATATTGGGCGTGACAAGTTGGTATCAGAGCCTCGACCGACCCTAGGAGCCCCCTGGATTGATCGTGTAGTTTGGCCGTTGTTGAGTCTAGAAGAAAACTGTTTTCGGGGTCAAGTTATATCGGAGAGTAGGAATTCTTTTTACTCCTCAGTCCCTTCATCGCTTTGGTGAGGAATCTTGACGTAGGTGTTTTGAACTATTCCTCTCCCCCTTCAAATTTTCTTTAGGTTCACACAGTTGGTTTTCCGATCGTTGGTTCTCAGCTCTTTTCATCCGGTGCATTTCTCGTCTAGTTGACTCGAACCTCTTTGTCTTTTGCGAGATCAATCCTCAGTTGTTTTCTTTTCCCACCCGCCCACCCTTTTTCATCTCGGAACCGGAGTCCCTAATCGAGTATCCATCCTACTCTTGCGAAGTCTTTGCCTTCTTTCCTCATTGTTTTCAACCGATGTTTTCTCTTCAAGATATTGGTCGTTTTCCCCCTTCCAGTTGCCTGTGTTTTTTCCCGCCCTCCCACCCCTTTTCTTCCCAGAGTATGACTCTCTCTCGTCCATCTATTTCATTCGTGCGGAACCTCTTCAGTCCTTCGTCAATTATTTCAACCGGTGAATTCTCGTCTCGTTCGTCATTCTTCATCTCTTTTTCTTCTCCGGTGGACTCAATTCAAGTTTTTCGGGTTGATCATATTCTTTTCCTCGGCTCAAATGTTTTCCCCTTGCTCGTTCGCCTCTCGCCAGTTTATCCTTCCGGAGTGTTCAAGACATCTCTGGAGATTCGTCTGTGTTCCAATTAATTCAAGGTTGTCACCTCATTCAAATATTTCAATTGTTCCGGTGCATCATCTATCTGTTCAACATCCCTTTCCAACGGTGTTACCTTTTCAGTGGGCCCTAACCCACAGTTCTTTTCCCAGGATCTTACATGACTCTTTTCTTTTCCCCGGAGTTATTCTCAATTCTTTTCAAGTGTGACGTAAGAATGAATTTTCATCAATCATATTGCTTCTCCATGATCGCTTTCAAATTCTTTTCATGGTTGCCTCAACCTCTTCGCTTTTCATTCTTCCGGAGTATCTCAGAAATTTTGGTGGTTTTCTCGTCGTCAGTTGAAGACCGAAGAAGAGTTTTTCCTCTATATCTTGTCCGTTCTCTCGAAGATTCGTGGTTCTAGCTTTGTGTTATCCTCTCGACTTATTCCATTTGTCAGTTATTCTTTTCATCCATCCGGAGTATGTCAGGAGTTGATTTCTGTTTCTTTTCATCCGGAGGCCATCATTTTGGAATATTTCTTCATTCTAAGTTTTTAGATTCGTTCTCCAATTATTCTATATTCGTGCCCCTTCGTTCATCTCAGTATTCTTCCAGTGCGTCGTTCAAGTGTTCTTTAATCAGCTCATGATTTCTTTGTTCTTTTGCATCTAAATCCCCTCTAGCTTATTTGTTCTTCTAATTCTTCCCGGTGATTCATTCTCTTTCGTCAGTCATTTCCGAATTCTTACGGTGGTTCATTCAAGATTCTTTTTCCTTGATTATCATATTAATCCATTCGTTCCTTTTCTATCCTACCGGTGGTTCATGAAGACCTTCTCAAGTTTGCGATATGTCACTTCTCAATCCTTTTTCAAGAAGAATAAGTAGTATGTTAATTCCATTGCTTGTCATCAATTTAATTTGATGAAGGATAAGCATACAATAAATCTTATTCTTATTTCGTCCAAGTGATTAATCCTTTTCCATCAGAGTTTGTTCTTGATGAATAAATTCTAGTTCCAAGTGTTTTCATCTTTTCTTTTCCGGAGTCCAATTTCCTCGACCATTTCGTCGGAACCTCCATCTAAATCATCGCAAGGCTCATCTTATTCTTTCATCCTTCATTCTATCTCTTCATCCTTTATTTTACCGGAGTACTTCATGGCGATTCTTCATGATTTAATTCATTCTTCAAGAGTTCATCAAGTACCATTCCATCCTCTCAAGTTCGTTCTAACCCTCCCATTTTCAGCCGGAGTGCTTCCTAAATCCTTTCAGTCTTATTCGTTTCTTTACTCATTCTAACCACTCCGGTTAGAACGAGTGATTTCATAGTCTATCTGATTCCGTGAGCTTTGATTCTCGTCATTCTCGTCGTTCATCTCTTCTTCTCGAGTGCTCTTGATTCTTTGCTTCTTCTCTTGACTTCTTGTTTTACTTCATCCCTTTTCCCTTCCGTCTCGGTCCTAAGATCTCGGGATGAGATCTCTTGTTAGCGGCGGAGTGTTGTAACGCCCCGGATTCGATGCGCCAGGTGTCTGCCAGTTATTCGCCATTGTTGCCATGTCATTTGCTTGCGTGTTGCACTTTGCCATGTCATCATATGCATTTCATATCATGTCATCATGTGCATCGCATTGGCATACGTGTACGTCTCATGCATCCGAGCATTCTCCCCGTTGTTAGTTTTGCAATCCGGCACTCCTATGCCCTCCGGTGTCCCCCTTTTGCCTCTTTTCGTGTGCGGGTGTTAAACATTCTCGGAATGGCCCTAGGTTTGCCAAGCGGCCTTGGTATAGCACCGGTAGACCGCCTGTCAAGTTTCGTGCCATTTGGAGGTCGTTTGATACTCCAACGGTTAACCGGGTAACCGTAAAAGCCTCTTTTGTGTGCACCCCACCACCCCTTCCAAAGTGGCCCAAAACCCTCCTAACTCCCCTCCATGCTCTCGGTCGTTCGATCACGATCGCGTGGCCGAAAACCGCTCCTCATTTGGACTCTCCTAGCTCCCTCTACTTATAAATATGTGACCCTCCCCGAATTTCCGCAGTTCAACCCTAGCCCTCTCCCTCCTCGCGCCGCCGGACATGTCCGCCACGGACGCGGCCCCGCCGCCACCACCTCACCCGGCCAATCGAGGCTGCCACGTCATCTCCGCCGCCTCCCTCCTCCACTCCGAAGCCGCCACGTGTCTCGCCGCCGTCCCGCTTTGCTGCCCGCTGAGCCCACGCTGCTGGCCCATGGGCCCGTCCCCGCCGGCCGGCCAGCTGGCCAAGGCCACCCGACCGAGCCCGACCCGTCGCCGGCGATCATGGCCGCCGCCGCCGCCGCGTCCCCGCCGCCGGCGCTCCTCCGCCGCCCGCTCGCGCCGCCGTCGCTGCCGGCGCGCGGCCAAGGTCTCGAGCTCCCGTCCGCGCCTCCCGGCCCTCGCCGCCTCGCGCATGGATCTCTGGCGCCGCCATCCTCCGCCAGCGCCGCCCCACACTGCGCTGGTTAGGGCCCCAGCGCCGGTGCGGCCCGCCCCTCCGCCGCCGGCCCTCCGCCTCCGGCGTCCCGGCCGGATCCGGACGGGACCAGCCGGATCCGCCACCCCCGGCCCTTTTCCTCAACTCCGGCCGGCGTCCTCCTCTTCTCCGGTGAAGCTCCGGCAAACCTCGGTTCGCGTGCCCATGAAGAACCCTAGATCTGAGATTGACTTTCCCCCTCTGTTTTTCCCCAAGTCCCGAAATATTTGACATTATCATGCCATGTTCATCATACTGTATCTCTGCATCGGTTGCTCCGTTTTGTGCGTGTAATATGTCAAATTGTTCGTCTCGACGAGTACTTCATTTTGTTCTATTCCGTCATTTTCATTTGAGCTCATCTTGATTCCTGAAATGCTGTTGGAAGAGTGCATGTTGATGTTAATCTGCTGAAACTGTTATAACTTGTTGTTTTGTCATTTTTGCCATGATTGATGAGTGCATCCTATGAGGTTGATGTCTACATGTGTTTTGATCTATGCCATGCCATCTTTCCAGGGGTGTTAACCACGTATTTTTTTGAGTTGTGTGCTGAGTGCATCAAGCTTGTTAAGTAGGGTACTTGCTGTTGCTGTTTTGCTAGGCAGATTCTGTTATATTTTGTTGCTATGTAAACCTGCTCCTACAAGTCATTGTGTGCATAATCTGGAGATGTTCTATAAATATGTTTTGATCTACATGTCTTGCTCTATCTATTCATGCCCTTGGTTGAAATTATAGCCTGCTGTAGCATGTTGTTATCTTGCTCCAAATTTGCTTCATAATGTTGCTGTCAGCCTGTTAACATTAAGTTCACTTGTTCCCATGTGTTTTGCTAGTGTTCCATGCACCCTATGACCTTGCTCTTGCCATGTATAGCTTCACAAACATGTCTTCTTATTGATGGTTGCCTTGCCATTCCATGTATTGCTCTGTGGTGAGTGGTACAAGCTCACCAACATGCCTACTTATTGTTGTTTCTACCATGTTTGAATCTGTAATATAACTTGCCATGTTTACATGGGTGCCATCATATTTTATGATCCTTTTTGGGTCATGGTCAGTAAGGGACTTTTGATCTATGCATCTAGTAGATTCATTCCATGCATTTGTTTGCCATGATATGTTGTTGTAACATGTTGTTTGCTTGCTCTAAACATTGCAACCTGATGTTATTTCTGCTAAAGTCTAAAACTGTTATTATTTGCAATCTTACCATGTGTTTTGGAGCATGTTCTAGTGATTTCTGGAGATAGCTCAGTGTTCATGTTTTGTTATGCTTTACCTGTACTTCATGCCCATGCCTTTTGTTATTATGTTGGGGTGTTGTAGCTTATTGTTTTGATGCTTGTAATATGCCTAGTTGCTGTTATGGACAGATTGTTGCTATGACTTGTATAGAGTGTATGTGTTGCACCATTGCTCCGTTTTGAGTGTGCTCTATATGAAACTTGATTGATTTTGCATGTAGTTTCATATTACCATGTTGCATCCTTGTTTTGGTGTGTTTGCTTGATGTTTGGGTGCATTTTGCATCAATGCCATGTTTAACTTGTTTTGCTCATATCTTCTAGGCCGTAGCTCCGAATCTAATGAACTTTATATGTAACTTGACTAGAATTTCGTGTAGATCCTCTTGGTGCATCTTAACTTGATGTTTAACAATTTGAACATAATGTTTGTTCAGATCTGGACCAATTTCGAAATTTGCATATGAGGACTTACCGGATTTGTTATATGTTGTTCCAGGCCTCATTTAAACTTGCCTTGATGTGTTGTTCTTGTTTGCATCATCTCTTGCCATGAGTAGCTTCATGTAGCTTGGTCATGCATCATGCTTGTTGTGCATCATGCCTTGTTCATGTGTGGTGTGTTTACCTATGTTGTGTGCTTCTTCTTGTTAGTTCTGTTTCGTTGCGATCGTGAGGATTCGTTCGTCTCACGGTTGGTTAAATCTTCATCCGTTCGTCTTCTTCATGGACTCGTTCTTCTTCCTTGCGGGATTTCAGGCAAGATGACCGCTACCCTGGATCTCACTACTATCATTGCTATGCTAGTTGCTTCGTTCTATCGCTATGCTGCGTTACCTATCATTTGCTCTTCAAGCCTCCCATATTGCCATGAACCCCTAACCTTTGACACCTTTCCTATGCAAACCGTTGTTTGGCTATGTTACCGCTTTGCTCAGCCCCTCTTATAGCGTTGCTAGTTGCAGGTGAAGTTGAAGATTTCTCCATGGTGGACAGGGTTATGTTGGGATATCACAATATCTCTTATATTATTAATGCATCTATACACTTGGTAAAGGGTGGAAGGCTCGGCCTTATGCCTGGTGTTTTGTTGCACTCTTGCCGCCCTAGTTTCCGTCATACCGGTGTTATGTTCCCGGATTTTGCGTTCCTAACGCGGTCGGGTGATTTATGGGACCCCCGACGGTTTGCTTTGAATAAAACTTGTCCAAAGAAGGCCCAACCTTGGTTTTACCATTTGCCTCACCACCACCTATACCCTTCCCTTGGGTCGGCCAACCCAAGGGTCATCTTTATTTTAGCCCCGGGCGGTGCTTGTCTAAGTGTTGGTCCGAATCGGAGTTACTCATGGGCCACCTCGGGGAAACTCGAAGTCTGGTTTTACTCGTAGCTAGTCTCATCCGGTGTTGCCCTGAGAACGAGATATGCGCAGCTCCTATCGGGATTGTCGGTGCATCGGGCGGCTTTGTTGGTCTTGTTTTACCATTGTCAAAATGTCTTGTAAACCGGGATTCCGAGACTGATCGGGTCTTCCTGGGAGAAGGTCTATTCCTTCGTTGATCGCGAGAGCTTGTCATGGGCTAAGTTGGGACACCTCTGCAGGGTATAAACTTTCGAGAGCCGTGCCCGCGGTTATGTGGCAGATGGGAATTTGTTAATGTCCGGTTGTAGATAACTTGACACCAGATCCGATTTAAAACGCATCAACCGCGTGTGTCGCCGTGATGGTCTCTTCTCGGCGGAGTCCGGGAAGTGAACACGGTTTCTGGGTTATGTTTGACGTAAGTAGGAGTTCAGGATCACCTCTTGATCATTACTAGTTGACGACCGTTCCTTTGTTTCTCTTCTCGCTCTCATTTGCGTATGTTATCCACCATATATGCTTAGACGCTGCTGCAACCTCACCACTTTGCCCCTTCCTTTCCCATTAAGCTTTGCTAGTCTTGATACCCATGGTATTGGGATTGCCGAGTCCTCGTGGCTCACAGATTACTACAACAACAGTTGCAGGTACAGGTTATGCGATGATCATGACGCGAGAGCGATGCTTGCTTGCGTTGAGTTCTTCTTCTGCTTCTTCTTCGATCAGGGGATAGGTTCCAGGTCGGCAGCCTGGGCTAGCAGGGTGGATATTGTTTGAGTTTCCGTTTATGTATCATCCGTAGTCGGATGTTGATCTCTTGTATGATGATGTTGTATTCGTGTGGCATTGTATGCCTTATGTATGTATTCCCATCTATTTATGTAATGTTGATGTAATGATATCCACCTTGCAAAAGCGTTCCAATATGCGGGTCTATCCTTGGTGGGACCTTCGAGTTCCTTTTGGATAGGGTCGCATATTGGGCGTGACAAGTTGGTATCAGAGCCTCAACCGACCCTAGGAGCCCCCTGGATTGATCGTGTAGTTTGGCCGTTGTTGAGTCTAGAAGAAAACTGTTTTCGGGGTCAAGTTATATCGGAGAGTAGGAATTGGTTTTACTCCTCAGTCCCTTCGTCGCTCTGGTGAGGAATCTTGACGTAGGTGTTTTGAACTGTTCCTCTTCCCCTTCAAATTTTCTTTAGGTTCACACAGTTGGTTTTTCGATCGTTGGTTCTCAGCTCTTTTCATCCGGTGCATTTCTCGTCTAGTTGACTCAAACCTCTTTGTCTTTTGCGAGATCAATCCTCAGTTGTTTTCTTTTCCCACCCGCCCACCCTTTTTCATCTCGGAACCGGAGTCCCTAATCGAGTATCCATCCTACTCTTGCGAAGTCTTTGCCTTCTTTCCTCATTGTTTTCAACCGATGTTTTCTCTTCAAGATATTCGTCGTTTTCCCCTTCCAGCTTGCTGTGTTTTTTCCCGCCCTCCCACCCCTTTTCTTCCCAGAGTCTGACTCTCTCTCGTCCATCTATTTCATTCGTGCGGAACCTCTTCAGTCCTTCGTCAATTATTTCAACCGGTGAATTCTCGTCTTGTTCGTCATTCTTCATCTCTTTTTCTTCTTCGGTGGACTCAATTCAAGTTTTTCGGGTTGATCATATTCTTTTCCTCGGCTCAAATGTTTTCCCCTTGCTCGTTCACCTCTCGCCAGTTTATCCTTCCGGAGTGTTGAAGACATCTCAGGAAATTCGTCTGTGTTCCAATTAATTCGAGGTTGTCACCTCATTCAAATATTTCAATTGTTCCGGTGCATCATCTATCTGTTCAACATCCCTTTCCAACGGTGTTATCTTTTCAGTGGGCCCTAACCCACAGTTCTTTTCCCAGGATCTTACCTGACTCTTTTCTTTTCCTCGGAGTTATTCTCAATTCTTTTCAAGTGTGACGTAAGAATGAATTTTCATCAGTCATATTGCTTGTCCAAGATCACTTTCAAATTCTTTTCATGGTTGCCTCAACCTCTTCGCTTTTCATTCTTCTGGAGTATCTCAGGAATTTTGGTGGTTTTCTCGTCGTCATTTGAAGATCGAAGAAGAGTTTTTCCTCTGTATCTTGTCCGTTCTCTCGAAGATTCGTGGTTCTAGCTTTGTGTTATCCTCTCGACTTATTCCATTTGTTAGTTATTCTTTTCATCCATCCGGAGTATGTCAGGAGTTGATTTCTGTTTCTTTTCATCCGGAGGCCATCATTTTGGAATATTTCTTCATTCTAAGTTTTCAGATTTGTTCTCCAATTATTCTATATTCGTGCCCCTTCGTTCATCTCAGTATTCTTCCGGTGCGTCGTTCAAGTGTTGTTTAATCAGCTCATGATCTCTTTGTTCTTTTGCATCTAAATCCCCTCTAGCTTATTTGTTCTTCTAATTCTTCCCGGTGATTCATTCTCTTTCGTCAGTCATTTCCGAATTCTTACGGTGGTTCGTTCAAGATTCTTTTTCCTTGATTATCATATTAATCCATTCGTTTCTTTTCTATCCTACCGGTGGTTCATGAAGACCTTCTCAAGTTTGCGATATGTCACTTCTCAATCCTTTTTCAAGAAGAATAAGTAGTATGTTAATTCCATTGCTTGTTATCAATTTAATTTGATGAAGGATAAGCATACAATAAATCTTATTCTTATTTCGTCCAACTGATTAATCCTTTTCCATTAGAGTTTGTTCTTGATGAATAAATTCTAGTTCCAAGTGTTTTCATATTTTCTTTTCCAGAGTCCAATTTTCTCGACCATTTCGTCGGAACCTCCATCTAAATCATCGCAAGGCTCATCTTATTCTTTCATCCTTCATTCTATCTCTTCATCCTTTATTTTACCGGAGTACTTCATGGCGATTCTTCATGATTTAATTCATTCTTCAAGAGTTCATCAAGTACCATTCCATCCTCTCAACTTCGTTCTAACCCTCCCATTTTCAGCCGGAGTGCTTCCTAAATCCTTTCAGTCTTATTCGTTTCTTTACTCATTCTAACCACTCCGGTTAGAACGAGTGATTTCATAGTCTATCTGATTCCGTGAGCTTTGATTCTCGTCATTCTCGTTGTTCATCTGTTCTTCTCGAGTGCTCTCGATTCTTTGCTTCTTCTCTTGACTTCTTGTTTTACCTCATCCCTTTTCCCTTCCGTCTCGGTCCTAAGGTCTCGGGACGAGATCTCTTGTTAGCGGAGGAGTGTTGTAACGCCCCGGATTCGATGCGCCAGGTGTCTACCAGTTATTCGCCATTGTTGCCATGTCATTTGCTTGCGTGTTGCACTTTGCCATGTCATCATCTGCATTTCATATCATGTCATCATGTGCATCGCATTGACATACGTGTTCGTCTCATGCATCCGAGCATTCTCCCCGTTGTCCGTTTTGCAATCTGACACTCCTATGTCCTCTGGTGTCCCCCTTTTGCCTCTTTTCGTGTGTGGGTGTTAAACATTCTCGGAATGGCCCTAGGTTTGCCATGCGGCCTTGGTATAGCACCGGTAGACCGCCTGTCAAGTTTTGTGCCATTTGGAGGTCGTTTGATACTCCAACGGTTAACCGGGTAACCGTAAAAGCCTCTTTTGTGTGCAGCCCAACACCCCTTCCAAAGTGGCCCAAAACCCACCTAACTCCCCTCCATGCTCTCGGTCGTTCGATCACGATCGTGTGGCCGAAAACCGCTCCTCATTTGGACTCTCCTAGCTCCCCCTACCTATAAATATGTGACCCTCCCCGAATTTCCGCAGTCCAACCCTAGCCCTCTCCTCCTCCTCAGCCAAGCAGACATGTCCGCCCGCCACGGACGCGTCCACCGCCGCCACCACCTCACCCGGCCAATCGAGGCTGCCACGCCATCTCCGCCGCCTCCTCCTCCACTCCGGAGCCGCCACGTGTCTCCGCCGCCCCCTCACAAGACGCTGCCCGCTGAGCCCACGCGCGGCCCCATGGGCCCGTCCGCCGCCCGGCCACGCGCGCGCCACCCGACCGAGCCCGACCCGTCGCCACGTCCCCGCCCGCCGGCGCTCCTCCGCCGCTCCGCCGCCGTCGCTGGCTGGCGCGGCCAAGGTCCGAGCTCCAGCGCCTCCTCGCGCCTCCGGCCCCTCGCGCCTCCGCCGCGGATCTCCCGCGCCGCCATCCTCCGCCGGCGCCGCCCAAGACTACGCCGGTTAGGCCGCGCCGGTGCGGCCCGCCCTCCGCCGCCGGCCCTCCCGCCTCCGGCGTCCCCGGCCGGATTCGGGACGGGACCAGCCGGATCCGCCACCCCCGGCCCTTTTCCTCAACTCCGGCCAGCGTCCTCCTCTTCTCCGGTGAAGCTCCGGTGAACCTCGGTTCGCGTGCCCATGAAGAACCCTAGATCTGAGGTTGACTTTCCCTCTCTGTTTTTCCCTAAGTCCCGAAATATTTGACATTATCATGCCATGTTCATCATACTGTATCTCTGCATCGGTTGCTCCGTTTTGTGCGTGTAATATGTCAAATTGTTCGTCTCGACGAGTACTTCATTTCATTCCATTCCGTCATTTTCATTTGAGCTCATCTTGATGCCTGAAATGCTGTTGGAAGAGTGCATGTTGATGTTAGTCTGCTGAAACTGTTATAACTTGCTGTTTTGTCATTTTTGCCATGATTGATGAGTGCATCCTATGAGGTTGATGTCTACATGTGTTTTGATCTATGCCATGCCATCTTTCCAGGGGTGTTAACCATGTATTTTTTTTGAGTTGTGTGCTGAGTGCATCAAGCTTGTTAAGTAGGGTACTTGCTGTTGTTGTTTTGCTAGGCAGATTCTGTTATATTTTGTTGCTATGTAAACCTGCTCCTACAAGTCATTGTGTGCATAATCTGGAGATGTTCTATAATCATGTTTTGATCTACATGTCTTGCTCTATCTATTCATGCCCTTGGTTGAAATACTAGCCTGCTGTAGCATGTTGTTATCTTGCTCCAAATTTGCTTCATAATGTTGCTGTCAGCCTGTTAACATTAAGTTCACTTGTTCCCATGTGTTTTGCTAGTGTTCCATGCACCCTATGACCTTGCTCTTGCCATGTATAGCTTCACAAACATGTCTTCTTATTGATGGTTGCCTTGCCATGCCATGTATTGCTCTGTGGTGAGTGGTACAAGCTCACCAACATGCCTACTTATTGTTGTTTCTACCATGTTTGAATCTGTAATATAACTTGCCATGTTTACATGGGTGCCATCATATTTTATGATCCTTTTTGGCTCATGGTCAGTAAGGGACTTTTGATCTATGCATCTAGTAGATTCATGCCATGCCTTTGTTTGCCATGATATGTTGCTGTAACATGTTGTTTGCTTGCTCTAAACATTGCAACCTGATGTTATTTCTGCTAAAGTCTGAAACTGTTATTATTTGCAATCTTACCATGTGTTTTGGAGCATGTTTTAGTGATTTCTGGAGATAGCTCAGTGTTCATGTTTTGTTATGATTTACCTGTACTTCATGCCCATGCCTTTTGTTATTATGTTGGGGTGCTGTAGCTTATTATTTTGATGCTTGTAATATGCCTAGTTGCTGTTATGGACAGATTGTTGCTATGACTTGTATAGAGTGTATGTGTTGCACCGTTGCTCCGTTTTGAGTGTGCTCTATATGAAACTTGCTTGATTTTGCACTTAGTTTCATATTACCATGTTGCATCCTTGTTTTGGTGTGGTCGCTTGATGTTTGGGTGCATTTTGCATCAATGCCATGTTTAACTTGTTTTGCTCATATCTTCTAGGCCGTAGCTCCGAATCTAATGAACTTTATATGTAACTTGACTAGAATTTCGTGTAGATCCTCTTGGTGCATCTTAACTTGCTATTTAACAATTTGAACATAATGTTTGTTCAGATCTGGACCAATTTCGAAATTTGCATATGAGGACTTACCGGATTTGTTATATGTTGTTCCCGGCCTCATTTAAACTTGCCTTGATGTGTTGTTCTTGTTTGCATCATCTCTTGCCATGAGTAGCTTCATGTAGCTTGGTCATGCATCATGCTTGTTGTGCATCATGCCTTGTTCATGTGTGGTGTGTTTACCTATGTTGTGTGCTTCTTCTTGTTAGTTCCTGTTTCGTTGCGATCGTGAGGATTCGTTCGTCTACGGTTGGTTCGGCTTCATCCGTTCGTCTTCTTCATGGACTCGTTCTTCTTCCTTGCGGGATTTCAGGCAAGATGACCGCTACCCTGGATCTCACTACTATCATTGCTATGCTAGTTGCTTCATTCTATCGCTATGCTGCGTTACCTATCATTTGCTCTTCAAGCCTCCCATATTGCCATGAACCCCTAACCTTTGATACCTTTCCTATGCAAACCGTTGTTTGGCTATGTTACCGCTTTGCTCAGCCCCTCTTATAGCGTTGCTAGTTGCAGGTGAAGTTGAAGATTTCTCCATGGTGGACAGGGTTATGTTGGGATATCACAATATCTCTTATATTATTAATGCATCTATACACTTGGTAAAGGGTGGAAGGCTCAGCCTTATGCCTGGTGTTTTGTTCCACTCTTGCCGCCCTAGTTTCCGTCATACCGGTGTTATGTTCCCGGATTTTGCGTTGCTAACGCGGTCGGGTGATTTATGGGACCCCCCTGACAGTTCGCTTTGAATAAAAACTTGTCCAGCAAGGCCCAACCTTGGTTTTACCATTTGCCTCACCACCACCTATACCCTTCCCTTGGGTCGGCCAACCCAATGGTCATTTTATTTTAGCCCCGGGCCGGTGCTTGTCTAAGTGTTGGTCCGAATCGAGCTACTGGGCCACCTCAGGGAAACTCGAAGTCTGGTTTTACTCGTAACTAGTCTCATCCGGTGTCGCCCTGAGAACGAGATATGTGCAGCTCCTATCGGGATTGTCGGCGCATCGGGCAGCTTTCCTGGTCTTGTTTTACCATTGTCGAAATGTCTTGTAAACCGGGATTACGAGACTGATCGGGTCTTCCCGGAGAAGGTCTATTCTTCGTTGATCGCGAGAGCTTGTCATGGGCTAAGTTGGGACACCCCTGCAGGGTATAAACTTTCGAGAGCCGTGCCCGCGGTTATGTGGCAGATGTGAATTTGTTAATGTCCGGTTGTAGATAACTTGACACCAGATCCGATATAAAATGCATCAACCGCGTGTGTAGCCGTGATGGTCTCTTCTCGGCGGAGTCCGGGAAGTGAACACGGTTTCTGGGTTATGTTTGACGTAAGTAGGAGTTCAGGATCACCTCTTGATCATTACTAGTTGACGAGTGTTCCTTTGTTTCTCTTCTCGCTCTCATTTGCGTATGTTAGCAACCATATATGCTTAGACGCTGCTGCAACCTCACCACTTTGCCCCTTCCTTTCCCATTAAGCTTTGCTAGTCTTGATACCCATGGTAATGGGATTCTTTGAGTCCTCGTGGCTCCTGATTACTACAACAACAGATTGCGGTACAGGTTATGCGATGATCATGATGCGAGAGCGATGCTTGCTTGCGTTGAGTTCTTCTTCTGCTTCTTCTTCGATCAGGGGATAGGTTCCAGGTCGGCAGCCTGGGCTAGCAGGGTGGATATGGTTTGAGTTTCTATTTATGTGTCATCCGTAGTCGGATGTTGATCTCTTGTATGATGATGTTGTATTCGTGTGGCATTGTATGCCTTATGTATGTATTCCCATCTATTTATGTAATGTTGATGTAATGATATCCACATTGCAAAAGCGTTCCAATATGCGGGTCTATCCTTGGTGGGACCTTCGAGTTCCTTTTGGATAGGGTCGCATATTGGGTGTGACATCAGCCTGAGTCATCCAAGGGTAGCCGGTACTGCGTGTACCACGACCTCCACACCCACAACACAAACGAATGCCAAGAGCTAAGGGCCGTGCGAGATGGGCGTATCGTTCGACGCCCCGAGCGCAACGACCGGGGCTATGGCCAAGGAGGAGGAAGAGGTGGAGGACGATGTGAAGACCATGGCCCTCGCCAAGGGTGGCGTGCCCGACCTCGCGAGGACCGCAGGCAGGACTAGCCTCGCGAGGAAGGTTGGAGGGATCAGCCTCGTGAGGTTCGCCCGCACGGCAACGCAGGCCTCCCTCCTCTGCAACCACCGCCAAGGAGGAATGAGGACCAACATCAGGACGAGGGGGCTGGGGGCTTCCAGGAGCCGCGCGCAATCGCTTGCATCTTGGGTGGCGCCTAGGCCCCAGCCTCACAGCGCATCACTACTAGGAAAAGGGTTATAGATGGGATGAACACTAAAGGCGCACCTGTCAGGTGGTGCGCCATTAGTATATACTAACGGCGCACCACGTTTCGGTACGCCATTAGTGTGGAAGACACTAATGGCGCACCAGGAACATGGTGCGCCACTAGAAACAATTTTTTTTTAATTTTTCCAAACATTCTGATGGCGCACCGTGGCAAAGTGCGCCGTTACTAGTGCTAACTAGTAATGGCTCATTGGCCATGTTGTGCGCCATTAGAATATATACTTTTATTTTTATTTTTTTGCAAAACTTCTAATGGCGCACCAGAAGCTGGTGCGCCATTAGTAACCAACGGTCGACCCCTCGCTCCACCGGCCGCCGCCGCCAACCCCCGCAGACCCCACCCCACTCCCACCGGACACACACCGCACCTCCCGCTCCACGGCCCGCCGCCGACCCCGGCCAGCACCTCCCCACTCCACCGCCACCGCCGACCGCCCGCACCTCCCCACTCCACCGCCACCGACGCCCCACCGCACCTCCCCGCTCCACGGCCGCCACACCCAGCCAGACCGTCCCCCACTCCACCACCGCCGATGACCACCGCACCCTCTCCCCCGCAACCTCCCCGGCCCGCTCCACCTTCACAAATGAATGCAACTAAAATTGCAAAAAAAACAAATTTGATTATATTTTTCAAATAAAAAATTTGATGATATTTTCAAATAAAAAATTTGATGATATTTTTTCATATTCATAAATATTTTCAAATAACAAATTTGATGATAATTTTTTTAAAAAAATTACTACTATTTTTATAAAAAAATATTACTGTTATGATTTAAACAAGTTTGAACATATTTAAACACAAATAAATATCAAACAGCATTTTAAATGCATAAATACAAAAAATGGGGAACCTAGGAATCGAACCCAGGACCTCTTGGTGTGTGTGCTGCGTGCTGACCAGTCGGGCTAGTGGGCTTGTTCTGATGGAGCGGGGGTTATGTGGAATATAACCTGACCAGTCGGGCTAGTAAATTCTAATGGCGCACCGGGGCGGGGTGCGCCATTAGATTGGTTGTACTTATGGCGCACTAGGGGTGCGGTGCGCCATTAGATCCCCTCCCAGTTCACCTGTTCCCCTCTCACTGTTGCCTCCCTCCCTCCCTCGCCAGATCCACTCGACCCAACCGTACGCCGCCGCCCCTTGCTCCTCCCCCTCCGTCCGCCGCGCCTGCACGCCATCGGCGACACCGCCGCCGTTGTGGTCTTGCACTACCCCAACGCCGCCGCCCGACCTCAAGGACTCCACCCCCGCCGCCCCGCGCCCCCCGAACGAGATCGGCCGAGCGCGCGCCACCCGCTCCTCTCCTCTCCTCCTCCCTTCGATGAGCGAGGGCCTCCTCCAGCCCCTGCAGCAGCCGGCGAGCGCGGCCCCGACGCGCTCACCCCGCCTGCCCCGGCCATCCTCCGCCACCGGCCCCTGCTCTCCTTCGACCATCGCGAGCGAGGACCCAGACGAGCTCGGACCCCGACCCCGACCCCTTCGCCGACCCCGACCACAACCCCTCCAGCGAGCAGGTACCTCTCCTCCTTCCTCCTTCCTCCCTCTCTCCACCATTCCCCATTCCTTCCAACCGATGCTCCGAAAGGAATTTCAAGACAGAAATCACATGCTCCAAAAGTTAGGGTTCACGATTCAAATTGCACTGCATTTTTGTACTGCATTTTTTTAACTATATAGGACAATCAGAGTTCCTGCTACTTTTGTTTCTTTTCTTTTTGAACCTATGCTATCTTTTCATTAGAGATGGGATGTTTCTACTTTCTAGCGGTGAACATGAGAAGGTTGTGTTAGTTTCTCAGCCTAGGATAGGAAAATAGACCGTGAACTTTCTGAGATGGTAAAACAGATGAGGGCGTTGTTCTCCAGGGAAGGTGCAATGGATGTGATTGAAGATTCAATTCGATTGTTCCATTAATGATGTCTAGGCAGAATGCTTAATAAGTTTCATCTTGCAGCAAACAACAAGAACTACATGACTGCCCTGTTGCTAGGTAGTAGTAGAGTGCATGCGCTTGCAAGTTCCAACTAGTTGCTTCAGGGATTGAGTTAATTCATAGATGTTGAACTTCATCCAGTGGCATATAGATTGGAACAACTGAGTTCTGTTTCTTGTTATTTTAGATTGTACTGTGGATTTGATTTATTATCTGCAAAGTGATAAATTTTGAATTTGAACTAATTCAGATTCTCCTATGAAGAAGGCCAGCCTCGTAAATTGGTTAGTTTGAAGGCGGGCCCTTATAATGATGCTTTTCTCTAGAAAAATGATCCTGGATTTTTTATGTAATTCTTTGTGGTATTAAGATGGAAACCTGGGATACTATTTCATTAGGAGATGGTGTTATATTAAGATGCATATATTGTTATGTTACATAAATTGTATCATCTTGCCACTTAAGTCAGCCTTCCTTTAAGCGTAAAATTCAGTTAGGAGCTACGGTTAGGAGCTCTTGTCAAAAACTTGAGCTACTATCAAAAATTCAGTTATGGCATCTAGAATTATGTCGGTTTTGTTTTGTAACTAGAAGACCAAAGTGTTAAGAATTCTGTCCAAACTGTAGTTTTAGTATTCATCCAAACTGAAAACTGTTAAAAAGCATGATGTTTCTTGGATTTCTATAATGATGATGATGATGGAACACATGGTCTTGGATTTCTGTAATGATGATGGAACATTATAAAGCATTGTACTCCAGTGTGTATGAAGGATACAAAAAATTTAGCAACTTCTCTGATTTTATAAAGTTGTTCTTATATGGGTGAAACTTCACTTGTTTTTAGGCTAGTGCAGGGTGTTTCTTTATTGTGATGCCTCTGAATTACTTATGATCACATTGAGAAAGACTTGCTAGTTTGTTGGGATTTGTCTCCGACCATTGTGTCATGATGAATTTGCAGGTACCCCGAGAGGCCCTTGAGTTTGCCGGAATGTCGATTAAGTTCCGTTCTGGCAAATTCGGGCACTCCATATGTCCTATTTTCAGCAAAAGGTCATGCTGAAATTTTCCGTGAATTTTAGCATGACTTTGCTAAAAATAGGACATATGGGGTACTTGCGACTAATGCATGTTTTATGATCTGTTGTAAGGGTACTAATTGGTCTCTTCTGCTGCTTATCAGTGATGGGGGGAAGCAGCCACCACTGCTCTGCGACACCGCAGTACGAGTTGGATGCTTCCGAGTTCTTCAGTATCATACTTGGGACTTTAGTATCATCCATGACACAGGTATATAAAACGAGAGATCTCCCCTTCACCCATCTCATTATGATATCTGTTGTTTGCTACATCACTCATTGTCCCAAACTGCAGAGGCTGCCGACAGTTTTATGAACATCTTTGGGTGAAGATCCGCCAAATAATGTGAAGCTACGACAGGCGGCAGCGGGTTTCGCAGCATGGGATGTGGAGTTGGTGATCAAGGAGGGCCACATGTACTTGTCTCGTGGGTGGGAGAAGTTCTACCATGCCTACGACCTACGGCTGGGGTACTTCCTTCTCTTCAGGTACGACGACGACGCCACCATGCTCATCATGAAGGTGTTCAACACGACTATGTAAATGCATGCGCTATCTCGACGATGATGATCTTTGATGCGCTCGCCTCTTCTTATTCCTCTACATTTGGCTTTGTATCACCTCGATTGTTAATTGTCATTGTTGCATTTGGACAGGTAATGGGAGCAGCAGCAGCGACACTGGCTACAGCCAAAGCAGCAGCGACTATGGCTGTAGCAAAAGCAACACCAATTCTGGCTTTAGAGAAAACAGCAGCGATTCTGGCAATAGCATACACAACAAGAAGGATGATCTGGACTGGAGTGCGGGAGAAGAGGAGCAGAGTGGGGATGAGGAGCTCCAGGATGACGATGGGCATCAGGCTGAGGATGACCTAGCGCTGGTGGTGGCTGACCAAGGGCAAGAGATGGTGGTGGTGACCATGGGCAAGAGATGGTGGTGGTGACCATGGGCAAGAGATGGTGGTGGTGACCATGGGCAAGAGATGGTGGTGGTGACCATGGGCAAGATATGGAGGTGGTGAGGATGACCTAGCGATGGTCGTGCCGTCCCGCTCAAGGTGGCCTCGCGATGGTGGTGGTGCGTGACAATGACCATGCACCAGTGGTGGCGCCGGCGATCCCACAGCTGGGCGACATGACCACGCCAATTGTGGTAGAAGACTACATCCCACTGCCTCCACCGCCTCGCCGCTCTTGGTGCATCAGACTGAGGAAGGAGAAGGAGAAGAACAATGAGAACTGAACTATGTCAGGTATGTCAGATCTCCAAAATGATATATATATATATATATATATATATATATATATATATATACTTAGTTACCTATGTTATCTCTAATATGCTTAGTTTCCTATAGGTTAGCTTCATTTTACCTAAGTTGGCTCTAATATGCTAACTTAGAGCTTATATGGTTAGTTTCCTATAAGTTAGCTCCAAAATAACTTATGTTAGCACAAAATGATAAGTTTACATAATAAGCTTATAGTCTTTTTCTTATTCTTCTTCTTTTCTAAAATGACATAGGTTAGCTTCATTTTACCTAAGTTGGCTCTAATATGCTAACTTAGAGCTTATATGCTTAGTTTCCTATAGGTTAGCTCCAAAATTACTTATGTTAGCACAAAATGATCAAGTTTACATAATAAGCTTATAGTCTTCTTCTTATTCTTCTTCATTTCCAAAATGACATAGGTTAACTTCATTCTACCTAAGTTGGCTCTAATATGCTAACTTAGAGCTTATATGCTTAGTTTCCTATAGGTTAGCTCCAAATTACTTATGTTAGCACAAAATGATCAAGTTTACATAATAAGCTTATAGTCTTCTTCCTATTCTTCTTCTTTTCCAAAATGACATAGGTTAGCTTCATTTTACCTAAGTTGGCTCTAATATGCTAACTTAGAGCTTATATGCTTAGTTTCCTATAGGTTAGCTCCAAAATTACTTATTTAGCACAAAATGATCAAGTTTACATAATAAGCTTATAGTCTTCCTCTTATTCTTCTTATTCTTCTTCTCATTCTTCTTCTAGTGTTCTTCTTCTTCTAGTATTCTTCTAGTCTTCTTGTTCTTCTTCTTCTAACTTCTTGTTTATCATTTTGCAGATTTGATTTAATTCACGGAAGCTTGCATGGATGGAGTGCTTCTTTTCCATTTGTGTTTTTATTTTGTATCAATGTGAAACTTTTGAGAATTGATGGATAACGGTGTTGGATGAACAATGTGAAACTTTTGTAATATGTAACGATGGAACTATGTGTTGGCTATGTATGTATATATGATGGAACTTGTGTGTTGGCTATGATTGTTATATGGATGCTTGTTGTATATATATGTGTTGGATTTCTCATATGTGAAATAGTGACCTGAGATTAAGAAAAAACAAAAAAATTAAAAAAATTGTTACTAATGGCGCACTACCATGTGGTGCGCCATTAGTATAGGAGACACTAGTGGCGCACTGTGGGCAAACTAATGGTGCACTGCATGGTGTGCCATTAGTATACCAGATACTAATGGCGCACCAGTAGTGCGCCGTTAGTAGGCAAAACCGGTGCGCCATTAGTAGGCCTTTTCCCAGTAGTGCATCTTCAAGCAGTTTGTTCGTGAGGTGAATGCAGTCATCCCCAAGCTTGAGGCCACACGCCCTCTCAGATGGTCTGTGTGCGCTATCATGTTCAGCTCAGCGGATCAGTTCAAGTGCGCAGCAATGGCCGGAGTCCTCCCAATGCTTTGTTCCCCGGTCATCAGCAATGTGCAAGTCACTAGGACCCTCACCATATGATCAGCTTCAGCCGACCAAGCCTTTCTCTGGAGTCACTGATGGTTCCACTGTTCCGAAAGGGCAGGTTCGCCTTCCAGTCACCTTTGGGCAGCACAACAACTACCGCACCGAGCTCATTGACTTCGACGTCGCCCACATTCGCCTGCCATACAATGCCATCCTCGGGTACCCAGCCCTAGCCAAGTTCATGGCAGTGACTCACCACGGCTACAATGTCCTCAAGATGCCAGGGAGCGGTGGAGTCATCACAGTACCTTGTGAGGAAAGGGATGCAATGTGTTCTCTTGAGCATGCCTTCCAAGCCGAGGCAATCGAAGACCCAGATCACAGGAGCGGAAGACTTCTCGAGGCGGTCCCCAAGAAGAAGAAAGCTTCGCCTGGCCCAAGCCCTCGGGAGGCAGGCACCTCTGGAGGCGTTGCGTCAGGATTCGCGCCCATCCAGGGGGCGCCACCCTCTGTCGCATAGGAAGGCACGCTTGGCGCCCTCCTCGGGCAGGGCTCAAGGGCTCTCTCTTGGAGAGCCATCGACTTTGCCAAGGTCACGAGGGAGGCGCTCGGGCACCACTTGGAGGCGTGCTTCAAGGCGCGTTTCCCTCAAGAAGGTATGAGGCAAGGAGGGCCAAACCCTCAGGAGTTCATCGCGGGAAACATTCAGGAGCTACAGGAGTCAAGAGTCATGCGCGGTAGCCGCCGCTTGCCTGCCGTAGCCCCACATCCAGGCGAGGATGGTGGGCTGCGCGTCTGCATCGACATGCCAGGGCTCAACCGAGCCGCGTCTCAGGAGCGCCTCTGGCCTACACGCGTGGGGCGTTGTGGGGGTCCACCTCACAGCTACGTTCGCATGCCTTTCGGCCTGCCGAACGCGGTCGCCGCTCATCAGCGCCTGCTGAGGAGCATTCTGGAGGCTCAGGAGGTCAGGCGTTGCGCGGTCCTAGCGGAGATGGAGATGGTCCTCATAGATCCACATGTGCCCCTGGAGCCTCCCGAGGCTCCTGGTCCCAGGAGCTCGTGAGAATCGGCTTCCTCACCGCGCGTCGTCCACGACTTCAGCATCACTTCATCTCCAACGGTATCAGGTGACATCTTTCAAGTTCCATTTTCAACTGGGAGCGCCCACAGGGCTGCATCATTCCCAGGTCGTGTGGGTCCGTCCCTACGGCATGTATCTGTTTTGCTTATGTTCTTTACCTACCTTGTTGGGGGCGCCCCTCGGGCTGCATTATCCCCAAGCTGCTCGGGCCTGACCCAGTGGCGTTTGCTTTTTCCGCATCTATCTGGAATGGATTTGCTTCTCCGCGCTTAACCTGATTCCCATGATTATCATCTGCTGCTTATCGCGGACCTCTCCACTCTCATGCAAAGCGCTTGCACGTTAAAAGGGGGGTGCCTGAGCATCGCGACTCATGGGCTCTTACTGGTTCTCCAATCCTCACCCCCTAGCCTTGGCCCACAGCATCGTGACCTGTCATACCAGCGGCGCCTGAGCTCACTCGAGGGCCGGGACCTGAAGACGTAGAGCATTTGCATTCTAACCACCTTGCAGGAACACACCATTGATAAAGGCCTAGAGCCAGGCGCAACCCGCCTCGAGGTAGGGCCTCGTGAGTCCCGCGCTGGCTCACGGGTTCCCAGACACACCTCTCCTAGCCCTACCGTGCGGCCCACGGTCGACGGGTCAGACACGACCAGGGGCTCCTCCTGGAGGGGAGCCCCCTCCCACGCACCAGTGGAAGCACCATGCTCCACGCTGGCTGACGACACTGCCAAGGAGCGGCTATGCCCGTACACATACGGAAGCACTATGCTCCGTGCTGGTCATAAACAACTGAGGGTGGCCCACGGTCGTACCAACCTCAGGGAGCCTAGAGCTCAGTGCCTGGCACCATCGCAACGCCTCCCCTCGGGAGTGCCGCAAGAGGGGGCTGGACACGGGGGCTGCACCCAAGCCACACCCAAGCGCATGCCATCCAGCCAGGTCCCTCGGACCTGGTCGTCGCGCGCCCCTCCCCGAGCGGAGCCGAGGTATGAAAACTCATTTGAACATCAAGGGGGACTCCTGAGCATCGCGACTCAGGAGCCTAGCTGGTCACGTAGCCCCTCACTCCTTAGTCTCGTCCTGGTTTCCGGTCGGGGCTAACGGCGGCTCAGGTATGCGCGGGGCCGGGCCCTGCCGACGTAGAACGACAAATCCACTCATATGCCTCCCTTCCCTACTTGTTGTCCGCGCATCAAGGGGGACTCCTGAGCATCGCGACTCAGGAGCCTAACTTGCCAGGTAGCCCCTCACTCCTTAGTCCCGTCCTGGTTCCCGGTCCCTGCTGACGTAGAACACAAGCAAATAGGAGGGAACAATACAAATTCCTGAGAATTCAAAAGCAAATATTACAATTCATAGATTGTTTCACAACACCAAACACAAGTTTAAACGCCTCCACAAGGCATGGTGCATGTTGCAGGAGTAAAAACAGGACAGAAGCCGTGAAGGGATCACTTTCCAGTGGCACCGCCGCCTGTGGTGGATTCACGCTGGGCGGCTCCGCCTCCTGAGGCCGCGGAGCTGGCGGCACCGCGCCTGGGCAAGGTGCTGAAGGCGCGGAACCTCCCTAGCAAAGCCTTGGCTCGGCCTTTCACAGCCTCAGCAGCAGCGGCAGCAAGGTCGTCACTCACGGGTTCCAGCAGGCTGTCGATGTCGACATTGGGGTCGCGAAGGTAGACATGGGTGAGGACACGCGTCAGTGCTGCAGAAGACAGGGCACGCGCATCGGCCTCGGCCATGGGACCGAGGCCGCCTACAACATCTTCAAGTGCACGGACCAGGAAGGGAAGCAGCTCGGCAGGGCCGTCCTCTGCACCAGCCAACGGCTTCTCTAAGCCGCCCTCATAAAGTGTCTTCAGCGCGGCGCGAGCCTTCTCCTCCAGCTGGGCGAAGGCCACTCGATCCTCGGCCAGGACCTTTGCCTTGCGTCTAGCTCGGCCCTCTCCACCTTCAGCGCCTGCTCCAGCATCTCCAACCGGCCGCGACGGTCGTCAAGCTCGGTGTTCTGGTCCCTAACGAAAGCTTCCCGAGCCTTCATCTCCTCCTCCTTCTCCTGGCGGATGCGGACCTCCTTCGCGAGCTCATCGCGCAGGCCTTGTAGCTCGACCTCCAGTGCCTTTCAGCGGCCCCGGGCATCCACAGCATCGCCCTGGGCAGCATCGCGAGTGTCGGCATTCTGGGAACAGGGGTACCCAGACTTTCCTACATGCGGCCTGTGGCGTGGCTCAGGGAGTGGCCCAGTACGGCCCATCTTCATCAACACATGCTCAAGACCCCTCGCGAGGGGCCAAGCCTCGTGGGGCGGACGACAGGAAGCTTCCTCGGGCACAACCTCGTCAGGCTGGCTCGCGAGGAGGCGGAGAGATCAAGGCAGGGTACCTCACGAGGTGCCCATGACGCAAGCCATGACGACCGAGGCCAGGCGGGCGCCGGCCTGCGCAGAGTCCTTGTTTCCTCTTTGGTGCAAAGGGGGAAAGCGCAGGCAAGAGTATCAAGCAAAGGCAACCATTTTGGTGCAACAAGACCAAGACCAGCAGAACGACGGGATGGAGGTCATCGTGGAGCCCAAGCCGGTGTCACCGTCAGAGTCTTTGGCAGGCGAAGACCGACTTTAGCCAGGATGAATGTACTAGATGTTCCCCTTCAAAATGGCCAATTGTTGGCGCCCTTCCCGCTCAATATTTGGGAAGAGCACCAAGGCCTCGCTCTATAAATAGGACTAGCCACCACAGATTAGAGGGAGTAGATTTTGGGCAACTAGAGATCCAGATTTTGGATAGACTAGAGAGAGAGAGGTGACTGAACTCACCCAAGCAGTTCATCGCACCAGCCAAGAACAGCCCCTCGCGAGGCAGTTCTTCCCTTGTATTGTTCATCATCATCCCCTGGGGCAATCCACCACACCACAAACTAGAGTAGGGTATTACACCACAATGGTGGCCCGAACTAGTATAAACCTCGTGTCCTTTGTGTTGTCCTTCGTGTAGTTTAGATCCTTGCGAGGCGACGAGACGTAGGTAGGCAGGAGGTGTGATCTCCACGCGCACCCGAGAGTTCAAACCTTGAGGGTCTGCCGGAACCCGAAATCCGACATTTGGCGCGCCAGGTAGGGGTGCACCGGAATCCGCCTTCCGTCGCCCTGTGTCCCGCCGCCCATCGCATCCATGTCAGACGCTCGTCGAGCCCGCGCCGAGCGCCGGGTCGCCCTTGCCACTCACGTCGCCCAGATGGCCCCCGTCGTTCCCCGTCGCCTGCCGTCAACGCCGCCACCGGCCCGGAGGGGAACGAGTAGCAGGTGTCATCCATGCATCCTTCGGTGCGGCGAGAAGGCTGCACCGCCACCCCGTCACTGACTCCAGCCGGTTCCTCATCCCACGCACGTCGGGCTCCTGTGGACGCGCACGCCACACTGCTCCTGGCGCAGGAGCTCCTGCACTACCGTCCCGTCGACGACCTCTACGACGAGTGTCTAGCCCGCATCACCGAGCTCGTCAGCGCCGCTGGGGGCTCCCGTGCGCCATCCCTCTCGCTGCACCGCGCCCCACCCTGCACGGGCGACAAAGCTCCGGGGGCGCCTCAGCCGCCTCCCCCTCAAGAAGGCGCCTTGGCCCCAAGGCGCATGGCCCCTGGACGGAACCCACTCCGTCCGGCGCTAGCACAGCAAGAGAAAAGCTGCCAAGAGATCCCTCGTCCCCAAGAAGCTGCCCCTGTGCTCCTCACACCGGCCCGGCTCGAACGCACTCCTGCTCCAGCGCGCCAAGACCCCGCGCTGCTCCTGGCGGCAGCACACAGACACTTCCAAGATCAAGCTCTCCGTCACCAAAGGCCTCCCGCGGCCACTACAGGCTACCGTGCCTACACCGCCGAGCTGCGCAGCGTGGCCTGGCCGGGCAAGTTCAAGCCAGATCTGCCCCCGCGATACGATGGCACGGCTGACCCTGCGGAGTTCCTCCAGCTCTATGAGCTGGGCATTGAAGCCGCCAACGGGGACGAGAAGGTCATGGCGAACTGGTTCCCCATGGCGCTCAAGGACGGTGCCCGCACCTGGGTCCTTAACCTGGCTCCTGGCACGATCTCCTCCTGGGATGAGATGCGCACCCGATTCATCGCCAACTTCCAAGGCACTCGCGACCGGCCCCCGGCCATGAGCGACTTGCGCCGCATCAAGCAGCAGCCGGGAGAGACCGTGCAGAAGTTCATCCAGTGTTTCAACAACGCTCGCCTTAAGATCCCCAGGGTGTCTGAGGAGGCCATCATCTCAGCCATCTTCGATGGCGTGCGTGACGTCAAGATGAAGGAGGAGCTTGCGATCCATGAAGACCTGTGCACCTCCCTGGAGCTGTTCAATTTGGCGACCAAGTGCGCCAGGGCTGACGAAGGACGCCGAGGAAGGAAAAGTTCCGGATCGCGAAGCTACAGCAGATGAGTTGCGGATGTTACAGAACAATGCTCAAGCTTGTGACATTCTCTTCAATGCTTTGTGTCCCGAGGAGTTCAACAAGATCAGCCGTCTTGAGAATGCAAAAGAGATTTGGGATACTTTGGTCGAAATGCACGAAGGTACCGAGTCCGTGAAGGAATCAAAGCTAGATGTTCTTCAAGGTCACTTGACAAGTTCAAGATGAAGGAAGGTGAAGGAGTCGCTGAAATGTACTCTAGGCTTGCTCTCATCACCAATGAGATGGCAGGCTTAGGAAGCGAAGAAATGACCGATCGATTCATCATCAAGAAGATTCTCGAGCTTTGGATGGAAAGTATGACACCGTGTGCACTTTGATCCAAATGATGCCAAACTACAAGGATCTCAAGCCTACCGAAGTCATTGGAAGAATTGTTGCTCATGAGATGACACTTAAAGATAAGGAAGAACTTCACAACAAGTCAAGTGGTGCTTACAAAGCTGCAGTTGAAGCTCCCACAACCTCAAGTGACAAGCTAGTTTCCAATGAAGAGATAAGCCTAATGGTGAAGAACTTCAACAAATTCTACAAGAGTAGAAGCAAGGAAAGAAGCTCAAAGTCTAGATCATATGATGAAAAGAGATCTTCTAGTCGTGATCGAAACTGCTACAATTGTGGAAGACCGGACACTACTCAAATGAGTGTTCGACTCCCCACAAGAGAAGAGAAGAATCTCCAAGAAGAAGAAGCTCAAGAGAAGAGTCGCCTCGAAAAGAGAGAAGGAGTAGAGATGATCGTTATGAACGAAGATCCTCTCGGAGAAGCAAGGATTCGGAAAGGAAAGACAAGTCATCAAGGAGCTACACAAGAAGAAAACATCAAGCTCATGTTGGTGAATGGGTTTCGGCCCGACTCGACAATCACTCCGAAAGAAGCTATCACTCCAACTCCGAATACAGTCAAGATGAAGGTGTTGCCGGTCTTGCTCTTGTGTCCTCCAACTCCAACTCCTATGACTTGTTTGATTCACCAAATGAGGGAATTGGAAGATGCTTCATGGCAAAAGGCCCCAAGGTATCACACCCTGAATTTATTGACTTTGATAGTGATGAGGATGACTTGCTTGGTGAAGATGAGCTTTTACATGATAAATCTAGTGAGCTTAGTAATGATGAACATGCTAGTAGTGTTTATAGTCGAGAAGAGTCGAATGACAATGCTATGAAGGAGATTGAGCGTCTAACTAAAGAACTAAACACTCTTAAGTTAGCTCATGAAACAACTCAAGAAGATCATAGAGAGCTCCTAAGATCTCATGAGAAGCTACGCTTCGAGAAGCTCAATCTAGAGCAAGAACATGAGTTCCTAAAAGCTATCAATGACGATCTTCAAAGAAGAGTTCTTCATATCTTGCCAAACGACTTCTCTTGTCTAATTTCTTGCCACCTATTAAAACTAAGCATGACAAGCATAAGAAAAATTCTTCATCTAGTAGTAACAATAATCATGCTAAATCAAATGTTGTTACTTCTAGTAATTCTCTTGATTCCACTAACAATGTTTCAAGCCAAGTTTCACTTGAGCAAGAAAATAGTCTATTGAAAGGGATTATAGAGAAAGGTGTCTACAAGAGCCTTGCTGGAAGCAAGAGCTTTGAGGAAATTGTTCGCAAGCAAGGAAGACACCGGAAGAATCAAGGAATTGGTTTTGAGCGAAAGTTCAACGCCGAGGGTGTTGAATGGGAAGAAGGTCAATATCCCACTCCAAAGTTTGTTTCTCAAAAGGAGAAGTATGATCCTACTTCTTCCAATGTGGAACAAGCTCAAGATGATCTTCCACCACAAGACCACAAGCTAAAAGGCAAGGACAAGCTTCAAGAGGAGATTGATGCATTCATTGAAGCACCCAAGGCCATGGTCAAGTGGGTTCCCAAGGCAACTTCAAGTTCTACTTGACAAGCTCAACTACTACCCCAAGGATTCCCATCAAGATGATGTGGATCCCAAGAAGAAGAACTAGAGAGTTCTTGAGGGTGACTCCGCCAACATACTTCACTCACATTCATTTTGGCAAAGAACTTGTGCAATCAACTTCCACATCTTGCACTAGTTCATGGAGTCACAAACCCTCATGTTGGTAAGTCAAGGGACAAGGTAATCATTGCTTTCATGGACATCATCTATTGTGAACTTCAATCTATGTCCATGGATATCCTTGTTTGTTCCTTGTGGGACTAACCCATGTAGGTATTGAAAGTACCCGAATCCAAAGGATTGCTCCCAACTCTTGATGATCTTCATCAACATTGAGCATCCACATCTTCAACATCTACATGAAGTCTTCAACGACAACCCAAGGTTAGTTTGACCCTTTAAAAGGGGTTCTCACATCAAGGGGGAGCTTTGCTCTAAAGAAATGAGCTAAAGCATCTTCAAATGATGTGAACACATTAACGCTTTATGTAAAAGTGGTAACCCCACTTGTGCTTAAACGATGAGTATGACCTATGATCAAATGTTCTCATTTGACTCCTAAGTCAATATACTCATATATAGATGACCTAGTCATCGCCAAATTGTGTGCTAGCAGCTAGTGTTTTGTTTGTGCATGTTTGACACATATTTTGTTTGCTATCTTATTGTGTGAGCATGTTGGATGCATGATTTTATCCATTCGAGGACATCCATTTGTTGCTTTGGTCTTTTGGATTTTTCTTTTTGACCAAATGGATGGACAAGAATGCCTAAGTTCCTCCCCTAGCTATCTATGCTTTCTTGTCTCAAACTCTATTCATGCTTATATCACAAACTTTGAACAAGACTTTTTCGGACAGACCGAGTGAGGAGCACTCTGAGCCACCGATCCGTCAAAAGCTTAAATTCCAAAACCTTCTAAGTACTATCGGTCAAACCAATATACTCAAATCGGACAGATCAAATCACTTGGATTGATCTAGGTTTTCACCTCGGTGAAACCGAAGTTACAATTTCGGCGTGACTGAAGTGAGTAATCGCACGCAGCTAACCATCTCGGTCCCACCGAAGTTTTCCAACTCGGTCCCACCGACGACCGAAGGGTATATATACCGAGGGCAGCGCTGATTATTCCTTCAAACGCCTTGCCCCAAACCCTTATTTGTCGCCGCCGTGGTCTTCGGATCGTCTCCGCTGCCGCTTCAGGCGCCCTCGCCGCTGGTCTCCATCGCCGTCAACGGTCAATCTCACCGCACCGTTGCGCCAGAGTGAAACTCCACCAGATTGGGTGAGTTTCATCCTCTCGTGCTTCAACCTCGATTCTATGCACGATAGGTTATGCCTAGCTTCTTGCCAAGATTGAAATCTTCCTGTCCAGCAGATTAGATCATAGAACAAAATTTGAGTGAAAATCTTAGGGTTAGGTTTCCGCCGAACACATCTCGGTGTGACCGATTTTACATTCTCGGATCGACCGATTTGGCCTCTCGCCATTGACCGCACTTTTCGGTTAAACCGAAGTTGTGTAAATCGGTAAGACCGAAGTGAGGATTTAGTGAAACCCTAGTGCTCTCGGCTAGACCGAAACCCATTTCGGTCCAACCGAAAGTGGTGTGTACGGTTAGGTTTTCGGTCAGACCGAAATGCATTCTGTGAAAACCTAAAACTAATGTTTGAACTCATTTATTTTGCAAAATCCTCTGCAGTTTGTGATAACTCTTCTATTCTGCCTATACCTATTCTTTTCACAGGTTGTCGGTCATGTCCGATGCAAGTGACAGCTGAACAGGTCTGAATCGCCCATTGAGATTCCAGAGGCGATTACAAGTCCCAAGCAAGCAGTTTTCAGATGATGGAGAGAGGAGCACTCCAAGTGGATTGCCTCCACTGCCACAGGGCTGGAAGAAGAGGAATTTCGATGAGGAAGACTCGACTTCGTTGCAGATGAGGAGATTACTTCCAAGCCTAAGAGGAAAGTGGTTGCCAAAGGATATCAAGGGCAACAAGCAAAGAAAGGCACCAAGAAAGAGAAGAAATCCACAGTTGCAAAGAAGCTGAGCATGGAAGAAGAAACCTCCAAAGAAGATCAAGAAAACTTCCAAGAGGAAGAGGCTAGTTCATGAAGAAGTCGATGATGACTCAGATGAGGAAGCACCCCAGCCTCCTCGAAGCGAAGTTGATGGGAGATGCCATCGAGGCAGGAGCACCCACAAAATCTAAGCCATCAGCTCCAGCCAAGGCAGCCCAAGCCAAACCTGCCGCCAAGCCAAAGAAAACTGTGAGAAATATACCGCTTCAGAGAAGAAGAAGGATAATGTGCCACCGCTGAATCGATGAAGAGGCACATGTTTTGTCAAGCTCGATGTAAATTGCCGTTCATAATGATGCTCATCCTCGAGCTGAAAATATGAAGGAAAGGAAGGACAAAGGTCTCGTGCTATGGAGGCAAGTTGATCCATATGCCACCAGGAGAAGGACAGCTGTTGACTCTAGGTTCCACACCGAGAGCAACAAGATTTCTATGAGGCAGTGCTCATGGATAAGAAGCCAATTGTTGCCGACACCAGATACGTTGATCGGGATTACATCGACAAGTGAAGAGCACAATGACTACTTCCCACATGTGCATGAGAGCTTCACCGCATGTGGAGTTGCTGAGTTTGTTGGTCAAAATTGACCTGCTTGGAATGATGAAATGATCATGCGTTCTATGCCACGCACATTTCTATCCGGATGGCAAAATTGTATGGATGATGAAGGCGTAGATTCTCCTCAACTGTTGAGGAATGGAGAGCGTTGCTGAATGCACCAAAGATCAAGAGATGATGATGTAGATGTCTATGGCATTCCAAAGAAGAATCACGAGTCTATGAAGAACATGTACAATGAGGTACCGACAAGGATGTTGAGATATGGAAGCTTGGATCAGTTTATCATCTTCAGCAGGTCTCCCAACCACTAACACCATTACGAGGCATACTTTGATGCCCAAGTCGAGACCACCGCATGATAAGAGGCTATTCTATCAACATGTTGCACATTCGGATCAAGACACCTTTTAAGGTGATGGACACGATAGTAGAGACTATCAAGAGGACAGCAGCAGACTGTAAGAGGTCGTGTGGGTTTGCTCCGCACATTCAGATGCTCATCAATGCCAAGTTTGGCACGGACACCTACCGTTGGATAGACCCCACTTGCCACCGCAGCCCTGAACATGAAGATAATGAAGTTGTGATGACCGAGGATGCTCCCACATCTGTTGAAGGACACGCTAAGTCTGAAGCTGCCAAACAAGCTAAAGTCGAGAAGGAAGCAAAGCAGCAGAAGAAAGCCCAAGAGCGTTGGAGAACAACTTCTTGAAGCCACTCAGAGAATTGAACTACGCCTGGCCAAGATAGTGCGTCTCGGAGAGCCTTGAGAGGATAGTTGAAGATAAGTTCCATGCTCTGGATGTCAAGTCGATCAAGTGCAGTCACCGCCAACAAGCTTGAGGCGGACATTGAGGAAGCGAAAAGGAGAAGGCAGAGCTCATGAAGGAGATGGAAGGTGATCTAGTCCAGATGACTATGAGCAGCTCGCTGAAGGCCCACAAAGCCCAGATCACTGCTATTCCAAAGGATGACCCTGTGGCTACTACATCAGCACCTCCCACAGCTCCATCGGCCCAAAGACCAGCTCCAGTGTCCACTCCTCCAGCTCCACAGACTTCAAGCAGAAGCTTTTGCAGATGCAGCTATCTCCACTCCATCGACGCAGCAGAGCCGCCAAAGCAGAGTCCCTAGTGACGATTAGCTCTATACCTTTCGAACTTTTTGGTAACTTGTTGCCAAAGGGGGAGAAATTGTATAGATCATAGGACTTCGAGAGAGAGAGTGCTTGTTTTTGCTCTTTCGTTTGCGGTTTTCCTTGAGATACTTTTGAGTTCTTCGAGACATTTCGTGTGTTTGATACTACGTTTGCTCTATCTTGATGAGTGCTTGATCATACTATGCTTAATGTGTGCTTAATGCTTATCATATTCTATTCATATCTTGTATGATCACTTACTCATGTCTTGGTGATTGGGTGCATGTTATTCATTCTTATCATTTTGTGCGCTCCACCAAGATGTATGTGACATGGAAGAGTAACCCATGATCCTAATCGATTGTGCATTTGCATTCAAACGCAAATCTTAAATAATGCACAAATTTAGGGGGAGCTCTTGCTTATCACATACTTCTCAAAGCGACGATGTTATTCATTGATTATATCATTTGTCGAAGCTTTGATCTATATGTTGTCATCAATTACCAAAAAGGGGGAGATTGAAAGTGCAACTAATCCCCGGGTGGTTTTGGTAATTAATAGCAACATATATATATCATTGAACTAATTATTTCTTGAGAATATTTCAGAAAGTTCAGTGATATGGGTATGGCAATGACTGATGATGTGGACCCCTCAAAATGCTAAGGAAAACTTAGGCAAAAGCTCAAGACTCTATTTTTGGTTTAGTGATCCAAGATCACATTGAGTCCATAGGAAAGCCAATACTATTAAAAGGGGATGAGGTTATGATGATGATCTGGTTGCTCAAAGTGCTTAGTGATTTATCTCTCAAACTATCAGCAATCTTTCATTCCAACATATACTCATAAGTAATCTCGGTCCCACCGATTCCATAAACTCACCACACCGAGATGAACCACCTCACCATATACCCAAACCCTAAGAATTTCGGATTTTCCGATTCCAAACTCGGTCATACGAAATTGGTGTTGCCAAGCTTCAGAACCTTCAGACTCAAATCGGTGTCACCGAGATGAGAAAGTCGGTCCCACCGAGATTGGCAAACCCTAGACTTTGGAAGAATCGGACTAACCGAGATTGTATTTTCGGTCCCACGAAAATCCCAACGCTCACAAGATTTGAACTTTCGGTCTCACCGAGTTGTCAACTTCGGTCCGACCGAGATTGGTCAAATGTGTGTAACGGTTGGATTTTGTGTGGAGGCTATAAATACCCTCCACCTCCTCTTCATTTGTGGAGAGAGCCATCGAAAGTACTACCACTCCTACCTTACATTTCGAGAAGAAAACTACCTACCCTTGTGTTGAGATCAAGTTGCTCCACTCCCACCATATGAAACTTGATTTCTAGCCTTCCCAAGTTGCTTTCCACTCAATCCTTTCTTCCACCACAGCCAAATCAGTGAGGAGAGTTGAGTGTTGGGGAGATTATCATTTGAAGCACAAGAGCAAGGAGTTCATCATCACCAACACCATCTATTACCTTTTGGAGGGTGGTGCCTCCTAGATTGGTTAGGTGTCGCTTGGGAGCCTCCGTCAAGATGTGGAGTTGAACCAAGAAGTTTTTAAGGGCAAGGAGATCGCCTACTTCGTGAAGATCTACCCCGAGTAAGGCTAGTCCTCCGTGGACGTAGGCCATGATGGCATAGACAAGGTTGCTTCTTCGTGGACCCTTCGTGGGTGGAGCCCTCCGTGGACTCTCGCAGCCGTTACCCTCCGTGGGTTGAAGTCTCCATCAACGTGGATTGACGATAGCACCACCTATCGGAACCACGAGAAAAATCTCCGTGTTCCAAATTGCGTTTGCTCTTCTCCACCTCTTATTTACTACATGTGCAATTTACTTTCCGCTGCCACTACTCTAGAATTGCATGTGTAGGGTGATACTTGACTTGGTCATCATTGTGAACTTGCTAAAAACTTGCCCTAATCAAAAGGCTAAACTTTTAAGTTGTCAAGTAGTCTAATCACCCCCCCTCTAGACATACTTCCGATCCTACAAGGGCCAAACCCTCAGTAGTTCGTCAGCGAGATCATTCAGGAGCTGCAGGAGTCAAGAGTCATGAGTGGCAGCCGTCGCTTACCCGCCGTGGCTCCCCATCCGGGCGAGGATGGTGGGATGCACATCTGCATCGACATACAGGGGCTCAACCGAGCCGCCTCTTAGGAGCGCCTCTGGCGCTCACGCGTGGGACGCTGCGAAGGCCCACCCCACAGCTATGTTCGCATGCCTTACGGCTTGCCGAACGCAGCTGTTGTGTGTCAGCGCCTCATGAGGAGCATCCTGGAGGCTCAAGCGGCCAGGCATTCCACAGTCCTGGCGGAGATGGAGATGGTCCGCGAGGAGCCGCCAGCGCCTCCGGAGCCTCCCGAGGCTCCTAGGCCTAGGGGCTCATAAGGATCGGCTCCCGCAGTGCACGCCGTCCGCTACTTCAGCATCCCTTCATCTTCAACATCATCAGGTGACATCCTTCGAGTTTCATTTTCAGCTGGGAGCGCCCCCCCCCCCCAGGGCTGCATCATTCCCAGGCCGCGTGGCTCCATCCCTGCGGCATGTATCCCTTTGGTTCATGTTTTTAGCTTACTTTATTGGGGGCACCCCTCGGGCTGCATTATCCCTAAGCCACTCGGGCCAGACCCAGTGGCATGTATCCCTCTCGCATTTATTCGGCTCGTGTGTTCGACCCATCATGATCATTACTTAATGCCTGTGGTGGCACCCTTCTTCCTTCATGTCGGCCGCTTGCATGTTAAAGGGGGGTACCTGAGCATCGCGACTCATGGACTCTTACTGGCTCTCCAGCCCTCACCTCCTGGCCTTATCCACGGCATCGCGACCTGGCATACCAGCGACGATTGAGCTCGCTCGAGGGCCAGGACCTGAGGACGTAGAGCGTCGGCATCTAACCAAATTTGCAGGAACACATTACAAGTAAAGGCCCAGTGCCAGGCGCAACCCACCTTGAGGTAGGGCCCCTTGAGTCCCGCGCTGGCTCACGGGTGCCCAGATACACCTCGTCAGGCCCTATCGTGCCAGCCACGTGTCAGGTCGGGGCTGTACACGCCCCGGGGGCTCCTCTCGGAGGGGATCCCCCTCCCACACACCAGTGGAAGCACCATGCTCCGCGCTGGCTGACGACACTGCCGAGGAGCGGCTATGCCCTTACATATACGGAAGCACTATGCTCCGCGCTGGTGATAAACAACTGAGGGTGGCCCCCGGCCGCATCAACCTCACGGAGCCCAGAGTGCTTTCTCAACGCCAAACACAAGTTTAAACGCCTCCACGAGGCATGATGCATGTTGCAGGAGCTAAAAACAGGACAGGAGCCGCGAAGGGGTCACTTTCTGGCAGTGCCATCGCTGGTGACAGAGCTGCGCTGGGCGACTTCACCTCGTGGAGCCTCAGGATCGGCAGCACCTTGCCTTGGCTTGGTGCTGAAAGCACGGAACTTCGCCAGCAGAGCCTCCGGTCGACCCTTCACGGCCTCAGCGGCGGCGACAGTGGCAAGCTCGCCGCTCACAGGCTCCAGCAGGCTGTCAAGGTCAACGTCGGGGTCGCGAAGGTAGACGTTGGTGAGGACGTGCGTCAGCACTACAGAAGAAAGGACACGCGCCTCAGCCTCAGCCGTGGGGCCAAGGCCGAGGGCGACATCTTCAAGGGCGCAGACCAGGAAGGGAAGCAACTTGGCGGGGCCATCCTTGGCGCCGGCCAGCGGGCTCTCCAGGCCACTATCGTAAAGCGTCTTCAGCAAGACGCGAGCCTTCTCCTCCAGCTTCGCAAAGGCCACGCGGTCCTCGGCCAGGACCCGCGCCTTGCCGTCCAGCTCGATCTTCTTCACCTCCAACACCTTCTCCAGTGTGTTTAAGCGGCCATGGAGTTCATCAAGCTTGGCATCCCGGTCCTTGGCAGCAGTCTCACGAGCCCTCATCTCTTCCTCCCTCTCAGCAGTCACGGACCTCCCTGGCGAGCTGGTCGTGTAGGCCTTGCAGCTCGCTCTCCAGCGCTTTGCAGCGAAGTCTGACATCCGCAACCTCACCCAAGGCGGCATCGTGAGCGGCCTTGGCCTGAAGGATGGCCTGCTTCTCCTCGTCGCAAGTCGTCGCGGCCTAAACCAGCACCGCTCGAACTGAAGCATCAGAGCGGACCCAGCAGGAGGCCAGCTCCAGGCGCCCGGCCACCAAGCGAGGGTGGGCGCCCTGAAGATCTTCTCGCAGCCGGTCCAGCTCAGCAGCAGCACGATCTAGGACAGTAGAAGGAGTCGGAGAAATGGCAGTTGGAGGAGTAGGAGGAGAAGACGGCAGCATGATCACAGCACCATGAGTTGGGACCTTCTGCGCCGCGATGACTGCGGCAGTGGTGTCAGGCGAGGACGCCTCGGGAGTCGCTTGGGCCACGGGGGCTGAGCTCGCCCCAGCGCGCCCTGCCTGGCATCGTGAGGATGGCCGAGCAGGAGAGGCCCGGGCCTTGCCGCCCCCTCCTCCCGCGGATGGAAGTGCTTCCCCAGACGAAGCCTCAGGGGCCCCCTTCAGCTTTTTCACCACAGGCACCGGCCTAGCCAAGGAATATGGACGTCAAGCCTTAGCAACAAAGCAAGAAGCAAAACGAGAATCAAGCACTTACTGGTCATCGCCCGCGGGCTCAAGCAACCTCTGGTCGAACTTGAAGCCCGAGAGCCGGCTGCTGGGATCAACCTCAGGAGACTCGGGAGCAGGAGGCACGTCTACAGATCGCCTCGGAGCCGGAGCAGGCCCGCGGAGAACCAGCCCTGTCCTGTCCTTCTTCAGGATCAGGGGCGAGCACTCACCGCCTCGCTCATCGCCATCCTCATCGTCGTCCGGCATGAGGCGAAGAGCGCGGGACCTGCACCAAGGGAGGGGCGCTCTCAACTCCCTATCGGTCGCCTCGGAATCGGGCTCCTCTTCCTGCTCATCTTCTTCCTCCTCTCTGCCGGAGTCGCCGGAAGATACGTTCACCGTTGCCAGGGCCACCGGGTCTTTAGGAACCTCCGCGGGCACAGGCCCGTCCCCGTTGAAAGCGAGCATGGAGTTCACCACCTGCTCCCAATCATCCCGGAGGAACATGGGTACAGGAGCACCCTCCAATCTCACCATGTCTCCCCCAACCAAGGATTGGAGGACCGCGGCCAGATCTTCGTCGGCCAGGACTACGGAGCTCGGGCGAAGGGCGGCATCGCCCCGAGCCTCCACAGCGGGAGCGAGTGTTCCCGGAGCGGAGCCACCCGGTGCTCCAGAAACTCCCTCAAGAGCGACGCCGCGGTCAGTTTTGTTGTCGCCGTGTTGCCCGGCCACAAGTCCGTGGCCATCCTCTCCAGCACTAGCTTCGCGCGGGGATTGACAAGCTCCGCGCGGGACCAAGCGTTGATGGCCTCGGGCTGCCTCGTGGGCAGGATCAGCCGGGGATGGATGCGCCCAGCATCCACCATGACCCACTTGCTCCTGAAGCCTTCAATCCTCTTCCCGGGCTTCGAGATAGCATTAGAGCTGGCGTACGCAACAAAGCTCACGCACGCGGTAATGGGGCCGCGAGAAACCCGGAGATAAAAGTAATGGCACAGCAAGGCCACCGAGGGCCTTACCCCAACATGAGCCTCGCAGTAGTAGGCGAAAATCGCCAGGAGAAGAACAGAGTTGGGATGGAGGTGCAGAGATTGCAGGTTGTAATGGCGGAGAACAGAAAGGAAGAACTCGGAAAAGGGAGGCACCAGACCGGCAGCGATGGCGCTCACGAAGAGCGGGTAGAAGGTGATTCATTTGTCCTCGGGAAGGGCGGAACCAACCTTAAGCACGGCCGCCCCGTCGTTGCCTTGCACCGCCATCATTTGGCGCGTCCGGGCAAGGTTCTTCTCCGACACATTCGGAGGATCCATAGCGGGCGAGTACCAAGCTCCAGCCGGGGTCTGGCGAGGCACCATGCCTTGCTAAGATGCAGTATTGGAGTAGATCTGGGGATTTCGAAAGAAAGAAGGATAGGAGCGAGAAAGGGGATCTGGGCAATGACTGGAGAAGGCAAATAAGCTAAGCCTGGACGAGTACCGCTCTCTGGTCAATTCGTGTAGTTGCCAAGGCGCCGTGGGAAGCAGGGACGCCCACGTCCAATCAACCGCCACGTGGCGCCCAAGGTCGCAGGCTGATGGGGCCCGCGATGCTTCGCACTTGCCCCTTCGCTTCTCTGCTAAGCCAAGTCCAGGCGCGCCTTGGGCCCGGGGGCTACTGTCGGCGTTCTGGGAACGGAGGTACCCAGACTTGCCTGCCTGCGGCATGCGGTGTGGCTCAGGGAGTGGCCCAGTACGGCCCATCTTCATCAACACATGCTCAAGACCCTCGCGATGGGACAAGCCTCGTAGGGCGGACGACAGGAAGCTTCCTCGGGCACAGCCTCGTCAGGCTGGCTCGCGAGGAGGCGGAGAGATCAAGGCAGGGTACCTCACGAGGTGCCCATGACGCAAGCCATGACGACCGAGGCCAGGCGAGCGCCGACCTGCGCGGAGTCCTTGTTTCCTCTTTGGTGCAAAGGGGGAAAGCACAGGCAAGAGTATCAAGCAAAGGCAACCATTTCGGTGTAACAAGACCAATACCAGCAGAACGGCGGGATGGAGGTCATCATGGAGCCCAAGCCGGCGTCACCGTCAGAGTCTTTGGCAGGCGAAGACCGACTTTAGCCAGGATGAGTGTACTAGATGTTCCCCTTCAAAATGGCCAATTGTCGGCGCCCTTCCTGCTCAATATTTGGGAAGAGGACCAAGGCCTCGCTCTATAAATAGGACTAGCCACCACAGACTAGAGTGAGGAGATTTTGGGCAACTAGAGATCCAGATTTTGGGTAGACTAGAGAGAGAGGCGACTGAACTCACCCAAGCAATTCATCGCACCAGCCAAGAACAGCCCCTCGCAAGGCAGTTCTTCCCTTGTATTGTTCATCATCATCCCCTGAGGCAATCCACCACACCACAAACTAGAGTAGGGTATTACACCACAATGGTGGCCCGAACTAGTATAAACTTCGTGTCCTTTGTGTTGTCCTTCGTGTAGTTTAGATCCTTGCGAGGCGACGAGACGTAGGTAGGCAGGAGGTGTGATCTCCGCGCGCACCCCAGAATTCGAACCTTGAGGGTCTGCCGGAACCCGAAATCCGACAGCGAGCGGCCTTGGCTTAGGAGGCGGCTTGCTTCTCCTCATCGGAGGCAGACGCAGCCTGGCTCACCGCCGCTCGGACGGAGGCAGCAGAGCGGGCCCAGCCAGAAGCTAGCTCCAGGCGCCCGACATCCACCATGACCCACTTGCTCCAGAAGCCTTCAATCCTCTTCCCAGGCTTCGAGATGGCATTCGAGTTGGAGTATGCGATAAAGCTCGCGCATGCGGTGATATGGGCACGAGAAACCCGTAGAGAAAAGTAATGACGCAGCAAGGCCACCGAGGGCTTTACCCCAACGTGAGCCTCATAATAGTAGGCGAAAATCGCCAGGAGAAGAACAGAGTTGGGGTGGAGGTGCAGAGCTTGCAAGTTGTATTGGCGAAGAACAGCAAAGAAGAACTCGGAAAAAGGAGGCACCAGACCAGCGATGATGGCGCTCACAAAGAGTGGGTAGAAGGTGCTCCCCTTGCCTTTAGGCTGGTCGGAGCCGGCCTTGAGCACAGTCGCCCCCTCGTTGCCCTGTGCCACCGTCATCAGGCGCGTGAGGGCGAGGTTCTTCTCCGACAAGTTCGGGGGATCTAGAGCCAGCGAGTACCAAGCCTCGATCGGTGTCTTGCGAGGCGCCATGGCTCACCGGATGGGAAGAATTGAGACAGATCTGGAGGATTTCGGGAGCAGGAAGGAGAAGAGCGAGAAAGGGGATCTGGAGCAAGGCAAGCGAGAACAAAGCAAGCAAGTCTGGCCCGGCCACCTCTTTTGTCAGATGGACGGTTGCCGAGGCATCGTGGGGAAGCGGAGACACCCACTTCCAATCGATCGCCATGCGGCGCCCAAGGCCGCAAGGTATTGGGGCCCGCGGCGCTTCGCGCTTGCCCCTTCGCTTCTCTGCTAAGCCAAGTCCGGGCACGCCTTGGGCCCGGGGGCTACTGTCGGCGTTCTGGGAACGGGGGTCCCCAGACTTGCCTGCCTGCGACCTGCAGCGTGGCTCAAGTGGGGGCCCAGTGCAGCCCAGCTTCATCAGCTCAAGCTTAAGACCCTCGCGAGGGTCCAAGCCTCACGGGGCGGATGACAGGAAGCTTCCTCAGGAGCAGCCTCATCAGGCAGGCTCGCGAGGAGGCAGAGAGATCAAGGCAGGGTACCTCGCGAGGAGCCCATGACGCAAGCCATGACGATCGAGACCAGGCGGGCGCCAGGCGGGCGCCGGCCTGCGCAGTGTCCTTGTTTCCCCTTCGGTGCAAAGGGGGCAAGCACAGGCCATGGCATCAGGCAAAGGTTACCGTTTCGGTGCAACAAGACCAAGACCAGCAGAACGGCGGGATGGAGGTCATTGTGGAGCCCAAGACGGCGTCATCATCAGAGCCTTTGGCAGTCGAAGACCAACTTTAGTCAGGATAAGTGTACTAGATGTTCCCCTTCAAAATGGCCAATTGTTGGCGCCCTTCCCGCTCATTATTTGGGAAGAGGCCCAGTGCCTCCCTCTATAAATAGAGCTAGCCACCACAGGGCAAGGGACGGACGGATCGATCAGAGAGAGAGACAGACACAGAGAGAGAGAGAGAGAGAGAGAGAGAGAGAGAGAGAGAGAGAGAGAGAGAGAGAGAGAGAGAGAGAGAGAGAGAGAGAGAGAGAGAGAGAAGCGACTGAACTCACCCAAGCAGTTCATCGCACCAGCTCAAGAACAGCCCCTTGTGAGGCTGTTCTCCCTTTGTATTGTTCATCAGCAGCCCTCGAGGTAATCCACCACACCACACACTGGAGTAGGGTATTACACCACAATGGTGGCCTGAACCAGTATAAACCTCGTGTCCCTAGTGTGTTCTTCTTTCTAGCCTAGATTCCTTGTGAGCCATCAAGACGCGAGTTGGTAGGGGAAAGATCTTCGTGCGCACCCCAGAGTTCGAACCTCAAGGGTCTGCCGGAACCCGAAATCTGACACTAGTGATCATATAATCAGCGCAAAACTATATATAGTGACCCTAAAGAGCGTATTATTACATACGTTGACCGCCAGTGTATTTTTCTCGTTTCAAATTAAGCCATATTAATCGGGAAGGACGCGGTATGGACTACTAGTACTAGTAGTGCTTTGATGTGTCCCGTCAACTCGCCGAACGACGAGAAGCTTGCTTACTACGCCTCTCCCTCGCCCACGCGCGCGGTGGTTCATAGGACGTGGAGAGGGTTTTGACTATAGCGCCCTTTCCCTCTCCCTATCCCTCTCCCTCGGCCTCGCCCTCGCCCTCGCGGTGGACGTGCAACAGTTCAATCGGTGTCAGATTCCAGAAGCATATTGTACTGTAGTATCATCATTGTTGGACCTTCCGAAGAGGCAAAGAGCCAAGTGCAAGGTTCACACGAGTACGAACTATTGAACCTCCCGAAGAGGCAAAGAGCCAAGCGCAAGGTTTTATAGGAGTTGTCGTCCTAGTAGGAGTGTACTACAACTATAGCGAACGATGCTACTGTATGATGCTGCCACGTCACGTATATCCAAAGTTGTGCCACCTTTTTTCTCAAAGAGCGTGTTGGAGCCCATGCAACAACCACACAAGTTGCACGTACACATAACTACTACGTCTTGAGCTTGCGTTGGTTTTCCTTGAAGAGGAAAGGGTGATGCAGCAATAGTAGCGTAAGTATTTCTCTCAGTTTTTTAGAACCAAGGTATCAATCTAGTAGGAGTCTCCTCAAAAGTCCCACGCACCTACACGGACAAAGAAAGAACTCGCAACAAACACAATAAAGGGGTTGTCAATCCCTTCACGACCACTTGCGAAAGTGAGATCTTATAGAGATAGTATGATAAGATAAATATATTTTTGGTATTTTATAATATAGATGCAAAAAGTAAAGATGCAAATAAAAGTAGATTGAAAGCTTATATGATAAAAGATAGACCCGGGGGCCATAGGTTTCACTAGTGGCTTCTCTCAAGAGAGCATAAGTATTATGGTGGGTGAACAAATTACTGTCGAGCAACTGATAGAAAAGCGAATAATTATGAGATTATCTAGGCATGATCATGTATATAGGCATCACGTCTACAACAAGTAGACCGACTCCTGCCTGCATCTACTACTATTACTCCACACATCGACCAACTCCTTCCTGCATCTAGAGTATTAAGTTCATAAGAACAGAGTAACGCATTAAGAAAGATGACATGATGTAGAGGGATAAACTCAAGCAATATGATATAAACCCCATCTTTTTATCCTCGATGGCAACAATACAATATGTGCCTTGCTGTCACTAGGAAGGACACCGTAATATTGAACCCAAAGCTAAGCACTTCTCCCATGGCAAGAAAGATCAATCTAGTAGGCCAAACCAAACTGATAATTCAAAAAGACTTGCAAAGATAACTCAATCATACATAAAAGAATTCAGAGGAGATTCAAATATTTCTCACAGATAGACTTGATCATAAACCCACAATTCATCAGATCTCGACAAACACACCGCAAAAAGAGTATTGAGTTCCAAAAAGAGAGAAGAAGCCATCTAGCTAATAACTATGGACCCAAAGGTCTGTGGTAAACTACTCACAACTCGTCGGAGGGGCTATGGTGTTGATGTAGAAGCCCTCCATGGTCAATTCCCCCTCCGGCGGAGCGCCGGCGAAGGCTCCAAGATGGGATCTCGCCGATACAGGAGGTTACGGTGGTGGAAATTGTGTTTCTCTAGCTCCCTGGATGTTTTCGGGGTACGTAGGTATATATAGGAGGAAGAAGTACGTCGGTGGCCGCCTGTGGGGCCCAGGAGATAGGGGCGCGTCCAGAGGGGGTGGGCGCGCCCTCCTTTCTCCTGGCCGCCTCGCAAGCTTCTTGACTTGCACTCCAAGTTCTCCGTATCACGTTCGTTCCAAAAATCACGCTCCCAAATGTTTCATTCCGTTTGGACTCTGTTTGATATTCCTTTTCTTCGAAATACTGAAATAGGCAAAAAAACAGCAATACGGGTTGGGCCTCCGGTGAGTAGGTTAGTCCCAAATATGATATAAATGTATAAAATAAAGCCGATAAACATCCAAAAGGGGTAATATAATAGCATGGAACAATCAAAAATTATAGATACGTTGGAGACGTATCAAGCATCCCCAAGCTTAATTCCTGCTCATCCTCGAGTAGGTAAATGATAAAAACAGAATTTTTGATGTCGAATGCTACCTAGCATAATTCTCAATGTAATTTTCTTACGCAATACATGAGCGCAAGCCATGGACATAGCACTATGGTTGTATAAGGTGGTGGTTGTGAGGACAAAAGGAGGGAGAAGATAGTCTCACATCAACTAGGCGTATCAACGGGCTATGGAGATGCCCATCAATAGATATCAATGTGAGTGAGTAGGGATTGCCATGCAACGGATGCACTAGAGCTATAAATATATGAAAGCTCAAAAAAAGAAACTAAGTGGGTGTGCATCCAACTCGCTTGCTCACGAAGACCTAGGGCATTTTGAGGAAGCCCATCATTGGAATATACAAGCCAAGTTCTATAGTGAAAGATTCCCACTTAGTATATGAAAATGACAACATAGGAGACTCTCTATCATGAAGATCATGGTGCTACTTTGAAGCACAAGTGTGGAAAAAGAGATAGTAGCATTGTCCCTTCTCTCTTTTTCTCTCATTATTATTATTTTTCTTTTTTTCTTTTTTTCTTTTCCTTTTTTTCTTTCTTTCTTTCTTTCTTTCTTTCTTTCTTTCTTTTTCTTTGGCCTTTCTTTTTTTTTGTAATGTCCGAAGTCTCATCCCGACTTGTGGGGGAATCATAGTCTTCATCATCCTTTCCTCACTAAGACAATGCTCTAATAATGAAGATCATCACACTTTTATTGATTTACAACTCAAGAATTAGAACTCAAAGCTAGAACAAGATATGACTCTATATGAATGCCTCCGGCGGTGTACCGGGATATGCAATGAATCAAGAGCGACATGTATGAAAATTATGAAGGTGGCCTTGCCAGAAATACGATGTCAACTACATGATCATGCAAAGAGCAATATGACAATGATGGAACGAGTCATAATAAATGGAACGGTGGAAAGTTGCATTGCAATATATCTCGGAATGGCTATGGAAATGCCATAATAGGTAGGTATGGTGGCTGTTTTGAGGAAGGTAAATAATGGGTGCATGATACCGGCGAAATTTGCGCGGTAATAATAGAGGCTAGCAAAGTGGAAGAATGAGTGTGCGTATATCCATTGACTCACATTAGTCATAAAGAACTCATATACTTATTGCAAAAGTCTACTTGCCCTCGAAGCAAAGTACTACTACGCATGCTCCTAGGGGAAGGAATGGTAGGAGTTAACCATCACGTGATCCCGACCTCCACCCATAAGGAAGACAATCAAAAGAGCACCTCATGCGACAAATTTGTCACACAACTTTTACCATACGTGCATGCTACGGGACTTGCCAACTTCAACACAAGTATTTCTCAATTTCATAATTACCCACTAGCATTATTCTAACATTACTACTTCTATATCTCAAAACAATTATCAAGCATCAAATTGATCCTAGTGCTTTATGCACTTTCTATGATAGTTTTTATTATACCCAACTTGCATGCTCATCATTCTAGGACCAAATTTGTAACCATAGCAAATACCATGTTGTTCTAAAAGACTCTCAAAATAATATAAGTGAAGCATGAGAGACTAGCAATTTCTTCAAAATTAAGCCACTGCCATGCTCTAAAAGATATAAGTGAAGCACTAGAGCAAAAACTATCAAGCTCAAAAGATATAAGTGAAGCACATAGAGTATTAGAGCAAATTCAAATCAAGTGGGCTTCTCCCAAAGGTGTGTACAGCAAGTATGATTGTGGTAAACTAAAAAGCAATGACTAATATAATACACGACGCTCCAAGCAAAACACATATCATGTGGCGAATAAAAATATAGCTCCAAGTAAAGTTACCAATGAACGAAGACGAAAGAGGGGATGCCTTCCCAGGGCATCCCCAAGCTTAGTCTTTTGGCTATTCTTGAATATCTTGGGGTGCCATGGGCATCCCCAAGCTTAGGCTCTTGCCACTCCTTATTCCATAGTCCATCAAAGCTTTACCCAAAACTTGAAAACTTCACAACACAAAACTCAACAGGAAATCTTATAAGCTCCGTTAGTGAAAGAAAACAAAACCACCACATAAGGTACTGTAATGAACTCATTCTTTATTTATTTTGGTGTTAAACCTACTTTATTCCAACTTCTCTATGGTTTATAAACTATTTAACTAGCCATAGATGCATCAAAATAAGCAAACAACACACGAAAAACAGAATCTGTCAAAAACAGAACAGTCTGTAGCAATATGTAACTAACGCAAACTTATGGAACTCTAAAAATCCTACCAAAATAGGAAGACCTGGAAAATTTGTCGATTGATCATCAGAAAAAATAATCAACGCAAACGCACGTTTCAGTGATTTAGCAAAACTAAATTCGTGCGTGCAAAGTTTCTGTATTTCAGCAGAATCAAATCAACTATCATCATAGGTTATCCTATAGGTTCCACTTGGCACAAACACTAATTAAAAGATAAAAACACATCTAAACAGAAGGTGGATGCAAAATTTATTACTAAACAGGAACAAAAACAAAAACACAAATAAAATTGGGTTGCCTCCCAACTAGCGCTATCGTTTAACGCCCCTAGCTAGGCATAAAAGCGAAGATAGATCTAAGTAGTACCATCTTTGGCACTCAATTCATAAGTAGCTCACATGATAGATTCATAAGGTAATTTGACTTTCCTTCTTGGAAAGTTCTCCGTGCCTTTCTTTAATGGAAATTGGAATCTAATATTCCCTTCCTTCATGTCAATAATCGCACTAATCGTTCTAAGGAAAGGTCTACCAAGAATAATAGGGCAAGAAAGATTGCAATCAATATCAAGAACGATAAAATCTACGGGCACCAAGTTACTATTTGCAACAATGAGAACATCATTGATCCTTCCCATTGGCTTTTTAATGGTGGAATCCGCAAGGTGCAAATTTAGAGAGCAATCATCAAGATCATGGAAACCTAGAATATCTAATAAAGTTTTTGGAATCGTGGAAACACTAGCACCCAAATCGCACAAAGAAAAACACTCATGATCTTTAATTCTAATCTTTATAGTAGGTTCCCACTCATCATTAAGTTTTCTAGGTATAGAAGCTTCCTAATTAAGTTTTTCATCATAAGATTGCATCAAGGCATCAACGATATGTTTGGTAAAAGCTTTATTTTGACTATAAGCATGAGGAGAATTAACAACGGATTGCAACAAGGAAATAGAACCTTCTAAAGAACAATTATCATAATCAAATTCCTTGAAATCCGAGATAGTGGGTTCAATACTATTTAAAGTCATGACCTCTCCAATTCCACTTTTACCAAATTTAGCATCAAGATCTAAAAACTCCGAATTATTGGGACGCCTTCTAACTAAAGTTGACTCATCTCCAGTCCCATTATTATCAATATTCATATTGCAAAACAAAGATCTAATAGGAGACACATCAATAACTTTAAGATCTTCTTTTCATTGAAACTAGAAGAACACGCCTTTACAAAGCAATCTTTCTTAGCACGCAATCTAGCGGTTCTTTCCTTGCACTCATCGATGGAAATTCTCATTGCTTTGAGAGACTCATTGATATCATGCTTAGGAGGAGAAGATCTAAGTTTAAGAGAATCAACATCAAGCGAAAGTCTATCAACGTTCCTAGCCAAATCATCAACTTGGAGCAATTTTTCTTCAAGCAAGGCATTAAAATTCTTTTCAGAAATCATAAATTATTTCACACTATTCTCAAAATCAGAGGGCATCTTATTAAAATTACCATAAGAATTATTGTAGGAATTTCCATAATTATTAGAGGAATTACTAGGGAACGGTCTAGAAAAGTTTCCTCTACAAGCATTATTTCCGAAACTATTCCTACCAACAAAATTCACATCCATAGATTCATTATTATTCTCAATCAAACTAGACAGGCATGTCATTGGGATCAAGAGGAGTATTTTTATTAGCAAACAACTTCATAAGTTCATCCATATTTCCACTCAAAACATTGATTTCTTCTATAGCATGCACTTTTTACTAGAAGATCTTTCGGTGTGCCATTGAGAATAATTAGCCATAATATTATCAAGAAGTTTTGTAGCATCTCCTAACGTGATTTCCGTAAACGTGCCTCCCGCGGCCGAATCTAAAAGATTTCTAGAAGCAAAGTTCAAACCGGCATAAAATTTTTGTATGATCATCCATAAATTCAAACCATGAGTAGGGCAATTGTGAATCATCAATTTCATTCTTTCCCAAGATTGGGCAACATGCTCATGATCAAGTTTTTTAAAATTCAAAATATCGTTCCTAAGAGTGATAATCTTAGCAGGAGGAAAATACTTAGAGATTAAAGCATCTTTGCACTTGTTCCAAGAATCAATACTATTTTTAGGCAAAGACGAAAACCAAACTTTAGCACGATCTCTAAGTGAAAACGGAAATAACTTCAATTTAACAATATCATTATCCGTATGTTTCTTCTTTTGCATATCACACAAATCAACAAAGTTGTTTAGATGAGTAGCGGCATCTTCACTAGGAAGGTCGGCGAATTGATCTTTCATAACAATATTCAGCAAAGCAGTATTGATTTCACAAGACTCAACATCATTAAGAGGAGAAATCGGAGTACTAAGGAAATCATTATTTTTGGTATTGGAGAAATCACACAATTTGGTATTATTTTGCGCCATGGCAACAAGTAATCCAACACACAAGCAAACAGAAAAAGGCAAGCGAAAAGAGAGGAGGAGATTGGGAAAGAGAGGGCGAATAAAACGGCAAGGGTGAAGTGGGGGAGAGGAAAACAAGAGGCAAATAGCAAGTAATGTAAATGCGAGGGAGATGAGTTTGTGATGTCTTGACTTGAGTGAAGACCTCCCCGACAACGACGCCAGAAATCCTTCTTGCTATGTCTTGAGCTTGCGTTGGTTTTCCTTGAAGAGGAAAGGGTGATGCAGCAATAGTAGCGTAAGTATTTCCCTCAGTTTTTGAGAACCAAGGTATCAATCCAGTAGGAGGCTCCTCAAAAGTCCCACGCACCTACACAAATAAACAAAGAACTCGCAACCAACGCAATAAAGGGGTTGTCAATCCCTTCACGGCCACTTGCGAAATTGAGATCTGATAGAGATAGTATGATAAGATAAATATATTTTTGGTATTTTATAATAAAGATGCAAAAGGTAAAGATGCAAATAAAAGTAGACTGAAAGCTTATATGATAAAAGATAGACCCGGGGGGCATAGGTTTCACTAGTGGCTTCTCTCAAGATAGCATAAGTATTACGGTGGGTGAACAAATTACTGTCGAGCAATTGATAGAAAAGTGAATAATTATGAGATTATCTAGGCATGATCATGTATATAGGCATCACGTCCGCAACAAGTAGACCGACTCTTGCCTGCATCTACTACTATTACTCCACACATCGACTGACTCCTTCCTGCATCTAGAGTATTAAGTTCATAAGAACAGAGTAACACATTAAGAAAGATGACATGATGTAGAGGGATAAACTCAAGCAATATGATATAAACCCCATCTTTTTATCCTTGATGGCAACAATACAATACGAGCCTTGCTGCCCCTGCTGTCATTGGGAAAGGACACCGCAAGATTGAACCCAAAGCTAAGCACTTCTCCCATGGCAAGAAAGATCAATCTAGTAGGCCAAACCAAACTGATAATTCGAAGAGACTTGCAAAGATAACTCAATCATACATAAAATAATTCAGAGGAAATTCAAATATTTCTCATAGATAAACTTGATCATAAATCCACAATTCATCGGATCTCGACAAACACACCGCAAAAAGAGTTTACATCGAATAGATCTCCACAAGAGAGGGGGAGAACATTGTATTGAGATCCAAAAAGAGAGAAGAAGCCATCTAGCTAATAACTATGGACCCGAAGGTCTGTGGTAAACTACTCACAACTCGTCGGAGGGGCTATGGTGTTGATGTAGAAGCCCTCCGTGGTCGATTCCCCCTCCGGCAAAGCGCCGGCGAAGGCTCCTAGATGGGATCTCGCGGATACAGAAGGTTACGGTGGTGGAAATCCTGTTTCGTTCGCTCCCTGGATGTTTTCGTGGTATGTAGGTATATATAGGAGGAAGAAGTACGTCGGTGGTTGCCTTGGGGCCCAGGAGATAGGGGCGCGCCCAGAGGGGGTGGGCTCGCCCTCCTGTCTCCTGGCCGCCTCGCAAGCTTCTTGACTTGCACTCCAAGTTCTCTGGATCACGTTCGTTCCAAAAATCACGCTCCCGAAGGTTTCATTCCATTTGGACTCCGTTTGATATTCCTTTTCTTCGAAATACTGAAATAGGCAAAAAACAGCAATACGGGCTGGGCCTCCGGTTAGTAGGTTAGTCCCAGAAATGATATAAATATATAAAGTAAAGCCGATAAACATCAAAAGTGGTAATATAATAGCATGGAACAATCAAAAATTATAGATACGTCAGAGACGTATCAATAACATATTTACTAGTAATAAATTCTAAAAGACAAATGCCAGTATGCCACACAAGTTCATCTCCAATTCATGTGATAAATGTGTGCACGACTAGTCTACATATATTCACAGCGCTACCGTTCACAATTACCGTACTCCACTTACACGTTATAGATGGGCTACATGTCCTCCTCCAGGTTCCAGTCCCAGGTGTTCTTCATGGATGGCACGATCCATAGCGGTGGGCAACGAAAATCATTGTCGCAGCTTTCTAGTCCGGTTCCACACGATGGAGACTCATCCAAGCTGAAGCGGCATAAATCAGGGATAGCGTGTCCCAGCATGTCGTTCATCCGGCGGTGCACACTGAAGACACAACCATGCTTCATCAACGGCAGGCCTTCCATGTCGTGCACGGAAGGTGGCATCCACTTCACAATGGGGTAGTTGTCCCTGATGAAAAGCAAGTACTCTCTAAGAGTGTTCCTCGGCACCCACGTAGCATCACGGGGGTCGAACTCAGCGCCGTTCATCTGGTACATGCGGCATCCCAGATCTGGACACATTGTAACGTACATAGTCAAGGTCCATGCATAATAATGTTGTGCTCAAATATGGCGGTCAGTAATACTGTGCAGCAAATAGTACTACTCCGGTATAGAGGAAGTAAAATAACCGGCTTATTATATATAGCCACTCTTGGCTACATGGATGAGATAGTAAGACATGGAAAAACAAAAATGGTGGCAGCTAGTGGGTTCAAGTCTTCAAGGGCCTAGCTAGCTATACACGTCCTCCAAGGTAAAAAGTACTCCTACTAGTACTACTAAGTATACTACTAGTACAACAATGAAAGAGAAGGCGAGAGGGTTAAAAAATGGAATACCTGGGTAGATGGTGACGGTCCGATCGTGGTAGATTGTGTGACCATGTTGCACATCAATGGTACCATGGGTAACGACTGCTAAGATAGTTGATCCCAATATGCCAAAGTCAGCTACAAGGTTCCAGGTTAGACCGAATCGCGGATGCAAATGCACATCCAGGATCGGCGATCTTATTTTGATCGGGGGATGACTGGTCCCTGCAAAATAATGGAGTACCGTTAGGGATGCAAATGATGGTTTGTGCATTCTGTTTGTAATCTCCCGTACTGTAGGATGGAAACCAGATGAAACAAGTCCCCTGGCTTGTCACCGCGAAGATACGGCCTAGATGGCGCACGGCGTCTTCGAACGTGTAGGGGTACAAATCTGGCGCCGCCAACATGTGCCAGCCTCTGCCGTTACTGCCTCTTGCATTGATGGCAATCCTTATGTTGAACACCGCAATGAGATAGTAATCGTCGTAGCCGCATCGCTTTGTCAGAGGGTCCGCAATTACTATCTTCTTCAATCTCATGTAGGCATCATCATACGTATTCAAGCCCAGCCAGTCCGGAAGGCCGATCCCAATGGTGGAGAAGGGGTCTACCGGAATGGCCGCACTGTTGTGGATGTTGTGCAAAATGATGGTGGTATCCGGCCGGAGGTATGCAAGCCAATCTTTGTTGGCACCGACCCAGACCTATATATAAGAGGGTGGGTGTCGGTGTCAAAACCGGCGGATCTCGGGTAGGGGGTCCCGAACTGTGCGTCTAGGCGGATGGTAACAGGAGACAAGGGACATGATGTTTTTACCCAGGTTCGGGCCCTCTCGATGGAGGTAAAACTCTACTCCTGCTTGATTGATATTGATGATATGGGTAGTACAAGAGTGGATCTACCACGAGATCAAGGAGGCTAAACCCTAGAAGCTAGCCTATGGTATGATTGTTGTAATGGTTGTGTGTCCTACGTACTAAAACCCTCCGGTTTATATAGACACCGGAGAGGGCTAGGGTTACACAGAGTCGGTTACAATGGTAGGAGATTTACATATCCGTATCGCCAAGCTTGCCTTCCACGCCAAGGAAAGTCCCATCCGGACACGGGACGAAGTCTTCAATCTTGTATCTTCATAGTCTTGGAGTTCGACTGACGATGATAGTCCGGCTGTCCGGACACCCCCTAGTCCAGGACTCCCTCAGTAGCCCCCGAACCAGGCTTCAATGACGGTATGTCCAGCGCGTATATAGTCTTTGGCGTTGCAAGACGGGTTCTCCTCCAGATTCCATGTGCTTGCCGAATAGTGTCTGGCTCCCTTACAAATGTTGCGCTCCTTGGCTTCCACGCCCAATAATGGCCTTCTTCCACGCGTCGCACGAATGCGAAAGGCCAGGGTATCTTTTATGTTTTACCCCCTAGCTGCGCAAATAACCTGCCTATAAGAGAGGCAAGGATCCAGATCCAAACCACACCATCTTCCTTCCGCGAGTACTCATCGGAGCGCCTCTGACCAAAAATCCATTCCATCATGGACCGTCGACGTGGCTCCTCCTCTCGCGCTCCCAGCCCTCTGCCAGGAGATTGGGGGAAATGTTCTGTCCCGCACAACGAGCTGGTGACGCTCCAAGCGGAGGGATATCTTCCTCCGGCTTTTATGGTCCCGGTTCGAGCCGGGCTGGCCACCTACAAAGGTGGGAAGCAAGCGGAGGCCACCCCAAGTCCCAATAAAGGGGAGCGGGTATGCTTCGTCCCCTATCTGATAAGGGGGCTCGGATTTCCTATACATTCGTTCCTCCGCGGGCTCCTGGAGTTCTATGGACTCCAGCTCCATCACCTCATGCCCGCCTCTATTCTACATATCGCGGGTTTCGTAGCTCTTTGTGAGCTATTCGTGGGCATCGAGCCCCACTTTGCGCTGTGGAAGAGGCTATTCTGCCTCGTACCCCGCTCTCACAGGGGGTCAATATATCAAGTGGGCGGTGCCGAAATATGGCGCATCGCCGGGACCGGATATCCATCCGGAACCCCTAAGAAGGCGTCCGAAGACTGGCCTTCAGAATGGTTTTATGTAGAAGATGCTCCACTGCTGGACCCTGTTTGGATCGGCCTCCCGGAGTTCAGCAATGCTCCACTGAAGAAACGCCTGAGTTGGCGCCCACGGAGCCCTTAGCTGGAGGAGGACAAGAGCGTCCATTATTTGATGGGCCGGATAAGGTTACTGGCCCATTCCGGACTGACCATGATTGGAGTCATGGCCACGTGCATTATGCGGGGGGTGCAGCCGCTGTAATATAGGGGCCACCCCATGTGGGATTTCAATGGGGAGAATGATGCCACTCGTCACGGTCGCCAAGGGCCGGGATCGGACGAAGATCTGGTGAAGATTCTATCCGGCCTGTACAAGGGGGAGAAGGAGGACTTCCTCCAGACGAGCCCATTGAATGGGTTCTCCATGAACAACCCTCGGAGCTGGGTAAGCGGATGTTTATTTATCCGATCCACACTTTCAAGGTTGAGTGCCTTACTTCATGGTTTTGACGCAGGATCTGCACCAGACTGTGGAGAGCATACATAGCCCGGCTCCACAGCCCGAGGATCCAGAAAGATCCCTTGATCCGTCCTCCAAAGAGGATCCGGACATAAAGGTGGAGCTAATTGACGGGGTGTTTCACCAGCTCAGCATGGATAATGCTCTAGTCGCCATACGGCTGACTACCCCGGCCTATCTCCGGCTCCCCAGGTGATTGTGACCGAAGTCCTAAAACCATTATTTTTGTCCTTGCGCATTTCTGACCACCGTATACAATGGTTTCCCGCAGGAGGTACCTTCAAGGCAGGAAGCCGAACCCACGGCGGCTGGCCAACAAGGGTCAGTCCGGCCCAGCAGGTGGAAGGGGAGTGTGGCGCGGACCGAAATGTCGCCGCAACGGTATAGCTCGCGGTTTTTATTTAGGACGAAATTCCTAGGAAGTGTTTGAATGCTCATGACCTTTGTAGGAGAAAGAGTGCCCGTCGGACCGTGGGCGTAGAGGTTGCCCACCAAGCCTCTGCCAGCCATGCTCCAACACCTGGTCTCGAGGGGGAGGCGAGCGCAAGGCGCGAGCCGGATACTCCTCCACCGGAGGATGCCGACAGACTGTCCGCCACCAGGTCTGAGGTGGAGAGCGCCATGAACCATAGGCGCCGCCGGATAGTTTTTCGTGACGCGTGCTTCTCCCCTGAGGCGTTGAATGCCTTTAACGTGGGGGACGCGCACCTCCGTGCTGCTCAAGATGGTTTGACCAGAGCCGCGGAGCAGTATGTAAAGGACATACGGGTAAGAGATGTTAATGGTTGTATATGCCAGTAGCCCCCGAGACTTAAAGTAGTTAGAGTAACTGATTTAAGGATCATTTGATATGTAGGATCTTATAGAGAAGACTACCCAGTTGTCCCAGGAGCTAGAAGAGTGCAAGGCCCAACTCGAGGCCGCACTAGCTGCCGCAGGAGGAAACACAGAGACCCCTCCTGGTAACACATTATTTTAAAAAGATAATCGGTGTGCGGCGTTCGTGTAAGTCTGACAATGACATTGCAGGTGTTGCCGGACTGGATCCGGATAAGCAAGACCTATTGTGCCAGTTGAAGACCGGCGAGAGGGTGCTGACGATGGTGCAGCAGGAAAGGAACAAACTCCAGGATGCCCACGCCCAGCTTGGAGAAGAGCTGAAAGGTGTTCGGGCCGAGCTGTCTGGCTCCGTGAAGGAGAATCAGCGGCTTCATCGCGGCATCTATAGTGAGTGCTTGAGCGAGCTCCTTTGAAAAGAAGAGTTCGGCGAGGAAGTCAATTGACAAAAATATGTCTGTAGGCGTGCTCACAGGTCGCCCTGCAGAGAAGATGCCCGTATCAATGGGTGATCAACTTCCCGAGCTAGTGCAACTGCTTGAACGAGTTCGGCGGGCGATGAGCGGCGTCGTCCAGGCTTTATGGCCATCCCTCTCCCTGCCCGAGGGCCTTGGAGAGCTTGCGGAGAAGCTTCAGGGAGCGCGACAGCGCTTCCGTTTATGGAAGATTTTGGCCTGCCGCCAAGGTGCTAGGGAGGCCTGGGCCATGGTGAAGACGTGGTACAAGAAGGCGGGTCCCAACCACATGGCCGAGGTCGGACCTGTGGGGCCCGATGGGAAGGAGATCCCTGTGAGTTTAGTGTACGGCCAGGTAAATATTCCCAACGGGACTGTAAATTAGACAGCCTGTTAGACGGGATTGAGGAGGAATACAGTCAGTCGATTTGACAATGTATTTTAAAATGACATGTAAAATGCCTTCTAGCCGGATTGTAGATCGTTTGTCTTTGCCGACCTTTTCGCTTCAACCTCGGGACCCTAGAGTCTGGAGTGTGTCCGAATACCTTCTCGGTTAAGAAACAACCGGGGAATGCATGGAGACCAGGCGTAGGGGTCATTAGTGCTTTATCAGACAAGTGCCCAACTAGTTATGTTATATTACGTGGTTAGTAAGAAACATCTTCCAGGGAGAATAGTTCCGTTAAGGGTTCCTTTCCCTAGGAGGCATGCCCTAAAGTGCATGTCCGGACTGCAAAAAGAGCAGGAAAACATCTGGGGGCAGATAAATAAATAGGTAAAAAATCATCTTTCAATTCACCGACCGAATATTCCCTTAAGAACGCTAGCTTTCAGCTTCACCCAATCTGAGGTACACATCCGGCTGACCCGGCAGTAACAATCGCAGAGGTGCTCCCTTTACCTCCTAGCCGAACAATCGGGAACGTAGGGGTAAGCACAGGAGCCAGGCAACCCAGCTTGGCCAAAACTTAAGTCATATCGATGCATAAAATGGTGAATAAAAGGTACATGTGGAAGTTTGACACATGTGCTGGGCATGAAGCCTTTATAAGTAAGCTTCTGGTAAAGAAGCCCCCAGGTATAATGAGTGCGGATAGCACATCAAGTGTGTGCGAACAATGCGCAAGTAGGCCTTTAAGGGCTCTTATGAAAAGGGTGAGAGAAAAGAGAGAAACGAAAGACAGCTAAAGTGTAAAAATTTTGACGGGGGAAGGAGACGAACTCTTAGTCCGGCGCTAGGCGTAGAATCTTTGGAGGCGGGCTGCGTTACATGGGTTCGGCTCGAGTCGGTTGTCAGATGCATTTCAGAGACGGTACGCTCTGCCGGTCAGGACTTGATCGATAATGAAGGGTCCCTCCCATTTGGGCTTGAGCTTGTCCTTCTTCTTGTCCGGCAGGCGTAGAACTAGTTCGCCAACATTGTAAGTCTTAGCCCGTACTTCTCTGCTTTGATATCTTGAGCCTCTCTGCGATAGAATGCGGAGCGAGCCTTGGCGACATCGCGTTCTTCCTCCAATGCGCCCAAGCTGTCCTGCCGATCCAGCTCGGCTTCTCTTTCTTCGTACATGCGCACTCGAGGTGAGTCATGAATGATGTCGCAGGGCAAAACTTCCTCTGCGCCGTATACCATAAAAAATGGTGTGAATCCGGTAGTACGGTTGGGCGTTGTCCGCAGCCCCCAGAGTACGGAGTCGAGCTTCTCTACCCAGTGTGTGTCAGATTTCATAAGGGACCGCACTAGTCTGGGTTTGATGCCGCTCATTATTAGACCATTTGCTCCTTCCACTTGACCGTTGGTTTGAGGATGATAGACTGAAGCGTAATCGAGCTTAATGCCCATATTTTTGCACCATAATTTAACCTCGTCGGCCGTGAAGTTCGTGCCGTTATCGGTGATGATGCTATGGGGGACACCATAACGGTGTACTACCCCGGATATGAAGTCTATCACTGGTCCGGACTCTGCCGTTTTAACTGGCTTGGCCTCTATCCATTTGGTGAATTTGTCCACCATGACCAATAGGTACCTTTGCTTGTGGGTTCCCCTTTAAGGGGTCCGACCATGTCAAGCCCCAGACCACAAACGGCGGGTAATGGGTATAGTTTTGAGGGCGGTGGGTGGCATATGGCTCGATTAGCAAAGAGCGACAACCGACACATCTTTGGACTAAGTCCCGAGCATCTGCCGGGCCGTCGGCCAATAAAATCCTGTACGGAATGCTTTGCCTACAAGGGCCCGAGCTGCGGCATGGTGTCCGTCTAGTCCGGCATGAATTTCAGCCAGAAGGTTTCGCCCTTCCTCTTCGGAGATACACCGCTGAAGGACTCCGGTTGTGCTTTTCTTATAGAGTTCTCCCTCGTGGACCTTGTAGGCTTTAGATCACCGGACTATGCAGCGGGCCTCATTTTGGTCTTCGGAAAGTTCCTGCCTGAGTAAATAGGCTAGGAATGGCTCTGTCCACGGGGCGATTACTGCCATTATTTCGTGGGCTGAAGGTGTTATTTCATCGGCTGAATCGCCGATTATGTCAGATTGTTCTGTATTGGGTGGTGCGGCTGCCTCCGGGTTGTTATTTCCGGACTCTTCTTCCCATAGTACGGATGGCTTAAATAGCCGTTCCAGGAAGATGTTTGGAGGGACAGCGTCGCGTTTCGCGCTGATGCGTGCCAAGACGCCGGCTTCTTGGTTATTGTCCCGGGCTACATGGTGGAATTCAAGTCCTTCGAACCGAGCTGACATTTTTAGGACAGTGTTACGATAGGCTGCCATTTTTGGATCCTTGGCGTCAAAGTCTCCATTTACTTGGGATATTGCAAGGTTTGAATCCCCGCGCACCTCTAGGCGTTGAATGCCCATGGAGATTGCCATCCGGAGGCCATGTAGGAGGGCCTCGTATTCGGCTGCATTGTTGGAGTCCGTGTACATTATCTGAAGTACATATTGGACTGTGTCCCCGGTTGGGGACGTCAGTACGACGCCAGCCCCCAAGCCGGCCAACATTTTGGAGCCGTCAAAGTGCATAATCCAATTGGAGTATGCGCCGTACTCTTTAGGGAGTTCGGCTTCAGTCCATTCAGCGACAAAGTCAGCCAAGACCTGCGACTTTATTGCTCGCCTAGGTTTGTAAGTTATATCAAATGGTAAGAGCTCAATGGCCCATTTTGCAATCCTGCCCGTCGCGTCGCGGTTGTTTATAATGTCGTTGAGGGGTACTTCGGAGGCCACTATTATCGAACACTCTTGAAAGTAGTGTCGGAGCTTCCGGGATGCCATGAACACCGCATACGCTATCTTTTGATAGTGCGGGTAACGGGACTTGCAGGGAGTTAAGACAGTGGATACATAGTACACTGGTTTTTGAAGAGGGAATTTATGCCCTTCTGTTTCTCGTTCGACGATGAGTACCGCGCTTACAACTTGATGTGTTGCCGCGATGTATAACAACATTGGTTTGCCCAGGTTAGGCGCAGCCAGGACCGGATTTGTTGCCAATATGGATTTTATTTCTTCGAGTCGGGCAGTGGCAGCATCCGTCCACTCGAAGTGTTTGGTGCGCCTGAGGAGGCGATAGAGGGGCAATGCCTTCTCTCCCAAACGGGAGATAAAGCGGCTTAGGGCCGCCACGCATCCGGTTAGTTTTTGTATTTGTTTGAGGTCTTTTGGAATATCTAGCTGTGACAGAGCTCGGATCTTGGCTGGGTTAGCTTCAATTCCTCTACCGGATACAATGAAGCCCAGGAGCTTTCCGACTGGTACGCCGAAAACGCATTTTCCCGGATTCAGCTTGATGTCATATGCTCGAAGGTTGTCGAATGTGAGCCTCAAATCGTCTACTAGAGTTTCGACGTGTTTGGTTTTGACGACACGTCGTCTCGTATCACCTCTCTTGTTTTGCCGATCTGGGTAGCCAGACATGTCTGAATCATGCGCTGATATGTTGCGCCGGCGTTTTTGAGTCCGAAGGGCATCGTGTTGAAGCAGAATGGTCCATATGGAGTAATGAATGCCGTCGCGGCTTGGTCCGCTTCCGCCATCTTGATTTGATGGTAGCCAGAATATGCGTCAAGGAAGCACAATGAATCATGCCCTGCAGTAGCATCGATTATCTGGTCGATGCGGGGGAGGGGGAAGGGATCCTTTGGGCAGGCCTTGTTGAGGTCTTTAAAATCGACACATAGGCGCCAGGATTTGTCCTTCTTTGGTACCATTACCAGGTTTGCTAGCCAGTCCGGATGTTTGATGTCTCGATGAATCCGGCTTCCGAGAGTTTTGCTAGCTCTTCTCCCATTGCTGTCTTTTGGGTTCGGAAAATCGCCGAAGAGCCTGTTTGACTGGCTTGAATCCTTTTAGGATGTTTAGGCTGTGTTCTGCCAATCTGCGTGGGATTCCTGGCATATCTGAAGGGTGCCAGGCGAAGATGTCCCAATTTTCCCGAAGGAATTCTCGCAGTGCGGCATCTACATCAGGGTTTAACTATGCCCCGATGGAGGCCGTCTTTGTTGGGTCCGTTGGGTGGACCTGGAATTTGACTATTTCGTCCGCTGGTTTGAAAGAGGTGGACTTGGATCTCTTATCGAGTATCACATCGTCCCTATTCACCGTAGAGCGCAGCACAGTGAGTTCTTCTGCCGCTAGGGCTTCGGATAGTGCCTCCAGGGCTAATGCGGCCGCCTTGTTTTCGGCGCGGAGTGCTATGTCCGGATCACTAGCGAGAGTGATTGTTCCGCCGGGCCCAGGCATCTTAAAATTCATGTACCCGTAATGGGGTATGGCTTGAAAAATTGTGAATGCCTCCCGTCCTAATATAGCGTGATATCCGCTGCTGAACGGGGCCACTTGGAACGTGACCTCTTCGGACCTATAATTGTCCGGCGATCCAAACACCACATCAAGTGTGATTTTTCCTGTGCAGCGCTTCCGGCTAGGGATTATTCCTCTAAAGGTTGTCTTGCTTCGCTCAATGCGGCTCCATCTATTTCCATTTTTGAAGAGTTTCCTCGTAGATGAGGTTTAGTCCATTGTCGCCATCCATGAGTACCTTGGTGAGACGAAGTCGCCCACTATTGGACCGAGGACCAATGCGGCTGGTGCTCGGGCTGTTCGGAATTTAGGTTCGTCGCTGGCGTTGAAGGTGATGGCCGTGTCGCTCCATGGATTTGTTGTTGCTACTTGGTAGACTTCGGCGAGGCTGCGGATTGTTCGTTTTCGCATATTATTTGATGCGAAAGTCTTGAAGACCGTTGACACCGTACTGGTGCTGTTGGAGTGGTTTTCTGGGGCTAGAAGCTCCTCGCCACTTTTGGCCACCTGCCGCAATATCCAACATGCTCGAAGGCTATGTGTTGGGGTGGCGCCTTCTGTACTGTGAATTTTACAGGGTCCGTTGAGCCATCCCTCCAGTATGGTTCCTTGCCCTTTATGGGGTTTTTGCTTTTTGGTTTTTGTACCTGGTGCCTGAGTGTGCTGCACCCTTTTGTTACGGACTAGGGTTGTATTCGGGGCCGGATTGTCCCAAAACTTAGTTTTGGTTTTCCGGAAACTCTCCATCGCACGAAGATTTCGTACTATGGGCCTTGGTCGGAGCGTGTAATTTCACGGCGACTGACGGCGTTCAAGATTCCCTTGTCCGTGCAATTATTGCAGAAAATTGAAATTGCGTTTTCCTCTCGGCAGTCCTTTATCCTGTCCATAACCAGGAGGAATCTGGCCTAGTAATGATGTACTGTTTCAGCGGGCTCTTCCCGGATTTGCGATAGATCGCTTATGTCTGGGTGGGTGGGTGGAATCGAATTCCGAAATCCTACCCATCTCGGGGCTCAAGGGCCGAGAAGCTTCCAAATTTGGAAGCTTGGATTGTTGGACATTGTCCAACGAGTCCGGTCCGATGCCTGACTTTAGGTTCAGTGCTTGATCGAAGTCCGTCCCCCCGCAGGAATCCGGCATGGAGGGTTCGGAAGCCCGGACATGACTAGTTTTCAATATAGGAGAAGAGTCGCGCGTTGTTCTTCTACCACCATGACGTGGTGGGTAACACAGGGAGAGTTAATCTCTCTCGGATCGGTTTTAAGCCCAATCGATCGTGAGTCATGGCGACTCGAGGCGGCGATGCGATCCAAGAGCTCATTTATAGACGAGAGCTCTATTGGATCCAACTTCTCGGCGAATTCCGAGTTGACGCGAAGATTGCTCTTGACGACCTGGGAGGTCGTCGTAGAAGCGGTGGCCGAACAGGCGGTCATGAGAAAACCACCCAGCCGGATAGTTTGGCCAGCGGCCAAGGCTCCTTTGGCGAAGATACTGTCTTTAAAGACGGGAACAGGCATCCTTCCTATCGGTGACGACACAGAGGAACTCTCAATGAAAGCACCAATGTCGGTGTCAAAACCGGCGGATCTCGAGTAGGGGGTCCCGAACTATGCGTCTAGGCGGATGGTAACAGGAGACAAGGGACACGATGTTTTTACCTGTGTTCAGCCCTCTCGATGGAGGTAAAACCCTACTCACGCTTGATTGATATTGATGATATGGGTAGTACAAGAGTGGATCTACCACGAGATCAAGGAGGCTAAACCCTAGAAGCTAGCCTATGGTATGATTGTTGTAATGGTTGTGTGTCCTACGGACTAAAACCCTCCGGTTTATATAGACACCGGAGAGGGCTAGGGTTACACAGAGTCGGTTACAATGGTAGGAAATTTACATATCCGTATCGCCAAGCTTGCCTTCCACGCCAAGGAAAGTCCCATCCGGACACGGGACGAAGTCTTCAATCTTGTATCTTCATAGTCTTGGAGTCCGACTGACGATGATAGTCCGGCTTTCCGGACACCCCCTAGTCCAGGACTCCCTCAGTGGGTAGCGGAGAAATTACGGGATGGAAATGGAATAACAAAGTACTACATGATCAAACTCCATTACTAACCTTCTCATCAGACAAAATCCGACTACCTCTCAACATCGGCAACTCTAGCGGAGTCAATGTGCAACCATGGCCAGGGAGCGGTGGACTATTTGAAGGATTGTCCCATAGAAGAACCTTCTCCTCGAGGACGCATGGAAGACCAACAAGCATGGCCTTTTCCCAAGCCTGTTTATGAAGTTTCTTGAAAAAGTTGGTGCAGGAAGCACCGAGTCTTGTGGCAGTGAGGACGTCGGAGCGGCGTGCGATTTCTCCCAGAGGATCGTCGTCCAAGGTCTCCCAGCCCCGACAAGGAGGAGAACCTCCTGGCGAATCTATGGGAGCCGCGACGAACTGCCTTCTTTTCGGGAAGAGGGGAACTAGCGAGGAGGAGATAAGAGCGTAGTAACCGCAGGGCCTCGCCCCTTCCAACTGTAGATCGTTCCTCAGCGAAGGGGTGAGGCTATTATTTACTACTAGTACTAGCATTATGGAACGTTATGGGATTGCATTATACTATAAATAATAGCACTAGTAAGAAATTTTTGTCACTAGGTAGTAGTTTTTGGCGTGGATTAAGAAATTTTGGGTATGTTTTTGCCATTTTTGTACCGCCAACTAGTGTCAAAAATGTCTTACATTATGTGACGGAGGATGCGTACTAGATTACATAGCGATACTAGTACTACTTTTTCTCAACTAGTAGTGCGATCGTTAATAGGCCGTATTTGATGACGCTATGAAAACGGCCCAACGTATTAACGGACCACAAACAGGCCGACTGTAACCACGGGCTGAATTTGGCCCACAAGCAGAAAATGACAGTAACGGGCCGTAAGTAAATGAATGCTGGAAATGAGCCCAAGAATAAATGGGCTCTGAGAAGGCCGAAAGATAACATGGGGTAGAAACGGCCCAACGGAATAACGGGCCGTTAATGGGTATAAAGTGATACACTGTTCATTACGAGCCAGTTTCACCACGGGCCGTTAATGGGTGTAAAGTGATACACTGTTCATTACGGGCCAGTTTCACCACGGGCCGTTAATAGGCCAAGAGTTACAAAGGGCCTCATATGGGCCGAAAGACGTCATGGGCCATACATGGGCCAGAAGTGAAAACGGGCTGGAATCATATTGGATGGCCCAGATGACGCTATTGGGCCTAATTCGGATAGGGCGTAACAGGCCTTGGGTTAGCGGGTTATAAATGGGCTATATGCGAACAGGCCATTAACATGCTTTCCATGGGCCGGCCAGCCACCTTTTGACCAAGTCAAACGGGCCGGCCTTTTCACAGGAATGGGCCTCTGTTGGGCCATGCCACGTGCCGACGTATCATAGGCGCCTTCTGTCCAATGAGTGGATGACATCTATCCCAACGATGAGCCGACACGTGTTTCCTCTAGCCAATGATGATTTTACACGTGGAAAATCCCCATTGGTTAGGGCTGTTAACGGGTTATCGGATCCAAAACCCGACCCGATAGCTTAAGGATGCCACGTGTCGGTCACCCTTGACGAAAGCACTTCTGTGACGTGCTATTTATCGTCATGGAAGTGGACACTTCCGTGATGATAATTTTGGTAATGTCATGGAACACTTCTACGACAGCATAGGTATGACTATCTTGATTCTGTCATAAAATCGTCATGGATGTACATGCATGACAAAAAACGTGACCTACTGTGACAAACACGTATCATCACGGAAGTGTATTTTTTTGTAGTGGCATGGACGGCCTCCACATGATCGTGGGCGGCTTCCATCAGGGCTAAGGCCGCTGCTGCAGAATGGACAGCTGCTGTGCAGCTCTCACCAGTTGCTATCCCCGAGGCAGATGTTGCTGCCGCCGCCTGAGAAGCAACAACGTCCGTTTGGGTTGCCCTAGCCGCCAAGTCGCATATTGCAGCCGTGCTCAGGCACCTTGTTAGCATGCGCATGGCGGCTGTGGCCGTGCTCTCGTTGGAGTGGGCCGCCGAAGTTGCCGTAACGACGCAGGTCCACGTCCCCATCTTTCACCAGCGACGATTGAACAGTGAAATGATATTTGGGGAGTGAACTAGTGTGCTTGACATGCTGGCTGTGGACTGTAGTCGACGCACCTTCTCGCGTAAGCCATGGGCGTACTATACACCAACTATGCTCCGGGATATTTTGTACTGCATCTCACACGGTTGGTGATAATAAACTGTGTAGGATCTACTTGATTTTTCATCTTGATTTGAATTACATGATGGGTTCATAGCGGCAATGGACGGTGTTTGAATTGCTAGAACTTTTATCTCCAATGAACATGCAACTATATTTGTGTCGTAAAAAAATTGGAATTATTCAGGGTTCGTTTGGACATTTTTTTACATTAAATTGGTTTTCTAGCCATTTTAGGTGCACAATTCAAAATTAAAGCAGATGCACATGCTATAGTGCACCAACATGGGTTGTAAAATCATATATGTGTCCAGGTTTATGCTTATATCCCATGCAAGAAATGGGGATGAATTTCGAACACCACGGCACCGTGGCTCTCCGGCAAATGTTGAGGTACTTGCTTTTGTAATTCTAGTAAATCCAAAACCCTTATGAAATTCATGAACCATGGCACGCTATCATGGAATGGCATCAACATGCTGGGGTAAAAAATATTGTCCCATTTGGGGCAGTTTTTGGTATAAGCTTCTCACAAACCAGAGCTTCTCACAAGAAGCCTCATGGTTCCGTTAGGGAAACGTGTCACCTTTGTGGACAAAACGATATTCATCACCACTTCTTCCTTTCAATTTTATTCCCGGTGTCAACATAGAACAACAAGAGTGTCTTGTTAAATTTTGTATTTTCTTGGGGATCGTTTGGACATTTTTATACGTTAATTGAGTTTTCTAGGCATTATGCGCATAATTCAAAATTGAACTACATGCACATGCTCCAGTCCATAAAACCGGGTTGCAAAATCTAATGTTTGTCCTTGCTTGCAAGCTTAGGTCACATGCAAGAAATGAGAATGAATGTCAAACACCTTGACACCGTCGCTCAGCCGCAAACATTGAGATACCCGGTTTTTAAACTCTAGTAAATCCAAAACTCACCAGAAGTTCATGAAACTTGGCATGCTCTCATGGCGCGGCATCAACATGCCATGGTAAATATTTTGTCCCATTTGGGGAAGGTTTAGGGATATGCTTCTCACAAACCAGAGCTTCTCACAACAAGCCTGATCGTTTCGGTAGGGAACTTCCCACCTTTGGGGACGAAATGATATCTATTGCCTCTTATTTCTTACAAAAAATTTCTCGTGTCAACATAGTACAACAGGAGTGTTGTGTCAATTTTTGGAATTTTTCAGGGTTCGTTTGGATATTTTTATGCATTAACTAAGTTTTCAATGCATTTATGTGCATAATTCAAATTTGAACTACAAGCACATGCTCTAATGCATATAAATTGGTTGAAGATTCAATTGTGTGTCCTTGGTTGCATGCTTAGGTCCCATGCAAGAAATGGGAATGAATGTCAAACACCCTGCCACCGTCGCTCGGACGCAAACATTGAGATGCCTGGTTTTTAAATTCTAGTAAATCCAAAACTCGTCTGAAATTCATTAAACTTGGCATGTTATCATGGAGCAGCATCAACATGCTGTGGTAAATTTTTGTCCGATTTGGGGCAGGTTTGGGGATATGCTTCTCGCAAACCAGAGCTTCTCACAACAAGCCAGATGGTTTCGGTAGGGAATGTCCTACCTTTCGGGACAAAACGATATCCATTGCCTCTTATTGCTTTCAAAAAATTTCTCATATCAACATAGAACAACAGGAGTGTTGTGTCAATTTTTGGGATTTTTCGGGGTTCGTTTGGTATTTTTATGCATTAACTAAGTTTTCAATTCATTTATGTGCATAATTCAAATTTGAACTACATGCACTTGCTCTAATGCATATAAATTGGTTGAAAATTCAAATCTATGTCCTTGGTTGCATGCTTAGGTCCCATGCAAGAAATGAGAATGAATGTCAAACACCCTGCCACCGTCACTCGGCCGCAAACATTGAGATGCCTGGTTTTTAAATTCTAGCAAATCCAAAACTCGTATGAAATTCATGAAACTTGGCATGCTATCATGGAGCAGCATCAACATGCCGTGGTAAATTTTTTGTCCCATATGGGGCAGGTTTGGGGATATGCTTCTCACAAACCAGAGCTTCTCAAAACAAGCCTGATGGTTTCGGTAGGGAATGTCCCATCTTTGGGGACGAAACAATATCCGTTCCCTCTTATTGCTTTCAAAAAAAAAATCTCGTCTCAACATGGAACAGCAGGAGTGTTGTGTCAATTTTTGGGATTTTTTGGGTTCGTTTGGACATTTTTTATGCATTCATTGAGTTTTCTATGCTTTTATGTGCATATTCAAATTTGAACTACATGCACACCCTCTAATGCATATAAATTGGTTGAAATTTCAAATATGTGTCCTTGGTTGCATGCTTAGGTCCCATGCAAGAAATGGGAGTGAATTTCAAACACTAGGGCACTTTTGATTGCCGGCTAAACGTTGAGATACTTTGTTTTTAAATTCTAGCAAATCCAAAACTCGTCTGAAACTCATGAAACTTCGCATGCTAGCAAGGAATGGCACCCGACATGCTGTGATATTTTTCGTGTCCATTTTGAGAGATGGCGCACTCGAGTAACAGCCAACAAAGGCATTTTGAAACAAATAGTTGCCACTCTAACAATGCAAACATCTATATAATTCCAATCGTGTGCATTATGTTAACCATTCACGCGACGCGACGTGTCTTGGTTTTAATGGCTATAGGAGGTGACGTGTGGATAGTTGCTTCACTGAACGGGAGGGGTGCGAGTCAGTCCGGTGCGTGATACGTCTCCAATGTATCTATAATTTTTTATTGTTCCATGCTATTATATTACCTGTTTTGGATGTTTAATGGGCTTTAATATGCTATTTTATATTATTTTTGGGGCTAACCTATTAACCGAGGGGCCAGTGCAAGTTTCTGTTTTTTGCATATTTTAGAGTTTTGCAGAAAAGGAATACCAAACGGAGTCCAAATGGAATGAAATCTTCCCGATGATCTTTCTTGGACCGAAAGAAAACTAGAAGACTTGGAGATGAAGTCGGAGACGCAACGAGGAAGCCACGAGGCAGGAGGGTGTTCCCAGGGGGTAGACGCGCCCCCACCCTTGTGGGCCCCTCGTAGCTCCCCTGACCTAGTTCCTTCGCCTATATATACTCTTATACCCTAAAAACATTAGGGAGAGACACGAAACCACTTTTCCACCGCCGCAACCTTCTGTACCCGTGAGATCCCATCTAGGGAACTATTTAGGCGTCCTGCCGGAGGGGGATTCGATCATGGAGGGCTTCTACATCAACACCATTACCTCTTCGATGAAGCGTGAGTAGTTTACCACAGACCTTCGTGTACATAGTTATTAGCTAGAGGGCTTCTACTCTCTCTTATATTCTCAATACCATGTTCTCCTCAATGTTCTTGGAGATCTATTCAATGTAAACTCTTTTGCGGCGTGTTTGCCGAGATTCGATGAATTGTGAATTTATGAACAAGGTTATCTATGAATATTATTTGGTTCTTCTCTGAATTCTTATATGCATGATTTGATATGTTTGCAAGTCTCTTCGAATTATCGGTTTAGTTTGGCCTACTAGATTGATCTTTTTTGGAATGGGAGAAGTGCTTAGCTTTGGGTTCAATGTTGTGGTGTCATTTCCCAGTTACAGTAGGGGCAGAAAGGCACGTATTGTATTGTTGCCATCGAGGATAACAAGATGGGGTTTTCATCATATTGCTTGAGTTAATTCTTCTACATCATGTCATATTGCTTAATGCGTTACTCCTTTCTTTATGAACTTAATACTCTAGCTGCATGCTAGATAGCGGTCGATGTCTGGAGTAATAATAGTAGATGCAGGCAGGAGTCGATCTACTTGACAAGGACATGATGCCTATGTTCATGATCATTGCCTTAGATATCACCATAACTATGCGCTTTTCTATCAATTGCTCGACAGTAATTTGTTCACCCACCATAATATATGATATCTCGAGAGAAGCTACTAGTGAAACCTATGGCCCCCGGGTCTCTTTTCCATATTATTGAATCTCGTTTACATCTTGCTAGTTTCCGATCTACTATTTTGCAATCTTTATTTTCCAATCTATAAACCAAAAACATCAAAAATATTTACTTTATCGTTTATTTATCTCTATCAGATCTCACTTTTGCAAGTGACCATGAAGGGATTGACAACCCCTTTATCGCATTGGTTGCAAGTTCTTGATTGTTTGTGTAGGTATTCTGTGACTTGTGTGTCGTCTCCTACTGGATTGATACCTTGGTTCTCAAAACTGAGGGAAATACTTACGCTACTTTGCTGCATCACCCTTTCCTCTTCAAGGGAAAACCAACACAAGCTCAAGAGGTAGCAAGAAGGATTTCTGGCGCTATTGTCGGGAAGATCTACGTCAAGTCAAGCCATACCAAGTACCCATCATCAACTGTTCTCTCTTGGATTATATTATTCGCCATTTGCCTCTCATTTTCCTCTCCCCCACTTTTAAAATGATTTTCAAAAACCTTTGCCTTTTCTTCGCCTTCTTCTCGTATGTCTTTTGTTTTGTGTTTCCATGTGCCTTCTATTTTCTTGCATCTTTGCTTGCTAAAAATCTATTGATATGGATCCACTTAAAGTGTTCTACTTGGATCATCTTCGATATATACGTGCTCGTGCTGAAACCCCAACTACTCTAGTTGAGGGGAAAAATTAGATGAGCATGATCATTTTGTGCGTCAACGTTTGCCTGAGAAAGGGAGACTCTTATGGAATCATATAAACAGTTTGTTGTGCTATGCTTGGAATCTTTGTGAAATTTATGATTTTACTTGTTGCTCTAAGCACCCTAATAAACACCTTCCCTATCTATGTGAGTTTAATGATAATGAAATCTTATCTTCTTATGCAAAGGGTGTTTATAGATACTATGATATCGAACAAATTGAAGAATTTGTTGCTTTTAAGGGTGCTTATGAAGTTGCTTCTTTGATTGAAAAGTATGATATTACTCTCTACAAATCTGAAAATTTTGACATACTTAAATATTGCTGAAAACTATGCTCATAATGTCTATGTCAAAGAATTTTTTGAAAGAATGCCCGTTGCTTTGGAAGAAAATAATGATATGCATGAATCTATAGATAATTATGATTCTGATGATTTTATTGAAATATCCCTTGATGAACATGATGCTTGCTATTCTTGTGGCCATGATGCCAATATTTATGAAGACAAATTTCCTATAGTTCCCTATGTTAAACATGACATCATTGCTATTGCACCCATACTTGATAGTTCTTTCGATGAAAACCATGATTGTAATGATTTTACTATAAATTCTATTGATGTCAATTATGCTAAAAATATGCAAAACCCTAAGCTTGGGGATGCTAGTTTTGCTATGTCCATTACTTGTTGCAAAGATCATGATTGGGGTGATTCTTCTTATGATCTTGAAAATTTATTTAAGCCTCATGATGAATATGAGATTGAAAATAATGTTTGTAATAATATTGAAAGTGGGTTTGGAAGAGTGTCAACTTTAGATCCCACATATTTGATAAATGTTCAATCTTATGATTTTTTTTATAGAAGTGGGGTTTGGAGAGGTCATGACTTTAGTTAATTTTGATCCCACTATTTTGGAAGAGTGTAAACTTCGCATGCATGTGGATCGTGTTGAGAATATGTTATGTGATAGATATATTGTTGAATTTTCCTATGATCCTACATGTAATTATTATGATAGAGGAAAACATGGCTGTAGAAATTATCATGTTACTAAATTACCTCTCTTCATGTTGAGATTGCTATCATCTCTTTCTTCTTCCTTGCATATGCTAGTTTTTGCTTGTCTATAATTTGTTTTCTTATAAAAATGCCTATTCATAGGAAGTATGTTAGACTTAGATGTGTTTGTCATGTGTTTTATGATGCTCTCTGTGTGCTTCAATTCTTGTCTTTCATGTGAGCATCATTGAAATTATCAATGCCTAGCTAGGGGCGTTAAACGAAAGCGCTTGTTGGAAGGTAACCCAATTTTATTTTTGTTCTTTACTTTTTGCTCCTGTTTCATAAATATTTCATATAGGCTCTGGTTTTATGTGGTTTTAAGTTTTAGTTAGTGTTTGTGCCAAGTAGAACCTTTCGCAAGACTTGGGTGAAAGTTAATGCGATCTTGCTGTAAAAAACAGAACCTTTACGCTCACGAGATTAGCTGTAATTTTTTATAGAAGAGTGATTTTATGTTGATTCTTTTTGAATAAGATTAATAGGCAAATTACTCACGTCCACCAATTTATTTCAGAATTTTGGGAGTTACAGAAGTATTCTAGAGTTACAGATTACTACAGACTGTTATGTGTTTGACAGATTCTGTTTTTCGCGTGTTGTTTGCTTATTTTGATGAATCTATGAGTAGTATAGGGGGCTATTAACCATAGAGAAGTTGGAATACAGTAGGTTTTACACCAATATAAATAAAGAATGATTTTGCAACAGTACCTTAAAGTGGTGATTTATTTTCTTATACTAACGAACCTCATGAGATTTTCTGTTGAAGTTTTGTGCTGTGAAGTTTTCAAGTTTTGGGTAAGGATTTGATGGACTTTGGGATAAGGAGTGGAAAGAGCCTAAGATTGGGGATGCCCAAGGCACCCCAAGGTAAAATTAAAGGACAACCAAAAGCCTAATCTTGGGGACGCCCCGGAAGGCATCCCCTCTTTCGTCTTCGTCTGTCGGTAACTTTACTTGAGGCTATATTTTTATTCACCACATGATATGTGGTTTGCTTGGAGCGTCTTGTCTTTGCTTTTTAGTTTACCACAACCTTCCTTGCTGTACACACCTTTTGGGAGAGACACACATGAATCGTGATTTATTAGAATACTGTATGTGCTTCACTTATATCTTTTGAGCTAGACAATATTGCTCTAGTGCTTCACTTATCTCTTTTCAGAGCACGGCGGTGGTTTTATTTTATAGAAATTGTTGAACTCTCATGCTTCACTTATATTATTTTGAGAGTCTTTTAGAACAGCATGGTAATTTGCTTCGGCTATAAAATTAGTCCTAATATGATGGGCATCCAAGATGGGTATAACAAAAACTTTCATATGAAGTGCATTGAATACTATGAGAAGTTTGATTCTTTATGATTGTATTGAGATATGAAGATGGTGATATTAGAGTCATGCTAGTAGAGTAGTTGTGAATTTGAGAGATACTTGTGTTAAAGTTTGTGAATCCCGTAGCATGCACGTATGGTGAACCATTATGTGATGAAGTTGGAGCATCATTTATTTATTGATTGTCTTCCTTATGAGTGGAGGTCGGGATTGCACGACGGTTAACTCCTACCAACCCTTCCCCTAGGAGCATGTGTGTAGTACTTTGTTTGATGACTTGTAGATTTTTGCAATAAGTATGTGAGTTCTTTATGACTAATGTTGAGTCCATGGACTATACGCACTCTCACCCTTCCACCATTTCTAGCCTCTCTTGTGCCGCACAACTTTCGCCGCTACCATACACCCACCATATACTTTCCTCAAAACAGCCACCATACCTACCTATTATGGCATTTCCATAGCCATTCCAAGATATATTGCCATGCAACTTTCCACCATTCCATTTATTATGACACGCTCCATCATTGTCATATTGCTTTGCATGATCATGTAGTTGACATCGTATTTGTGGCAAAGCCACCGTTCATAATTTTTTCATACAGGTCACTCTTGAATCATCGCACATCCCGGTACACCGCCGGAGGCATTCACATAGAGTCATATTTTGTTCTAAGTATGAGTTGTAATTCTTGAGTTGTAAGTAAATAAAAGTGTGATGATCTTAATTATTAGAGCATTATCCCATGTGAGGAAAGGATGATGGATATTATGATTCCCCCACAAGTCGGGATGAGACTCTGGAAGAAAAAAGAGAAAGAAAAGAGGCCATAAAAAAGAGAAGGCCCAAAAAAATGAGAGAGAAAAAGAGAGAAGGGGCAATGTTACTATCCTTTTTCCATACTTGTGCTTCAAAGTAGCACCATGATCTTCATGACAGAGAGTCTCCTATGTTGTCACTTTCATGTACTAGTGGGAATTTTTCATTATAGAACTTGGCTTGTATATTCCAATGATGGGCTTCCCCAAAATGCCCAAGGTCTTCGTGAGCAACAAGTTGGATGCACACCCACTTAGTTTCTTTTTGAGCTTTCAAACACTTATAGCTCTAGTGCATCCGTTGCATGGCAATCCCTACTCACTCACATTGATATCTATTGATGGGCATATCCATAGCTCCTTGATATGCCTAGTTGATGTGAGACTATCTTCTCCTTTTTGTCTTCTCCACAACCACCATTCTATTCCACCTATAGTGCTATGTCCATGGCTCACGCTCATGTATTGCGTGAAGATTGAAAAAGTTTGAAAATACTAAAGTATGAAACAATTGCTTGGCTGAAACCTGAGTTGTGCATGACTCAAATATTTTGTGTGATGAATATAGAGCATAGCCAGACTATATGTTTTTGTAGGGATAGCTTTCTTTGGCCATGTTATTTTGAGAGGACATGATTGCTTTGTTAGTATGCTTGAAGTATTATTGTTTTTATGTCAATATTAGACTTTTGTCTTGAATCTTTCGGATCTGAACATTCATGCCACAATAAAGAAAATTACATGGATAAATACGTTAGGTAGCATTCCACATCAAAAATTCTGTTTTATCATTTACCTACTTGAGGACGAGCAGGAATTAAGCTTGGGGATGCTTGATACGTCTCCAACGTATCTATAATTTTTTATTGTTCAATGCTATTATATTATCTATTTTGGATGTTTAATGGGCTTTAATATGCTATTTTATATTATTTTTGGGACTAACCTATTAACCGAGGGCCTAGTGCCAGTTTCTGTTTTTTGCCTATTTTAGAGTTGCAGAAAAGGAATACCAAACGGAGTCCAAATGGAATAAAACCTTCGCGATGATCTTTCTTGGACCGAAAGAAAACCAGAAGACTTGGATATGAAGTCGAAGACGCAACGAGGAAGCCACGAGGCAGGAGGGTGTGCCCGGGGGGGTAGGCGCGCCCCCACCCTCATGGGCCCCTCATAGCTCCCTGACCTAGTTCCTTTGCCTATATATACTCTTATAACCTAAAAACATCAGGGAGAACCACGAAACCACATTTCCACCGCTGCAACCTTCTATACCCGTCAGATCCCATCTAGGGACCTTTCTCGGCATCCTGCCGGAGGGGGATTCGATGAAGCGTGAGTAGTTTAACACAGACCTTCAGGTCCATAGTTATTAGCTAGATGGTTTCTTCTCTCTCTTTGATTCTCACTACCATGTTCTCCTCAATGTTCTTGGAGATATATTCAATGTAATACTCTTTTGCGGTGTGTTTGCCGAGATCCGATGAATTGTGGATTTATGAACAAGATTATCTATGAATATTATTTGGTTCTTCTATGAATTCTTATATGCATGATTTGATATCTTTGAAAGTCTCTTTGAATTATCGGTTTAGTTTGGCCTACTAGATTGATCTTCCTTGCAATGCGAGAAGTGCTTAGCTTTGGGTTCAATCTTGCAGTGTCCTTTCCCAGTGACAGTAGGGGCAGCAAGGCACGTATTGTATTGTTGCCATCAAGGATAACAAGATGGGGTTTTCATCATAATGCTTGAGTTAATTCCTCTACATCATGTCATCTTGCTTTATGAACTTAATACTCTAGATGCATGCTGGACAGCGGTCGATGTGTGGAGTAATAGTAGTAGATGCAGGCAAGAGTCGGTCTACTTGACACGGACGTGATGCCTATGTTCATGAGCATTAACTTAGATATCATCATAACTATGCGCTTTTCAATCAATTGCTCGGCAGTAATTTGTTCACCCACCATAATATATGCTATCTCGAGAGATGCCACTAGTGAAACCTATGGCCCCCGGGTCTCTTTTCCATATTATTGAATCTCATTTACATCTTGCTCGTTTCTGATATCTATTTTGCAATCTTTACTTTCCAATCTATAAACTAAAAATACCAAAAATATTTACTTTACCGTTTATCTATCTCTATCACATCTCACTTTTGTGAGTGACCATGAAGGGATTGACAACCCCTTGATCGCGTTGGTTGCAAGTTCTTGATTGTTTGTGCAGGTATTCGGTGACTTGTGTGTTGTCTCCTACTGGATTGACACCTTGCTTCTCAAAACTGAGTGAAATACTTACGCTACTTTGCTACATCACACTTTCCTCTTCAAGGGAAAACCAACGCAAGCTCAAGAGGTAGCAGTGCACAGGTTGACCGAGAGGCGTGCAAGCTGTCCTCCAATGCACAGGCTCACCGGGAAGCATGCGAGCTATACGCTGCGCAAGCTCACTGGGAAGCGAGCCCTTTGACTTCCATGGACGCCCGCCTTCCTCTCCATCGATGGCGCCCGAGCCGCTGATTAATACGGGTGGCCTTATGACACGTCTCCAACATATTTACTTTTCGAAACACTTTTGCCCTTGTTTTGGACTCTAACTTGCATGATTTGAATGAAACTAACCCGGACTGACGTTGTTTTCAGCAGAACTGCCCTGATGTAGTTTTATGTGTATAAAAGAAAAGTTCTTGAAATGTCCTCGAAATCCACGGAGGCACTTTTCAGAATTAATAAGATTTTTTGGCGAAAGAATCAAGGCCAGGGGGCCCACGGGCTATCCACGAGACAGGGGGGCGCCCCCCCCCCCCTAGGGCGCGCCCTCCTATCTCGTGGGCCCCCTGGACACCTCCCGACCTCAACTCCAACTCCATATATACCGTCTCGGGGAGGAAAAAATCAGAGAGAAAGTTTCATCACGTTTCACGACACGGAGCCGCCGCCAAGCCCTAATCTCTCTCGGGAGGGTTGATCTGGAGTCCGTTCGGGGCTCCAGAGAGGGGGATTCGTCGACGTCGTCATCATCAACCATCCTCCATCACCAATTTCATGATGCTCACCGCCGTGCGTGAGTAATTCCATTGTAGGCTTGCTGGACAGTGATGGGTTGGATGAGATTTACCATGTAATCAAGTTAGTTTTGTTAGGGTTTGATCCCTAGTATCCACTATGTTCTGAGATTGATGTTGCTATGACTTTGCTATGCTTAATGCTTGTCACTAGGGCCCGAGTGCCATGATTTCAGATCTGAACCTATTATGTTTTCATGAATGTATGTGTGTTCTTGATCCTATCTTGCAAGTCTATAGTCACCTATTATGTGTTATGATCCGACAACCCCGAAGTGACAATAATCGGGATACTTCTCGGTGATGACCGTAGGTTGAGGAGTTCATGTATGGACTATGTGCTAATGCTTTGTTCCAGTTCTCTACTAAAAGGAGGCCTTAATATCCCTTAGTTTCCGTAAGGACCCCGCTGAACACGGGAGGGTAGGACAAAAGATGCCATGCAAGTTCTTTTCCATAAGCACGTATGACTATTTATGGAATACATGCCTACATTACATCGATGAATTGGAGCTAGTTCTATATCACCCTATGTTATAACTATTGCATGAGGAATCGCATCCGGCATAATTATCCATCATTAATCCATTGCCTACGAGCTTTTCACATATTGTTCTTCGCTTATTTACTTTTCCGTTGCTACTATTACAACTACTACAAAAACCCAAAAACATTTATCTTTACGTTTGCTACCGCTACTATTATTATCATACCAATTTTGCTACTAAACACTTTGCTGCAGATACTAAGTTATCCAGGTGTGGTTGAATTGACAACTCAACTGCTAATACTCAAGAATATTCTTTGGCTCCCCTTGTGTCGAATCGATAAATTTGGGTTGAATACTCTACCTTCGAAAGCTGTTGCGATCCCCTATACTTGTGGGTTATCAAGACTAATTTATGGCGCCGTTGCCGGGGAGCATACCTCTATTCTCTGAGTCACTTGGGATTTATATCTGTTGATCACTATGAAGAACTTGAAAGACGATCAAACTACTATTTTGCCCTCAACTACGAGGGCAGGTAAGGAACTGCCATCTAGCTCTGCACTAGATTCTCCTTCCGTTATAAGTAAGCTTGCGACACCTAACCCTGCTACTGCTATGAATTCTGATATGTTGCATGTTATTGATGATGCCATACGCTATGCATGATGAAACTACTTACGTGCGTGATACTACTTTGCCATTAGGTGAATTTTAGATGAACAACTTGCTAGATTTAGGGGAATGAAATTCGAAGATCCTATTACTGATGATAGTGATGATGAAGGTCCCCCCCCCAATGATTACGTATTACCTGTTGTTCCTAAGGGTTATGTTATGCATGAAACAGCTGCTATGGAAATTCTTGCTTGCAATGATACAAATGATCTTAAGAAATTATTAGCTAAATGGAAGCAGCAATCTCTTAATGCTAGAATGAAACCCGATTCTGCTTTTGCTACTTCACCTATCTGTGTTACTGATAAGGATTATGAATTCTCTGTTGATCCTGATATTATTACCTTAGTTGAATCTGATCCTTTTTATGGCCTTGAATCTGAAACTGTTGTGGCACATCTTACCAAGTTGAATGATATAGCCACCCTGTTTACTAATGATGAGAAGTCTCACTATTTATATATCCTTAAGATATTTCCGTTCTCATTAAAGGGTGATGCTAAGACTTGGTATAATTCTCTTGCTCCTCGTTGTGTGCGTAGTCCCCAGGATATGATTTATTACTTCTCTGCTAAATATTTCCCTGCTCATAAGAAACAAGCTGCCTTGCGGGAAATATATAATTTTGTGCAAATCAAAGAAGAGAGCCTCCCACAAGCTTGGGGGAGGCTTCTTCGGTTACTTAATGCTTTGCCTGATCATACTCTTAAGAAAAATGAAATACTTGATATCTTTTATAATGGACTAACCAATGCTTCCAAGGACTACTTGGATAGTTGTGTTGGTTGTGTTTTCAGGGAAAGAACAACGGTCGTGAAGCTGAAATACTATTGAATAATATGTTGACTAATGAAAATAATTGGACTCTTCTGAGCCAGTTCTCAAGTAATTCTGAACCAATTCAGCCAATTCCTGAGCCTATTCCTAAACCCACTCCGAAGAAGAGAGGTGTTTTATTTCTCGATCTGAAGATATGCAAGAGGCAAAGAAATCAATGAAAGAAAAAGGTATTAAAGTTGAAGATGTTAAGAATTTGCCTCCTGTTGAAGAAATACATGGTCTTAATTTACTGCCTGAAGAGCCACATTGTCTTGATAACCCAACACAGGTAGTAAAGGTAAATTCTCTCTATAGATATGATAAAGTTGAAATACCCTCTACTAAATTTCATAGCCCATGCTTAGATGAATTTGATGACTTTATGGCTAGACAAGAAAGTTTTAATGCTTATGTTGGTAGAGAGTTAAAGAATAATGCTTTCGAGATAGGATGCGTAGGCGATAATCTGGCTAGAGTTAAAGATGAACTTCACCGCATCAGCAAATATGCTTCTATGGTTGCTACCCAAGCTGAGCAAGTACTTAAAGCTCAAAATGATTTGCTTGATGAATTGAATAATAAAAAAGACTTTGCTATTAGCGTGGATACTAGAACTGGTAGAATGACTCAGGAACCTTTGTATCCTGAAGGCCACCCTAAGAGAATCGAGCAAGATTCTCAGAGAAATAATTTAGAGGCACCTAGTTCTTCTAAAAAGAAGAAGAAGAAAGATGATAGAACTTTGCATGCTTCTAGTGAACCTACTGTAAACACACCTGAGAATCCCAATGATATTTCTATTTCTGATGCTGAAACTCAATCAGGTGATGAACATGAACCTAGTGATAATTTTAATGATAATGTTCATGTTGATGCTCAACCTAGCAAAGACAATGATATAGAGATTGAACCTGCTGTTGATCTTGATAACCCACAATCAAAGAATCAACGTTATGATAAGAGATATTTTGTTACTAGGAAGCACGGTAAAGAAAGAGAACCTTGGGTTCAGAAACCCATGCCCTTTCCTCCTAAACCATCCAAGTCAAAGGATGATGAGGATTTTGAGCGCTTTGCTGAAATGATTAGACCTATTTTCTTACATATGTGCTTAACTGATATGCTTAAAGTAAATCCTTACGCTGAATATATGAAGGATATCATCACAAATAAAAGAAAGATACAGGAAGCTGAAATTTCCACCATGTGTCGGTGTACTAAGGTAGGGGTACCTCAGTACCCCAACTTGTGCACGGGCGGTTGCAGCTTCCCGCGGCAGGGTTTACCACGTGCTCGCCGAAGACCTTCCTGCTCCATGTCAAACCATTCAAGAACAAAGTATACAAGACAGAAGATCGAGACCCCGGCAAGCGGAGCTTGCCGGGAAGGCCGTTCCAGGCTCAAGGTTACCTCACTCACGCAAGGCCCTGGCAAGAGGAGCTTGCCGGGAAGACTAAAAGATCACATCATAGAAGACACGCCTCGGCGCTATATGCGTCCCGGCGAGGGCCCGGGGAGCGACAAGTTACAGAGCCCGGCAAGCTCCCGGGCCCGGCAAGGTCAAGACCCGGCAAGGTGCTTGCCGGAGAATTGCGCCAGGTGTGTGCCCGCGCTCCAGCTCATCAGCCCAGCGCCGCATACAGGGCCTTTCCAGGGCGCGTGGCTGATGGCTGTGCAACTGGGGACACGGTGGCACTTCACGGTGGTGGATCCATCGCCGTGGCGACGGAGACACAAGGCGGGAGCTTTTGGGGTCGACGGCGACGGGCATTAAATGCCCTTGTCCCCATGTCAAAGTAGGTAGCGACCACTTTGTTCACGACTTTGTAGCTTCACTTTGTTCCAAGACTGTTCCAACTACCACCTCTTTTACATTTTACCCCTTTCTCCTCGTTGACACTGTCGGTGACCCTTGCACTATAAAGGAGGCCCATGCACTGGCGTGGGAGAGGTTCGGTTCGAGTCGGGTTGATTCAGCTCGGTTGAACCCTTTGCAACTCTCGCTCGGTGTAGCTGCTCTGTAGCTCTTCAAGCTCCGAGCTCAATACAAACCAAGGCGGGAGTAGGGTTTCTGGCGTCCATCGCGGCCCGAACCTGGGTAAAACCGCCAGCGTGCTCGCCTAGATCTGCTCTCTGTGCACCTCCGCCCTCGCACCGCCTGAGACAAGGGCCCCGGTCCCATAGGTGTTAAATGGCGGGCAGCTTTCCCCGCATCTTTGGCGCGCCGGTAGGGGCGTCGAGGTTGTGCGGACCTGATCCGGCGTTCACGCGGGCGCGTTCTTCATCAACCTCTCCAGTTTCATCAGCAACTTCATCAACAATTGCGCCATGGCCCCGAAGAAGAAGGCTTCGGAGGTTGCAGGCCCGTCTGCGTCTCTTCCGCCGCCACCGGAGCCAACGGTGGGCGGAGGAGACGCCGTCGGAAGGGTGGTCGCCGGCGAGGACACTCGCGGCGCCACCAGATCCAAGGACAAGACGGACGACCACGCCTCGGTCTCCGTGGACCCGCGTCCATCTCAGCACACGACAACCCAGCAGCGCCATACCACGGGAGGTGGTATCCGCATGCTGGGGCAAGGACACACCGGAGGCTCGCGGGATGCTCCGGACCACCGTCCGTGCACAAGCAAAGCGAAGGCGCCGGGGCAGGACCCTGCTCCTTCTAACGCTGTTAGGAGTCCGAGCATATCCCGCTCCTCGCACCGCTCGCTCCCGCTCCCCTCCACTCCGGCAGAAGCGCTCGCAAAGCGAAGCGCTCCTCGACTTCCCTCGATGGCGGACAAGGCAAGGCGGAGGCTACCATCGAGCCTCGATCGCCGCCAACAACGACTCTTCACAGCAGCGGGCGACCTCGCGGCGCGGCAAGCTGAAGAGCGAAGGCGGCGACGGCGACAAGACCGCCGAGGTGCAACCACCGTGCACTCCCGCCGCTGAAGCGAAGACGCCGCCCGCGAACAACACCGGCAGCGGCTCCACGGCATCGTCGGATCCGCGGGCTCGTCGGGATCAACGCCAGGTCCTCGACGACCGGCGACAAGAAGACGCTCGGACCAGAATCGAGCGCCGCCGAGAAGCTCGGCGACAATCAGACCAGAGAGCTGGGAGCAGCTGTCGGCGTCGCGCGCCGGTGAACAGCGACTTGCCGTACGCGGCAGGCTGCCCTGCGTTCACCCGCGAGCTGCGGCACGTCCAGTGGCCCAGCATGAAGAATTTCAAGCCTGATGTACCGGAGAAGTACGACGGCAAGACGCACCCCTCGGAATTCCTCAGTGTCTACACCATCGCGGTGCAGGCTGCCGGGGGGCGCGACGAGAAGATTCTGGCGAACTACTTCCCTTCGTGCTTAAGCGAGCGTTCGTTCTTGGCTTATGCACTTGCCGGAAGGCTCCATTTCTTCTTGGGCAGACCTTTGCCATCGGTTTGTTGGCGCCTTCACTTTGGCGGCCACAAACCCCACGCCGAGAGCGATCTCCACATTTTGGCCCGAAGGAAGGAGAATCCTGCGCAAGTATATCCAACGCTTCACCGTGTGCAACACAACATCCCGATGTCCACCCTGCCGCGGTTATCAGCGCGTTCCACCAGAACGTGCGTAACCGCCGCATGCGTGAAGAGATGGCGATGACCAAGATTCGGGATGTCAGCGAGCTCTATGCTCTGGCTGATAAGTGCAAGACGCTGCGGAGAGAGGAGGAGACTCCGGGGAGGATCTTTGGCGCAGGAGGAAGCGACAGCGACGACGCCGCCCCGGCGAGGAAGAGCCAGCGGCGGAACAACCGAAAGAAGAACAACAAAGAGGTGCTTGCCGTCGAGAAGTCCGGCAAGGAGGCTCCCGCCAAGCAAACACAGGCTTGCGGCTCCGGCAAGGAGCCTGCCCCTGTAGCGGCAGCCGACAAGCAGGACGGCTCCGACAAGCAATACTGCAAAATCCACCGCACCAAGGGCCACGATCTCTCCAACTGCAAGCGCGTCGAGTATCTCGTCGAGCAGCAAAAAGCTGAGTCTGAGGCGCGACAAGGAGAAGGCCCAAGGTGGCGGAGGAGAACCGAGCAAGCGGTCGTTCAATAGCCGGGGAGGACGCGCGGCAAGGCCAGCAGCGGCAAGGTGATCAACCTCCCGGGGCGCGTCAAGGATGAAGAAGACGGCAGCGAAGACATGGAGGATGAGGATAACAGCGAGGAGGAGTTCGAAGGCCACGGAGGTCTGTGCGTCGGCGGTGGCGCCTCTCAGCACACCTCCACCGCCAACTAAAGCGGTGGGTGCGTGAGGTGAATGCAGCGGAGCCGCCCGTGGAGTCGCGCGAGCTCCTCAAATGGTCCAAGACGCCCATCATTTTTGATCTTGAGGATCACCCGACCGCACCACCGCGGTCGGGTGCTTGCCGATGCTGGTCTCGCCCACCATCCGCAACCTCAAGGTCACCAAAATGTTGGTTGACGGCGGGGCCGGGCTGAACTTGATCTCCTCTGCTGTGATCGAGAAACTCCAAATTCCAGATGGCGAGCTCGAAGAGACCGGTTCTTTCCAAGGAATCAACCCGGGACGGAGCAAGTCCAAGGGAAAGATCACTCTGCCGGTGACCTTTGGCGGGGAGCTCAATTTCAGGACTGAGCGCATCACTTTCAACGTCGCCGATATTCCGTTGCCATACAACGGAATACTCGGCCGCCCTGCCCTCGCCAAGTTCATGGCAGCTTCCCATTATGCTTACAACATACTCAAGATGCCGGGGCCGATAAGCGTCATCACTGTCCACGGCGACAAGAAGGATGCGCTTATCTGCGCCGACAAGATCTACCGGGATGCGGCAGCTGTGGCCGATAAGGATACACTTGCCGCTGAAGCTCCCGGGGGAAAGAAGACGAAGACCACGTCCGGCAAGTGCTCTGGGGCCCACTCCGGCAACCGCACCTCCTCGGAGTGCTGCGCTGCCGTCGAGGACGTCCCATCGAGCTCCACCGGCAAGTGCAAAAAGGCAGAGGCAAAATCTACCAAAGACTAAGTCCGGCAGGAACAGCTCTGGTGCCTACTCCGGCAGGCGCACCTCCCAGAGTTTGCGCGCCGCCGAGGACGCGCCATCGAGCTCCACCGGCAAGTAAAGCAAAAAAGCGATCGGTTTCAAACTTTTGAGCCGTATCCTTGAAAGTCCGTACCTTGTATGGAAAACACATGCGCAAAGGGGCGAATCGTGGCTAAGTTGCACCCTTGATCTGTTTGAGTCCGCTCAGCGATGAAAGCGTTGCAACTAGCCGAGGAGTTCTTCTGCCGGAGGCAACACCGCCAGCCATGAACTGCTGATGTTCCGCACTCAGCAAGTGTGTTCTTGCGGCGGGTCCCCCTGGCGTGAGGAGAAAGCGTGCAAGGGAGGAAATCAAGGGAGAAGTGCGACCTTGCGAACACGAAGGCAGAAAAGCTAAGTTGCTCAAGCTTGAGTACAGAGCACTTTTAGTTCTAAGTTTTTGTGTTATATTCTCGAGCGTTCATACCTTGTATGGAACACTGTACACGGGGAACCTACTCGTGGTTAAGTTGCGCCCTTGCTTTGTTTGAGTCCGCTCAACAATACAAGTCGCTGCAATCGCCCGACAAGGTTTCTTGCGGAAGCAACACTTGCCGGTGAACTCTTGATGTTCCGCACTCAGCAAGTGTGTTAGCACCGGCAAGTTTCCTGAAAGCGCAGGGTAGGAACATACAAGGGATGCAACGGGGTAGAGGATGTAACGTAGCAAGCCTTGCCGTGGGACGTCCTTTGTATGAGAAACTTGTGCGCGGAGGAGCCGAGTCATGGCTAAGCCGCACCCTTATCTTGTTTTCGAGCACGCTCAACGATTTAAGTGAGCTGCGATAAGTGTCGCGCCCTTGTTTCGTTTTCGAGTTCGCTCAACAAGCTAAGTGCGTTGCGACTAGCCGCGGCAAGGTTGCTTGCCGGTAAAACCTTGGCCAGCAGGCTGCTTCGAGTTCACACACTCGGCGGCGCATGGCGAGGGGCCTGCCGCAAGTTCCTAAAAGCGAGAGTATAAACATACAAAGGATGAAACATAGCGTTGCGTTGCCCAACACGAAGTTACGTTACAAAAAGTAACTTATTACAGCGCTGTCTAAGTTGTTCTCATGACTGGAATAACAGCGGCAAGGAAAGAGCAAAAGGGCGCACCGGCACCTGGGCCCCGGCAAACCGGCGTTGCTGGGGGCTGCGAGTACCAAGGTTCTTTCGCGGCTGGCCAGAGTCGCCGGGGGCTGCGATGACAGCGGCAAGAACAAAGGAAAAGGGCGCAGGCTCCTATGTCCCGACAAGCCAGAGTTGCCGGGGGCTATGATATCAGATAAGTTTTTCATCCCTTTTCATGCATCCTCTTATGGATTGGAGAATGCGAGGCCGTGTCCTTGAACGAGCATGCCTTGTATGGAAAAACCTGTGCGCGGAGGAACCTACCCGTGGATAGCCGCACCCTTATCTTGTTTTCGAGCACGCTCAACGATTTAAGTGAGCTGCGACAAGTGTCGCGCCCTTGTTTCGTTTTCGAGTCCGCTCAACAAGCTAAGTGCGTTGCGACTAGCCGCGGCAAGGTTGCTTGCCGGTAAGACCTTGGCCAGCGGCTGCTTCGAGTTCGACACTCGGCGCTTCGCATGACAAGGGCCCCTTGCCGGCAAGTTCCTAGAAGCGTGGGGTGGAAACATACAAGGCACGGGATCAAGTAAAGGGCGTTACCGGCAAGCATTCCCTCTTTTCATTAAAAACATCCCATTCGGTACAAGTCCATAGAGGATGAAAAACATGAAAGAGAGGATTACAAGTTTTAAATGCAGCTAAGGCCCAAGGGCTTACAAATTAGAAGATAAGATGCCCGTAATCCCTCTCCTGTTTCTCTGTTCAGGAATTCAGGAGGTAGGTCAAGGAGGACCCGGCAAGAGAAGCTTGCCGGGAAGCGCAAAAGGGGCGCCTAGGAGAGCTACGGGTGCCAGAAGACACCAAGAGAACTTCCCGGGGGCCGGCCAGAGCTTGGCGGAGGCGGAGGCGCGGAGGCGAGCTTGAAGGCGAGGTGGTGGGGCGTCGGCCTGTTGTCGAGGCACCTCGCCCTCGTACTCGATTTGACGGCCTTGCCGCCACCCTCTTCCTCTTCCGCAGCCTCCCTCACCCGGCCGCCCAAGGAGGCGGCCCGGGGAGTTGAAGGCGGCGACCGGATGATGGGGTCGCCCGGTGGCGCGAGGCAGCATCCGACGCCTAGTCGGACCCGCCATCCTCGTCGTCGCCGCTGTCGCTCCCCTCCTCGTCACTCTCGCTTGAGGAGGGGCCTTCGCTATCGGAGGAGCTGTCCACACAGCATCTCGCCCGGGTCCCGGAATCCCCGAAGACCTTGAGGCGAAAAGGTCGCCCTCCATTAACTTGAAATGGAGGGTAAACCCCGCCGTCAAGCTGTGGATGCGGGCGAACGTCTTCCACCCTCGGTCGAAGTACATCACGCCGGGGGCTGGGGACACGACACTCACTCGAGTGCCGCTGATCCCGCAGCCCCTCATGCCCAACTCCATCACCTCGGGCGGATCCGGTTCCATCGCGCTCGCGAACGGGGCCGGCAGCCGGAGGCGGCGACGAGGCGCTCGGCGCAGCTTGATGAAGAACTCCCAGGGATCGTCTCCGGTATGGACCGCCTCGAGGAAGGAGCCACCGGAGGAGGAGGCGGGAGACCGCCTCCCCGACCGCCTCGACCACGCCCTCGGCCTCGCCTGCCTGCCTCGCCCCTCCCTCTCCCCTCGTGGCGGCTCCTCCGCCACGGGTGCGGGATAGGGAGAAGTGCGCTACTGAGGCGACCCTCGCTGCCACCGTTGAAGAACTAGGATTTCCTCCTTCCATGGCAGAAAGAAGAACGGAAGCTGAAGACGAAGGGAGAAGAGGAAGTGTGAGACCATTGTGCTCCCCTTCCGCCCTTTTTAAAGGGCGAAGTGGGGGCTCAACCGCCCTGCCCGACCAATCGGGAAGCGAGGAGGGCAGAGGAGCGGGGCCGGCTCGCCATCTCCGCCCGTGACGGCTCGGTCTCCCACCTTCGCCGCCCGACCCCGTGCATGAGGGCGTGGCGTGGCGGCGGGGCGGGCGGACGGGTGAAGTGACCTCGCCTGCACCACGATCACGGGGTGGATGCCCTAAAGACCGCATCGCCGCCCGTCTCCCACGACGCCGCAATCGACGCGCACGTTCACGGGAGGATGCGGTAGATGCGGAGTGGATTCGACCTGTTGTGGGCGCGTGTGCCGTGCCTGTTTTGGGCCTGGCCCAACAGCGCTCGGCACCGTGTGTGGCCCAGAGCCGGGGCTCTGTCGGTGTACTAAGGTAGGGGTACCTCGGTACCCCAACTTGTGCACGGGCGGTTGCAGCTTCAGCGGCGGGGTTTACCACGTGCTCGCCGAAGACCTTCTGCTCCATGTCAAACCATTCAAGAACAAAGTATACAAGACGAAGATCGAGACCCGGCAAGCGGAGCTTGCCGGAAGGCCGTTCGAGCTCAAGGTTACCTCACTCACGCAAGGCCCTGGCAAGAGGAGCTTGCCGGGAAGACTAAAAGATCACATCATAGAAGACACGCCTCGGCGCTATATGCGTCCCGGCGAGGGCCCGGGAGCGACAAGTTCTGAGCCAGCAAGCTCCGGCCCGGCAAGTCAAGACCCGGCAAGGTGCTTGCCGGAGAATTCTGTTGTGTGCTCGCGCTCAGCTCATCAGCCCACGCGTCGCATACAGGGCCTTTCGAGGACGCGTGGTTGATGGCTGTGCAGCATGGGGGACACGGTGGCACTTCACGGTGGTGGATCCATCGCCGTGGCAGACGGAGACACAAGGGCGGGAGCTTTTGGGGTCGACGGCGACGGGCATTAAATGCCCTTGTCCCCATGTCAAAGTAGGTAGCGACCCTGTTCATGCCTTTGTAGCTTCTTTGTTCCCGACTGTTCCAACTACCACCTCTTTTACATTTTTACCCCTTTCTCCTACGTTGACACCTGTCGGTGACCCCTTGCACTATAAAAGGAGGCCCATGCACAACGTGGGAGAGGTTCGGTTCGAGTCGGGTCGATTCAGCTCGGTTCGAACCCTTTGCAACTCTCGCGCTCGGTGTAGCTGCTACTGTAGCTCTTCAAGCTCCCGAGCTCAATACAAACCAAGGCAGGAGTAGGGTTTTACGCGTCCATCACGGCCCGAACCTGGGTAAAAACCGCCCGCATGCTCGCCTCGATCTGCTCTCTGTGCTCCCTCCGCCCTCGTACCGCACAGACAAGGGGCCCCGGTCCCATAGGTGTTCGTGGCGGGCAGCTTTCCCCCGGCACCATGCTTGCTAATTACACTTTTAATGGTGGAGTACCAAAGAAACTTGGAGATCCGGGTGTACCAACTATACCATGCTCTATTAAAAGAAATTATGTTAGAACTGCTTTATGTGATCTTGGAGCCGGTGTTAGTGTTATGCCTCTCTCTTTATATCGTAGACTTGAATTGAATAAGTTGACACCTCTGAAATATCTTTGCAAATGGCTGATAAATCAACTACTATACACAGCCGGTATTTGTGAGGATGTGCTGTTGTGGTTGCAAATGTCACTATCTTAACGGACTTTGTTATTCTTGATATTCCGAGGGCGATAGCATGTCTATTATTCTTGGTAGACCTTTTCTTAATACTGCAGGGGCTGTTATTGATTGCAACAAAGGCAATGTCACTTTTCATGTAAATAGTAATGAGCATACGGTACACTTTCCGAGGAAACAATCTCAAGTTCATAGCATCAATTCTATTGAAAAAGTTCCAACTATCATTTTTGGAGGTTTTGAATTTCGTCTCCCTACTGCCAAGAAAAAGTATGATATTCTTATTATTGGGGATTTTCATATCCCGTTGAGGTAACTTAGTGTTATTTGAAATTTCTCCGGTTCCGTGTTATTCGGAATGAGTTTGTTAACAAGACTTGATCAACCTTGTTAGTGGGTTCATTCTGATGATCATGGGATGGATGAAACTAGAAGGCACAATCTTCTGTACCCTCTCTTTACTTTCTGTTATTTAGAATGAATAAAGCAAAAATATTATTATTTGTCTGTTTTCTGAATTATCCGTGCATTAAAAAATAGTCCGAAAATAAAAGTGCTCCAAATGCCCTGCAAATTTAGTATGATTTTTTCTGGAATATTTGAGGATTTTAAACTTGAAAACACTGCAAAGGGGCAAGCACCGAGCCACAGAGAGGAGGGCCCCCCAGAGGGCGCGTCCCCCTGTCTCGTGGGCCCCTTGTGGCTCCCCTCCACTTATGCCAACACCCACACACTTCATCTTCTACCCAAAAAATCCCCATCCAGCTCAAGCCCGAGTTCTAGCTCGTTTTGCTGCGATTTTCAATCTCTTAGCTCAAAGCTCCATTCACAAAACTGCTTTGGGAGATTGTTGCTTGGTATGTGACTCCTCCATTGGTCCAAATAGTTTTTGTTCTAGTGCTTTATTCATTGCAAATTTTTGCTGCATAGGTGACCATGTTCTTGAGCTTGCATGTTAAATTTTGAGGTCCCAAGCAATTCCAATGCATGATATAGGCTCTAGGCACTTGTAGGAGTAGTTGCTATCAGTCTTGTTTAGTTTTATTCACTTTTATTTTGAAGTTACTAAAATTTCAGAAATTTTACAAAAAAGAAATATGCTTAGAAGAATGTACCAAGGTGGTTCCTCGGCAAAGAAAGGGCCAAGGATTGCTATACGTGAACAAGATGTTAATTTGCCGAGGGACGCAAATGTACGGGCTTGCGAGTGGCCATCCGATGATTTTATGGTTGAAGCAGGCTTCAAGGGGGAATTTGACGCGTATGTGCGTAATGCTGAGCTTGAGGACTTCTTACAAGATAAGTGTCCCCAATATTATCAATTGACTAATTCTTTTGTGCGGAGGTTTGAATATATTTCTTCGCGTAATTCTCCTAGTGTTGTGTTTGATATTTATGATACATCTTATACCATGGATTTAGAGGATTTCACAACTGCTTGCAAACTCCCAAAGTGGGGTAATATTAATACTCCTCCCAAATCTGAAGTTAGAGATTTTCTTGCTAGTATTACTGTGGGAGAATCTAGAGACGTAACACAAGCTAGCATAGGGAGCATCCATTTTCCTGCTATACATTACTTTGCTCTCTTTATTAGTAGATGCATTAACGGTAAGGACGAAGTTTGTCACATGTGTGCTCCTGATCTTTGTGTCCTCAAGAGTGTTGTGTCAGGTTATAGAGGTTATAACTTGGGGGCAATAGTTGCACGTAGGTTGCATAATAATAATAAAAAGGGAGATTTCTTTGGAGGGATTTATGCAACCCGTGTGGCTAATTTTCTTAATATAGCTCCACGAGAGGGGGATATGCTTGTACCTCCTGTTTATTTGGATAAAGAAGCTATGTTTGATCATAATTTTCTTGACAGGAATGAACAATTCCTCCATTATCGACTAACCTATGACAGACGCAACATCGTCCCTGTTACTCTTCCTGCTCCCTACCTTTTTGATTATCAGGCAAAAGGAAGATATGTTGTCACGAGGGAAGAAGCAACTGAATATGAGAGGGGAATGGAGGCAGCTCGCCAACACGCTGCTGCTCAGGAGGCGGTCGCCTATGCATCTCAGTACTACCCGAGCTACTCTTATGGATATCGGCCAGGCGGTCATTGGTATTAAACCAACTTAGGCCGAAAGCCTAAGCTTGGGGGAGTACGTATTTCTCACCGACTTTACATTCATGTTCACACACTAGTCGTCGGTGCGCACACTCTTTCATTGTATTATCCATGTTAGTTTATACTTCTTTTTCTAGCTTTCTTCTTGTGTGTTTGTTGAAACTTAAGAAAAACCAAAAAAAATTAGTTAGTTTAACTTCCTTGCTTGTAGTAGAAATTAAAATGAAAACCCAAAAAGATTTCTTGTTCTTCTTTTACTTGTTGGGAGCTTTCCCGTGTAAATAATTTTATTTTCTTTTCTTTATTTTGGGGGTCGAGAAGACTATATTGAAAATCTTTAGTGGCTCTTATATGCATGATCGTTTATTTAACTTAGAGCCCATATTTCTTGTCTTCTCTCTTGAGTTGAATGCTTGCAGATTCCAGCTTAGTCCAATGCACGTGCACTCTTATTATTATACACATCGTTCGGTCGTGCAAGTGAAAGGCAATAATGACGATATACGATGGACTTATTGGGATGAGAAAAGCCGGTATGAACTCGATCTCTCTTGTTTTTGTAAATATGATGATTCATCGTTCCTGAGTCAGCTATTATGAAGTAAACATATTTGCAATGACATTTAGAGATTATAGTTGCTTGTGCCATGCTTGATTAGCTATGAGTTATAATGGTTTACCTTGCGTGCCAACATGCTATTATAATGATTATGATGTGGTATGATGGGATGGTATCCTCCTTTGAATGAATTGAGTGACTCGACTTGGCACATGTTCACGCATGTAGTTGAATCAAATCAACATAGCCTTCATGATATTTATGTTCATGGTAGATTATATCCTACTCATTTTTATACTCGGTGTGAATTAATTTTAATGCATGTTTACGATTGTTGTCGCTCTCTCAGTTGGTCGCTTCCCAGTCTCTTGCTAGCCTTCACCTGTACTAAGCGGGAATACTGTTTGTGCATCCAAACTCCTTAAACCCCAAAGTTGTTCCATATCAGTCCACTATACCTACCTATATGCGATATTTACCTGCCGTTCCAAGTAAATTTGTATGTGCCAAACTCTAAACCTTCAAATGAAAGTCTGTTTTGTATGCTCGAGCAGCTCATGTTTCAACTAGGGCTGCCTATATCTTCCATGCTAGGTGGGTTATTCTCATGAGGAGTGGACTCCGCTCCTCATTCACGAGAAAGGGCCGGTAACCGGGATGCCCAGTCCCATGATCCAAAAAGATCAAAGCAAATCAAAATAATTAAACAAAACTCCCCCAGGGCTGTTGTATGTTGGAGGCACTCGTTGTTTTGAGCAAGCTATGGATTGATGCATGTTGGTGGTTGGGGGAGTATAAACCTTTACCATTCTGTTTGGGAACTGCCTATAATGCATGTAGTATGGAAGATACAGCCATCTCATAGTTGTTGCGTTGACAGCGAAAGTATGCCGCTCAAAATGTTATTCAATCTCTATTTTGAAATCGAGCTCTGGCACCTCTACAAATCCCTGCTTCCCTCTGCGAAGGGCCTATCTATTTACTTTTATGTTGAGTCATCACCCTTCTTATTAAAAACACCCGCTAGAGAGCACACTGTCATTTGCATTCATTATTATTGGTTTATATTGGGTATGACTTGACTGGATCTCTTTTACCATGAATTACAATGTTTAATCAGTCCTTGGTCTTTAAAGGTGCTCTGCATTTATGTTTTGCGGTCTCAGAAAGGGCTAGCAAGATGCCATTTTGTTATATCATGTTATGATTATTTTGACAAAGTGTTGTCATCCGAGTTTTATTATTATAGCTCGCTAGCTGATTATGTTATTGATATGAGTAATTGTGAGACCTATGTGTTATTGTTAGTATGGTTAGTTCATAATATTTGCTGAAACTTGAATGCTGTCTTTTCATGTTACAACAACAAGAGCAACAGAGTATGTAAAAGTTTTTATTCATCACTTTCAGTTTATCAACTGAATTGCTTGAGGACAAGCAAAGGTTTAAGCTTGGGGGAGTTGATACGTATCCAACGTATCTACTTTTCCAAACACTTTTGCCCTTGTTTTGGACTCTAACTTGCATGATTTGAATGAAACTAACCCGGACTGACGCTGTTTTCAGCAGAACTGCCATGATGTTGTTTTACGTGTAGAAAAGAAAAGTTCTCGGAATGTCCTAGAAATCCATGGAGGCACTTTTCAGAATTAATAAGAATTTTTGGCGAAAGAATCAAGGCCAGGGGGCCCACTGGCTGTCCACGAGACAGGGCCCCCCAGGGTGCGCCCTCCTATCTCGTGGGTCCCCTGGACACCTCCCGACCTCAACTCCAACTCCATATATACCGTCTCAGGGAGGAAAAAATCAGAGAGAAAGTTTCATCGCGTTTCACGACACGAAGCCGACGCCAAACCCTAATCTCTCTCGGGAGGCCTGATCTGGAGTCCGTTCGGGGCTCCGGAGAGGGGGATTCGTCGCCGTCGTCATCATCAACCATCCTCCATCACCAATTTCATGATGCTCACCGCCGTGCGTGAGTAATTCCATCGTAGGCTTGCTGGACGGTGATGGGTTGGATGAGATTTACCATGTAATCAAGTTAGTTTTGTTAGGGTTTGATCCCTAGTATCCACTATGTTCTGAGATTGATGTTGCTATGACTTTGCTATGCTTAATGCTTGTCACTAGGGCCCGAGTGCCATGATTTCGGATCTGAACCTATTATGTTTTCATGAATATATGTGTGTTCTTGATCCTATCTTGCATGTCTATAGTCACCTATTATGTGTTATGATCCGACAACCCCGAAGTGACAATAATCGGGATACTTCTCGGTGATGATCGTAGTTTGAGGAGTTCATGTATGGACTATGTGCTAATGCTTTGTACAGGTTCTCTATTAAAAGGAGGCCTTAATATCCCTTAGTTTCCGTAAGGACCCCGCTGAACACGGGAGGGTAGGACAAAAGATGTCATGCAAGTTCTTTTCCATAAGCACGTATGGCTATTTACGGAATACATGCCTACATTACATCGATGAATTGGAGCTAGGTCAATATCACCCTATGTTATAACTATTGCATGAGGAATCGCATCCGGCGTAATTATCCATCATTGATCCATTGCCTACGAGCTTTTCACATATTGTTCTTCGCTTATTAACTTTTCCGTTGCTACTGTTACAACTACTACAAAAACCAAAAAACATTTATCTTTACGTTTGCTACCGCTACTATTATTATCATACCACTTTTGCTACTAAACACTTTGCTGCAGATACTAAGTTATCCAGGTGTGCTTGAATTGATAACTCAACTACTAATACTCAAGAATATTCTTTGGCTCCCCTTGTGTCGAATCAATAAATTTGGATTGAATACTCTACCCTTGAAAGCTGTTGCGATCCCCTATACTTGTGGGTTATCAGGGTGCCTTGGGAATCCCCAAGCTTAGGGTCTTGTCACTCCTTATTCTCCGATATCTTACCCAAAACTTGAAGACTTCAATCACACAAAACTTAACTGAACTTCGTGAGATAGGTTAGGATGATAAAATCAAATCATTCACTTCGGTACTGTCAAAGACAAGACTCATAATTGTTCTCACACAATTCCTACTATACCTTATCATTTCCACAATTTATATTGAACAATATAAGCCACAGAAACTAGGAAACAAGCAAACTATGCATTGAAAACAGAATCTGTCAAAAACAGAACAGTTTGTAATGATCTGGAAAACAACCATACTTCTGCTACTCCAAAAAAAATTTAAAATTAGGACAACATAGGGAATTTGTATACATATATCACCTTTAAAAAATTTAGATCAAAAGAACGTTCTACTGAATTTTGAAAATTCCTGGACTGAGCACAAAAGTTTCTGTTTTTGCACAGATTCAAGTCAACTATCATCCACACTATCCTAAAGGCTTTACTTGGCACTTTATTAAACAAAAGCAATAAAACATGATTAATACGTAGCTTAACCATGTGAACAGAAAAAAAAACAGTATGTAAAAGTGTTGGGTTGTCACCCAACAAGCGCTTTTCTTTAATGCGTTTTAAGCTAGGCATGATGAGTTCAATGACGCTCACATAACAGATAAGGATTGAAACATAACAAGAGCATCATGAATCATAAGTTCTTCTCTCATAATAATTTTCAGTAGCATCATGAATAGATTCATCAATATAACCATCACATAAAGCATTTTTTTCATGATCCACAAGCATAGAAATTTATTACTCTCCACATAAGCTTATTTCTTCTCACCAATAGTAGTGGGAGAAAACTTAACAAAATAACTATAATGAGAGTGAAAATTAAAATCATGATGACAAGTTCCATGGTTATCATTATTCTTTATAGCATACATGTCATCACCATAATCATCACAGGTAGCAACTTTGTTGTCATAGTCAATTGAAGCCTCATCCAAAATGGTAGATTCATCAGAAAATAAAGTCATGACCCCTCCAAATCCACTTTCATCATTATAATCATCATAAAAAGGAGGCATGCAATCATTATAACAAATTTTCACATCAAATCTTGGGGGACTAAAAATATCATCTTCATCAAACATAGCATCCCCAAGCTTATGGCTTAGCATCATGGATATTCAAAGCATTCATACCAACAACATTGCAATCATGCTCATCATTCAAATATTTTTTGTCAAACATTTTATAGAATTCTTCTTCTATCAATTGAGCACAATTTTCTTTCCATCATTTTCACCGAATACATTATAAAGACAAATAATATGATGCAACCTCAATTCCATTTTTTTGTAGTTTTCTTTTACAAAACCAAACTAGTGATAAAACAAGAAACTAAAAGATTCAATTGCAAGATCTAAAGATATACCTTCAAGCACTCACCTCCCCGGCAACGGCGCCAGAAAAGAGCTTGATGTCTACTACGCAACTTTATTCTTGTAGACTCGTGTTGGGCCTCCAAGCGCAGAGTTTTGTACGATAGTACCAATTTTCCCTCAAGTGGATGACCTAAGGTTTATTAATCCGTGGGAGGTGTAGGATGAAGATGGTCTCCCTCAAACAACCCTGCAACCAAATACAAGAAATCTTTTGTGTCCCCAACGCACCCAATACAATGGCAAATTGTATGGGTGCACTAGTTTGGCGAAGAGATGGTGATAAAAGTGTAATACGGATGGTAGAAATATATTTTTATAATCTGAATAAATAAAAACAACAAGGTAGCAAACAATAAAAGTGAGCAAAAACGGTATTGCAATGCTTGAAAACAAGGCCTAGGGTCCGTACTTTCGCTAGTGCAATCTCTAAACAATGCTAATATAATTGGATCATATAAACATCCCTCACGTGCGATGAAGAATCACTCCGAAGTTCTTATCTAGCGGAGAACATAAGAATAAATTCTTTGTAGGGTACGAAACCATCTCAAAGCTATTCTTTCCGATCGATCTATCCAACAGTCCGTACTAAAATAATACCAAAGCAAATTCAGATTCATAATCTTCAATCCAACACAAAGAACCTCAAAGAGTGCCCCAAGATTTCTACCGGAGAAACAAAGAAAAGAACGTGCATCCACCCCTATGCATAGATTACCCCAAAGTCACCTCGGGAATCCGCGAGTTGAGTGCCAAAACATATATCAAGTGAGTCAATACGATACCCCATTGTCACCACGGGTATTCATAGCAAGACATACATCAAGTGTTCTCAAATCCATAAAAGTATTCAATCCGATAGAATGAAATCTTAAAGGGAAAACTCAATTCATCACAAGATAGAGAGGGGAAAACACCATATGATCCGACTATATTAACAAAGCCCCTGAAACATCAAGATCGTGCCCTCAAGAACACGAGCGAGGGAGAGAGAGAGAAACACATAGCTACTAGTACAAAGCCTCGGCCCGGAGGGTGGACTACTCCCTCATTATCATGGTGGGCGTCGGTATGATGAAAATGGCGACCGGTGATGATCTCCCCCTCCGGAAGGGTGCCGGAAAGGGGTCTAGATTGGTTTTCATAGATACAGAGGATTGCGGCGGGGAACTTCTGATATGGGGTAATCCTGAGGGTTTTTGGAATATTTGGGAATTTATAGGGCGAAGAAGGGGTGCGGAAGGCCACCGAGGTGGGCAGAACCCACCTGGGCACGCCTGGCCCCCCAGGCACGCCGTGGTGGGTTGTGCCCTTCTCGGGGCACCACCCCCCCCCCCCCCCGGTTCTGCTGTGGCCCATTGGATTTATTTTGGTCCCTGAAAAATCTACAAAAAGTTTTGCGGTGTTTGGACTCCGTTTGATATTGATTTCCTACAATGTAAAAAACAAGCAAAAAAACAACAACTGGCACTAGGCACTGGGTCAATAGGTTAGTCCCAAAAAATGATATAAAGTTGCTATAAAATGATTGTAAAACATCCAAGAATGATAATATAACAGCATGAATACTTCATAAATTATAGATACGTTGGAGACGTATCACACCCCAATGTTCATCATACGGTAAGAAGTGACTATGATACTCTCATGGTCTAAGGAATTAAAACACGCATTAAAGCTCTGTGTTATAAACTTTACTTCTGATAATATTATCTCAAAGTATAACTAACAAGTTTGGGTCGATTCAATATGATCGTTCTTCTAACATCATGCTCTCAATGTTGTTTTAGGACTATCGTTACACTTAATGATAAGATCCAGAAAACATGATCACCAACAACACTTGAGCTAGTCATAGAGGTGAGACTATTATTTATCATTCCACATGTGCATATGCATTTTCCACTGAATCACACATCGCAGGATCATAACAGTTATAGCACAAAGTATAAGATCTTTATTATGAATATGGAAGTACAATAATACAATATTATTGCATCTATGGCATATTTCCAACAGTTTCCCACTTGCACTAGAGTCAATAATCTAGTTAGCACATTTTTGTTTACACCAATCTGGTGTTTGTCCAGGCTTTTCTTCTGGTATAGCCTTCATCATATTGTATCTTGACAACTTCAGATCCGCGTGTTTCATTTTCATTCAATGCCTTTGTCTTGTCATGCTTTCATAATTTGTGTGAAACTAGCTTTGTATGTATTGATTCACTGGCAGGACCTATGATTCCTTACACTTAGCTACGGAACCACTATTAATAATAGTGTTCCATTGGAACAATCATCTAGAGACCATACCAAACTCATAAATGAACTTTTGATTTGTCACCCTCCATTGTTGCTTTCAAAGCGATGATATAATCAACTTTTTGTTGTAGAATTCATCACAGTAACTTCCTTGGACCGATTCTAACTTATTGTGCCGCCATAAATCCTTTAATTTAAATAAAAAAATTCTTGGAGCATCGATGAAGATTTTCTCGATATACTACTTACAACAAGCATGTATTGGTGCAATTCCTTACAACAATCTCTTCATTTCCTCCGTGTGTGAGAAACATGTTATCAGTACTTATAAACATTGTTACTATTGTCCTATGATAAAAATTTGACCATTCTGGTTAACTTACTCACAACTTACTTGGAGTCGTGGACACTATTTGGTTGTTTACATACCATGGAATATAATTAACACAAGTGTGATTGAAATCATGTATTTCGCTCATCGGTATTTCAGGATACTGATTCTTGCTTTAAGCTTCTTCCATGTGACTTCGACAAGAATCTCTTCTTGGCATTTTTCCTAATAAAATGCTTTAGTATTTTGTCAATATGTATTTTGGCAAAGCCCGATTAGACACTACTATCTCCATAGATTTTTATGCCTAATACCAGAACTATATTGCCTAAGTGCTTTACTGAAAAACTAGTTTCAATAAATTTTTAATCCGCGTAAAGAAATTGATATAATTTCCAATCAACAATGTGTCATGCACACACAGTGTTTTAGAAATATTATCATGCTCCTATTGGGAATCGTTGCACGGAAAACATAATTCTACACACACGCAATGATCTATCCATGCGGATGCATAGCAACGAGAGGGGAGAGTGTGTCTATGTACCCTCGTAGACCGTAAACGGAAGCGTTTAACAACGCGGTTCATGTATTCGAACTTCTTCGCGCTCCAACTGATCAAGAACCGAACGTATGGCACCTTCGCGTTCTACACACGTTCAGCTAGGTGACGTCCTCTGCCTTCTTGATCCAGCAAGACGACAAGGTAGTAGCTGAGTTCTGGCAGCACGACAGTGTGGTGAAGGTGATGGTGAAGTGACCTCCGCAGGGCTTCACCTAAGCACTATGAAAATATGACCCGGGGTGTAAACGGTGGAGGGGGGCACTGCACACGGCTAGGCAATTGTTTGTTATGTGCTAGGCGTCCCCCTCCCACATATATATAGGTGGGAGGGAGGGAGGAGCAGCCAAAGGAGGCGCCCGAGTAGGAGGAATCCTACTTGGGGTCCCTCCCAAGCCGCACCCCCTTTTCCTTATTTGGATTGCGGGGAAAGGCACGGGAGGGTCCCCCCCCCCCGCCCTTTCCTTTCTCCCATGAGAGGGAAAGGCAGGAGGGGATAGCCCTCCCCCTTTTCCTTCCCTAGGGCTGGCCAAACAAGGGAGGGGGCACACCAGCCTCCTTGTGGGCTGGTCTGTCCCCCCCTTTGGACCATAAGGCTCATAACTTGCCAGAGGTGCCCGGAACCACTTCCGATGACCCGATTCCTTCCCGTTACATCCCGAAACAGTTCCGGTGTCCAAATACCATCGTCCTATATATCAATCTTTACCTCTTAACCATTTCGAGACTCCTTTTCATGTATGTGATCTCATCCGAGACTCCGAACAATATTCGGTCACCAAAACATATAACTCATATAACATTATATCATCAAGGAACGTTAAGCATGCGGACCCTACAGGCTCGAGAACTATGTAGACATGACTGAGACACCTCTCCGGTCAATAACCAATAGCGTAACCTGGATGCCCATATTGTCTCCTACATATTCTACGAATATCTTTATCGGTCGAACCGTTACGACAACATACATAATTCCCTTTGTCCATCGGTATGTTACTTGCCCGAGATTCGATCGTAGGTATCTTCATACCTAGTTCAATCTCGTTACTGGCAAGTCTCTTTACTCGTTCTGTAATACATCACCTCGTGAGTAACTCCTTAGTCATTTGCTTGCAGCTTATGATGTGTATTACCGAGAGGGCCAGAGATACCTCTCTGATACTCAGAGTGACAAATCCTAATCTTGATCTATGCCAACTCAAAAAACACCTTTGGAGATACATGTAGAGCATATTTATGATCACCCAATTACGTTGTGATGTTTAATAGCACACAAAGTATTCCTCCGGTATCCGGGAGTTGCATAATCTCATAGTCGAAGGAATATGTATTTGACATGAAGAAAGCAATAGCAATAAAACTGAACGATCATTATGCTAAGCTAACGGATGGGTCTTGTCCATCACATCATTCTCCTAATGATGTGATCCCGTTATCAAATGAAAACACATGCCTATGGTTAGGAAACCTGAACCATCTTTGATCAACGAGCTAGTCTAGTAGAGGCTTACTAGGGACATGGTATTTGTTTATGTATTCACACATGTATTTAGATTTCTGATCAATACAATTGTAGCATGAATAATAAACCTTTATCATGAATAATAAAATATAAAATAACAACTTTATTATTGCCTCTAGGGCATATTTCCTTCAGTCTCCCACTTGCACTAGGGTCAATAATCTTGTTCACATCGCCATGTGATTAACACCCATAGTTCACATCACCATGTGACTAACACCCAGAGAGTTTACTAGAGTCAATAATCTAGTTCACATCGCCATGTCATTAACAGCCAAAGAGTACTAAGGTAGGACCATGTTTTTCTTGTGAGAGAGGTTTACTCAATGGGTCTGCCACATTCAGATCTGTATGTATTTTGTAAGTTTCTATGTCTGCAATGCTCTGCATGGAGCTACTCTAGCTAATTGCTCCTACTTTCAATATGTATTCAGATTGAGACTCGGAGATATCTGAATCGGTGTCAAAGCTTGCATCGACGTAACTCTTTACGACGAACTCTTTATTACTTCCATAACCGAGAAATATTTAAGGATAATTTCGACCGCTGTCTAGTGATCTTCTCCTAGATCACTATTGCAACCCCTTGCTAAACTCATGGCAAGGTACACCATAGATCTGGTACACAGTATGGCATACTTTATAGAACATATGGCCGAGGCATAGGGAATGACTTTCATTCTCTCTCTATCTTCTACCGTGGTAGGGCTTCGAGTCTTACTCAACTTCGTACCTTGTAACACAGGCAAGAACCCTTTCTTTGACTGATCCATGAACTTCTTCAAAACTTTATCAAGCTATGTGCTTTGCGAAAGTCCTATTAAGCATATCGATCTATCTCTATAGATCTCAATGCCCAATATATAAGCAGCTTCACCGAGGTCTTTCATTGAAAAATTCTTATTCAAATATCCTTTTATGCTATCCAAAAATTATATATCATTTTCAATAAACAATATGTCATCCACATATAATATTAGAAATGCTACAGAGTTACCACTCACTTTCTTGTAAATACAGGCTTCACCATAAGTCTATATAAAACCATATGCGTTGATCACCTCATCAAAGCGTATATTACAACTCCGAGATACTTGCACGAGTCCATATATGGATCACTGGAGCTTGCACACTTTCTTAGCACCTTTAGGATCGACAAAACCTTTTGGTTGCATCATATACAACTCTTCTTTAAGAAATCCATTAAGGAATGCAATTTTGACGTCCATTTGCCAAATTACATAATTATAAAATGAGCGAATTGCTAACATGCTTTGGACTAATTTAAGCATCGCTACGGATGAGAAGGTCTCATCGTAGTCAACTCCTTGAACTTGTCGAAAACCTTTCACAACAAGTCGAGCTATGTAGATGGTGACATTACCATCAGTGTCTGTCTTCTTCTTGAAGATCCATTTATTCTCATCATCGGGCAAATCCACCAAAGTCCACACTTTGTTCTCATACATGGATCCCATCTCAGATTTCATGGCCTCAAGCCATTTATCAGAATCTGGGCTCATCATAGCTTCTTCATAGTTTGTAGGTTTGTCATGGTCTAGTAACATGACTTCCAGGATAGGATTACCATACCACTCTAGTGCGGAACGTGCTCTGTTCGACCTATGAGGTCAAGTAGTAACTTGATCCGAAGTTTCATGATCATCATCATTAGCTTCCTCTCTAGTTGGTGTAGGCATCACAGGAATAGTTTTCTCTAATGTGCTACTTTACAATTCGAGAGAAGGTACAATTACCTCATTGAGTTCTACTTTCCTCCCACTCACTTCTTTCGAGAGAAACTCCTTCTATAGAAATGTTCCATTCTTGGCAACAAAGATCTTGCCTTCGGATCTGTGGTAGAAGGTGTACCCAATAGTTTCCTTAGGGTATCCTATGAAGACCCATTTCCCTGATTTGGATTCAAGATTATCAGGTTGAAGCCTTTTGACATAAGTGCCTCAACCCCAAACTTTAAGAAACGACAGCTTAGGTTTCTTGCCAAACCATGGTTCATATGGTGTCGTCTCAACGGATTTAAATGGTGCCCTATTTAACGTGAATGCGGCTGTCTCTAATGATAACCCCAAAACGATAGTGGTATATTGGTAAGAGACATCATAGAACGCACCGTATCCGATAAAGTACGGTTACCACGTTCGGATACACCATTACACTGTTGTATTCCAGGTGGCCTGAGTTGTGAAACAATTCCACATTATCTTAAATGAAGGCCAAACTCGTAACTCAAATATTTGCCTCCACGATCAGATCGTAAAAACTTTATTTTCTTGTTAAGATGATTCTCCACTTTACTCTGAAATTCTTTGAACTTTTGAAATGTTTCAGACTTGTGTTTCATCAATTAGATATACCCATACCTACTCAAATCATCTGTGAAGGTCAAAAAATAACGATACCCACCACGTGCTTCAACACTCATCGGACCACATACATCGGTATGTATTATTTCCAATAAGTCATTAGCCCGCTCCATTGCTCCGGAGAATGAAGTTTTAGTCATCTTGCCCATGAGGCATGGTTCGCAAGTTTCAAATGATTCATAATCAAGTGATTCTAGAAGTCCATCTGCATGGAGTTTCTTCATGCGCTTTACACCAATATGACATATAAACGGCAGTGCCACAAGTATGTTGTACTATCATTATCAACTTTGCAATCTTTTGGCATCAATATTATGAATATGTGTATCACTACGATCGAGATTCAATAAACCATTCACATTGGGTGTATAACCATAGAAGGTTTTATTCATGTAAATAGAACAACAATTATTCTCTGACTTAAATGAGTGTGCGATGGTGATCATATCAACCTTGGAATCATTTCCAACACACATCATCACCTTGCCTTTAACTAGTCTCTATGACTCCTGTTTTGAGTTACTAATCTTAGCAACTGAACTGGTATCAAATACCTAGGGGTTACTATGAACACTAGTAAAATACACATCAACAACATGTATATGAAATATACCTTTGTTCACTTTGCCATCCTTCTTATCCGCCAAGTATTTGGGGCAGTTCCACTTCCAGTGACCATTTCCTTTGTAGTAGAAGCACTCAGTTTCAGGCTTGGTTCCAGCTTTGGGCTTCTTCACGGGAGTGGCAACTTGCTTGCTATTCTTATTTAAGTTCCCTTTCTTTCCCTCACCCTTTTTCTTTAAACTAGTGATCTTGTTAGCCATCAACACTTGATGCTCTTTCTTGATTTCTACCTTCACCTATTTCAACATCGCGAAGAGCTTGGGAATCATTTTTGTCATCCCTTGCATAATATAGTTCATCACAAAGTTCTAGTAGCTTGGTGGTAGTGACTAGAGAACTCTGTCAATCACTATCTTATCTGGAAGATTAACTTCCACTTGATTCAAGCGATTATCGTACCAAGACATTCTGAGTACATGTTCACTGGCTAAGCTATTCTCCTCCATACTGTAGGCAAAGTCCTTGTCAGAGGTCTCATACCTCTCGGCACAGGCACGAATCTGAAATACCAATTTTTAGCTCTTGGAACATCTCATATGCTCCGTGGCGTTCAAAATGTTTTTGAAGTCCAGGTTCTAAGATGGCGCACTGAACTATCAATTAGTCATCATATCGAGCTTGAAAAACGTTCATAACGTCTGCATCTGCTCCTGCAACAGGTTTATCACCTAGCGGTGCATCAAGGACATAATTCTTCTATGCAACATTGAGGATAATCCTCAGATCACAGACCCAGTCCGCATCATTGCTACTATCATTTTTCAACTTAGTTTTATCTAGGAACATATCAAAAGTATATCGGAGCTATATCGCGAGCTATTGACCTACAACATAGATATGCAAAACTATCAAGAATAAGTTCATGATAAATTAAGTTCAATTAATCAAATTACTAATGAACTCTCACTTAAATAGACAACCCTCAAGTCATCTAAGTGAAAAATGATCCAAATCAACTAACCCATGTCTGATCATCACGTGAGATGGGGTAGTCGTCAATGGTGAACATCTCTATGTTGCTCATATCTACTATATGACTCGTGTTCGACCTTTCGGTCTCCAGTGTTCCGAGACCATGTCTGTACATGCTAGGATCGTCAAGTTTAACCCAAGTATTCTGCATGTGCAAAACTGTCTTACACCCATTGTATGTGAACGTAGAGTCTATCACACCCGATCATCACGTGGTGTCTTGAAATGACAAACTATAGCAACGGTGCATACTCAGGGAGAACACTTTTATCTTGAAATTAAGTAAAGGGATCATCTTATAATGCTACCACCGTTCAAAGCAAAAAAAGATGCATAAAAGATAAACATCACATGCAATCAAAATATGTGACATGATATGGCCATCATCTTGTGCTTTTGATCTCCATCTCCAATGCATTGTCATGATCTCCATTGTCACCGGCTTGACACCTTGATCTCCATCGTAGCGTCGTTGCGTCGAGGTCGTCACGCCAACTATTGCTTCTACAACTATCGCTAATGCATAGTGATAAAGTAAATCAATTACATGGCACTTGCACTTCATACAATAAAGAGACAACCTTAAGGCTCCTACAGGTTGTCGATATTACAAAACATGATCATCTCATACATCAACATATATCACATCATATCTTGACCATATCACATCAAAACATGCTCTGCAAAAAAAAGTTAGACGTCCTCTACTTTGTTGTTGCATGTTTTATGTGTCTGCTACGGGCTTCTAGCAAGAACCGCTCTTACCTACGCATAAAAACACAACGGTGATTCACCAAGTTTGCTGTTTTAACCTTCTTCAAGGACCGACTGCAGTCAATTTTGATTCAACTAAAGTAGGAGAAACAGACACCCGCCAGCCACCTTTATGCAAAACTAGTTGCATGTCAGTCGGTTCGAGCCGCTTCATCGCACAATACCGCCGGTGGTAAGCAGTGTGACTATCAACGCTGACAACTCTTTGTGTTCTACTCGTGCATATCATCTACGCATAGACCTGGCTCGGATGCCACTTTTGGGAATCGTTGCATGGAAAACAAAAAATTTCTACGCACACGATCTATCCATGGAGATGCATAGAAACGAGAGGGGAGAGTGTGTCTACGTGCCCTCGTAGACCGTAAGTGGAAGCGTTTAACAACGCGGTTGATGTAGTCAAACTTCTTCGCGCTCCAACCAATCAAGTACCGAATGTACGGTACCTCCGCGTTCTGCACATGTTCAGCTCGGTGACATCCTCCTCCTTCTTGAACTAGCAAGATGGCGAGGTAGTAGATGAGTTCCGGCAGCACGATGGTGTGGTGACGGTGATGGTGAAGTGATCTTCACAGGGATTCACCTAAGCACTATGAAAATATGACCGAGGGTGTAAACGGTGGAGGGGGCGCCGCACACGGCTAGGCAATTGTTTGTTATGTGCTAGGCGCCCCTCCCACATATATATAGGTGGGAGGGAGGGAGGAGCAGCCAAAGGAGGCGCCCAAGTAGGAATAATCCTACTTGGGGTCCCTCCCAAGCCGCGCCCCCCTTTCCTTATTTGGAGTGCGGGGAAAGGCAGGGGAAGGTGCCCCCACCCCCTTTCCTTTCTTCCATGAGAGGGAAAGGCAGGAGGGGCTAGCCCTCCCCCTTTTCCTTCCCTAGGGCTGGCCAATCAAGGGAGGGGGCGCACCAGCCCCCTTGTGGGCTGCTATGTCCCCTCCTTTGGCCCATAAGGCCCATAACTTGCTTGGGGGGGTGCCCGAAACCCCTTCCATGACCCGATTCCTTCCCGGTACGTCCCGAAACACTTCTGTTGTCCAAATACCATCGTCCTATATATCAATCTTTACCTCTCAAACATTTTGAGGCTCCTAGCCATGTCCGTGATCTCATCTAGGACTCCGAACAACATTCGGTCACCAAAACATATAACTCATATAACACTATATCGTCAACGAACGTTAAGCGCGCGGACCCTACGGTTTTGAGAACTATGTAGACATGACCGAGACACATCTCCGGTCAATAACCAATAGCGGAACCTGGATGCCCATATTGGCTCCTACATATTCTACGAAGATCTTTATCGGTCGAACTGTTATGACAACATATGTAATTCCCTTTGTCCATCGGTATTTTACTTGCCCGAGATTCGATCGTCGGTATCTTCATACCTAGTTTAGTATTATTACTGACAAGTCTCTTTACTTGTTCCATAATACATCACCTCGTGACTAACTCCTTAGTCATTTGCTTGCAAGCTTATGATGTGTATTACCGAGAGGGCCCAGAGATACCTCTTCGATACTCCGAGTGACAAATCCTAATCTCGATCTATGCCAACTCAACAAACACCTTCGGAGATACCTATAGAGCATCTTTATGATCACCCAGTTATGTTGTGACGTTTGATAGCACACAAGGTATTCCTCCGCTATCCAGGAGTTGCATAATCCCATAGTCAAAGGAATATGTATTTGACATGAAGAAAGCAATAGCAATAAAACTAAACGATCATTATGCTCAGCTAACAGATGGGTCTTTTCCATCACATCATTCTCCTAATGATGTGATCCCGTTATCAAATGACAACACATGTCTATGGTTAGGAAACCTGAACCATCTTTGATCAACGAGCTAGTCTACTAGAGGCTTAATGGGGACATGGAATTTGTTTATGTATTCACACATGTATTTAGGTTTCTAGTCAATACAATTCTAGCATGAATAATAAACATTTATCATGAATAAGGAAATATAAAATAACAACTTTATTATTGCCTCTAGGCATATTTCCTTCAGCTCCCTCTTACTTTCTTGTAAATGCAACCATCTTTGCTTTCCTCGATGAAATCAAATTACTGGACCATTTCAGCAGAACAAAGATTCCAACTCCTTTATGCTTGCTTTAGTACATTATAGGATCTTTTGAAGTTTGTGGGATGGTGGATGTGAATTGTTACAAAACGAGCTAAAGCACGTCAAAATTGGACTCCAGGTGAATTAGTTATGGACAAAACGGTGAAAATGGAAGGCTGAAGCTCCCGGAGCCTGATATCTAGGGGGTAGGCCGGATTTCTGGGGCCGTCTGTCCAAAAACTTGCACGTTTTGAGTCTCCATGTGCCGGATGTCCGTCCCGACAAATCCAGAACTCGATTTCGACTTCGAATTTTGATTTAGGGGCGAAATAGATGATTCCAAGGTCAAAATTGAGAAGATTTTGTGGATAGAAGTTGGGGAAATTGTGGAGAAGCTAGATCCACCTGCAACACTTTGAATCCATGGATCAAAATCAACAAAACATCATCAAACCAACAAATCACAACAACAAAATTGGTACGTCTATTTTTTGTGGGGATTGTTGGAATTGGACAAAACACACAAAACTAGGGCTAGAAAGTGGAGGGGAGGAACTCCAAGGTGTGAATCAACCTAGCTCTGATCCTAGATGATGTAGGGTGGAACCCTAGTTCATGAGTTTTTCACACTTGGAGGGGAAAAGGGGATCAATTCAAGAGAAGAACACAAGATGAACACTCAAATAGACAAGATACAATCACACATATGCTAAATACACATACACATAGAGCGATACAGAGGTCCAAATTCAACACAGGAAGGTAAAAGAGGAACTAGTTCATCCCAATCCTTGAAGGAGTTGAGGTCTTGATGATTCTACGGTGGGGATCCTTCTCCCTTAGGAGGCCTTGATATCCACTAGAGGGATCTTCTCCAGCAGGAGGTCTTGATTCTCCAAGGAGAAGGGTAGATGAGCAAAGCTCCCTCTAATGATCTCATATACTTTGCTAACCTTAGAAATGGGGAGGAGGAGGTGTATTTGTAGTGCTAGGACGAAGGGGTCGGAGAGGGTAGGTTACATGGCTCTTGGCCCACAGCTGCATGGAGGCGCCGGATGTCTGGCCCGACTTGGGGCATTGAATGTCCGGCCTGGAGGCAGACCGATTCTTTCCTTCTCTGGATTGTAGGGGTCGGATATGCGGGCTGGCACCGGATGTCCGGATGTTCACCGGGCATCGGATGTCCGGGGGTCGTCCGGATGTCCAGCCCATGTAGAGTCGCTTGGCGTCCGTTTCTCTCTGGTCTTCCTCTGCTTGCTAGCGCCGGATGTCCAGGTTCCTACCGGATGTCCGGCCGTTATAGCTCTGCGGCGACTTCACTTGACGCACTTCACACTCCGCTTCTATGTGGACTTGTCATATGCTTCGAGCTCCTCCATGGTTGTCTCCTCGGTTCCTAAGCACATGTAGTGTCTTTGCATTAGGTAGCAACCATGTTTCGCGTGAATGGAAAGGGGAAGCATTTAGGAGCGGGTTCACCTTATGTCCAATGGCATATGCTCGAGCTCTTGTCGTATGTCCTCTTGGGCTTTGGGGAGTAGTTGTAGTGTATAGGATGCTCCGCATCAGAACATTTATTTCAATTTCTGAACATATTTTTGTAGACATGAATATTTTTTTTGAATATGTGAACAAATTTTAAAAACAAGAATTGTTTCTAAAATTTTAAACAATTTTTGGAAAAGAAGAACATTTTTTAAAATCTGAAACATGTTACATTAATTGAATTTGTTAACAAAAAATCAAAATGGAACTTTTTTTTGAATTTTTGAAGATAGAAAAGCATGAACATTTTTTTTATAAGTGCAAACATGTTTTTAGTTAGTGAACAAAATATGAAAACAGAAACATTTTTTGAATTTTACAAAATTTTCAAAAAGCATACAAATAGAAAAGAAACAGAAAATGAAAAAACCGGAAAACCTAGCAGAAGAAAACATAAAAAAAAACAGGTTCTAGAACCTTCTAGAAGATTCCCAAAACCGGCCAGGAAACTCTGAAAAGTTTCAAAAACCGGCCAGGAGACTCTGAAAGGTTTCAAAAACCGGTCCAGTAAGTTTGAGTTGTACAAATTGGTCGGCCCATAACACGTTTGCTCGCTTGACCCCTGTGCGGCAGGTAAACGCGAGCAGACTGTCTTCCACTTCCACAACGTCACACTTATGGGCTTGCCTATTACCACATAGTTTTTTTCGTTTGTCGTTCAACTATTAAATAGTTCCATATCGCTTTCTTACACCTCATCCCATCAATTTATATACATTTATGATTTCAAATTAATAAGCCGCCTCAAGAATCAAATAAACTAAAAGAAGGACACTCCGGTGTGAGGAAAAGAAATTGGAAGAAGGAATAAATGCCTCTGGAAGAAAATGAAATTAAAAGAAGGATAAACTCCGTTGTGCCACTGAAAAGAAGGAATACATACCTTGGGAGGGAAAGGTATTAAAAAGATAGAATTAAAAGAAGGAATAAATGCCTCAGGAAGGAAAGGAACTAAAAAATAAACAAATGATAAACTCCGCTGTGCCCATTGAAAAGAAGGAATGCATGGCTAGAAAATAACTTAGGTATAATATTTTTTAGCACCTGATCAGTTGCTACACTCCCAATCCTATTAGAACGTGTTTTCCTGAAAAATAATTTTCCGTGTTATTCAAAACGTGTTGGTGCCTTTTGAAAAATATTACGTATTTTTCTAAACCATATGTGCATTTTAGACTATATGTGTTGTTTTAAGAGAAGTATTCACATATTAAAATAATGTTCATATAATTTTAAATAGTTGACCCTTTTCTTAAAAACATTTCATGCAATTCTATGTGTTCACACGCTAAAAATGTTTGTAATTTTAAAAATATTCATGCTCTTTAAAATAAATAGTACATGTGATTTAGAAAGTGTTTATGTGTTTTAAAACAATGTTGATGCATTTTGACAAACAAATATACAACTTAAAAGTGAGTGCGGGTATGAGTGAGTGATGGACTAGGTGTAGGCCGTAGCTTGGCAAGGGCAGTAGTCATTCCAGCTCGACGAGATTACTTTTAAAACTGTTGGACATCCACTTGCGACGCATGGTTCAGTTGTGGATGTACGTGTGATGGCTGAGATCATCACCTTTGAGATAGACCACATTTGAATGCATTGTGTTTTTTGCCCGTTGCAATGCACGGGTATGTTTGCTAATCTATATAATCCAAAGTTGCACATTGCATGGTTATTGTAGTCCGTGGATTTATATCACTATGCATATAACATTGTGTGTGTCTGTGCGTCATACAGCACTGATCCATATATGTGATCGCCAACCAACCCACCCACTCACGCACGCATGCATGCACCAATTAAAAGTGCATACGTGTACGCATATATAAGACCGATCGAATGGGCAGACATGTCCCATAGAATTAACTAGCCGACAGCATATCTGTATCAAATGTAGAGTATAATTAATTACGTAGCAACTGGGCGGGCTTCATCATGAGCTGCTCATGCAGGTTGTCTCGGACGTCGTCGCCTGGCGGTAGCACCGGCAGCATCCCTTTCTCCTGGAGGCTCTTCACCGTCTCGTATATACTCTGCAGCACCGGCACGAACTCCATGCCCAGATCCTTGAGCCTCTGGTTGGTGAATTTGTACCCTTTCACCGGTGGGTTCACCTCGTCCTTGCACCTATACACACACCAAACGAACATGTTAATCGTCGAATAACCAGCCAAAAATATACTGGGTAGAACCAGCGGTGAGGTGATTCTTCCGGTCTGCATGCGACGGACGTACTTGGTGGGTACGGGGTACTCGGGGAAGAGCTTGCCGAGGACGCGGCAGAGCTCGCCGCGGTGGAGCGTGGTGCCCTCGGCGCAGATGTAGCGGCCGTGCGCGCCGGGCGCCTCGTAGACGCGGACGTGCGCCTCGGCCACGTCCTTGACGTGCACGTACGCCTGCGCCGCGTTCACGTACGTCTTGGCCGACCCCGTCAGGTACTTCATGACGTGTTCCGTGCTCGCGTTCACCGTCGGCTGCAGCAGCGGGCCCAGCACCAGCACCGGGTTCACCACGATCAGCTCGATGCCGCGCTGCCGGGCCGTCTCCAGCGCGTCCTGCTCGGCCACCGTCTTGGCGTAGCAGTACCAGTTCTGCACGCGCGTGACATGGATATCATCATGCATGCTATGATTTAAATATTGAAAAAAGAAGATGATGATTCTTCTTATCTTTCTTCAAAGAAATGATGAACTTCCACTCGAAAAGTGGATGACCGTGTCCCCAACTGTCGAGCTAGCTACATATATTTTATTCTAGCCGATTTTGGTCTCAACAACAAAAGGAGCGCAAAGGATAGGATCCCAACCGAGTATATGTGCGGCAGTAGGTAGAGCTAGCAAAAGGTGTTTGGAGTGGTTAAAAATGGCCGCAAGCTAGAATGGTCTTGCAGCTGGTGCAGTGCTTGACGCACTGGCCAAGGAACAACACCTCATACGCCTCAGTAGGTAAGAAATCAACGTCGCCTTTTCTATAAGTATTCCAGCTTTGCATCCACGTTTGGTGAAGCTCGACATTTGCGTACCATCAAAAATTAATTAAGCGTACGTTCTAGCAAATCATTGGCAGTAAGTATGCATATATTCCCCGGCCGGTTTCTGAGTTTGAAAGGATAGTAGAAATTGATTATTGTGTCCCTGCATGAACAAAACAAAACAATTATTACTACGTACCGCTGTCTTTTTGCAGTATTCAAGGTCGCTCCAGCAGGTGTCGTCGACGGGCTTGCTGGCGTCCCTGTGGGGGTTCATGTACACCGTGCCGATGGTGGACGTGAACACCACACGCTTGATGCCCATGTCCGCGGCTGCTGTGATCACGTACTTGGTCCCTCGGATCGCTGGCTCGATCATCTTCTCCTGCAGGTAGCCATCGCTCGGGAGTTTAGTTTCCATGCAAGTTATTAGCAATTGATCGTGTGGCATCAATGGTACGTACAGGGTCGTCGGTGACGGGGGAAGCGGCGTGGAAGATGCCCTCGCAGCCCGTGAACGCCTCGACGAGGGTTTCGGGCTCCATAAGGTCGGCGCGGAGGAGGATGAGGCGGTCGGCGGCGCCATCGAAGGCTCTGAGGTGATCATTCTTCGGATCAACTGCCACAAAGTCATGCGAACGATCGTGTTAGCAGGTAATAAGACGAGTGTCTTGCATGATGAACTCACGTACTGATCGAGTATGCGTGCCACACGTACCTGGGTTGCGAACGGTGCCTCGCACGGTGTAACCCTTCTGTAGGAGGCGCTTGACGAGCCACGAGGCGATGAAACCGCCGGCGCCGGTGACGCACACCGTCCGGCCGTGGCCGGGAAGCTCGGCCGGCACGTTGTCTGCCGCCTCGATCGGCATCTCTCTCTTCCTCTCGACTTACTTCCGGATTGACACGACGTATCCGGGGATGCTGCGAGCAGCTGGTGCCTAGCAAGGTATCCACAGGTCCAAAAGTACGCTGTGTACTCGGAACGGTTCTTCCCTGCTACTTACTACAGTACCACACAACACTGCGCAGGTAGTAAGTAGAGCTAGGCAGCTGCTGGATATGAGATGAGATAGGATACTGCGCATCCTGGCTGTACTTATAGAGGCAGCGAAAGAGAGAGCTGGAGTGGTTCAAGACGGTTGGAAAACCGTGTGGCCCGCATCGACAGGACGGTCGTCGCTCGCTTTGGCGCCAGAGTTGGTGGGAAACTTTCTTTATTTGCTACGGCCAGACTAGGCACCTCGATTTAAGCGCTGCACATGATTCACGGTAGTATTACATGCGTGCGAGAGCTCATTTGTTTAACGGAGATTAAGCTCTCTGTCATGCTCATAACCAGCCGTTTGCCGGGTCGTACCTACGAACTTAGGCCAGCAGCTTCGTTCATTTGGGGGTTGGTGGTCAGCTACCAACTATAGAAATCGTGATTCGTGAGGCGCGTGTCAGAGCCGAAGAAAAGTATTCGCTACGGACTACGGTGTACTCGTCTGTATGTTGTCATATGTACGTGTTACGTACATGCTTTATGTGGGGATCATCGATCGAGGGTCAGTATTCGGTTTCAACTGTCAAGAATGGCCGCCCTAGGTAACGTCAGGGTATTTCTCGTCATCGATCAAGCCCATCATGCATATGAACGATGCCATACTCCGTATTTTCCACAAGATAATAATTGGAATTAAAAGATATTCACATTGTAGCTCTCTGATTTCACATTTTAGCCCACTTCAATGGCGGTCATATATGTATATATTTTCTGAACCAAGGATAAACCTCTTTTCATTATGAAGCATAATAGAAATACAACTAGTCCAAAACCAGCAAGAAATACATGAAATGGGAAAGGGGAAAGGGGGGAAAGCGAGTTCAAAGCACTATTAAGAAACCCACTATACGTGCAATCAACACATGCATTATAGGGCGAAACTTTTTTTTGAGAATCACGGGGGGGGGGGGGGGAGCTCCCCACCTGAATATATCACTCAAAAGCCGCCGGGGCAGCATGCACAGAATTACAAAGGCACGGCGCAGCGTGCAGAGAGGTAGGAATGCCACGAGTAGACGTCCTCCTTGTCACATGTTGCCATGAGACGATGTGACCAAAGGTCTAGGTCAGAGATGAGAGCTCTAAGGGTTATTACAGCACGTTGATTAATGTTTCTAAACAACATGTCATTGCGCGCAGCCCATATTTTCCAGAGAAGAGACATGAGAATAAAAGGCCAAGCCTTGTGTAGCAGGTGGTGAGGTATCGGAGCGTCCCAGAGGTTGATGATGCCTTCCGCTCGAGGTAGAATGCCCAGCCGTTGCCAGACTCGGTTGGCAAGGGGGCAGGTGAGGAAGAGGTGCATGGAATCCTCGGGTAGCATAGCACAGCAAGGACATATGTCTGTGGAGATGATCTGCTTGTGGGCAAGGTTGGCCCTGGTGTTGAGTCGATCCTTGAAGAGGAGCCAGGTAAAAAATTTAATCTTCCGTGGAACCTTGGAGCACCAAATGAGGGGGGCGAGAGGATCGCAGTCCGGGCGTGCCATGAGTGTGCCGTACACATGCTTGGTGGAGAAGGCAAGACCCCATAGAAGAAACCTTTGGTCTTCCTCAGCCGAGGGACGAAATCTTGCAAAACAGCCAACAACGCAACAAGCTCTTGCTCTGCCAGGAGGGAGAGACGGTTACGGAGGTTAGCTTCTAAACCATATCGCAGTGCATTAGCCACCTTAACCAGCTAAAGAGTGGAGCGTGAGAATAAGTGAGGGAAGGTGTGGGCTAGAGGTGTTGGTGTGAGCCAAGTGTCGTGCCAGAAGTAAGTGTGCGTCCCACTATTTGTTAGGACGAAGGAGATGGACTGTAGAGTGGGTATTTGTTCTGCAATGGTATGGCAGAGGAAGGAGTTTTGGGGTGGGGGTGAGACTGGAGCATTTGGGTGTTGAAGATCCAACCAATCTAGTGAGGGGTGGAGGACGAAGTGAGGGCCTTGGCTGCAAATTTCATGAGCAGGCAATTATTCTGAAGATGCAAGTTTTTGAGACCTAAACCACCGTATTTTTTTGGAATGCAAATGTTTTTCCATGCAATAAGGCATTGGGCACCTGAAACTGACTCGTCACCTGCCCAGAAGAAAGCTCTGCGAATGGAGTCTAGGGTTTTTGAAACTTTTTTGGGGATACGGAAGACTGACATGAAGAAGGTGAGTAGGGAGCCTAGGACTGCGGAGATAAGAATGAGGCGGTCGCCTTTGTCAAGAAGCTTAGCGCGCCAGCCAGCCAGCAGCTTGCGGGAGCGTTCTAGGATGGGATCGAAGGCATTGGATGGAGATTTGGTAGGGGAGAGGGGGAGGCCAAGGTAGGTTTGGGGGAAGGAGGAGCGTGAGCAGCCCATGGCAAGGGCGATGTCTTTAGCAGCAGTGTCATCTGTGTGTAGGATTGCAAGCGTGGTTTTGGAGAAGTTGATGGTTAACCCAGTGGCGTTGGCGAAGTTAGTTAGGATTACTTTTAGTGTTGCAGCGGCATCAGGCGAGGCGGCGGCAACGATCAGAGTATCGTCTGCGTACTGGAGGACGGTGGGGGTAGATGAGAGAAGATGGGGTGGTGGAGCGAGGTGTGTGTGTTTCTGACGATAGGGCGAAACTTGATAGCAAAGCAGAAACTATCCTACCAGAGATATAACAAGTATCACAAGTCCAGCAAACACAACCAAAGACAACATCAGTCGCTCAACATAACAAAAGCCTTCAATCAAATCCACGTGCAGAAGTACCCTTGATTAGCCTCAATGCCCTCGTGGATCGCCCCACAAATCCTCAACATAATTGTAGCATTACTCCTGAGAAGAGTACCTTCATATCTCAACGAGTTTGAGTCACCAGCCTTCTCTAAACCTATCCAAGACATCAGAGTAGCACAAGATGCAAAAACAATTTCAAACGAAAACCGAGGTAAGTTGAATTCGAAGGTTGCTCTTTTGCTGCAATTCTAAATGCTCCAGCAAATGCCCGCTATATCGACAATGTAAAACTTAGCAAATGTCCGCAAAATAATTGACTGTGTAAAACTTTTCCCCATCAGCAACGAAAGTATAGCACCAAGCAAAGAACTCCCAAATACTGTTTGGCCATAAATTGGTCCCAAGAACCGAGCCCATAGTACGCCACATCACTCTAGCAACTTGGCATAGAAAGAATAGGTCTTGTGAGATTTCTCTCCCACAGAACTAACATTTTGGATTACTAGCCAATTCCTTCCTTTCATTACATACCTAGTTAAAACAATGTCTTGGAATAGCTGCCAAAGAAATATTTGAATTTTCAAAGGTACCTTAGCTCTCCAAATCCATCGGTAGTCACAACCAGTATCGACGGGTGAGTGTCGATATTGGAGATCACGTGATCCCCTTTTAGTAATTCGGCTAGGGGTGAAACGCTTGAGATCACTACAGATATGGAGGCTTTGTTTATCCAGGTTTAGGCCACCGAGAAGGCGTAATACCCTACGTCATGCGTGTGTTCTTTCTTAGATGTGTGTATGAATGTGTTACAAGCCTTTTTTTTCCCTCCCTCTTGGATCCAGTTCCTCCCTTATATATATTAAGGGGGCAACTACAATGCCTTCTCAGCACGCGTGACATGCCCGGAGTCATGCTGGACCGCCCAGCGCAATCTGCCCGGGTCCTATTAGCCTAGGCCCTGCGTAATGAGCAAATGCTAGTAGCACTGCCCTCTAGCGATGCAACGCCATGCTTCCAACTATTCCGTCGAATCCGACCATCACCAAGGATGAGCGTGATACGTCCCATCCTCCTTAGGAGTGGCAATAGTCAAAGGGGCATGTTAGTCCCTCACTATTAGGGAAAACCTTATACACAGAACTTTAGCAATAGCATGGGTCAAAGAAGCACGCTGGTGCTAAATAGCAGCAGCGCGCCTGCCGAAACCGCATTGCAGATAATGTCGTAGCAGAAGCGCGTCTCGCTGAATACACGTTACTACTAAAATTCTCACGGCTTAGCCGATATGGTACACATAGTAGTGGCGATCTATACGGAACCGCGCTACTGCTACTTTCTTTGTAGCAGCGCGTTTTGCTCTAAACTCGCTACTACTAAAGGATATAAAATTAAATGAAAAGCAAATAGAAAGGTAATTGAAAATGAAAGAATTAGAAGAAGGTGAAAGGAAAAAAATAAAACGTGAAGAAAAATAAATGAAAAGGGGAAAAAAGAGAAAGTTGTAGCGATGGCGAGTATGCGTAAGCAGCGGTAGCTAATGTAGCAGCAGCGCTTCAGAACGCGCATCGCTACTTCGACTTAACAACCGCGATTCGTCCTTCCCCACGGCCACTTCCCTAAATCGAACTCCTCCGCTCGCCGCCACTGTCGCCGTCGATCGCCAAGCTCTCCGACACCCCTCTCGCCGCCCCGACCCGGATTCAACGCCGCCCGCCCCGACCTCAACGCCGCCCGGACGTCGCCCCGACCTCAACGCCGCCCCGGACGCCGCCCCAAGCCCGACCACGCCGCCGCCTGCCCCTCTCTCGCCGCAGGCACCCGATCGAGGTGAGCACGCTTGCTCCTCCCCCTCCCCTACCTCTGCCTAGATAGGGTTCTTCAAATTTTAGTTGCATCAAATAGTTAGGGTTCATCTATGGGTGGAAATGAATTGGATACAGATGCGGCTGGGATTTTTTCTTAGGTGATGTTTTCTTAGATGATGAATAAACACTAGTGTAATGCATAATAAAACGAGTAAAATTTGACCTTCTTCTATTTAGTTAGTAAGAACTAGTTAGTAAGAACTAGGTACTAATTAGGTGATTTTTAGTTAAAGCAATTTTTCCGCCTCGGCGTGGGCGATGCCTATCCGCATCCTCGTCGTCGAGTCGGCGGAGGACGACACCTGCTTGACCAGATCGGCCATGTCCGGGATTAGGCTCCGCCGGGTGGTCTGGAGGCGCTACCTCACCGGGGCGCAGGTTGGTGAGGAGTCACTGTCGTTGACCGAATCTTCTTTGGTGGCGGTCGCGTGGGCGATGGCGATCCGAGGCTCGAGGACTCCGGAGGTGGTGCATCACCGTGTCGATGAGGAGGACGCGCACGTCCGTCGCTACTTGTTTGCGTTGGAGCATAGGCCGTTCTCCAATACTGGCAGGTTCTACGGGATCTCACCGAGCTATGATCCCGTGATGGTGCCTTCTCTGTGGTGTCCACCGCCCGCGCCGATACCCGTCGTGTGCTAGAGTTTTAGTTGTATTAGTGATGTTATATGTATGACACTATTCGTGATGTATTAGTGATAATATTGACGATGTCTTGACGCATGAGATGATTTACTTTTGCTTATTGAATGCATGCTAATTTGAGTCCTATAAGATATTTTGAAATGTATATCTTGTGTTGCTCAATATCCAAGTGGCGGTCATGTTTGCAGGTTACACCTTGAGTGGCCTATGTTTTGCGGAGTGTTGATTCATTTTGTTCGGCAAATTTCAGGCGCCGATATGTCCTATTTAGCAAAGGTCATGCGGATTTCTCCGTGAATTTTGGCATGACTTGTGCTAGAATATGTAGGAAATATCGAGTGCCCCGGATTTGTGTGTTGAGTATCTTGGTAGTTGTCTTGATCGATTTTCAATTAATGTTTTAACTATGAACATAGGAAATGTCGACGACGAGAAGGATTTCGGTATTTGCAAATCTGCGAAGACGAAGCGGCTGACTGTGCGACGGAATCTTCCTAGATGATGATAGGCGCTTCAACATCAAGCTGGACGAGAACTTCGAAGTGGACACAGTAAGTCACAATGACAAGTCTTTTTTCGTAACTAAGCATGACATCTGCTTCATTTGCTTCAACTTATATTTTTTTTACTATTCTACTAGCGTATCCCCTGCCATGCAAGAGTTTTTGTATTGGATAAGATAGGTTTCATTCATAGTATGGAGGAAAAGAAAGTTTACTTGAAGACCGAGCATGGTTATATTTTCCATGCAAAGTTATACAATTCAGATGACTACACCTATTTTGGATGCAAAATATGGCGAGCACTATGCAAGACTTATGCATTTGAGCCTGATATGGTTATCATCTTTGATATTTGTCCGGAAGATGATATTGAAGGTAATACCGACATCTGGGTCGATGTGCAAATGCCTCCAGTTATACCATTATGTAAGTTTCTCAACCATATTTATGTCTTTGATATTGTTTATTCAAAAATAGTTGACAACTAATTTGTATTGTCAGCTTATTTCCGTGCAAGCAAACATATCCAGCGCTTGGTAGACAGGACCGTATACTGTCCTGGGGCTGAACTCAACTGAGAGGAGCTCAGTCATTATGTTTCATGAGGATCTTGATACTGTCAAGACAAATTTTTTTCCTGCATTTAGAAATGTTAGTACTGAAAATGTGCGACCAATAGTGTTCGTAATGAACTACGGTCACATCTATTTAGGAAGGATGGTAAGATTTTTACTATTTGTCATCGGTGCATCTTTTCCATACATTATTTTTGAAGCTAAACTTCATTGCTAAGTATGTTACCGTACGATGTTCTTCAACAGGGACTCCCGATGAATGTTGTGCCTTATGGGATCGAGACTAAAGGTACCATGAGTATTATCAGCTTACGGCCAAGATATCCTACAGATTACTTTAGTGCATTCAAGATTAGCGACGGATGCTTAATAGTGCAAGACTGGACCAAATATGTGATGGGGGAGCACAGAGAAGTACTAGGGGGCAGCAAACAGATGCGCTACCCACGATTAGGAGACAGGTTCATCTGCATGCTCTAGTTTGATCGAGGAGGAGAGCTATATATGTTTTATGTTATTTTACCTAAGAGAGAGCAGCAGGAGTGATTAGCTAGCTAGAAATGAGTTTGAGGATGATGATGTGCTACACTATTACTATGATGATAAAATAGCTAGTGTTGGTGGTAATGACTATGATGATAATTATTAGCTAGTGTTAGTGCTGATTAAATAAATACTGTTGGTGGTAATGACTATGATGATGATTAAATAGCTTGTGCTGGCGGATTAGATTCAAGTGGAGGCAACATGTGGTGCACATCGAAAGTACTACTAGTCCAAACTAGATCAAGTTTGGATTAGTAGTATACTTTTGACATGCACCACATATTGCCTCCACTTGAACCTAATCCACCTTCATTTAATACACTATTATGGACATAATGATGTAAACCTCATAACAGCTGGTATTGTACCAATATTTGTATGATGGCGCATAAATACACTAAAAAAATACTAGTAGCGATGGAAAGAAAACACGCTGCAAGTAGATACCTTAGCAGTAGCGTGGTGCTAAACAAACGCTGCAGCTATTTGTCCTAGCGAGAGCGCTGCGTCTTTGCGCAGCGTTCTTTGCTAAGCAATAGCTGTAGCACCTTATTAGTAGCGCGGCCACCCGCGCTACTAGTGGGCACAAAACACGCGCTACTGCTAGGGTTTTCCCTAGTAGTTCCTTCTCGCCCGTCAGACATGAAGTCCAATGGATGGGGCGTCGCTAGTGATCTCGTGTCGGTCATGATGACCTTTACATGGTGTGGGCGACTGCTGAGGGGTGGGCTCCACCAACTATTGTACTGGGTGCCCCAGTGAGGCCCTACCTAGCTGCCCGGAGGTTGGCCAACCATCCCTCCCTGCGAAGGGTGTGTGCGTGTGGGCGGGGGGGGGGGGGAGGGTACCCGGGAGGCATGAAATCATCCCGGGTTTCAACACGCGGGGCAACCCACACTCTTTGGGTTGGTGTGACACAGCGATCGACCCATGTTAATAGACGTAGGGGGCCCGTCTCCGAAGACGATGACAACCAGCAAACGTACTTTCCAACAGTTCATAGACATATTTGGTAGTACAAAATCTTCTTAGCTTCAAATTTCCAAGAAACAACATCAAGTTCCTTGGAAGATAGGAAGCCAACACTTTTATTTAAATATAGTTCCATTGGTCCATAGCTTAGTGTTAGTTAGGAAGAATGAGATTGCACGAATCGATAATCATTGATCGTGTGCATGGTGCACATATATAGGTACAGGGTGGACGGGCCTCTACTTGTCTCCCAAGATGTAAAAATATACAGGGGAGAGAGATACAACGGTATAAATACAGGCCCTAGTCCTATACATATGCAGTGTACAACGTATGCTCAACACTTAGGACTAAGCCTTCTCCTAAAGAAATCAAAGACATTTTCCCCAACACTATCGTTGATAAGTGCAATCAGGGTACTGCAAATGCCAGACTTTTGGGGAAATTTATCACATAAAGGAATATTATCATCCCAAGGTTCTTTCCAAAGCCTAGCCACATCCAGAGGCTTAAAAGTCACCTCTCTACCCAACATATAAATGTTTTTGGCCCTAAGTATGTCCTTCCGAACATGGACATATGATAATAAGATATCCAGAGGATTAAAAGTCACCTCTCTATCGCAGAAGAAGTTCCTTTTATGTTTGTCAAGTTTGCCCACAAATGTCTTGTTCATTAAGAACATGGACATATGATAATAAGATATACTGGATAAGCTGGAATTGAGGAGAATAGTTCTACCAACCATGGAGAAGCATTACCCAGCCAGGCATCACATTTCTTAATATATTTAGTCTCAGTACAATCCCAATCAGAATTGCGCACGGCAGCAAAACCCACATGTACACCAAGGTATTTCATTTCATAGGAAAATGTCCAATATCACAACCAAACAACTCAGCATAAAAATCAACGATGCTATCATCACCTCGAATACAAAACATGATACAGTGCCTGGCTAATTCACAGCCCGAACGCTAACTTTCACACCTACAACCATGATTCGCATGACCAAAAGAGTCCAAGGGTGGTCTACTTTGTGGCCCACACAGTCTATTGAAAATTGCGTACGTAGGTATCTGCTGGTCGAGACTAAGCATGAGTGAGGAAGTGAGTTTGAGTTGTTCGCTTCAACGATTAGGTGAGCTAGCTATAGTTGGTACCTGTTCACGACAGGAGAATATATGTACTACTGTATTATCATGCAGAGGGTACTGCGCAAAAAAAATTAACGTACATAGACATCACTGTACATGATAGTAGCTTTTCACTTGGATTAATGTACGTAACTGCTGAGCCGACGAAGCAAAGGCTTCTAGAAAAGCAGACGGCGGGAGGATGAGTAAGTCGAGCTTCCTTGACAATCGATCGCGTATGGGTTATGTGAACGTGCCGATGGAGCTTCAGATGCCTTGGCCTTTACTACTAGTAGCTTACATTTTCCTTCCCTCATGGACGTCTTTTTGAAAATATCGTGCGCGCCCTTCGGCACGCGATCAGCACTCGGCTGACTATAGGAAGAAAACAAAGGCGGACGAGCATGGAAGCATTAATTCCAGGGGATAAAGCGATTAAAGTCGCCAAGCACGAGACCGACCTCACAGAAACGCAGGCCAATTAAATAGAACTGTTTAAATAACCGCCTGCATATTGCATGCTAGGACCAGCTAGATATATATCGCGCACCATATACTGTAATCGACCGACCGCACTGCGCGCACGGTACAAGGAGATCACTCCCGATGTCTGATGGTGACCGAGAATCTCTAGCTGAGGACAACTGCAAGTTTGCGACACTTCAGGAAAACCGTCTCATCAGCCTCCTTTCCCGCGTCTGCTTTAGGCGTCCTTTGGGAACCACAGAGGTCAAATTTCAAGAGATTGACACCTTTATTTAGTGCGAAAATTGTACTAGCACATCATCTATTATAAGTAGTTGTCCTCAAATAGCCATCTATTACCAGGCTACTCGAATCTTTACACGGTGGAGAGTATCTTTTTTCTTCTCGAATACACAAGAGTGCGCGTATCGTTCATTCGGAGGAGGAAGGGGGGGGGGGGGGGAGACATCCCTGAAACTCCAGAGTTTACAGTTAATTACACGGACTACTCCGTCCACACCCACACTATTGATCTAGATGAATTACTCACTCACTACCAAAGCTGCTAATTCCACGAAAAAACCAATCGAGGTCCCCTTTAAGTAGTCTCGCTTGCCTCCGAGCTACACGGCAGAGAGTATCTTGTTTCATCCATTCTATATAAAAAATTGTACATAATTTAATTAATATAAAATCCCAATAATGTACCTCCTCTGTATACTAATATAAGATCATTTAGATCACTATTTTAGTAAACTAAACCATCTTATATTAGTTTACACAGGGAGTACTTGTGAGATATTATTGCAACAAAGATAGTCTTGGTTTTGCTGGATGTGCTTATGAAACCGAAAAAAAATAGATCACACCACATAATTAAGCCTACGTGTCTCCTGGCAAGAGTAAGTTACAGAAACGCACCACATTTGGGACTAGGTTAATTACTCCAGAGGTTTACATAGTTAATTACACGGACTACTCCGTCTGCACCCACACTATTGATCTAACTGAATTACTCATGCACTACCAAAGCTGCTAATCCTGTGAAGAACCCATCGAGGTCCCCTTTAAGTAGTCTCACTTGCCTCCAAGCTACACAGCAGAGAGTATCTTGTTTCATTCATTCCATATCAAAAATTGTACATAATTAAATTAATATAATATCCCAGTAATGTACCCTCCCTCTGTAAACTAATATAATATCGTTTAGATCACTATTTTAGTAATCTAAATGATCTTATATTAGGGAGTACTTGTGAGATATTATTGCAACAAACATAGTCTTGGTTTTGCTGCATGTGCTTATGAAACCGAAAAAACAGATTGCTCACACCACATAATCTAGCCCACGCGTCTCCTGGCAGGAGTAAGTCATAGAACAGCAACACATTTGGGACTATGTTAATTATCAGGGCTACACCTTTTTTAAGAAAAAAAATTTAAAAACCTTAGGCCGGTGTGTAACAGATTGCACTAATTGTGCAATTTGCTTGTTTTAACATGTTTTCTGACCGCTCTGGCTGACCTGTCGGGTCGATAGACCATGCGCGCGCAGGGGGGTGAGGGGGTTTGCCTGCCCTGCCGGTTAAAGTAGTCGAAAATAGTTTGGCTCGTTCTCTCTGGCCTCCCCCCTCTACTCACCGCAGGCGGTGCACTTCCGCCATGGTTTGTAGGGGGTGGGTAAAGTCATCTAAAGACGTTAGCTTTTTGTTGCAGCGATGCTATTTCTGATTTCTAGGGTTAGGTTTTGGTTTGATTTGGGCATTTAGGTTTTGAGCTACATTCGCTCATTTGCGGCTTGCTGCACTGAGTGATTTGACAAGTGTTTTGAGAGCAACCCGTCCTCCCAAAGAATTGAGAGAAATCATAACTTAGAATTGAGAGCAAACCTAGGGGCGAACACTTACGCTCAGTTACCATGACGTCCCACGGCACCACCGGACTCACGGTGGTGTACACCAACGAGTTGCACTAGGTGGCCCATTGCATCGCTATGTTTGAGTAGTTTCTGAGGGATGACAAATAGAAGGTGGTCGGGTTTGACCCCGAGTACACCAGCGCGCGTGTCGGGCATGATCAAAAGGTCGTCGTCCCTCAATTGTGAGTGCACCGACACGACCTCGTCTACCACTACTGCAGGGTCATGAGGCCGTTTAAAATCCTTTAAATTTCATTTATGTTTTATGATATGTACTTAGGGTTGGCTGTCTAAAGGAACTAGGTTTTTTTTTTTGCGTGGGGGGTCTAAAGGAAGTAGCTAACTTCCTTAGTTTAGCGCTTAGCTTGGCTTAGATTAGTCCTTATTTTTGGTTCCCTGTTTTTAGCTATTTGTACTTCTTTTGTATAGCTGGTATACCCCAGCAGGGTTGTTGTGCGTTTGTATGCTTCATCTGTATCGGTTGTGCCTTTATTTATAAAGTGGGCCGAAGCATTTTTCAGCAAAATATGTATTTATGGTACTACCTGATACTGAGCTTTGGGGAAGCCGTCTAAAATTCTTCAAATTTCTTAGAGCTCTAGAAAATCTTTGTGTTGCAATATTTTTTTTCTCGAATATGCACGAGTGTGCATATTATATATTAAAGAAGAAAGGCAAAGAAAGCCTCCACCATGTTTTACAACATTCCCATTACACTTATCCTTCCCTACGCGCCCACCTTTCTAAACTACCAAAGAAGGGCTCAACATCCCCTTTGAACTTGCCGGCCATCGACCATACCTTCCCTTCGGACTTGATCCTAGCTATAAGCACATCCATGGAGGGGGATGCCCCTTCAAACACAGCAGCATTGCGATGCTTCCATAACTCCCAAATGGTGAGAATGAAGATAGTATGCAGATCCTTGCTCCGTAGATTGTTCGGTCCTTGCTTGTCCCGCAGCCAAGCCTCCAATGTGTCTTGGGCCGTCGGTGTCCATTGCATCTTGCCCAAAGCCTCACAGATAACAGCCCATACAGCACGAGAGAACACGCATGTCAGTAGCACATGGTTGATCGTTTCCTGCTCCTGGTCGCAAAGAGGGCATGCGTCCTGATGCGGCAACCCTCTTCGTGCAAGTCGATCCGAGGTCTAGCACCGGTCCCGTAGTGCTAGCCAAGTGAAGAACTTGCAGTTAGATGGGGCCCTGGATGTCCAAGTAAGCTCCGCCATTGGTGCGACCTCACGGCCCCAAAACTTTGCCGCATAAGTCGACCTCACCGAATAGCGACCATTTGTCTCCCAGGACCATGCAACCTTGTCCGGTACCTCCACTTCCGGCTCCCACGTGTGCACACACAGCCATAGGGATAAAAACTCCCTCAAGGCTTGCTCATCCAGCTCCGGGCCGACATCCATAGCCCATGAACCATCCTCAATGGCCGGTGCTACATGCTTCGTCAGTCTCACACGTTGGGGGATCATGCCATATATAGTTGGTGCGATCTCCTGCACCCTCATCCCATTAATCCACCGGTCCTCCCAAAAGAGGGTGTTCTGTCCACAATGTGCCTCGCACTTGGTAGTAGCCTGGAACAAACAAAGTGCCTCCGCTTGAACCTTTATTGTGAATTCACTCCAAGGTCTACTTACGTCCACCCGTTGCAGCCATGGCCACCTAGCTTGCATGGCCACATTTAGCCATTTGAGGTTCGGAATACCCAGTCCTCCGGCCCACTTCGGAGCACAGACTGAGTCCCAAGCGACAGCGCAGTTGCCACCATTTGCATTAGCTCGCTTGCACCATAGGAAACCTCGACACACTTTGTTCATCGCAGCTATGGTCTTCATTGGGATATCCAAGGCCATCATTGCATGAATGGGCATTGCACATAGTACCGATTTGACCAAGGTCAACCGTCCACTCTTAGGCATCAAATCTGCCTTCCATTTAGGGAGATAGTTTGCCATTTGATCCACCAAATATTGCAACTGCGCCGGAGTTTGCTTCCTTAGTGCCAACGGGAGGCCGAGGTATTTTATAGCGAAGGACCCTGTCGGGCATCCTAGCACATTGCTAGTCATTTCGATTTCCTGATTAGAGCACCTTATCGGGAGGGCCGCGGATTTCGCCATATTCATCCGCAGGCCTGAAGCCTCCCCAAAGATCTCGAATATACACTTCGCAGTTTCAAGCTCTCCAGGCTTTGGTTTGATGAAAACCACCACGTCATCCGCAAATATCGACAACCGTTGCCTCATCCCTCGAGAAGCCAACGGCTCCAAGAGTCCTCTTTGTGTTGCTTGCTGGAACAACCTTTGCAACGGCTCCATGGTGAGAATAAAGAGCATCGGTGATATCGGATCACCCTGCCTGAGCCCCTTACAGCTGTAAATAGTATCTCCGGGGTCTCCATTCACCATTATTTTAGTGGTACAAGTTGCAAGGATACCACAGATCCATGATCTCCACCTAGGGCCGAACCCAAGTTGTTGCATCACCTCAATAAGGAACGGCCATTGAACTGCGTCAAAAGCTTTTGAGATGTCCAGCTTGAGTAGGATAGCCGGGTTGCGCAAGGCATTCAGCCTTCGAGCTGTACTTTGAACCAACATGAAGTTGTCATGTAAGGATCTGCCCTTCACGAAAGCACTCTGATGGTTACCCACAAGCATTGGAAGCTTCCACACTAGTCTGCATGCTAGGACTTTCTCAAAGATCTTGATAACACCGTGCACAAGACTGATCGGCCTAAAGTCCGCCACATCTATGGCACCATCCTTCTTGGGTAGCAAAGTGACGAGGGATTTGTTGATCGCGGCCAATCCATGGACGTCCCCATTGTAAAAACAGGCCAATGCCTTCATGATATCATCTTTTATAATATGACAGCATGCGGCATAGAAGCGGCCCGTAAATCCATCCGGGTCGGGCGCCTTGTCCAGGGGCATCCCCTTAATGACACCTTCCACCTCTTCGTATGTGAATGGCTCCTCAAGCTGCGATAGATCCAGCCGCGGCAAGTCCAACCCATTGAGATTAATGGTGCAGCTCCGGGACTCAGCGGAACCAAAAGCCACGCCATAGTATGCATCCACAGCGGAGGCCACCTCCTCCTGGCCAGAGTATATGCGCCCGTTGTGCTTGACCGAGCGGAGGACATTCTTGCGCTGCCGATGACTCGCCTGTTGATGGAAGAGTCTTGTACTGCCATCTCCTTCACGCAATTGCAACAAACGCGATCTCTGTCTTGCGATGGTTCTTTCAAGGGAGGCCAGCCCTAGCAGCTTCTTCTTTAAGCAACTTCTCAAGCCTCTTTCCGCATCCGATAATGGCCTATTGTCCATCGCAACATCCAATTGCTTTATGACCTCCAGAGCAATGGAGATTTGCAGTTTCACGTTGCCAATCCAGCGAGTGCTCCACCGTTGAAGGCTTATAGCCGTAGCCCGCATCTTATTGTGTAGCGTGAGGTACACGTTGGTCGCCTCCGGCGTCGAAACCCAGGCCTCTTGCACCACGTCCAAAAAACCCTGAGCCTTGACCCAAAACGCCTCGAATCTGAATCTTTTCCTCATACTAACCTCCACATTCATATCCAAGATAAGCGGGCAGTGGTCCGAAATCGCCGTCCCCAGAGCGGACAGGAAGCAAGATGGAAATGCCTCGTCCCACTCGTTAGAGACAAACACGTGATCGATTTTCTCCATCGTGGCGTTTCGCCTCTCATTTGACCAGGTATAGTGCCTCCCATTGAGGTATAGCTCCTTGAGCTCTAATCTGTTTAGCTTTGCTCTAAACCTTCCCAACATCCTTCGGTTCACCAGCTCGTTACTTTTGTCCTCCTGCCTAGCCAAGAGATTGAAGTCTCCAGCCACCACCCACGGCCCTGCGTGCAGATCCCGGATATCTACCAAGTCTTGCATAAACTCGATTTTGTCTGCTTCCTCTTGCGGCCCATAGACACTTGTGAGCCACCATGCCTGCTCATCATCCGGGCACTTAATCAGCACCGTCAACGTGTGGTTTGTGTAATGTGGGTTCGATATATGGGTGACAGAGTCATCCCAAGCTACCAGAATCCCGCCACGAGTACCCACCGCCGGCAAGTAGAAAAAGTTTTCATATTTGTTTCCGAGGCATTGCCTCACATCATTCACCGATACAATTTGGAGCTTAGTTTCTTGAAGACAGACGATTGCCGGATTGGCCGCCACCACCACTTGATACAACGTGCTCCTCCTAGCTCGAGCGTTCAGCCCACGAACAATCCACACTAAAACTTTTAACGGGTGCGCATTCATTTGGAGTGCCCGCACATACCACGCGGCTGACCACGCAGCTAGACCCCAACGGGGCTGTCTACCAATGGCATCGGGGGCGACTCCCAGCCGAACAAGGCTAGAATAGCCTCAATGTGCGCATCAGAGAGTGGCCGTGCGAACAGGTCCACATACATCCGTAATGCCTCCTCGGAGATAACCTCGCCTTCATGAGCTAATCATAGTTTCCGGATAAGAACTTGTTGTTGCTTGGTCGCCGCCCGCTTGGCAATCCTAGCGCTACGCCTTGGAGTTATGTCCAGCCTCTGCTTCTTCCTGATCTGGCGCCCTGGGTTGGCAATGTCACGACCGAAGGCCTCGGAAGACGGAGAAAGCGCACACGCATGTCGGACGAAAACTAGCCAATTCCACGTTAAAATCCTCCTCGGGCGAATCGCATGGCTGCCGTCGTGCATGGCCTCGAGCACAGTGCTAGCACACAGCCAGCATCAGCGGGGCCACGGTTCCCGATCCCGAGCATGCATGGCGTGGAAACCCGTCTTTGGTCGTCGTTGTCTTCAGTGAGCCGGTGGGCGATCCTCAAAGGCGTGCATGGCCTGGCGGCATGCATTGGGATGCAGTCTCCACCTGACACTACTAGAAAAAGGCCATTAGTACCACGCCATTAGTATTAATTACTAATGGCGCACCGATGGTGCGCCATTAGTATCTGGTATACTAGTGGCGCACCAGGCAGTGCGCCATTAGTATAGGCCACGGTGCGCCATTAGTATAGGCCACCGGTGCGCCATTAGTATAGGCCACCGGTGCGCCATTAGTATTTTTGAATTTTGAATCTGGATCGTGATTTTTTGCCTATTTTTTGCTCGTTTTTTGGCACAACATTATTTCAAATTTTGTTCCTGTTTTTGGATCTTGTACGTTCTTTTGCCGTGTTCTTTTGCCGGAGAGGAGTTCGCTGGAGAGGAGTTCGCCGGAGAGGAGTTCACGGAGAGGAGGAGGAGGAGGTCACGGAGAGGCGCCGCCTACATCGCCGGAGAGGAGGAGGAGGAGGTCACTGGAGAGGAGTTCACAGTGTCGGAGAGGAGGAAGGAGAAACCATGAGGGATGGGAGGAGAGGAGGGAGGAGGAGCTCACCGGAGAGGAGGGAGGAGGGGCTCACCGGAGAGAAGGGAGGAGGAGCTCACCGGAGAGGAGGGAGAAGAAACCGTGAGGGGAGGGGAGGGAAGGGGAGGGAAGGAGAGGAGAGGAGGGAGGAGGAGGTCGCCGGAGAGGAGGAGGTCGCCGGAGAGGAGGAGGGTAGTATGGTGGAGGAGAGAAGGGAAGATGGAGTGGAGGAGAGGAGGAGATGGAGTGTAGGAGAGGTGGAATGAAGAGATAAGGAGGAGAGGACCACGGCCAGCCATATATACGGCATACTAATGGCGCACCGCGGGTAGGTGCGCCATTAGTAACTTTTTTTTTATTTTTTTGATTTATTTTGAATTTTGAAGGCGGGAAGATACTAATGGCGCACCATGGGCAGGTGCGCCATTAGTATTTTTTTTTATTTTTTTGACTTATTTTGAATTTTGAAGGAGGGAAGATACTAATGGCGCACCATGGGCAGGTGCGCCATTAGTAACTTTTTTTTATTTTTGACTTATTTTGAATTTTGAAGGCGGGAAGATAATGTGGCGCACCATGGGTAGGTCGCCATTAGTAAGTTTGATTTTTTTGATTTTTTGCCTCTCCGGATCTTAAAAGCCCGTATCTTTTTTTTCTGTTAGGTTTTGAGGATTTTGAAAATGTTTAACGGGTTCGCCCGTTAAATTTGGATGTAACTTTTCGAGTAGATGATTTTTCATATAAAAACTTTTTCATCCGAGTTAGTATGCAAAAGTTATGCCCATTTTTACAAATTCTCGCGAGATTTTGCAAATGAAGTCGAAATTCATATTTGCAAATTTTCCCAACAACTAGACCACATATCACATGGGAAACTTATTTTCTTTTATTTTTTTTGACATTTTCATCATTTTCTTTTATTTTTTAAAAAACTGAAAAGGCGATCCAGGGGGGTGCATTCGGTGGAAGTGGTGGCCAAGTTACTAATGGCGCACCGTGGCATGGTGCGCCATTACTAGTTCAACTAGTAATGGCGCACCACTCCCACGGTGCGCCATTAGTAGTTTTGAATTTTTTTTTTAAAAAAAATATTTTACTAATGGCGCACCGTGGATGTGGTGCGTCATTAGCGCCATTAGCAGTTTTGATTTTTTTTTAAAAAAAATATTTTACTAATGGCGCACCGTGGATGTGGTGCGTCATTAGTATTTGGACACTAATGACGTACCAACACATGGTGCGCCATTAGTATATAGTAATGGCGCACCACATGTCTGGTGCGCCATTAATGTCAATTCCATCTATAGCCCTTTTCCTAGTAGTGTGACAAGCTGACTTGGAAAGTCTCCCAAGCCTTCACTTGCCCTATCCCATTCGAAACCGTGCATGAGAGCGACAGCACTTGTACAGCTGTACCAACCTCAACCGAATCATGCTCCTCCAAAAACCTGTCTTGCAGTGGGATTAGCAACCCACCAATCTGGACCGAGTCCACCAAGCTCCGCCCAGCAGAGGGCAGCAGCCTCGACGCGCCGGGCCCTACAACCTGAAAAGCGTTCTGGCATATCCCCACGCTTCGTCGCCATCTGGCCAATTGCACCGAGGGAGGGGAACCAGCGGTCTGCAGCACCCCGACTGGGGCCGCACAGGACGCCACCTGCGAGCCAGACCAGCTGGCGGCCTCGGGCCTATCCACGCCCAAAGACCGGTCCACCGGCCCCACGAAGGAAACTCTGACGCCAGCGGCACAGCTGCTGTTGACCACCCGGTCTACCGAGACAGGCGCAGTTTGAACGCACGCGCGCGCACCCGCCGGCGGTGGCGCCACCGTCGAGGACTCCGCCGAGTGCACCGAGGTACCACCAGCGCGGCGAGAATGGCTTCCCCTACCTCCATCACCAGAGTATCCCCTGCCACGGCCATCGTCTCCGGTGGGAGGGGAGGGAGGCGGTGGCGGCGGCGGCGGCGCCGCCCCGTCACCATCCACCAAGACGCCCGGCAGCACCCGGATCTCGATGGGGTACCAGAATGCGCTTGAGCAACGCCCCACCGCCAACCGTCGTCCATCCGCCTCGGACCAAAGCGTGCGCCTTGGCTCGTCGATGAAGAGGAGACGCCGGCTGGGGATTCGTCTGGGCCGGTCCGTGCGCAGCCAGACTCTAAAGTCCGCCATGTCAATCTCGCCGCGATATCCTCGTAACCCCGACAGCGTAGCCCGATCCACGCAGATCTGCTGGCGGTCCGCCGGCACCACGCATGCGCCGACACACCCCGGAGCGAAATCGGGACAAGGTACGGCAATGAAGCCGCCGTCGCCTGAGCCTGCCAAATCCATGGGCGCAGAGAGAGCTCGAACCAGGGCGCCTCCACATGTCCGGCGCGCACCATGCACTCCCGAAGAGCGCCGTCGTGGCAGAGCACGAGGAAATCCTCGGGGAAGAAGCACCGAATGGACATCTCCGCCGGTCCCACGCCAAACGCGGCACGCAACGCAGCTGCCGCATCGTCCACATCCACAGCCGGCCTGGTGCCGACGACGGTGACCAGCACACCCCGCGCCAGCTCGGCGTCGAGCGAGCGCGTATCTTCCGCAGCTTCCACCTCCTCATCACAGCACAGGTCCATCCGAGAGCGCTGGTCCTCCGGCAGGTCGAAAGGCGCCGAGAACGCCGGACTTGCAGATCTTCCCATCGACGGAGACCGCGCCGCAGGCGGATCCCGCACCACCTGACTCCAAAGACGCACCGCACCCGGCGGCGGGGGACCTGGCGGTGGGGGCGGCAGGTCTGCAGGCGAGCGTGAGCGAGGGGGCGAATCTGGCGATGCTGGCGCGGGCCATCCGCAGAGCGAAGTCGCGAGTGGCGGGCGGCGGCGGCCGCTCCACCGGAGATGGGCTGCGCGGCGGGTGCAACCCCGCGAGGTGTGACCAGCCCATGGCAACGAACGCATAAGCGTGGGGTTCGTGCACTCCACGGAGATATGCCCATCGAACCGCAGTTGTAGCAAAGCAGCCATACAACTCCACCGGAGCTTGGAGGAGGAGGAGGCGAGCCGCCGTCAGACACGCCTCGGCCCCTCTGCCGCGTGGCGTGGCGGGCGCTGGCGCTGGTCGGCGGCACACGCGGGCGCCGAGGCAGCAGTGTGCCATCCACCATGCGCCGGGCGCGTCACCGGGCGTGGGGGCCCCGCGCGCCGCTTGCACCATCGCCCGAAAGGGTGCCCAAGATCTGGGGACGACGATGGCGGGCGAGCTGAGGCAGCAGGCATGCGGGGAGGGGGAAGAGGCACCACATGGGGGGAAGGAGACGGGGGAGCGTCGGACTCCGACGAGAACGAGCCAGAGAGGGAGACCCTAGAGGCCATGGCCCCGCGGAAAGGTGGGCGCCGCCGCCGGAGTGGAACGCGGCGCTTTTGGGTGGCCGCCGGCGCCGGAGTGGCCGCCGGCGCAGAGCGGAGCGCTAGGGGGAGCGGAGCAGACCTCAATAGCTTGACTTTAAAATTTTTACCCTTTTGTTTCCGTGTTGCAATATTTATATAGAAATTATTTCGTGTTTGAGTTGTATTGTCTAGGATGGTTCTTATGTGTTGAACTGCAATGCTGAAACCCTCTAGCGCACGTATATCATGCATGTGCGCATGCGAGAGACTACTACCCCAGCTAGAGGTGAAGTGCCGTGTAAAAATCGAGTGGTAACAGCATATCTGATCTCGCTTCGAGATTACTGAGTCTTCATCACCTAGCAAGTTTTACAAACCATTCCTTTCGTTTGTGATTTTCCGTGCGGTCTAAGTCGCTGACTAGGTCGTCAATTTCGTGGGGGTTGGTAGGTGGCATATGATTGTATTTGCCGGGAGTGAACACAACGCTCCAATGAAGATTCAGGGTAGAATCTCATACGCTGATACATTGTCACTATACGGAATCTCATACGCTGGTCGTTTAAAGAGTCGTTCAAATTGTGCATAAGTCTCAGGTTCTCAGCTATGACATTTTGACCATTAGCTTGTCCGACAATATTTTATTAAAATATAATTATTTTATATGCTAATAGAAATATAGGTATGTGGCTGCGAATCGTATGTCTATTAGAACGTAATTACAATGGAATTCGTAGGAGTTCTGGTGGCTCAATATCCGTCGACCTAAAGCTTCTCACAAAAGTGTGTATGTCTCGAACTTGTACAAGAAAATCTTGATATTGCCACGGTCTTTTTCCTCTGATTCAAAGGACCATTTGATCTGGGTATTCACAGATTCCGTGTGTCCGAAGTACGCGTAGTATAAGATTCCTCTCCGTCAACTTAAGCAGCCTAGGAAATTACCAACAACCAGCACTTACGACAATTTAGCACATGTATCCCATATGCTTCCATTATATACACTCGAGTGCTGCTAACGTTCATTGCCCTCGTGCTTAATGGAAACACGTGTTCGTGGTAATTTTGTATACGTTCTTTCCTTTGATATAGCTTAGAATGATTGAGCACCTACTAATCAAAATTTCATAATTTTATTGTTTCAATTCCCAAACACTCAGCATGGCTTCGCACATGTGCATCTTTAAAGATGGCTTCAGTTTTAAAAAATAAAATAGAAAGGGGTGGTAGTCTTAGAGCAACTCTAGCAGACCCTGCATAAATTTGACCCACGGATATCGTGTTTGCGGCTCGAAAACTAGCGCGTCCGAACAGACCCCGTATCTAAACCTGCATAATCTGAAAAAACACTTTCGCGAGAGAAATTGCACAAACATAGTTCATCACATACTACATAGTTCATAACATGATCAACAAACTACAAGCATAGTTATACTACATACTAAGTTAAACTAGTACTAGAGGGGTCGGATCTGATGGCGGCGAGGTCACAGCAAAATGGACGACGCCGTGGAGGAGCCGGACTCTCAATCCTCCTCGCCGGAGCTGCATAGGTCGACGTACACAGCCGCCTGCTCCGCGCGGATGCGGCGCCACTCCTCGGCCTTCTCCTTGGCGGCGACCGCCTCCCGCCACTGGAGGGCTTCGAGCTCCTTGGCGTGGCGCTGGCGCTCCGCCTCCTCGCGCACGCTCCGCTCGGCGATGGCGGCCGCAACGGCGTCGACGTCGGCGACGTAGTCTTCCGGCCCGATGACTCCGCGGCGGCCGAGCGGAGCGGGCTCCTCGAGCTCCTCCTTCACGGGGACAAAGGCGAACGTGTCCGGCTCCTCCTCGTCCTCCGAGCACTCCCACTTCATGGGGAGAAGGCCCGCGTTGGAGGAGGAGCTCCCGGCGTACGAAAAACTCGCAGAGGAGAAGGACGCGCGCCGACGGTCGTACTCCTCCGTCTCGCTCCGCCGGAAGCTCGCCGGCGGCGACATGCCGCGGTTGGTCCACCTTCGGGCCCCGCACTTCCGCGTGCTGTCAGACCGGACGCGCCGCTCGCGCTCCGGGTCCCTTCCGCCACCGGAACTGCTATTGGAGCCGCGTCCGGAGCTCCACATTCGGCCCCACATGTCGGCTGGAGGCAGGGCGGGTGGTCGTCGACGGCGAGAAATGTGGAGAGGGGGAAGGGAAATCGTGTGGCTCGGCGGCGGCAAGGGATAGGGTTTGGACCATAAGCGAGTCATGAACCGCAGATTATAGCGGTCGGGCGTCGCGGTTTGCGGGCATGGCATAAAATTATGGTCGAGGCGAGCATGCGGGCTCTGCTCTGGCCGGAAAAGTGGGTCGAGCCTGCATACTTGCCGGAATTTTGTGGGTTTGCGTTTTATGCGGGGTCTGCTAGAGTTGCTCTTAGGGCCGGTGTATGTGTGGCGCTGTCATTCTGTTTTGGGCTGGTTTTTTCTTATTAACTTGTCAAAATAGTACTAATTTGTCGATTCTTCCAAAAAAACACACTTTAGCTATATGTAAGTCGCCGGAAACCTAATTTTGGGTCAGTCAATTTTTTTGGCCATTGATTTTTCTGCTTTTAGATTCGTACTGTACTATAAGCTGGCTTAGATTTCATTTTTGACTGACCACATATTTGGGTCAGTCAACTTGCCACTCGGCTGAAGCCCACGTACGTGTCGAGTTCTCCCTTCCGTCCCTTTCTTTTTCTTTGAAAGAAATGTGTTTTTCATGTGTTTCTTCTTTTGTTTTTTGTTATTCTTTATTTGTTGGATTCTATTCTTTTCTTTTGTCAGTAGTATTGGGTGTTGGGTGAATGTCAATGTATACATACAGATACTATCAATATGTGAGAAAATTACACTATCATATGATTGTTATTTGTATACTACAAAAAGTGCAATTTTAATGCAAAGTTGTGTGTAAGTTTTTTTTAACCTTTTCATTATCTTTTTTCTTAAAGAGGAATACCAATGCCACTAATTCATTGTTTTTATAAACTTTTTCTTATTCAGTTATTGTTTCATTTTCTTTCTTCATTAAGGGTAATATCTATGCCATTGATTCATTCCTTCTTTGGATTTTCTTTTGCAAAAATTTCAGTATTATACGCTTATTCTTGCAAATTTTAAAAAAAGCACAATTTTTGTGTATATTGTGTGCAATTTTTGTCATTGTTTGTTTTAGATATTTTTTATTTTCTTTTTATTAAAGGGTAACACCAATGTCACATATTCATTCTTTCTTACAAAACCTTATTCTTTTGATTTTGTTTTAGTTTTATTTCATTTTCTTTCTCCTTAAAGGGTAATACCAAAGCCACTAAGTCGTTGTTTTCTAGAAAACTTCATTACTTTGATTTTATTTAAGTTTTATTTCCTTTTTATTTTTCTTAAAGGGTAGTACCATGCCACTAATTCATTCTTCCTTAGAAAACTTCATTATATTGATTTTTTGAATTTTTTGTTTCAGGTTCTGTCTGCCTTAATGGTAATAGAAATGCAACTAATTTATTCGTTCTTAGGAAACTTCTTTTTTATGCAAATTGCACTATTATATGCTTATTTTTGCATACATAGAGAAGTGCGATTCATGTGTAAATTTTGTGCAATATTTGTCATTATTTGTTTTTTCTTTCATTTTCTTAAAGGCTTATACGAATGCCACTAATTTATTCTTTAGAAAATTTCATTGTTTTGACTTTCTTAGTTTTTATTCTATTTCTTTCTTCTTTATGGGTAACAACAATGTCGTTGATTCATTCATTCTTAGGAAAGTTCCTTTTCGCAAAAACCCCAACATTATATGCTTATATTTAATACTACGGAAAAGTGCAATTTCAGTTTAAATTGTTTGTAAATTTAATCATTATTTTTTAAAATCTTATGGTAATACCCATACCACTAATTTATTTTTTCTTCAGAAACTTCATTATTAGTTTTTTGCTTCAATTTTTTACGTTAGTATATTAGTATAGTGGATGAGAATGCTGGAAAAAGTAGAAGTTTTTATGTTGTATGATGTTATACTTAGCTGTACAATATTAATTTTATTTTTAACTTTTTGTTTGTTTAGTTTAGGATTAAGAGTGTGATTACGTATGATTGAGCATGAGTACTAAGCTAGAAGTATTGATGTCATCCTGTGGGAGCATTAAGTACAGAGCTTTCACCTATCAACATGCAGTACAAAAGCCCTACCCACCTATGAACTAGCCTATAGCTGCCGCGTTTGTTGGAGGAAAAAGACTCGAAAGGAACAACACAACATGCACGTCCTGCTCCGTGAGCTGCGCGGCCTCAGTTGCAAAAGGAAAAAAATGACTGTCCAAGTTTTAAAATCAGTCACTTGACCACTAGCCTCTCCCAAAAAAAACCATGTCAATTCTTTTTATAGGAAAATTGAAAAGGTAGAGTTACTGCTGGTTGCTCAAAAACAGAAAGGAAAAAATGCTTCAAACCACTGATAAGCACAAATGAATATATATTTATAATCCAATATATCTAAAAGAATCATCCTTTAGTTTCTAAAAAAGATGATTATTTTTATTTTGTTTAAATTTTATTTTCTTTTTCTTTTTCTTAATGGGTAATACTATGCCACTAATTCATTCTTACTTAGAAAAGTTCATTATTTTGATTTTTTTTAAAGTTTTGTTTCAAGTTCTGTATGCTTTAATGGTAATACAAATGCAACTAATTCATTTGTCCTTAGGAAACTTCTTTTATGAGAATTGCACTATTATATGCATATTTTTGCATACATAGAGAAGTGCAATTCATGTGTAAATTGTGTGCAATATTTTTCATTATTTGTTTTTTATTTCATATTCTTAAAGGTTTGTACGAATGCCACTAATTTATTCTTTAGAAAATTTCATTGTTTTGACCTTTTAGTTTTTATTATATTGCCTTCTTCTTTATGGGTAACAACAATGTCGTTGATTCATTCATTCTTAGGAAACTTCCTTTTTCGCAAAACCCCCACCATTATATGCTTATATTTAATATTATGGAAAAGTGCAATTTCAGTTTAAATTGTTTATAAATTTTCTCATTTTTTTAAATCTTATGGTAATACCCATGCCACTAATTTATTTTTTCTTCAGAAACTTCATTATTAGTTTTTTGCTTCAACTTTTTATGTTAGTACTTAGTATAGTGGATGAGAATGCTGGAAAAAGTAGAAGTTTTTATGTTGTATGATGTTATACATAGGTGTACAATATTAATCTTCTTTTTATTTTTTTGTTTGTTTAGTTGAGGATTAAGAGTGTGATTATGTGTGATTGAGCATGAGCACTAAGCTAGAAGTATTGATGTCATCCTGTGGAAGCATTAAGTACAGAGCTTTCACCCATCAACATGCAGTACAAAGGCCGTACCCACCTATGAACTAGCCTATAGCTACCGCGTTTCTTGGAGGAAAAAGACTCGAAAGGAACAACACAACATGCACGTCCTGCTCCATGAGCTGCGCGGCCTCAGTTGCAAAAGGAAAAAAATTGACTTGCCCAAGTTCTAAAATCAGTCACTTGGCCACTAGCCACTCCCAAAAAGAAAACCATGTCAATTCTTTTTATAGGAAAATTGAAAAAGTAGAGTTATTGCTGGTTGCTCAAAACAGAAAGGAAAAAAATGCTTCAAGCTACTGATAAGCAAAAATGATATATATTTATAATCCTATATATTTAAGAGAATCATCATCTAGTTTTCTAAACACATGATTATTATTTTTTGTTTAACTTTTATTTTATTTTTATTTTTCTTAATGGGCAATACCATGCCACAAATTCATTCTTACTTAGAAAAGTTCATTATTTTGATTTTTTTAAGTTTTTGTTTCAAGTTCTGTCTGCCTTAATGGTAATACAAATGCAACTAATTCATTCGTTCTTAGGAAACTTCTTTTATGAGAATTGCACTATTATATGCATATTTTGCATACATAGAGAAGTGCAATTCATGTGTAAATTGTGTGCAATATTTGTCATTATTTGTTTTTTCTTTCATATTCTAAAAGGTTTGTACAAATGCCACTAATTTATTCTTTAGAAAACTTCATTGTTTTGACCTTTTAGTTTTTATTATATTTCTTTTTTCTTAATGGGGAACAACAATGTCGTTGATTCATTCATTCTTAGGAAACTTCCTTTTTCGCAAAACCCCCACCATTATAAGCTTATATTTAATATTATGGAAAAGTGCAACTTCAATTTAAATTTTTTTATAAATTTTATCATTTTTTTTAAATCTTATGGTAATACCCATGCCACTGATTTATTTTTTCTTCAGAAACTTCATTATTAGTTTTTTGCTTCAACTTTTTATGTTAGTACTTAGTATAGTGGATGAGAATGCTGGAAAAAGTAGAAGTTTTTCCGTTGTATGATGTTATACATAGGTGTACAATATTAATCTTCTTTTTATTTTTTTATTTGTTTAGTTGAGGATTAAGAGTGTGATTATGTGTGATTGAGCATGAGCACTAAGCTAGAAGTATTGATGTCATCCTGTGGGAGCATTAAGTACAGAGCTTTCACCCATCAACATGTAGTACAAAGGCCGTACCCACCTATGAACTAGCCTATAGCTGCCGCATTTCTTGGAGGAAAAAGACTCGAAAGGAACAACACAACATGCACGTCCTGCTCCGTGAGCTGCGCGGCCTCAGTTGCAAAAGGAAAAAATTGACTTACCCAAGTTCTAAAATCAGTCACTTGGCCACTAGCCACTCCCAAAAAGAAAACCATGTCAATTCTTTTTATAGGAAAATCAAAAAGGTAGAGTTGTTGCTGGTTGCTCAAAAACAGAAAGGAAAAAAATGCTTCAAGCTACTGATAAGCAAAAATTATTATATATTTATAATCCTATATATCTAAGAGAATCATCATCTAGTTTTCTAAACACATGATTATTTTTATTTTGTTTAAGTTTTATTTTATTTTTATTTTTCTTAATGGGTAATACCATGCCACTAATTCATTCTTACTTAGAAAAGTTCATTATTTTGATTTTTATGTTTTTGTTTCAAGTTTTGCCTGCCTTAATGGTAATACAAATGCAACTAATTCATTCGTTCTTAGGAAACTTCTTTTTTATGAGAATTGCACTATTATATGCTTATTTTTGCATACATAAAGAAGTGCAATTCATTTGTAAACTGTGTGCAATATTTGTCATTATTTGTTTTTCCTTTCATATTCTTAAAGGTTTGTACGGATGCCACTAATTTATTCTTTAGAAACTTCATTGTTTTGACTTTTTATTTTTTATTCTATTTCTTTCTTCTTTATGGTTAACAACAATGTCGTTGATTCATTCATTCTTAGGAAACTTCCTTTTCGGGAAAATCCCACAATTATATGGAAAAGTGCAATTTCAGTTTAAATTATATGTAAATTTTATCATAATTTTTTTTAAAAAAAATCTTATGGTAGTACCCATGCCACTAATTTATTTTTTCTTCAGAAACTTCATTATTAGTTTTTGCTTCAATTTTTACGTTAGTATATTAGTATAGGGTATGAGAATACTAGAAAAAAATAGAAGTTTTTATGTTGCATGATGTTATACATAGGTGTACAATATTAATTTTCTTTTAATTTTTTGTTTGTTTAGTTTAGGATTAAGAGTGTGATTATGTATGATTGAGCATTAGCACTAGCAAGAAGTATTGATGTCATCCTGTGGGAGCATTAAGTACAGAGCTTTCAACCATCAACATGCAGTACAAAAGCCCTACCCACCTATGAGCTTGCCTATAACTGTCGTGTTTGTTGGAGGAAAAAGACTTGAAATAAACAACACAACATGCACGTCCTGCTCCGTGAGCTGCATGTCCTCGGTTGCAAAAGGAAAAAAATTGACTGACCCAAGTTTTAAAATCAGTCACTTAACCACTAGGCACTCCCCAAAAAAACCATGTCAATTCTTTTTACAGGAAAATTGAAAAGGTAGAGTTACTGTTGGTTGCTCAAAAACAGAAAGGAAAAAAATGCTCAAGCTACTGATAAGCAAAAATGATTATATATTTATAATCCTATATATCTAAGAGAATCATCCTCTAGTTTTCTAAACACATGATTATTTTTATTCTGGATAAGTTTTATTTTCTTTTTTCTTTTTCTTAAAGGGTAATACCATGCCACCAATTCATTCTTTCTTAGAAAACTTCATAATTTTGAAAAATTTTAACTTTTTGTTTCAAGTTCTGTCTACCTTAATGGTAATACAAATGCAACTAATTCATTCGTTCTTAGGAAACTTCTTTTTTATGCGAATTGCACTATTATATGCTTATTTTTGCATACATGGAGAAGTGCAATTCATGTGTAAATTTTTTGCAATATATGTCATTATTTGTTTTTTCTTTCATATTCTTAAAGGTTTGTACGAATGCCACTAATTTATTCTTTAGAAAACTTCATTGTTTGGACTTTCTTAGTTTTTATTCTATTTCTTTCTTCTTCATGGGTGACAACAATGTCGTTGATTCATTCATTCTTAGGAAACTTGCTTTTCGCAAAAACCCCACCATTATATGCTTATATTTAATACTATGGAAAAGTGCAATTTCAGTTTAAATTGTTTGTAAATTTTATCATTATTTTTTTAAAAAAAATCTTATGGTAGTACCAGTGCCACTATTTTTTTCTTTGGAAACTTCATTATTATTATTTTGCTTCTATTTTTACGTTGTATATTAGTATAGGGATGAGAATCCTGTTTCTATGTTGTATGATGTTATACATAGGTGTATTATATTATTTTTCTTTTAATTTTTTTTTGTTTAGTTTAGGATTGAGACTGTGACTATGTATGATTGAGCATTAGCAAGAAGTATTGATGTCATCCTGTGGGAGCATTAAGTACAGAGCTTTCAGCCATCCTCATGCAGTAAAAAGCCCTGCCCACCTATGAACTAGCCTATAGCTGTCGCGTTTGTTGGAGAAAAAGACTCAAAAGGAACAACACAACATGCACGTCCTGCTCCGTGAGCTGCGTGGCCTCATTTGAAAAAGGAAAAAAAATTGACTGCCCAAGTTTTAAAATCAGTCACCTGACCACTAATAAATCCCAAAAAAACCGTGTCAATTCTTTTTATAGGAAAATTGAAAAGGTAGAGTTACTGCTGGCTGCTCAAAAAAAGAAAGGAAAAAAAATGCTTCAAGCAACTGATATGCAAAAATGATTATATATTTATAATCCTATATATCTAAGAGAATCATCCTCTAGTTTTTCTAAACACATGGTGTGTCGTTGATTCATTCATTCTTAGGAAACTTGCTTTTCAAAAACCCCACCATTATATGCTTATATTTAATACTATGGAAAAGTGCAATTTCAGTTTAAATTGTTTGTAAATTTTATCATTATTTTTTTAAAAAAAATCTTATGGTAGTACCAGTGCCACTATTTTTTTCTTTGGAAACTTCATTATTATTATTTTGCTTCTATTTTTTACGTTGTATATTAGTATAGGGGATGAGAATCCTGTTTCTATGTTGTATGATGTTATACATAGGTGTATTATATTATTTTTCTTTTTAATTTTTTTGTTTAGTTTAGGATTGAGACTGTGACTATGTATGATTGAGCATTAGCAAGAAGTATTGATGTCATCCTGTGGGAGCATTAAGTACAGAGCTTTCAGCCATCCTCATGCAGTAAAAAAGCCCTGCCCACCTATGAACTAGCCTATAGCTGCCGCGTTTGTTGGAGAAAAAGACTCAAAAGGAACAACACAACATGCACGTCCTGCTCCGTGAGCTGCGTGGCCTCATTTGAAAAAGGAAAAAAAATTGACTGCCCAAGTTTTAAAATCAGTCACCTGACCACTAATAAATCCCAAAAAAACCGTGTCAATTCTTTTTATAGGAAAATTGAAAAGGTAGAGTTACTGCTGGCTGCTCAAAAAAAGAAAGGAAAAAAAATGCTTCAAGCAACTGATATGCAAAAATGATTATATATTTATAATCCTATATATCTAAGAGAATCATCCTCTAGTTTTTCTAAACACATGGTGTGCAATTCATTATCGGGCACCTAAGGATCATTCGACAAAAAAGTCAAGAATGCGAATTTTTCATTATTATTCCGATAGAGGTATCCGAAAGCCAGGCTCATCCCCGCAAAAAAAAAGAGCCAGGCTCATGAATCCAGCTCTGAATGTATGGAACACAGACGTACTACTTACTATGTTAGTCTACCATGAAAAAGAAATAGACTTATTGTTAGTCCAACCTAAAAGAAAGTACTGTTGGTCATGCATACAAAATGTTTCGTGGTCCCAACTTAAAAAAAGAAGAAGAAGTTTCATGGCCTTGTCCGTAGCACGGTCCATGAGCGTTTCCATAGCGACGTTCCATGCATATGTCTCTCTCTCAAATATTTATACCGTGACAGCTCGCTCAGTTCGTTCTATGCTCCACTGCAGCTTGCCTGTTACACATCATATAAAATGAATCACGCGACCCCGTTTTCCCGGTCCGTGTATTTCTAAGCATCCGGTGCAACTGCTCCGGTGAATGGATTAAAAGTCAGCCACATAGAATAAATGGAATCTGAAGGGATCTCTAAATTGGACTCGCACGTTCCAACTGCTATATAATTGACTAGTTATTTGCAGATCCTGTTCTTGTCATGGAAGTTTATGCCCAATAGAGTTGGCAAACAGATTATTATTCATTAATTTTGTGCCCACGTGTAGCGCCGTAGCGGCAACTAGGCTGGTGCACTTGGCTGGGAGTAGCGACTACGCAGGAAGTAGGCAGCGATTCTCGGGATGGGAGAGTCGGCGGAGACCGGAGAGGGGCCTGTAGGTGGACGACTCGGTCGGATGGGTGAAGCAGAGCATCTGGGCGCGCTCACACGGCACACACGGCACGCTACGCCGACGCGTCCACGGTGGTTGTGCGGCGCGAGAGGGCTCCTCAGGAGTCGAGATGTGACAGTGGCACGCCACGGGTGTGTATGAGGCCGAATTCACTGTTTTGACCTTGTCAGGGTTAATAGTCGCAAAATGAACCCGATGTGAAAGTATTTCACGATTTGACCTTTCAAAGAACGCCAGGACATGGCGTTTGGTGAACATCGAACGCCGACCGAGCTAGCGTTTACGCCAACAAAGAAACGCCGTGGCAGCCAGCGTTCTACCTTGGCCTGATCGATCCAAACCGCCGCTACGACGTGGCACATGTGAAACGCCAATGACCCTGGCGTTTCTGGACTGGATTAAGTTATGCGCCGTGGGCCGCGGGGGCCTAACCCCTAGAGTCCACTCTGTCGCCCTGGCCGTTCTCAGGAGGACGAACTGGCGGCCGCCCCTTCTCTCCTCTTCACCAAATCCTCCCAGATCTGCTATATTGGCCATCAAAACGAGTAGATCGAAGCACCCCCGAGTTGCTTGAGGTATTCTCTTCCCAATCCTCCATTTATTTTCAGTCAAGATTGGCTATTGTAGATGCATTATTTCAAACATGGTGGAACCCTAAGATGAGTTATTAGTGATTTGTTTGATGAATATTTTGGGGATATACTGTTGAAGTATTCTTAGTTAACTTGTATAGTATTGGATTTAGAGAGAGCCCATTATTTAGGATTAGGTTGAACCTATCATTTGTAATAAAATAGGTTCTTTATTGGTGTTGGTAATGTGGTTCTTTAGGATAAAATAGGTTGAAAAGAATTGTTGTTGGTAATGTGGTTCGTGATTTATATCTTAGGGATAATTTGTAGTAGTTCTCACATAATTTTGTATATGATGTGGTCATAATTTTAAGCATATATCATAACAAATCCATGTACCTTATTTTGTAGGATGTTTGAGCGGATAAATATCCCGGCCTTGATGATTATTACGAGGAGAAGCATCGTCTTTGTGCTTGTGGAAAGAGGGAGGTAATTATGTATCTACATTGTCGATTCTCACATTGTGAGTATATTGTGAGTAGTTTAGAGAAGTATATAAATTGTGCGTGTGATTTTGTAGGTTCCTCCAAGATTACGGTTGAGAGGCCACAACCCACGTGAGTCACTTGTGTATGACCGTCGCTCTGAGCCATATTTTAGAAGAATGGATCTTCTCCGGTTTGTGCTCAACTTTAAAGGCACACCACCATGGCTGAACTCGACGGCCATTACCGCCCTTCTTACGGACCGTTGAGGCCGGAGACGACTCTTTTCACCTTGCTCTTGGTGAGATGACCGTCACTTTGGAGGATATTGCGATGATCTCCGGTCTTCCGATCGAGGGCGAGCTCTTACCGGAAGGTGAAGTCCGAGGGGTGGCGACAAAGGGTTGCGAGTTTGGTTGGTGTTGAACCTCCCCGTGGATTCATGAAACAAAGAAGGATCCTAGGCCATCGGTGTTTTGTTCTCGTGGCTACAAGAACATTTTTACGAGTGCCAGAGAATGCCGGTCCATTTGTTGTGGAGAGGTGCGCTAGGGCTTACTTATGGAATCTTTTGACCCAAGTGGTGTTTCCGACGGCACGGGAGACACTGACCTCGTGGATGTTCTTGGACCCTCTTCAGAATCGGGATGTTAAGTGGAGTTGGGGTCGGCGGCACTAGCCTTCTTGTACCGTCTGTAATGCTAATTTGATGAATTTTCATTATATGAAAGATTTTTTTGCATGTCATTGTTTAATGTGTATAAAAATGTGCAGTTGGACGGAGCATGCATGAGGAGTAAGCCGGAATCTTGTCTTGGTGGTTTTGTTTGGGCCCTCTGATTTGGATGTGGGAGCGATCCCTGTGGTCGTAACTTGACCATTGCCCCGTAAGAACCTTGGGAGTGGCCTTTTGACGGGGATGAGGAGCGGTATCCCACTATCGCATACGTGGGCTAATGTCCAAGTGTCTAGTATTGCAGCCATGGGGCGGTACAAGGCATACATAAGCGAGCTTGACATGCTTACTTACAACCAGGTAAATATCAAATGCCTTGCTATCAATTCAGATTTTTTGTTGTTGTGCATGAGCTAGTGACATGTTGTGATGTAGGTTAATTGAAGGCCGTACATGGTACTTAGGCAGTTCCCTTTGAGCAATATGTGCTTTCGTGACCAACATCTACGTATGCGCGTTGCCCCATGATATGCTTTTTTGCGGTGGAGTGGCATCTTCCACATCGTGTTTCGAAGCAATTTGGAGTTCAACAACGCACCCCGCCGGATTATGTTGAGACAAGTGTGGTGCTACATAGGTGAGAGTTTTTGTACCATATGATGTTCAATGTGTAACGACTGAAAAATGAAATTGATACCTATACTTCTCATGCTTTGTAGGACGAGCCGGCAACACAACAAGAGTGTCATTAATTGGGAGGATCACCATCTTATGTGGGTGGACATGTGGAATGCTCAGAGGAATGCCCGAGTTGAAGATGATCACACACCTGACAACGACGAGGGGGCATATTTAAGGCATTTGGAGTGGCTTCGCAAAGAGTACCGAGTTATCCTTAAGGGTGCTTGGACTCGTGCCGATTGCTTGGAACTAATGCCAAGTGAGGCTGCTGATGGTGCATTCAACAACTCTATTAGGGAGACCATTGGAGCGCACGTAGATTATGGCCCTCTGCATGACCGAGTGGTATGCCTTTTTGTCTCTTTTTTGAACATGTTGCATTTCTTCATGAGTGGTGTGTCACTTAAGTGTTATTCAGGGCACGGAGCTATGGAGATGTATCAATGAGAGCAATGTGGTGCTTGGCCAAGACCGTAGAGAAGCAGACGGTCTCGTTAGGAGTACTCTATGTGTTAGAGGCCTTTTTAATATAAACATATATTTTATATCATGTCAACTATTTTTGCATATTTACATGCCAATCATTTACCTCTGCAGAAGGTTGTGAATCGTTGCCGAACACTAGCCGCTTTACTCTCTTGCCATGGCGGTTCATCAACGGATGTGCGTGCACGTGCTCAGTATACAATGGATGTTCTTTCTTCCGCTCGTCCATCTTCGAGCCAAGCACGTCCTTCTTCCAGCCGAGCACGTCCTTCTTCCAGCCGAGCACGGATTGATGAACAGGAAGATGAAGAGGAGGAGGCAGACTACGATGCGGATCCGGACTATGTGGAGCTTGGGGCTTCGCAGATGGATGATGCTCCACAGCCAACTCAACCTTCTCAGCCTTCTGAAGAAACACGCCGAGTTAGCTCAAGGAACATCCGACGTCCTGGATGGCAGAGCACTCCAGAGGGCTACGTCAACAAGGGGAAGATGCCTGCGAAAAGAGGCAAGAAGTGAAGTGATGACTGATGCGAGCTTGTTAGTTCTATATCTGGTGAACTATGTCACCAAGACTTGTTAATTATTATGCAAGCTGGATCATGTTATTTCTATGTCACCAAGACTTGTTGTTTCTATGTCACCAAGACTTGTTATTTCTATGTCACCAAGACTTGTTGTTTCTATGTCACCAAGACTTGTTAATTATTTCTATGTCATCAAAAAATGTCTTATTGCTATAATGTTGATGTACTTGGCATTTATATTGTGAAACTACAACATCATATGTTTGCATCATCATGTTATTTCTATGTCACCAAGACAGTACAAACAACTACATAGAAGTACATCTAAATTAAACATACAACATACAACATACAACATACAACATAAAACTACATGAAGTCATCATCGTCATCCTCCATCGATGCAGAACTCTTGCCCTTTGACGATGAAGAACTCTTGCCCTTCGACGACGAAGAAACCTTGCCCTTCGACGATGAAGAACTCTTGCCCTTCAAGATGCGAGAACCGGAAGCGGTGGCATGAAGATATCATCTTCGTCCTCGCTCTCCTCAATCCATAATAATGGATTATTTCTTGAAAGCCTTCAAAGATTCACTCTTGGCACCACCACCTTCTTCCACCTTTCATGTATCCTAAGAAGTTCTTTACGCACTCTTCATACGTCCTTTTAGGCCACCCAGCCCCACGTAATTGGTGAGCCAACTCATTCATTATGGTGTCACTACGGTGAGTTCGTCCCATGGAACTATCCTATTGTCCATCCTGAAATCGGTAGCTAGGCTCAAGAGTCCCGCCATCCTGTGGTGAAAACTACGATCGAAAGGATAATGGGACATCTCAACTACACTACACTGGAATGCTTAGCCAACTCCGTCTGAAGGGGGTTTTATAGGTGGCGGGAAAGAGTTGGCGGGAACACATGGCGGGGAGAGTTGGCGGGAAAGAGGTGGCGGGAAAGAGTTGGCGGGAACAGATGGCGGGAAAGAGTTGGCGGGAACACATGGCGGGAAAGAGTTGGCGGGAACAAATGGCGGGACTCGCTGGATGGCTGACTTGTCTCTCTGAAACTCCAGCCACTCGGCAACCTTCTTCGGATATATTTCATTGGCAGGCTTCTCACTATCAGCAATCAACTTGTCGATTTCATCGGAGTGCTTCAAAAAATACTCATTTAGCTTGTAAAAGGTATATTCCGCTATTGCCGTCACCGGCAACTGACGGGCACCCTTCAAGACAAAGTTGAAGCACTCAACAAGATTGCTTGTCATGTCACCATATCTCATGCCTCCTTCGTCACATGCCCGTGACCACTTGTGTCTCTCATCAATATTCCTTTCTAAGAAATCTTTTCCACCTTTGTTTGCCTTCTCATAGATTTTGTTCAAGCGTGTCGTGAATGACTTAACGGAGAAGGCTACACATGCGGAGTTAAGATCCTTGCAAAGATCCTTGTTTTTGCAAGCTCTGTAAAAGTTTGCAACGGCGCCTCATACACCATCGGTGGTGAAGCCTCGCATGCCCGGAATATGAATATCCACGGCCGCCAATATGCCTTGGCGACGATCGGATATGATGCATACCTCCGGTTCGGAGGAATGACCGTGCTCTAACAAGTCTCATGAACCATTCCCATTGTCTTGGTTCTCCACGGAGACCAAAGCAAATGCCACAGCAACACCGATCGTTAGCGTCATGTGCCATTGCTATCATGAGTGTGCCCTTGTATTTCCTCGTCAAGAATGTCCCATCTATAGACGAACCGGTCGACAATGCTCAAAAGCTGCAATGCATGGGCCAAATGTCCAAAAGGCACGACGGAACACTCCTTCAATATCTTGGACATAATGGTACATTCACGGTTTCTATAAGACATCGCTCCCAAAGAACTGGGTAGCCTGTTGTAAGCCTCTTCCCATCCACCGTACAACATTCTGAGAGCGACTTGCTTGGCCTTCCATGTCTTCCCATACTTGACCTTATATCCGAACTTATCTTCAATCCAACTCATCATCAACTTCACTTTAATGGTGGGATCCTCGGCTATATGTTTCTGGTATTTATAACCAATGAATTCAGAGGTTTGTTGACGGTGTGTCTTCCGTGCTTCTACGGCCGGCGGTGTGCATTGGTGAGTGGCTTTGCAACTAGTTATCTTCCACCAACCATCTTTCGTGAGTCTTCCATTCACTTTCCATTTGCATCTTTCTACCTCACACTTCACGGTGTATCGCTTGTTGCAGTCCGAATGAACAACTATGAAAGGCCGGTGGTGTTTGACAGCATACTCACACAACCACATCTTGAATTCTAGCATGTGCTCGAACATCAAACCTTTCCTCACGTACGACATCGAAATCGCATCGGGTGTACTACTTGGGAACTGTCTAGCCTCAATTGTCTTGCTCATGCCACCATCAACTATAGCCTTATCTGCAAGGCTAACATCACAAAACAAGGGAACTTTGTGATCCCTACCGGTGAATTTTGTGTACCACTCTGCTTCTTTCTCAGTGAAGCCATCCTCGTCCAACTCATTCACCGGGCCTTCATCATCCGAGTCATCCACACAAGCACGCTGATAGATAATGTCAGGATCCATGTCCTAATGCCTTACTTCGGCCTCTATGTCACCAACAATGTTGTGATGCCTCTCATACTCTTCGTCGGAGTCATCACCATCATCTTTCATCGGTGCACTACCTCCGAACTCATATTGGGGATACTCATTGGCTTCACTTCAACTTTATGCTCAACAATAGGCTGCACACTACTAACCGGCTCACATCATCTACTAAGGTTTGGTTCAAGTCAAGACGAAGAGAGGAGCCTTCACCACCTTCTCGGCAAATACTTGAGTGACTTGACCGCCGAGGATGCAACAGCCTCCTTATATGCAACCCAATGCAAATTGGACTTGATAGGCATTGTCTTCATTCGACACTTGTGTGCCGACCCAACATCATATCTTCCTACTAATTCAACTTGGTCACTTGCATCCACCCACTTTAATCTTCTCCGTGTTTCTTCCACAACCTCTTCATAACTAGGAGTCTGAAGAAATATCAATACTTCCTCATGCTTGTCAACAATATCCACATTCATGAATGCCTCTTTGTCAACATAATGAATATTCACAATCTTGTCCATCTAAAAAGGAGAACATAAGGTTAAAAATGTACAATGCTAAATATACCACATTTCTAACAAAACCACTAACCCTAACCATAAATCTTAACATTAGGAATAACCCTAACCCTAAATCTTAACATTAGTCATAAACCAAACAATAAGGTATGCTCAACAACATCACAATGCAACACACCATAGGAACAACAATACTAGGGTTAGGAACAACACATTACATATCCATGTTCAAAACTAGGGTTAGGACCAACAAGACCAAATCAATCCAAATGGGCAAATCCAACCAATCAAAATTTGTGAGATGAAGGAGGTGACCTCAACGAACCAAAATGACACCGGATCCACGGACCAACCCAATCGATTTGCAAGGATTAGAGAGGGGCTAAGTGAGGGACACAAAGGGGGAAAAGGCCAAGAGCTCGGGATAGGCCAATGGGGGAGAAGAGAGTGAGGAGTGAGTGGTGGGTGCAAGCCCCACGGCCACCTAAAATATCTGCACGTAAACGCCATCGTGTCTTTGGCGTTTAGAACGTCGGCGGCTCGGCGTTCAATCCCGCCAGTCGCTAGCAACGCTAACTCGGCTGGCGGTGGGCGAGGGAAGAAACGCTAGCTCGGTCGGCGTTTCGATGTTCACCAGAAACGCCGCGGTCCCTGGCGTTGCTGAAAGGGTCAAATCGTGAAATACTTTCACATCGGGTTCATTTTGCGACTATTAACCCTGACAAGGTCAAAACAGTGAATTCGGCCTGTGTATGACGTGTCGATGATCTTTGCCGCAGCCAGCGGAGACTTGGACAGGACAAGGAAATGAGAGTGATCGGGAGGGTGCCCGACAGCTAGGTGAGAAGGCAGCGGCTGCGGCGGCATCTACAACACCTACTTCAAACCGCTCGTATCCGTCCAGATGTAGCTGTCCGGACCCGCAAACAACAGGCCCATGGAGCAGTTCGGATCGTCTTTTCCCCGTAAACCCGAACAAAACCAAGGTGTTTGCGAAAAGGGCGACGCTAGGCGCCGGCGCACCGGCCGAAGTTTCGGCCGGTCCGCTGCCAGGCGTTGGATCCCGTACAAATAAACGGTTTGGATAGGGCGATTGAGTCGTCTTCTCCCTTCCACACACGCGTGAAGAAAAAAGAATAAAAGGAGATCTCCATGCTCGCCATCTGTCTCGCGCCATCCATGCTCACCGGCCACCCCCGCCCACGCTCGGACCAGTGCTCGTCGGCCATCCTCGCGCCGTTCGCATCCGCTACTGCTTTCGCCCACCTCGCGCCGTCCGTGCTCGCGCCCATGCTCGCGGCCACACTCGCGCCGTCCGTGCTCGTGCTCGTGTTCTCTGGCCACCCAGCGCTCGCGCCCGTGCTCACCGGCCACCCCCGCGCCGCCCGTGCTTGCCGGCCACCCCCGCCCGCAGCCTAATCTTCATCGAGCCTGCAGAAACACCATGAAAAAAAGGATGTAGATAATCTTCGTCATGAATGGACGTAGCAAAAACATTTACCGGTTGTAGCAAAATTGACGACGGTTCCAGAAAAAAATCCAAAGATGGTAGTAGAACAAATAGGTGCTAGTTCCAGCAAAAACTAAGACAATGGCAGTCAAATAATTATTTGGTTCCAGCAAAACTCAAAGACAGTGGTAGCAAAAATGATGCTAGTTCCAGCAAAAAGCAAAGCAATGGTACCAAATAAAGGAGTACTGGATCCAGCAAAATTTAGAGACCATGGTAGTACCAAGTAGCACAAATTACCATCAGTAGCAGCAAAACACATCTCTGTTTCCAGCAAAACAACATCTTGGTTCCAGCAAAATTCAGAGACGATGGTAATACCATGTAGCAGAAATTACCGTCGGTAGCAGCAAAACCCATCTATGTTTCTAGCAAAACAAACATCTTGGTTCCAGCAAAATTCACCGCTGGCACCAATTCGAGCAAAGGAAACACCAGTTCCAGCAAAAAATTCCTCCCATAGTAGCAAAACATATCACTGGTTCCAGCAAAAATAGAACTTGGTTCCATCCAAGGAAAAAGAACACGCCAGTTCCAGCAAAAATTACAGCTGGTAGCAGCAAAAATCACCACGGGTTCCAGCATATCTGATGTCCCCGTTTCCAGCGCCGCTGCATCCCGCAGGTGGCCGTCACCGGTGGCAGCTCCTAGAAGGCCGGTTGCAGCTTCCCACGAACCAATTGCAGCAAAAAAGTGAGGACCTCCGACGTAGCAGACACGGCTGCTGATCTGCCGGTGGCCGCTTCGGCTCCACGGCAACGCTCGCAGCGGCGGCACACCAAATGACAGCCGAGTAATAAGAGGAGGAGCGGTGGGAGCAGCGGCGTCACAGGAGGTGAAAGAAAAAGATGGATGTGTGATTGATTGTGTGGCTAGCAGCACCCGTGAAAGAGGATAAGGGAAGTGGGCGGTTGTGAGTGGACCCATGTGTGGACGTGGCTCTCGTACATGAGCGTACGCGCGTGACAGAGCGAGTCGACCGGCCGAAGCTTCGGCCGGTCCGCCAGATTTAAACGTTTCCCTTGCGGAAAGGAAAAACCTATTTGACGCATTCTGCTTCAAACAGTCGACGAATCGCACAAGGGAGGCGAGCTAGCGAGCGATTTGGGCTGGCCCAACTAAAGCATAAGGTTCTGGTTTTAGGAAACTTCTAGAGGATTCTTAGCCGGTTTTCTTGGTTTTGGGAACCTTCTAAAAGTTCCTGAACCGGTTTTTTCTTTTTTCCTTCCTATTTTTCTTTCTATTTTTCGTTCTTCTTTCTTCTGTCCTTTTTATATTTTTCTGTTTCTTTTCTTTTCTTTTTAATTTTTTGTCAGTTTTCCCTTTCGCATATATTACTTTTTTCAAAACAAATCTGGAATTAGAACAAGTTCGTATTTCTTAAAATTTGTTCATTTTCCAGATTTTGTTCCTGTTTTCAAATTTTCTTCACAAATTCCGGAAAAGATTAGTACTTCAAAATTTGTTCACTTCTTTTTAAAGAATGTTCAAAAATGAAAAAAAATATTACAATTTCATTTTTTATGCATTTTAAAATTTTGTTCAATAATTCAAAAAATGTTCACGGATTTCAGAAAATATTCCTGCTGTTAGAACAGTTTAGAAACTTAAAAAATGCTCATGTTTCCAAAATTTGTTCATAAATTCAAAAAAAGTTCAGGAGATTAAATAAAAATATCAGAATTCAAAAAATTTATGTTTCCAAATTATGTTCATAAATTCAAAAAAAATTCATATTTTACAAAACTTGTTCGTGTACTAAAAATCGTTTTGAAAATTTAGTTTTATTTTCCAAAAATTGTTCGAAAATTTCAAAAAAGCTCTTGCTTATTAAAGATGGTAAAAATTGAATGTTGTTTTTTCAAATTTTGTTTAAAATTTTAAAAAATGTTCGCGTATTTAAAAAATGTTTCTGTTTTTTCAAAAAATGTTTGCAATGTTTCTGCTCAAAAAATTCACAACTTTTCAATAAAAGTTCCTGTTTTAAAAACATTGTTCACAAAATTGAAAAATTGTTCATGTTTCCATTTTTTTGAGTTTCCAAAAATGTTCCCGTTTAGAAAAGATCACAAATTTCAAAAAATTGTTCGCATTTTCAAATTTTGGTCGGGAGTTTAAAGAATGTTCGTGTTCTCCCAATTTTGATTTTAATTTGAAAAAATGTTCCGGCTTAAAAAAATGGTTGTGATTTCGAAAAATGTTCCAGCTTTTCAAAAATAATTCATTTTTAAAGCAATTTGCCAATTTGTAAAGTGTTTGCTTTCAAAAAGCACTCAATTTTTTTTAAAAAAAGTCATTCAAAATGCTGAAAATAATTCGGATCTGCTCTGTGTTGTAGATTTTTAAAAACGGACGCCGCTAACTAGTCAGTGATGCTCGCCAGGTCGGTCGGTTGCAGATCTTGGTCTACAACATTTGGTACAAGGTTTGATTCCCTATTAGGCCAAACAAAATTGTACTACAGTACAAGTTCGGTGGCAGTCATGGGCCGGCCCAGTCTGAGACACCTATGCGAAACGACGTCACTTTGCCGCCGAGAGCGGCGTATAGGACGTCCCTTGCGGGAGTCCAGAAACCACTCATGTAGGACTTTTTCAACATGCCAGGCCCATCAAAACAAAGTCAGAGTCCGCAATTTTGTAGCCGACCGCACTGTTTTCGTGGCGAAATCCCTTGCTCTCCTTGTTTGACGTAATGTTTTGTCGTGGCCTGGACATATATTTATAAGGAGTACAAGACACAAATACAAGGTATGTAATACCAAAGCTATATACTGGCCTAAATACAAAGTCTGCCACCCTACCTCAATCTCAACCTATTTCACGAAAGTTGAGATTGCGTCAGCAAACCTCAAACAAAGGTAATGGCAATGGCTTTGTGAAGATGTCCATAAGTTGATCTTTATGAAAGATAAACTTCATCTGAAGTAGTTTTTGTGTAACATGTTCCCTGACAAAATGATAGTCAACTTTGATGTAGTTCGTTCGTGCATGAAATACTAGATTAGAAGAGAGGTATGTAGCATCAATGTTGACACAACAAAGAACAGGTGGCTTTTACCGAGGGACCCTCAACTCACAAAGTAATGATTGTACCCATATAAACTATGTCATCGTGTTAGCTACAACTTTGTACTTAGCCTCAGAACTACTACAAGAAATAGTAGCCTGCTTTCGGGCACTCAGGCGATCAAGTTGGGACCAAGAAACATAGCATACCCCCTCCCCCTGTGGATCGTCGATCATCAGGATTGCCTGCCCAGTGAGCACCAGCAAAACATGAAGAACACCAGAGGGAGCATGCTAAAGGTGTAAACTGTAGGAGGCCGTGAGTCGGACATAGCGAAGAATGCGTTTGACAGCAAACCGGTGTGAATCACGAGGCGTGTGAAGGTATTGACAAACGCGATTAACCGCAAAGGAAATATCCTATCTGATAATAGTAAGGTACTGCAGGTCACCAACAAGACTATGATATATACATTAGCATCATCAAAAGTGAGAAGTGCAGCAGTCTCAGCAGAAATCCTCTCAGTAGCATACATGGGTGTAGACACGAGTTTGCATTTGAGCATACCCGTGGTACTTGTGAGATGCGTTGGGATTTTCCCTGCAGGGGAAGGGTGAAGTAATATAGTAGCGGATATGTATTTATCTTAGTGAGAACCAAGGTTATCGAACCAATAGAAGAACCATGCACATGCCTAGCCAACAATACATGCACACACAAGAGAAAATACTTGCACCCAATGCGGGCAAGAGGGTTGTCAATCCCGTTGAACGTGTTACTTACAAGGATTAAATCTGAAGGAAATATGCCCTAGAGGCAATAATAAAGTTGTTATTTATATTTCCTTATATCATGATAAATGTTTATTATTCATGCTAGAATTGTATTAACCGGAAACTTGATACATGTGTGGATACATAGACAAAACACCGTGTCCCTAGTAAGCCTCTACTAGACTAGCTCATTGATCAAAGATGGTTAAGTTTCCTAACCATAGACATGTGTTGTCATTTGATTAACGAGATCACATCATTAGGAGAATGATGTGATGGATAAGACCCATCTGTTAGCTTAGCATATTGATCGTCAAGTTTTATTGCTATTCCTTTCTTCATGACTTATACATATTCCTTTGACTATGAGATTATGCAACTCCCGGATACCGGAGGAATACCTTGTGTGCTATCAAACGTCACAACATAACTGGGTGATTATAAATATGCTCTATAGGTATATCTGAAGGTGTTTGTTGGGTTGGCATAGATCGAGATTAGGATTTGTCACTCCGAGTATTGGAGAGATATCTCTGGGCCCTCTCGGTAATGCACATCATAATAAGCCTTGCAAGCAATGTGACTAATGAGTTAGTTGCGGGATGATGCATTACGGAACGAGTAAAAAGACTTGTCGGTAACGAGATTGAACTAGGTATGGAGATACCGACAATCGATCGAATCTCGGGCAAGTAACATACCGATGACAAAGGGAATAACATATGTTGTCATAACGGTTTGACCGATAATATTAATAGAATTTGTGGGAACCAATATGAGCATCCAGGTTCCGCTATTGGTTATTGACCGGAGAGGTGTCTCAGTCATGTCTACATCGTTCTCAAACCCGCAGGGTCCGCACGCTTAACGTTCGATGAAGATTTGTATTATGAGTTACTTGTTTTGGTGAATGAAGATTGTTCGCAGTCCTGGATGAGATCACGGACATGATGATGAGTCTCGAAATGGTCGAGAGGTAAATATTGATATATTGGAAGATGGTATTCGGATGCCGGAATGGTTTCAGAGTGGTTCAGGTATTTTTCGTAGTACCAAGGGGTTATCGAAACCCCCCGGGGAAGTATTGGGCCTACATGGGCCATAGGGGCGAGAGGAGGCATCCCACAAGGGGTGCCCCCCATAGGGAGTCCGAATAGGACTAGGAGTGGGGGCGGCCCCCCTTTCCTTCTCCTCCTCCCTCTCCTTCCCCTTTCCACCTCCATAAGAAAGGAAGGGGGCCAAATATAACTTGGAGTCCTATTCGGTTTCCCCCCATGGCGCGCCCCCTAGGGCCGGCGGCCTCCTCCCCTCCTCCTTTATATACGGGGGCAGGGGCACCCCAAAGCACAACAGTTATTCTCTTAGCCGTGTGCGGTTGCTTGAGCGCTCCACAACAACCACGTGAAGCCTCTTTAGTCTCGGTTCCTAACATAATCGGCACTGAAAAGGATGGACTTTAGTCCCGATTACTCAACCATGACTAAAGCTTACAAACCGGGACTAATGTCCTGTTTTCTACTAGTGTACTATTTCAATAGATGAAGAAAGCCAGGCTAGTCCACACTTCATGCTCCGAACAACAATAAGAGTGTAACCTTATTACTGGCTATAAGAAATGGAAACAACAATAAGAATGTAAGAGCATCTCCAGCCGTTCGGCCCCCCCAGGGCGCCTAAAAAGAGTGGCCTGGGGGCGAACCTGTGCTAGATCGGCTCCTGGAGGCGACCTAGGTCCCAGTCACGCCCCCAGGCGCGGCCATTTCAAACTTGGGAACTTCCCGCTCTCATCACAAAAGACGCCACAAGTCCGGCGATCAGCGGCCACAATCCGGCACAGTTCGGCGATCGTAGGTCACAGTTCGATGTACGAAAAAAGAGCACCACAAGTCTGGGCGCGTGCATCACTCGGCGGGGTCGGCCTCCGGCGTCAGCGGAGTCGACGTGCGCGGGCTTGGCGGTGTCGAAGCTGCTTCTATGCTGGGTGGCATCGGCGCGGCTTTGGTGCTGCTGGGCGTCGTGGAGGCATCATCACTCGGGCTTGGCGGCAGCATCAGCGTGGGCGCGCGTGTTGGCGTCGCTGTCGTCACCGTCGTCGGCAGTTGGTCCATGTCACCCTTTGAGAGGCAGACGGCGACGAGCTGGAGGTGCTTCAATCGTGGTAGAATAAGAGCGGGCGCGTCATTAAGGGGCGGGAAATGGCAATTCCTGAACTTGGCGACACGCAGCGCGGGCGTGAGGCGGAGTACAGACGTTGGCAGCGACCGCATATGCCCATCATCAAAAGTGATCTCCTCGAGCTGATCTAGGGCAGGGGATCGGAACCAGTCGTCAAGGTTGGCTCGGTCCTTGCCGTTAGAACAGAAATTGCCTATTCTAAGGACTTTGGTTGGGCCAAGGTGACTGCCGAGGATCTTGGAGAACGCATCCAAGCTTTTGTGATAACCAGGGCAGAGCTCGTGGGTGTCGATGAGATCGCGAGGGATGGAGTTCCATAGGGGGCGCCACCTCCGGGAAAGGAGGGTTGTTCGCGCCCCATATTGATTGGGAGGAGGGAGATGATGACTCTCAACATATCATCGGGGAGGCTGCTGATTAAGTCTAGGCCTGCTGGAGTCGCTTGCGGTTCTAGCTCGACCCGCCTCCGCTTGTTGGCAGCCCCATTCTCCACCTCCTGAGTCTCCATGTCAGCGGTGCTTTCTGATAGAAATGGGAGTACAGGGAATATTTAGTTAAAACAGGGCAATAGAAAAGTGTATTGGTAACTAGAAGTTATTAGGTAGGAATATAGTAAGATAAGGGAATAACAATTGGTTGCTTAAATACTACACAGTTCATTTGACATTGCTGGGTAAGTCAACATATGCAGATAGTTGAAAAGAGAACTTACTTCGAACAAAGTCTGGATGTATGATTTCGTCAGGGAAGTTAGCATATATCTCATGACCAGGCCCTTCTATGTGCAGTGCAATTTTAGTGCCAGCTTTCAGTACATAAAACTTTACAATTTCATTTCAAAAGCCAGTGCCAAGATAGGAGTCACCATGTTCATCAAGTCTTACAGTAGCAACAATTGTAAATCCATGGTTTGTGTGCAGTATGACATTCGTGGAGCCTTGATGTATGTAAAGGGAAAAATTGTGCACTACATAATCTGTTGCATAGCAAGGGATGTCTTGGAGAAAATGGTAGGATTGTTAAAGAAAATATGGTAACATGCAAATATGGGCCCAAATTGAAAGAACTATACAATAGTTGAAATCGAAGGATAAAAGTCTATAATTAAACAGATAAGGTAAACATGATGTCATGGAAATATGAGAGTAATCGAAAGAACAGTACATCATTGATTTGCCTAATATAGAAAGAAGAGGGGAAATCCCCTTTGACGTATATGGTGCATGTAGCACCTTTTATCCAAATGTAGCAATATTTAGAATATGTTCAGGAAAGTAGGCCATGCCAACCGATTTAGGGTGAGATTGAACATACTGCGCGCGTGCTCAAGTTATCTAGTAAGATGAGATGGAATCTCTGGCGGCGGTCGCGAAGTCCTGAAGTGTCGGCACACTGTACATTCTATGAATGAAAGAAAACCCTCAAATCAGCTCGAATAAAAATGAATTCACGGCGATTTCCGCTTGGTGATTAAAGGAGGCAGATGAACTGGTATAAGAGATGAGATAATATCTCGTTAAATTAGTTACCTTGTCGTCCATGAGAAAGAACACTTAGTACGGCAGATTCCCCAACCGAGCGGAGCTGGGTCGACCGCGAGCAGCGTCGAGAAAGTCGATGGCGATAGGCGGCGACAAGCGGAAGTGGTGAAATGCAGTGGGCTTTGCCGGCAGCCTAGCGGCGACGGCGGGCGTCGAGCTAAGTGTTTACCGAAGCAATAGGCGGTGCCATGGCATAGACGCGGAGGAGCTTGTGCAGGTGTGAATGGGGAATGTACCAGAGGGGCCGAGGGGGTGGCGGGCGGGGTGTGGGTTTTTGTGATGTGGGGATGGTGAGGGTTTTCTTTTTTTCTTTTTTGAATTGGGTGGTGAGGGTTTTCTGTCCCACAAAGAATTTTGGGGGCGACTGTTTGCTAGAGCGAACCGTGTGTGATTGACGCAGCGGGCAAAATGATAGTCATTGCACACGGTTCCAATTTTGGAAACCGTGTGTGATTGACGTACTACCTCCGTCCTGGTTTATTGGTCCCCATTGTAATTTTTACCAAAATTTGGCAAAAGATTTGACATACTCAGACATAGATAATAAGCGTACACGTACATAAGCATAGTTCAACCATAAGTACATAGTTCAACCGTCATTGAGCATACTCAAGCGTACATAGTTCGCTCCATCCCACATCGCATCTCACATGCGGTCGGCACGATCCCGAAGCTTCTCCAGGTACTCGGTGTACGGGTCGTGTGCCACCCTGCGAGAATACTTTTACTTGAAGGAGCCAACGGCCCGTCCTCTTGCATGCACCAGAACACTTAGAACGCGTCATGAATCTTGTGGTTGCAAAATGGGCATCCATAGTTGTCGTTCCAGGTTCTAAAATGCCTGTTATGCATTCCTGCCTAAAGCTCCCTCAGGATTCGCCTCTTGTACCTCCTCTGGGCATCTTCATCCTCGTTGTCCACATCGTCAGACAGCACCTATACATATAGTAAAACAAATTTGGCATCAAATCACTAATTACATGCCATGAAGTAGGATTAGGAATTTATGGCCATTTATTTATACATATTCAGAGATTATGGTTCGATTTTTAAGCACAGTCGTCTATGTACAGACCAATCTTGAAGAAAATAATGGCACAAACATATGTAGGTCATTCAAAATCAATTGTCAAGTCCTGGCTAGGAATTATTAGCATGAACACTAACCCTAGTCGGATTACTAGCAGAAATCATTTGCGCAGATGAAACAACTAATCACTTATCACCTGTACGTTGGTTTTGTTCCTTCGCGGGGCACTTTTCATACTCAACTAAAGAGCAGGCGCCTTCCGGGGGCGAGGAAAGATGGCTTCATTTCTTTAATTACAATCTGTATTCCTATCGATCTGAAGCCATTGATTCGATTTCATGCACTTTCGTTATGCGGTCGTAACAAGTATCAAGAATAGGTTTAGCCGCCTTTCCGCTGATCAATTCGATCCAGAAATATGAGGTTTTGCAGCTATATGAGATGAAGTTTTAACTTTATCGACCCACCCTTAGAAACAAAAAAGTAAGGTTTTCGCTGTAGCTGGCTTCCACTTTGTTTTTAAAAGGAGGCTGAAAAATGCCAATTCCCCTTAGCAATCCATTTTGCTTTACTTTTCGCCAAACAATCAATACACTACACGGATCTAACGAAACTTACTCAGATTTCATGGATTGGGGGAACATAACCACAGGATTTCTATTCCAAAAAGGGGAAGGCAGGAGTAACCAGAGAAACCCTATGATCTATTTGACACATAAATGGATATAGATGACTAACCAACTATTCGTCGGAGTCGGAGTCGTCGCCGGAGTGGTCGTCGCAGTCGTCGCAGGAGTGGTCATCGGAGTCGGTGTGGAACTCCACCTCCGGCTGTCAGGACCCCGATCCTAAGTCACACCGATCTAGCATGTAACACATCATATCACTTTGCGGCCTCATGCACGGTATTCCCACGGGTGCCACCTTTCCTGGCCCGGGACCGTTTGCGCCTTTTGGCTCACGTATATGATAGTGTCACTAGCATCCATATGACAGAGAACCCAAGCCGACATGACTAGTCACGAAAGTGGCACTAACTTACGAGGACAAGCATACATGAATCAACATTGAGCATGTCGGTCAGCAGGGTGCGAATCCGGGCTGTAGCACTGGGCTAACAGGACTCCGGTGAACCGGGCTGTAGCAGGCTAGGCAGGACTCCGGATGTCACCGCGTGACATTTCCCCGAAGGGACAGACACAGGAACGAAGTGAATCACATGCCGGCCAGTCAAGTGTTCCGGAGCAGTAGTGTTGGGCTAGCAGGACTCCGATGAAATGACTGATATGGTTGACTAGAGGGGGGTGAATAGGCAACTAACAATTTTTAAGCTTTTCTTTACCAAATTAAACTTTGCAAAAAAATAGGTTGTCTAGATGTGCAACTAAGTGAGCAACCTATATGATGCAATAACAACTAGCACATAAGCAAGCAAGGGATACAACACAAGTAGGCTTGCAAAAGTAAAGGCACGAAATAACCAAGAGTGGAGCCATGGAGACGGGATGTGTTATGAAGTTCCTTCCTTTTAAGGGAAGTACGTCTCCGTTAGAGCGGTGTGGAGGCACAATGCTCCCCAAGAAGCCACTAGGGCCACCAGATTCTCCTCACGCCCTCACACAATGCGAGATGTCGTGATTCCACTATTGGTGCCCTTGAAGGCAGCGATCAACCTTTACAAACAAGGTTGGGGCAATTTCCACAACAATTGAGGCTCCCAACAACACCACGAAGCTTCACCACAATGGAGTATGGCTTTGAGGTGACCTCAACCGCCTAGGGTGCTCAAACACCCAAGAGTAACAAGATCCGCAAGGGATAAGTGGGGAATCGAATATCTCTTGGTGGAAGTGTAGATCGGCCCTTGTCACCCAATCCCGAGCAAATCAACAAGTTTGATTGGCTAGGAGAGAGATCGGCGAAAATGGAGCTTAGAGCAACAATGGAGCTTAGAGGTGGAAGAGGTGGTCAACTAGAGGTAGAAGACACCCTTATATAGTCATGGGAAATATCCAACCGTTATCCACATGTTCAGCTCATGACACGCAGTACTACCGCCTCGGGCGCAGATTATCAAGAAGGTCACAGCGGTACTACCGTGGGGACCACGGTACTTCGCGACAAAGAAGAGAGGCCGGGCTTGCTCGACTAGGGTGCAAGATTACCGCTGCAGCGGTACTACCGCTCCCCCTTGCGGTACTACCGCAAGGCAGGAAAGCCATTGCCTACGAAGAGCGCGGATGAAATAAATTATATCCGTGCCTACTTCCGCTAAAAATGAGGTAGTGCAAAAATCCGACGCGGTACTACCGCGCACGAGGCACGGTACTACCGTTGAGGCGCGGATGTAAAAAATTACATCCGCTCCTACTACCGTAACGCCGCGGTACTAAGTAGGAGGGCCACGGTACTACGACTCCTAGGGAGCGGTACTACCGTGGGCTCCCGCGGTACTAGAGTGGGGGCGCAGATGTAAAAAATTACATCCGCCCTACTACTGCATCTGAGCGGCACTAGGTTCGGGAGCCACGGTACTAAGGCTCCAGAGGAGCGGTACTATCGGACTCCACAGCGGTATTATTACTGGTACTTGCGGTACTACCGCAAGTAGAGCAGTAGCCGTCAGATTTCGGCACAACTAGGATAACGAAGAGATGCTCCAAAGTGCAAGGAAAGGTAGGACAGGTGTACGTGTTGATTCCACCCAAACCTTTCTGACGCGGACCCCCTCTTAATAGTACGGCTCTCCTACGACTCAAATCCACCAAAGAGAAACATAGAACAACGCCGACTTCAATAGACTCAGAGGGGCACCGAATCGTCTTGTGCCTAGTGATGAAGTATCTGAGAAACTCAAGTCACACGATTAGTCCGCAGCATTGTCATCAATCACCAAAACACCTAAGGGATAAATATGCCCTTACAATCTCCCCCTTTTTGGTGGATTGATGACAATACGGGATTTGCACATAGATAAGATAATTTTGAGCAAGGGCAAACCCCACCTCTCTAAAAGATAGACGGGCTCCCCCTAGATGTCTGCACTCTAGATGAATGCTATGGACTACATAGCACACAAACTAGGATCAACACTCCCCCTATATTTTAGAGGCCAAGGCACGATAATTAACATCGAAGTAGAGCATAGCATAAAGGTAGCATAATATATCACAAGCTTGCTAGGATAGATAGGGTGCATATGTCTTACACCATAGAAAGTAAAGCAACCGAGGTTCAAAGGAGAAAGCAGCAAATAGTTCAACCGAGAAAGCAGCAAACACACGACACACACGACTCGCAAATCCCTACACTCTCTCCCCCTTTGGCATCGAGACGCCAAAAGGCAAAGAGGACACCTACACACAAGAGGTGGCTCAAGCAGGGAACTCAACCCAACCCTCTCAGTCGGCAGCAGGGATGGGCTCCTCGACGTCCTCCTCAGAATCAGTCCACCTGAAGCCTTGCTTCTCCATCCACTTGGCCTCTGGAGTGATGCGCTCCTCAGACCCGCCAGACACGTCCTGACCATAGAGCTGCAAGATCTTCTTGTCCCTGCGACGACTCTCCTTGGACGCCACGTGAGTCTCAGACGCCTTGGCTTGCATGCGTAAAAGAGTCTTCATCTTGTCCTTCACTTCTTGGCCCATGATGGCATAGTGGAACTCGAAGGCCTAGCAGACGCCTCAAAGAACATCCTCGGCGCCAAAGATCCTCCTCATCAACAAGAGCCCTAGCAGCAGTCGCCTCGGCACGAGTGGTAGTGTTGGCCCAGTTGGGTTTGATACGCAGACAGATGGGATCATGGCGAATCCAGTCTGGAGCAAGGAACTCCTCACCAGGGAACATCTTCTCCCAAGTCTTCGAGATCACAGTAAACAGATAGGGCCCATAGATAGGCACCTTGCGGTTGAACATCAGCAAACCAAGCTCACACCACATGATGTGTGAGATATCAAGTGGTGAGATCGAGACTAACGAGCCTCCTCGCAAATGAGCATCATATCCACCATATAGGCATGAACCTTGTCTTTGTCACCAATGCAAGGGAACAAGGAATTGCGGAAGATGTGATACATGATATCCAGAAAAGAGTTGAGCACCAACGCTGTCTTGCCATTGGCGAGCGCCTTCTCAACCATGAATGGTGCAAGCTTGTCCTTGTTGGCAGACTCAGCATTGGCATGGGGGCAAACACCCACTAGAGTGTTGAGCCCATCATCAGGAACCTGGAGCGGATCCATGAACTCCTTCCAGGTAACAGACAGTTGACGGCCATTGGTCATCCAGGTCATCCTCTGCTCCTCATTAGAGTGAAAGTAAACTGAAGCAAAGAACTGACAGATAAGCTCAGGGTCATAGTCAAGGTGAAAGGATATCACATGCTCAATGCAAAACTGCTCCACCAAGTCCAGAGCCTCTCCAAAGTAGTCACGGAACTTGTCCTTCCTCATGTGATGCATATCAATCCATTTCACATCCACGAGGTATTCTCGCTTGTTCTTGATGACATCCAGATAGATGTTGGTGCATTGTTTGTTCCGAACAGCTCACAGCCTCCGACAAAGGAACGAGGGTTCACATACGGGTGAAGCTGCCTGAGACGGACGTACTCAGATGGGGTTATCTCATCCATGCCCTTAGAGGGCTCCTTGTGCTTGCTAGCTGAGGTCTTGATATTGCGCTTGGAGGCAGAAGAGCCCTCTGGTACTTCACCTGGGTTGCGCAGACGCTTGGAGCCAACAGTGTCACGACTGGGATTGGACCGGCGAGAGCCACCACCTGAGACACACACGCAAAACACCAACGAACGCGAAGAAGATCAATGCAAAGACCATGACAAAGCACAAGAAACACATAGAAAGTATACGAGAAAGTTGTCATGCAATAGATGTGAGCCACGGTAGAACTGCCAGTGCCTGCGGTACTAAAATATTAGTACCGCTCCAAAACGCGGTAGTACCGTGTGAGGTCACGGTAGTACCGTGGTTGGAGCGGAAGTAAAATTTTGCTACAGTGAGCGCGGTAGTACCGCTCCCGATGGGCGGTAGTACCGTACAAGCGGTAGTACCACGCCAGACGGGCGGTAGTACCGCGTCGCGTCAGATCCAAACGGCGGTTCGAATCTGAAAAGAACCGCGAAACAACGGCGGTGCTACGGTGATCAAATCTAGCGCAAGACACAAATACAAGTATAATTCCTACGCAATACTATGCTCCTTCATCCTACTCTTGCATAGATTAAGCCTAGGAATCTCAAGAACACACAAGTCTCCCCCAAAACCTAGAAACACCAAACACAAACAACAAGGAGAGGGAGTTGGGGAAAGACCTTGGTCCATAGCAAGAGCACGTGGTGGGGAACGATCCCACCGGACGGAATCACGGGAGGGTAGCCGGAGGAGGAGATCCGGCGACGAACGTCGGCTCCGTTCTTGAGCGAGGGAGAGAAAGAGGCGACGTGGGGGAAGAACTGCAAATGGGTATGGGGAGTTAGAACTCCCCCTGCCCGTCCTTATTCCCACGCACCCAAACCGGCGCGGTAGTATCACAGATCATCGCGTAGTACCGCTCGGGTGGAAGTACCGACCGAGGCAGAGTACCGCCACCCAGCAGCGAAGAAAAATTGCTGTCGTGGTAGTAATCTTGTCTCCCACAAGCGGTAGTTCCGTGGCTGGCTGTGGTAGTACCGTAGATGGCCGCGGTAGTACCGTGAACTCAAGACACAGCATGTTTCAACACGAGAAGAAAGCCTTTGCACGGAAACTTTTCACACACAGGAAACCACAAGAGCACGCACAAACCAGAGGCAGAAAGACAACAAGAAACCACCAAGCGACAAAACCTCTCGATGAGAGAGGGCGGTGGCCGAAGCCACCTATGTTTGAGTTAGATGGTATGGCACCGCGAAGAATTATCCTTGGGCCCATGACCAAAACTCGTCTTTGACGCACAAGTACCATAAAAAATGGCTAATGTGAAAGAGGTGATCGATTTATGCATAATGGGGGGGGGGGGAGGGAGAGTCCATTGAGAGAACAACACTCTCCCTATGTCCATGCCTACACCTAAACTAGACAACAAGTTGAGTGTGGTGGGTTCAAGTCACATTGCTCGAATCAATGATATTTAGCTCATGCCTTAACTCGCGAAATCTTGCTTCATCCAAGGGCTTCGTGAAAATATCTACAAGGTTATCATGAGTGTTGACATACTTGAGCTCGATCTCCCCTCGCCTAATGTGATCCCGGATGAAGTGATACCAAATCTCAATGTGCTTCGTCTTGAAGTGTTGCACCGGGTTGAGAGAATCTTGATGGCACTTTCATTATCACACCAAAGAGGCACTTTGTCACAAATGACACCGTACTCCTTTAAAGTTTGCCTCATCCATAGGAGTTGAGCACAACAACTACCGGTCGCCACATATTCCGCTTCGGTGGACGAGAGAGACACACAACTTTGCTTCTTGGAAGACCAACTTAGCAAAGAGCAACCAAGAAATTGGCACCCTCCAGAAGTGGACTTCCTATCCACTTTGTCTCCCGCCCAATCGGAATCCGTAAATCCTTCAAGCTTGAAGTTTGCCCCTCTTGGGTACCACAAGCCAAAGTTTGGGGTATGAGCCAAATATCGAAGATTCGCTGACCGCCACATAGTGACTTTCCTTGGTGCAGCTTGAAACCGTGCACACATCCCCACACTCAACATGATATCCGGTCTAGATGCACAAAGGTAAAGCAAGGAGCCAATCATGGAGCGATATACCTTTTGATCCACCGCTTTACCATTGGTATCAATGTCAAGTTGGCACTTGGTAGGCATTGGTGTAGTAGCCGGCTTGACATCACTTAGCTTGAATCTTTTAAGCATGTCTTGAGTGTATTTGGCTTGATTGATGAAGGTTCCTTCTCTTCTTTGTTTGATGTCAAAACCAAGGAAGAACTTCAACTCTCCCATCGAAGACATCTTGAACTTGGAGGTCATGAGAGCGGCAAATTCCTCATTGAAAGCTTTGTTAGGGGAACCAAAGATAATGTCATCAACATATAGTTGGCATACAAACAACTCCCCCTTGACCTTCTTAGTAAAAAGAGTGGGATCGATTTGTCCTACTTCAAATCCACGATCTTGTAGCAACTCGGTAAGGTGGTCATACCATGCACGTGGGGCTTGTTTAAGGCCATAGAGTGCCTTATCGAGTTGATACACATGATCCGGGAAGTAGGGGTCCTCGGACCCGGGGGGTTGCTTGACATAGACCAACTCATTAATAGGACCATTAAGAAAAGCACTTTTCACGTCCATTTGTTGCAAATTAAAGTTGTGATGGGAAGCATAAGCAATCAACAAACGAATGGATTCAAGACGAGCAACGGGAGCAAAGGTTTCACAGTAGTCGATACCCTCGACTTGGGAGTAGCCTTGTGCTACCAATCTTGCCTTATTGTCATGTAATGATGTTCCCATGAGCATCTTGCTTGTTCTTGAAGATCCACTTGGTTCCAATGACGTTGTGGTTCCCCAATGGTCTTGGCACCAATCTCCACACCTTGTTGTACTCGAAGTTGTTGAGTTCTTCGTGCATGGCATTGAGCCAATCCGAGTCTTTGAGCGCCTCATAGACCTTTTGGGGTTCAACACAAGAGACAAACGCGTGATGTTCACAATAGTTTGCCAATTGTCTACGAGTGGTTACCCCCTTTCTTAGGCTTCCAACTACGTTTTCCATGAGATGGCCTTGGGTGGTGAGCTTGGAAGCAATCTTCGCGGCACGACGCTCTAATTCCTCCTGGGTGTGAAAGGAGGAGGGTTAAATTGATCATCTTGAGCGTCGTCTTGAGCTTGTTCTTGATCATGAGCTTGCTCATGATCTTGAACTTGCTCGAGGGGGAGAACTTGACCTTGGGCATCATTTAGAGGTTCACCATCATCTTGAGGTTGATCTTTCCCTTGGTCTTGTTCACGAGGATGAGGGCCTTCACTTTGTTCTTTGGAAGCGTGTGGGTCTTGGGGAGGTGATGGCTCCACTTGAGTGGAGCATTGTCCTTCTCCTTCGGCCACAAGGGGTTCCTCAATGAGTAGGATTTGACCAATACCCATTCTTCTTATGGATTGGGGAGGAATTTCATCACCTACATCACAAGTACCACTTTGCTCCACTTGGGAGCCGTTATTTTAAATCAAACTCCACGCTACATCTCCTCAATGAGTCCGGTGGACTTGTTGAGAACATGGTAAGCATGAGAGTTTGTAGCATAACCAACAAATATGCCCTCATGAGCTCTAGCCTCAAATTTAGACAAACGAACACCTTTCTTGAGAATGAAACACTTACAACCGAACACCCAGAAGTACTTGAGGTTGGGCTTGTTGCCGGTGAGTATCTCATAAGGAGTCTTGTTCAAGCCTTTGCGAAGATAGAGCCGATTGGAAGCATGACATGCGGTGTTGATGGCTTCGTCCCAAAAGTTGTATGGAGACTTGAACTCCGCCATCATGGTCCTAGCCGCATCCATCAACGTCCGGTTCTTCCTCTCCGCAACACCATTTTGTTGAGGGGTGTATGGAGCAGCATATTGGTGCTTGATCCCCTCATCACTAAGAAATTCATCCAAGGTGTAGTTCTTGAACTCGGTGCCGTTGTCACTTCTGATTGTCAAGATCTTTGCATTATGTTGACGTTGAGCTTCATTTGCAAAGTCGATGACGGTTTGTTGAGTCTCACTCTTCCTCTTGAAGAAGTATACCCAAGTGTCTCTTGAATAATCATCCACAATTACCAAGCAATACTTTCTACCTCCAAGACTATCAAAAGATGGAGGCCCAAAGAGATCCATGTGAAGGAGATCCAAGGGTCTCTTCGAGTAGATGATGGTTGAGGGAGGGTGAGCCTTCTCATGAAGCTTTCCTTCAATACAAGCACTGTAAGCACGATCTTTGGCAAAACTAACATTTGTTAGTCCACGAACATGGTCCCCTGTCACATCCCTAGTTCTGGTATGCACTGAGCTAGCTAGTCATGTGTTGCATCATGTTTAAATTTCATGAAACTTGAAATGGGGATTGACTAAACCCTAGCACCAAATGAATTCAACTAGGGTCAAACTAAAATCTTTCTCATTGGGCTCAACATGCCCTCTAAAAATGTTCAACATTTCTGGTTTGAGGTGAAAGCATCTACCAAAAATGGTTTATATTTTTGCAGGACATATTGGGCTCAATTAAATCATACTCTATTTGCATTTGGGCATTTAAATGCTATTAAATATTTTAATGCTCAAATAATCATAAACTAAAATGTTTCTTGAGGATATATTCCCAACAGTGATCATGAGTAGTTTTATGATTTTTGAAAGAGTCTAAGTATTTTAATAAAGCCACGGTTACGTAAATAATAGAAAATGAATGTAAAATAAAACAGAGCAGAAAACCCACTGTCAGCTTACTGTCCAGCCTGGCTGCCCAAATTGGCAGCCCACCTGGCGGCCCACCCCACCACCGCCACCCCTCTGTTGTCTTCCTCCCAGCCAAGAGGCGGGGAGCATAGTCGCCAGCCCAGGCAGCTCTGCTTCCACCGCGACGCCTGACTCTTCCGAGAGCACCACGGAGATGCCACGACCTCCCCGCCTCTCTCCTCACTCTCTCCCGAGCTCTCTCCCTCCTCCGCTCTCTCTCCTCTCATGGCCGAGCGCAAGTGGTCGCCATCGACGCTGTTCGCCATGAGCCACGCCACCGCCCGCCGCCGACGCCTCAGAAGCTCCGCCTCGCCTTCATCTTCACCTGCATTTAAAGGCGCCTGAAGCCCCTGGTTGTCGCTAGCTCGCCCGACGCCGTGGAGCCACACGGCAAAACACGCGACCGCAGGAGGCCCGCAACGCCGCCACCACCGTCATCTTCAACCTCGACCGCCGCCATCTTCGTCAAATTAAATCGACCCGGACCGTCCCGACCTCGACGAGCGTCCCTCGTCATCACCGTGAGCCACCGACCTTCTCCCTAACTTAGCATGCTCGCCCCATGCCGAAGCGCCGCCCCCACGAGCACCGGCCGCCGTCCGCCATGGCCGGCAAGTTCAAGGCCTCGAGCTCTACCGCCGCAGCTGAGCACATCAACGCACTCGGTCGCTTGCGAGATCCCAAAACACCCAACCGCCGCTCCTCCAAAGGCCTTGTGGCGTCGTTTTGGTCGACGCTCGAACTCCGGCAGCCGCCGCTGGCTCCACCCGGCGAGCTCCGGCCACTCCACGCCTCCCGTTGGTCCCTCAGAGCGCGCTGGCTTGGCTACCTCTGGTGCCCTCAACAAGATCAACCCGCCGCCTCGGGCGCAACTCCGACGGACGCCGCCGTGGATTGAGGTCGTCGCCGCCTAACTCCGCCACGCCGATGTGGCACACTTAATTAGCGGCTAAACGCCACGCTAACCAACCCCTAGGCCACCACCACCACTAGATGCGCGGAGCAAGGGCTCTCCATCGAGCCCAAGCACGGCCTCGCCTGCGTGCTCGTTGCGTGAGCCGACGGCCGCCACTGCCTCGGGCCTCGCCGGCGGCTAGACGCCGCGGGTTCGACCACGACCGCTGACTTGCGGGCCCAGGTTTACCCTCGGTCGCCGACGTGTGGCCTGTGCCCTGCTTAATTCTGTTAGTTTAGTTAGTGCTAATTAACTCGCTAACCCACCGACCGGTCGACATGTGGGCCCGACCCTGGCGACATTTTAGTTAGTGTTAGCTTAGGGCTAATTAACTCCGTTAATTAACTAAGACAACGACGATGGGCCCCATGGTCGGGTTTGACCTGGAGGCGCCCGATTGACCTGCTGACGTCATGATGATGTCAGTCGATCACGAGAATTTATTTTACGGATTTATTTTTATATAAGAAATTCGTAAAATAACCAAAACTTCTAAAATTCATAGAAATTCAACCGTAACTCCAAATGAAATAAATTATATATGAAAAATTATCAGAAAAATACAATCTATCCATCTGCACTGGTTTCATGCATGATAGAGCCACCTAACCTTGCTGTTTAGATGAAACATGATAATGCACTTATATGAGTTCATAGCTTAGGCTTATATTTGAATCTTTGATTCAAATAAGATCAAACCACTCTGGTTTTAGTTGCATTAGCTCAATCAACAGCATATTGCCATGACATATTCATGCATCATATTTGTTGCATTGCATTGATTGTGTCCCTCTTTGTTTGCCGGTAATTGTCCCCTCTCCATAGACATGGTTCCGACGACGAGTTCGATGACACCGATGAAGAACTATATTATCTTCAGAAGTGCCAGGCAAGCAAAACCCCTTGTTCATTCCGATACAATCCTACTCTCTCGCTCCTGCTCTATTTTACTGCATTAGGACAACAACGATTCATCTCACTTGTCATGTAGTGAACCCCTTTATCCTTTGCATGACCCGTCATTCCACAAGAATAGATGAAACCCACTAGCATGAGTAGGAGTTGTTTGAGCCCTGTTGTGCCTACTCATTCATGCTTGTTTGTCATGCCTGCCATCGCTTAGAGTTGAGTCGGGTCCGATTCATCGAGGATGAATCGAGGTGTGTGAACATGTCCCTTGTGTGTGAGCTAAGTGTGTGAACACGATTTGGTAAAGGTAGCGGTGAGAGGCCATGTAGGAGTACATGGTGGGTTGTCTCATTGCAGCCGCCCTCGGGAGCTGAGTTCTGTGTTTGTGATCCATGATTCAGCTACTACCACGCATTGGGCCCGAAACCAATGGACCTCTCGGCTTCTTAATCACCCTTGTCCTCTGTCCTGGGAGTTGCAAGTAGTTTCGTGTTTGTAGTATTTGGAGGCCGGCGCAGCGCTGACCGTAGGGGTGGGCTGTGATGCGGTAGGCACGTGGCACGTGTACCGGCGCCTGCTTGGTGTCTCGGGAACCCTGCTCACATCGCTTGGGGTGTGAGCGAAACTTCGCGGAACTCCTCATAGATGGAACCCAAATAGGCAATAAACCGGACTAGGGACTTGAGTGTTTAGGTAGGTCGTGGCCGACACCCACGCTGGGCTTCCGCTGAAGGTTGCCGAGTACATGTCGTGAAAACGCGGTAAGTGGTGAGAGCGTGTGAAGAAGTACACCCTGCAGGTTAACATCATCTATTCAATAGCCGTGTCCATGAAAAGGACTTCAGGTTGCTGTGCAGTTCATAGACAAGTGAAAGTGGATACACGCTTGCCTATTTTATGTTTTTGCAGAGAGACTTGGCCTCGCTAGTAGTTCCACGTGGACTTCGACGCTTAGCTTGTTACCTCACCATTTAACTTGTGCCCTCGGCAGATCTCGTAGATAGTCGCTTCTAAGCCTTTTTCATTTGTAGATGTCTCGTACTCGGACATATTAGCTTCCGCTTGTGCTTTGATTTGTATGTTTCAATGTTGGGTCATGAGACCCCTGTTTGTAATATCTCGCTCCTCGGAGCCTAATGAATAAATACTTGAGTCGAGAGTCTTGTTGTGATGCCATGTTGTATTTGCACATATCGAGCATATTGTGTGTATGTTATTGAAATGCTTGGTATGTGTGGGATCCGACTATCTAGTTGTTTATCTTTAGTAGCCTATCATACCGGAAATGTCTCCTAGTGTTTCCATCGAGCCATGGTAGCTTGCTACCGCTCCGAACGCTTAGGCTGGCCGGCATGTGTCCTTCTTCGTTCTCAGGTCTACATCCTTCGGGAAATGTCGCGATGAATTCCAGAGTCCGTTAGCCCCTTCTACAGCCGGTTCACCGGAGTCTCGCTAGCCCAAATGCTACAGCACCGATTCACTCACGATGACCGACACGCTCGATGTCGGGTCATGGATGCTGTCCTCGTAAGTTTGTGCCACTTTGGGTTTACGACTAGCCATGTCACCGGGCTCCTTATCATATGGATGCTAGCGACACTATCATATACGTGTGCCAAAAGGCATAAACGGTCCCGGCAAAGGTAAGGCGACACCTGGGAATACCGTGCGTGAGGCCGCAAAGTGATATGAGGTGTTACATGCTAGATCGATGTGGCATTGAGTCGGGTCCCGGCGACTTTGGTATCGAGCTTGACTACCAGAGGATTACCAAGCCAAAGCGGTCAAAGTTGAGTCTAGAAATGCTTTAGTTATATGTAAGGGAATTGATTGTGGGATGGAACGTAAGGCTCTTTTACTCCTTATACCTCATGGCCTTCTGATCTGAGTCAACCTCTTCTTTTCTACGGGGCTTAAGAACTAGGCCTTCTCATCTATCTATTAGGATGACGTGTTACTAATCCATAGACTTATAGAATTGTTAGTTTCAAATCTCAGCTCAGTTTTACTACTTCCGTATGTTCATAATCTGCTGATCTCAAACCTTGATATTGTGCTTCTGAGTGGCTACGCCACCATTTTTGTAGCATGTCTCCAAACTTTTGAGCATTTACAGCCGTTATGCTGTCCGAGTCATCCCAGGTTCCTAAACAATCTGATGCACTTGCAAATCCTTTCCCTCTGGTTTTGATGTTCCTCTGGGCTAGGTTAATCACACTAAATGCTGAGTTGAGGTATTCTATTGCCTCGACATATATGTTGGAATTATTATTATGACCCTAGGTGTCTTAGGGGATCATCTAGTAATCTAGCCATGATTTGTATCCCAGTGTGATGACTCTGGCCTTTATTCCCGAAGCATCCCGTGATGCAATTTAGTTAGTAGGTATTCTACTCCTGGGTTCTTGACCCAAGATTCACTCCTCTTACCTCGTGTTGATAGTGTTTGCTCGTTCCTTTAGGTTATTAGTAACCTTTGCATTAGTCCTCGAGGTCCGTGGTATTTCCTTCTTCCAAATACTATGAACCACTTATGGCAGAAGTTTGTTGGATCAAAAGATCACAACAAGAGTGCTCTTGAGGAGTTCTCCATTCATAATTGTGACTCTGCCAGTTCTACCTTTCTGCATGGGTTATCCGGAAGAAAAACGTTGAACCTGGTTCGACATACTAATCTATGCATCCACAACTCAGAAAATTATATGTTCCTTTGAGTTGTCTCTCTTTAATTGTATTCCGACCCTCGTCTATCAATTGCTAGTCAGGAGTAATTGTGCATCTGTTTATCGATGCTTATTATTCTTGTGGTCCGTCGAGCCATTCTAATCTGGAATGACTAGGAGAAACGAACTCCAGTACCTTGTCCATTTCTAGGATTGGGTCAAAGCAACAGATTCGCAGATCAAATTGCTAATCTAGCTTTTGCTCTGTTCTACCTTGGAGTATTACCATCTTTATATCAAGAATGTCATCGGAATTGCACACCATCCTATGAACTCTTGATACAGTGATACTCCTCGCCATCATTACTCATTCCTCGGTTTCCTTGTTATTGTAACCAGAATGCTGACAAGTGAACCGTGATGTGTGAAATCTATACTCCTAGCAACTCAGTTGCTTAGTAGTTAAGGGACAATAACCTCACTCTTAGCATGTTGATTTTTAATCATCACCCTAAGTATGATTGTGCTACCTAGTCCTTATTTCTGGTGCACTCCTCGATCAATGAGTTAGGATTATTCAATTCCTCGCTTATTTGATCATATCGTCCTGCCCTGAAAAGCAAGATTGTTCTCGAGCTTAGTAACATATCGGTGGTTCGTGATTTTACAATGTCTTCTAAGTATCACCAGTCGCCACCGACCGCTATGTTGAGTTCGTGATCAAGTTGGTTCCTTGTAACCACCCCCTTCTCCAAGAATCTGTGTTGGATACCCCTGAGCTAGTTGGTTAAGCTAAACAACAACTTGGAGAGTTGGAAGATAAAAGCTTGTCTGACTTGGTTCATGTTAAGGGATATCTTGTGTGTGTGTTGAAGAAAGATGATATCTTCATCAATTGATCCTCGAGACCAGTTGTGGGAGCTATTGTCTTGCCAAAACTTTGATTTGAGTATGGGCTATTCTCAAATCAAATCAGAACCAACGATGTTCGCAATGTTGTCTTACTCGTGGATTTACCTCGAGCATACACCATTATGTCTTTAGGGTCTGACCAATACTATCACCTTGTTAACATAGTTATGGAATTCCATCTCCATGGGAATCTGGATGAATTGTTGTTGAGCCCATCGACAACATCCTTATCTTCTCCTTAATCTTGTTGAACATTAAGCTAGTATTGGAAACTTTTGAAAGCATTTATTCATGCTAGCTCATGAAGCATATGTTCGGATGTAAGAAGTGACTTCCTCTCGTTCATGTGCATTTGATGCAAGTTGCCGCCGTGGATTCGAGAAAGACAATGTTGCTTCCTTTGGAATCATCCCAAGTCATTCATGCATACGCGAAGTATTCGTGGTTCAAGACTTGCAACCTTCATTCTATATGTATTCCTAGCACACCAAGCCACCGATTGATTTGTTCAAGAAAAGAAGTCTAGCGCCAGAAGACTTCAAATCCTTGATGATGGATCCTAACCTAAACTCGATAGTGTTTCGTTATAAGACTACTACGTGATCATCTTGTCTTGGACAGCTTGTTCACGTGTTTGTAGCGTAACCAACTCATGTTTTGGAGCTTGCTATCGTAGTCATTGCCGAGAATCTCGCAACGTCATCTCGCCGGTTTGTGTTGCAAACTTTCTTTTTCTTTCTAAACTTGAAAAGTCTAGAATATCCTCGACACCAACCAGATCTGAATCTCGTGCAGATCTCGATGGTTGGAACGCTTCCCAAGAATTATAATATTGGTCTCTCTCAGAATCGGTAAAGTGAATGTCGTGGCCAACACACCCAGCCGAAGACCTGTTATTGTAATATCCTCGATTGAAGAAGTTGGCCACCTCTCCATAAGGACTTCATAGGAATTATTCCCTATTCGTGTGCCTTATGATTTTTGTGCTCCCGAAGTCCGCCCTGTTACTTGATGTTCTAGATATCAAACCATATCTATGAATGGGATACGCTAGCGCATCAAGGAGAACATTAGAAGCGGAGTGCTAAATGTCTCTCGGTCAATCATCCAGATTTTGTTCCCTTGGTCTCGCTAAGGTGAAATCTGAGAAAGTGTTGTCTTTCTTTGCATCTGCATCATCCATCACCATTCATCATGGTAGTATGTTGTGTTACTAGGATCCTTGACACGGATGTTGGTAAAACCTTGATGAATATGGAAATACTCAAGTTCTTGAGAGCACGCGTAAGTGCTAGGTTTTATCGTCGGCATTAATTGCATAGTGCTCTCAGTTTCCTTGGTTATGCTATAACCATTCCAATAGTGGAATCACTCTCTGCTGTTGGGTTTCTCCCGCCACTAGAATCATTCCCAAAGATTTGTGTTTTGTTCCCAGCTTGCACCGTCATTATGCCATCCTATCTTAGGTCCCATCCATTTCCGATGATAAGCAAAAATCATCCTTGTGTTGTCTTCAACAAGGTAATCCACATCATCCATTCTGGCCCGAAAATGTCATTCTTTCGGACTCCTTCAAATGATCGATTACGATTTGCCTTAAGTTGGTATAAAGATTTCAATGATCTTTGAATCAAAGGTAATTCTTTTTGCCACTTAAGGGGATATATCTACGAATTGCCTTCCTCTAAAATGTCTCGCTGTGGTATCATGGCAACTCAAACTCTCGCTACGTTGACAACCGTTCACCACCCTCTTAGGTGTGGAATTGTTGTCTACCTAGTGAACCCTCGTCATCTGTTCCACTCCATTCCTCTAGACATATGCTTTGTATCTCAGCTCAAGAGATGATCTACATCTCATTCCGTGAGTTGATCTTGTGATCATTAAAATGATCCATCCTTGTAGAGTGTTTCTGTCCTCGTGTTGGATGAAGATCTCAAAAGCAAGACGTCAAGATCAAATGGAACACTGAATCAGCATCCTCGAGAAGGACATCTGGATCGTGAAGATCGTGTTAGCTTGTACCCCTCTGCCTTCTTACCTCACGTCCTGAATCTCGGGACGAGATTCTTGTTTAGTGGGGGTGAGCTGTCACATCCCTAGTTCTGGTATGCACTGAGCTAGCTAGTCATGTGTTGCATCATGTTTAAATTTCATGAAACTTGAAATGGGGATTGACTAAACCCTAGCACCAAATGAATTCAACTAGGGTCAAACTAAAATCTTTCTCATTGGGCTCAACATGCCCTCTAAAAATGTTCAACATTTCTGGTTTGAGGTGAAAGCATCTACCAAAAATGGTTTATATTTTTGCAGACATATTGGGCTCAATTAAATCATACTCTATTTGCATTTGGGCATTTAAATGCTATTAAATATTTTAATGCTCAAATAATCATAAACTAAAATGTTTATCAGAGGATATATTCCCAACAAGGATCATGAGTAGTTTTATGATTTTTGAAAGAGTCTAAGTATTTTAATAAAGCCCCAAGTTACGTAAATAATAGAAAATGTAATGTAAAATAAAACAGAGCGTAAAACCCACTGTCAGCTTACTCCTGTCCAGCCTGGCCGCCCAATTGGCAGCCCACCTGGCGGCCCAGCCCACCACCGCCACCCTCTGTCTGCCTTCCTCCCAGCCAAGAGGGAGGCGTGGTCGCCAGGCTGGCCAGCTCCTGCTTCCACCGCGACGCCTCGACTCTTCGAGAGCGCCACGAGATGCCACGACCTCCCCGCCTCTCTCCTCACTCTCTCCCGAGCTCTCTCCTCCTCGCTCTCTCTCCTCTCATGGCCGAGCGCAGCGGTCGCCATCGACGCTGTTCGCCAGGCCACACCACCGCTTCGCCCGCCGACGCCAGAGCTCCGCCCGCCTCCCTCTTCATCCTCACCTGCATTTAAAGGCGCCGAAGCCCCGGTTGTCGCTAGCTCGCCCGACGCCGTGGAGCCACACGGCAAAACACGCGACCGCAGGAGGCCCGCAACGCCGCTACCACCGCTATCTTCAACCTCGACCGCCGCCATCTTCGCAAATTGCCGGCTTCGACCGTCCTCGACCTCGACGAAGCGCCCCTCGCATCACCGTGAGCCACCGACCTTCTCCCTAACTTAGCATGCTCGCCCCATGCCGTAGCGCCGCCCCCACGAAGCACCGGCCGCCGTCCGCCATGGCCGGCAAGTTCAAGGCCCCGAGCTCTACCGCCGCAGCCGAAGCACATCAACGCACTCGGCGCTTGCAGATCCCAAAACACCCAACCGCCGCTCCTCCAAAGGTTTTGTGGCGCTGCTTGGTCGATGCTCGAACTCCGGCAGCCGCCGCTGGCTCCACCCCGGCGAAGCCCGCCACTCCACGCCCCGCTGGTCCTCAGAGCGCTGCTGGCTTGGCTACCTCCGTGCCCTCGGCGATCAACCTGCCGCTCGGGCGCAACTCCGACGGACGCCGCCGCGGATTGAGGTCGTCGCCGGCCTAACTCCGGCCACGCCGACGTGGCACACTTAATTAGCGGCTAAACACCACGCTAACCAACCCCCTAGGCCACCACCACCACTAGATGCGCGGGAGCAAGGGCTCTCCAACGAGCCCAAGCACGGCCTCGCCTGCGTCTCTCGCTGCAGAGTTCCGACGGTCCGCAACTGCCTCGGGCCTCGGCCGCGGCTAGACGCCGGCGGTTCGACTCACGACCGCTGACTTGCGGCCTGTGTTTACCTCGGTCGCTGGACGCAGGGGCCTGTGCCCCTCGCTTAATTATCTGTTAGTTTAGTTAGTGCTAATTAACCCGCTAACCCACCGACCGGCCGACATGTGGGCCCACCGCCGACATTTTAGTTAGTGTTAGCTTAGGGCTAATTAACTCCGCTAATTAACTAAGACATCGACGATGGGCCCCACTGGTCAGTTTGACCTGGAGGCGCCAGCTGACCTGCCGACGCCATGATGATGTCAGTCGACAAAGAATTTATTTTCTGGATTTATTTTTATATAAGAAATTCCAGAAAATAACCAAAACTTCTAAAATTCATAGAAATTCAACCGTAACTCCAAATGAAATAAATTATATATGAAAAATTATCAGAAAAATACAATCTATCCATCTGCACTGGTTTCATGCATGATAGAGCCACCTAACCTTGCTGTTTAGATGAAACATGATAATGCACTTATATGAGTTCATAGCTTAGGCTTATATTTGAATCTTTGATTCAAATAAGATCAAACCACTCTGGTTTTAGTTGCATTAGCTCAATCAACAGCATATTGCCATGACATATTCATGCATCATATTTGTTGCATTGCATTGATTGTGTCCCTCTTTGTTTGCCGGTAATTGTCCCCTCTCCATAGACATGGTTCCGACGACGAGTTCGATGACACCGATGAAGAACTATATTATCTTCAGAAGTGCCAGGCAAGCAAAAACCCCTTGTTCATTCCGATACAATCCTACTCTCTCGCTCTCGCTCTATTTTATTGCATTAGGACAACAACGATTCATCTCATTACTTGTCATGTAGCTGAACCCCTTTATCCTTTGCATGACCTGTCATTCCACAAGAATAGATGAAACCCACTAGCATGAGTAGGAGTTGTTTGAGCCTCACAGCCTACTCATTCATGCTTGTTTGTCATGCCTGCCATCGCTTAGAGTTGAGTCGGGTCCGATTCATCGAGGATGAATCAGAGGTGTGTGAACATGTCCCACTGTGTGTGAGCTAAGTGTGTGAACACGATTTGGTAAAGGTAGCGGTGAGAGGCCATGTAGGAGTACATGGTGGGTTGTCTCATTGCAGCCGCCCTCCCGAGCTGAGTTCGTGTTTGTGATCCATGATTCAGCTACTACCACGCATTGGGCCTCGAAACCAATGGACCCTCTCGCTTCTTAATCACCCTTGTCCTCTGTCCGTGAGTTGCAAGTAGTTTCGTGTTTGTAGTATGTTGGAGGCCAGGCGCAGGCTGACCGTAGGGGTGGGCTGTGATGCGGTAGGCACGTGGCACGTGTACGGGCGCCTGCTTGGTGTCTCGGGAACCCTGCTCACATCGCTTGGGGCTGTGAGCGAAACTTCGCCGAACTCCTCATAGATGGAACCCAAATAGGCGATAAACCCGACTAGGGACTTGAGTGTTTAGGTAGGTCGTGGCCGACACCCACGCTGGGCTTCCGCTGAAGGTTGCCGAGTACATGTCGTGAAAACGGCGTAAGTGGTGAGAGCGTGTGAAGAAGTACACCCCGCAGGTTAACATCATCTATTCAATAGCCGTGTCCATGAAAAGGACTTCAGGTTGCCTGCAGTTCATAGACAAGTGAAAGTGGATACTCTAAAATACGCAAGATAAGCGTGAGTGCTATGGATGGCGTTCTCGAGGGAGACGGAGCGATCCATAGTGGTGTATTGATATGGTGAATATGTGGACTCGTAGCGCCACCTCAAAAGAGTTACTTGCAATGTAGTTTAGGATAGCCACCGAGTCAAAGCTGGCTTGTCGTTAAACTCCACCATCCCTTGTTGATAATGATGCATATGTAGTTAGTTCGATGTAAGTCTTGTTGGGTACATTTGTACTCACGCTTGCCTATTTTATGTTTTTGCAGAGAGACTTTGGCCTCGCTAGTAGTTCCACGTGGACTTCGACGCTTAGCTTGTTACCTCACCATTTAACTTGTGCCCTCGGCAGATCTCGGTAGATAGTCGCTTCTAAGCCTTTTTCATTTGTAGATGTCGTACTCGGATATATTAGCTTCCGCTTGTGCTTTGATTTGTATGTTTCAATGTTGGGTCATGAGACCCTGTTTGTAATATCTCGCTCCTCGAGCCTAATGAATAAATACTTGAGTCGAGAGTCTTGTTGTGATGCCATGTTGTATTTGCACATATCGAGCATATTGTGTGTATGTTATTGAAATGCTTGGTATGTGTGGGATCCGACTATCTAGTTGTTTATCTTTAGTAGCCTCTCTTACCGGAAATGTCTCCTAGTGTTTCCATCGAGCCATGGTAGCTTGCTACCGCTCCGAACGCTTAGGCTGGCCGGCATGTGTCCTTCTTCGCTCTCGTGTTCCGTTCTTCGGGAAATGTCACGCGATGAATTCCGAGTCCCGTTAGCTCGCCATGCCCGGTTCACCGAGTCCTCGCTAGCCCAGTGCTACACCGATTCACTCACTGATGACCGACACGCTCGATGTTGGGTCATGGATGCTCGTCTCGTAAGTTTGTGCCACTTTGGGTTTACGACTAGCCATGTCAGCCCGGCCCTTATCATATGGATGCTAGCGACATCATCATATACGTGTGCCAAAAGGCTAAACGGTCCCGGCAAAGGTAAGGCGACACCCGTGGGAATACCGTGCGTGAGGCCGCAAAGTGATATGAGGTGTTACATGCTAGATCGATGTGGCATTGAGTCGGGGTCCTGACATCCCCCTTGAGAAGACTTTGCAAAGATCTCATATTGACGTGGGCTAAACGGCGATGCCAAAGCCATCCCACGTCAACTTTAGCCATTAGGCATGTCGCGGTCTTAGTGGGTCGCTCCGAAAAGTTAATCACATAGAGACCGTTCTCGACATGCCCAACAAAGGCTACTTTAAGAGTCTTGCTCCACAAGAGGGCCACGGTATCAATGTCAAAGAAAGTATCAAAACCCATGAGTGCAAGTTGACGAACGGAAAGCAAATTGTATGCAAGGGACTCAACAAGCATGACTTTCTCAATCGTTAGATCATGAGAAATGACAACCTTGCCGAGACCCAATACCTTAGAATGTGATGCATCACCCCACTCGACATTGGTGGGCATAGATGGAATCTCTTGCACGTCCACCACCAAGTCCTTGCTCCCGGTCATATGATTTGTTGCTCCACTATCGAGCAACCATGATCCCCCACCGGAAGCAAACACCTACAAGAGATCAATGATTGGTTTTAGGTACCCATTTAGTAATGGGTCCTTTGATGTTAGTAGCAAGGGTCTTGGGAACCCAAATAGACCATTCAATGTACTCATAAGGAGAACCAACAAATTTAGCATAAACATGTCCATCACTAGCACGACACAACACATATGACGGGTTAAAGTCGCCGGCTTTGTTTGAGGAAATGCTTTTGCCCTTTTGGACGTCAACTCCCTTCACTTTTTCCTTCTTCTCCTTAGGAGCACCCTCTCCCTCTTTCACAAACGTTTGCTTGAGAGGAGGAGGACGTTTGGTCTTGTTGTTCTTCTTCTTCTTGCTCTTGGACTTGGGTGCAAACCCAATTCCTTCCTTGGCTACAACTTCCTTTTGATTGCTCAAAAGGTCGTTGAGGTTCTTCTCACCTTGAATGCATGTCACAAGGCCTTTCTCAAGTTGATCCTTCAACTTGGCATTCTCCTCCACAAGATGCACATGCTCACAACACGGGTTAGTAGCACATGCATTATCAATTAATACCATATGAGGAAAGGTGGCCTTTTCCTTGATTAGCTTAACTTGGAGTTGAGCATGAGACTCCTTGAGGTTAGCGTGAGCACCCTTCAAGACCTTGTGGGCCTTGTCAAGTATCTCAAACTCCTCTTTGAGTCTAGCATGATCAACCCCAAGTTTAGCCTTCTCTGAAGTTAGCACACGAGACACGACAAGAGCATGATCAAGATCTTTCTTTAACTTAGCATGGTCATCATTGTGTGACTCCTCAAAAGTCAAATGATGCACATGCTCTTCCTCGAGAGCATTAGAGAGATCCGATATCTCATCGGCATAGTCACGACTATGACCCTCCATCTTAGAGATGGTTTCTTCGTGAGCCTCGATCATGTCATTGGCCTCACCAAGTTGTTCCAAGAGAGCAACAAAGTGCTTCTTGGACTTACCCTTGAGCTTACTCATAAAAGACTCAAATTCATTCACTTCCTCATTAGACTCAACATGTTCATCAATGCAATCCTCCAAGGAGGAATTAGTAATGATGGTGGTGGTGATGTTGGGGGTTACCTTGTTTGAAGCTTTAGCCATGAGGCACTTGGCGGTGATGTTTTCATTGGGTGAATCAAAGAGAGACACCGAGGGAGTAGTAATAATGGCAACGGATGCCATGGCCATTGCTTCTCCACTTTCATCATCATCGTCATCCTCTTGGTATTCTTCTTGAACCACCAACCCACGAGTTGGAGTCTTCTTGGCGAAGTTGTTCTTGTTGGGGAAGGACTTGGCTTTGTCTTTTCGAATGAATTTGCCACCATTGTCTTCCCTCTTCTCGTAAGGACAACCCGCAATGAAATGGCTCACATTGCCACAGTTGAAGCAAGTTCTAACTCGTTGCTTGCCCTTTACGCCACTTGAGTTATTCTTGTTGAAGTTGGGTCTTGTATTCTTCTTGCTCCAAAATTGTCTTGAAGCAAGGGCCATGTGCTCATGATAATCATACTTGGTGTCTTCGGGATTGCTCTCCTCATCTTCCACTTCTTCCTCTTCTTCCATGATGACCTTGGCCTTCAAAGCAAGGTTGGGCTTCTTTGCCCTTTGAGAACGGAGCACCGCATTATCGGCGGTCTTGTCCAAGATGCTCATTGCAACATACTCATCCAACACTTCACTTGAGGTCATGGAGTGGAAGTCCGGTCTTTGACGAATGACGGAGGACATGGCCTTGTTGTAGGGCATCATGGCCTTGAGGAACTTGCGCTTGATCCGATTTTCATCCGTGTCCTTGCTTCCATGATCTCAGAGTGAGACCGCGAGTTTGGTCACTCTTCGAAAGAGCTCACGAGGTTCTTCATCTTCTTTCATTGCAAACTCATCGGCTTCATCTTGCACCACTTCATAGTTGGAGCATTGAATGCTAGCACTTCCTCGATAGAGAGACTCAACACATTTCCATGCTTCTTTAGCCATGGCATGAGGTCGAAGATGAGGGAGATCTTTGGGAAGGATTGCATCTTGGATGATGAAGAGAGCACTCTCATTGAATTGATTGTCCACGGCTTCTCGAGGGGTGAAGTTGCTTGGGTCATGAGGATAGAAACCTTCTTCAATGATTCTCCAAAGGTTAGTGTTCACATGTTTTAAATGACGCTTGAAGCGACAAACCCAAGAATCCAAATCTTCATGTTTCTCATATTTAGGAGGAGGACCGGCATGATTCAAATGCGTGGAGGGGATCAGCCCTCCATAAATTGGGGGTTCCACATGGGCAAAGATGCCGGTGCCATTTCTACCACTATTAGAAGGACTCTTTTCACTGTTAGCTTCCTCCTTGCCGGAGGTAGCATCCGTCACCTTGTTAGTGGGATCACCCACTTTCATAGGCGAGGTAGATCGTTTGAGTCCTTTTAGGAATTTCTTAAACATGTCCTTGACCTCGGTCGTCATGGAGGTTTTCAATGTTTCCAAAGCCACATTGAATAACTCATGTGAGATCGAGTTACCCCCATCTCCTGTAGATGATATCAGATTCGCACCGGAGTGCTCTCCCACATCATCTACGACATCAACCATACTCTTCGGATGGTAAAGTCCTTAAAAAGAGATGAGGCTCTGATACCAATTGAAAGGATCGATATGGTTGACTAGAGGGGGGGGGGTGAATAGGCAACTAACAATTTTTAAGATTTTCTTTACCAAATTAAACTTTGCAACAAAATAGGTTGTCTAGATGTGCAACTAAGTGAGCAACCTATATGATGCAATAACAACAAGCACATAAGCAAGCAAGGGATACAACACAAGTAGGCTTGCAAATTAAAGGCACGAAATAACCAAGAGTGGAGCCGGTGGAGACGAGGATGTGTTACCGAAGTTCCTTCCTTTTAATGGGAAGTACGTCTCTGTTAGAGCGGTGTGGAGGCACAATGCTCTAGGGCCAATGTATTCTCCTCACGCCCTCACACAATGCGAGATGCCGTGATTCCACTATTGGTGCCCTTGAAGGCGGCGACCGAACCTTTACAAACAAGGTTGGGGCAATTTCCACAACAATTGGAGGCTCCCAACAACACCACGAAACTTCACCACAATGGAGTATGGCTTCGAGGTGACCTCAACCATCTAGGGTGCTCAAACACCCAAGAGTAACAAGATCCGCAAAGGATAAGTGGGGGGAATCGAATATCTCTTGGTGGAAGTGTAGATCGGGCCCTTGTCACCCAATCCCGAGCAAATCAACAAGTTTGATTGGCTAGGGAGAGAGATCGGGCGAAAATGGAGCTTAGAGCAACAATGGAGCTTAGAGGTGGAAGAGGTGGTCAACTAGAGGTAGAAGACGCCCCTTATATAGTCATGGGAAATATCCAACCGTTATCCACATGTTCAGCTCACGACACGCGGTACTACCGCTCTGTGGGCGCGGTACTACCGCGAAGGTCACATGGGTACTACCGTGGCGGACCACGGTACTTCCGCGATAGCAAGAGAGGCCGGGCTTGCTCGATTAGGGTGCAAGATTATCGCTATGCTGCATTATCGCTTCCCTTGCGGTACTACCGCAAGGCAGAAAGCTATTGCTTACGAAGAGCGCGGATGAAATAAATTACATCCGTGCCTACTTCCGCTGAAAATGAGGTAGTGCAAAAATCCGACGCGGTACTACCGTGCATGAGGCGCAGTACTACTGTTGAGGCGCGAATGTAAAAAATTACATCTGCTCCTACTACCGTGACGCCGCGGTACTAGGTAGGAGGGCCACGCAGTATTACGACTCTCGGGAGCAAGATTACCGTGGGCTCTCAAGGTACTACTGCTACCGACGAGCGATATTACCGTGGGGGCGCAGATGTAAAATTACATCCGCCTTACTACCGATCGAGCGGCACTAGGCCCGGGAGCCACGGTACTAAGGCTCCAGAGGAGCGGTACTATCGGACCACATCGGTATTATCGCTTTGGTACTTGCGGTACTACCGCAAGTACAAGAAGAGTCGCCGATTTTGGCACAACTAGTATAACTAAGAGATGCTCCAAAGTGCAAGGAAAGGTAGGACAATTGTACGTATTGATTCCACCCAAACCTTTCCGACGCGGACCCCCTCTTAATAGTACGGCTCTCCTACGACTCAAATCCACCAAAGAGAAACGTAGAACAACGCCAACTTCAATAGACTCCGAGGGGCACCGAATCGTCTCGTGCCTAGTGATGAAGTATCTGAGAAACTCAAGGCACACGATTAGTCCGCAAAAGCATTGTCATCAATCACCAAAACACCTAAGGGATAAATATGCCCTTACATCCGGTGAACCGGGCTGTAGCGGACTACTATGGCTCTTGAAAGCACAAGACTACATTTCCCCATAAGAGAGGCTACCAAGGATAAACAACTAGGTTGTCGGATCCCACACATACCAAGCATTTCAATCATACACACAATATGCTCGATATGTGTAAATACAACATGGCATCACAACAAAACTCTACGACTTAAGGTATTTATTCATTAGGCTCCGAGGAGCGAGATATTACAAACATGGGTCTCATGACCCAACATTCAGAGCATACAAGTCAAAGCACATGCGGAAGCTTAACATGTCTGAGTACAAACATCTACAAATGGAAAAGGCTGAGAAGCCTGACTATCTACCAGATCCTGCCTAGGGCACAAGATCGTAGCTGAGGTATCAAGCTAAACGTCGAAGTCCACATGGAACTACTAGCGAGACTGACGTCTCTCTGCAAAACATAAAATAGGCAAACGTGAGTACAAATGTACCCAGCAAGAGTTACATCAGAACTAGCTACATATGCATCAGTATCAACAAAGGGGGTGGTGGAGCTTGACTGCAGCAAGTCAGCTTTGACTCAGTGGTTATCCTAAACTATGACGCCAAGTAACTCTTTTGAGGTGGCGCACACGAGTCCACATATTCACCATATCAATACACCACTATGGATCCGCTCCGTCTCCCCACGAGAAGGCCATCCATAGCACTCACGCTTATCTTGCTAGTTTTAGAGTATCCACTTTCACTTGTCTATGAACTGTATAGGCAACCCAGAAGTCCTTTATCGCGGACACGGCTATTCGAATAGATCATTTATAACCCTGTAGGGGTGTACTTCTTCACACACGCTCTCGCCACTTACCACCATGTACATGTCGTGTATCTCGGCAACCTTCAAGCTTAAAGTTGGCGAGGAGTCGGCCATGACCTGACTAATCACACAAGTCCCTAGTCCAGGTTTATCGCCTATTCGGCTTCCATCCGCAAGGAGATCCGGCCGGGGTGTCGCTCATGGCCCCAAACGATGTGTGCAGGGTTCCCAAGCCCACCTCGACGGATGGATCTACGCTTGGTACACCGTGCCATGGTGCCTAGTCTGTCCCAAGCCCACCTGTACCGAGTACCACTTGGTAGACTACTAACACAACCTACAAACACCAGAAACTAGTTGCAACTCCTGAACAGAGATCAGGTTGATTAATAAGTCGAGAGGGGCACTTGAGCATTCGAATGCGTGGTAGTAGCTGTTCATGGATAACAAACACAGAACTCAGTTCCTGAGGACGGCTGCAATGATACAACCCACCATGTACCCCTATATGGCCTCTCACCGCTACCTTTACCAAATTGTGCTCACACACTTAGCTCTCGACAGTAGGACATGTTCACCACATTCCAATTCATCCCCGATGAATTAGACCTGACTCAACTCTAATCAGTAGCAGGCATGAAAAACAAGCATGAATGAGTAGGCACATCAGGGCTCAAACAACTCCTACTCATGCTAGTGGGTTTCATCTATTTACTGTGGCAATGACAGGTCATGCAGAGGAAAGGGGTTCAACTACCGCAGCATGTAACGGTTGAAACGTTGTTGTCCTAATGCAGTAAAAGAGAGCAGGAGCGAGAGAGTGGGATTGTATTGGAATGAACAAGGGGGGTTTTGCTTGCCTGGCACTTCTGAAGATGATATAGTTCTTCATCGGTGTCATCGAACTCAACGTCGGAACACGTATATCGAGAGGGAACAACCATCGACAACTAAGAAAGAACACAATCAATGCAATGCATAATATGACGCATGATCATGACATGGCAATATGTTGTGGTTTCGGCTAATGCAACATAAAGTCATTTTGATTGAAGTGGAATTCAAAGCTGGATCAAATTCCAACTCCAAATATACTATCAAATTTGTCATAATCATGTTTCATCCTAAACAGTGATGTTAACTTGCTCAAACATGCATGAAAATGGTACAAATGAATAGATTGGATTTTCCTGATCATTTTTCATATATAAATTATTTCATTTGGAGTTATGGTTGATTTTCTATAAATTTTAGAAGTTTTGGGCATTTTCTGGAATTTTCTGGAATTATTATAAATCCAGAAAATTATTAACTGCGTCAGCATTGCGTCATGCTGACCTCAGCAGGTCAAGAGGGCTGCCCCGGGTCAAACCTGACCAGTGGGGCCCACTAGTCAGTGACTTAGGGCTGGTTAGGATCACCGACATGTGGGCCCGGTCAACACCCACGTCAGCTTGGTCAAAGCTGACGCGTGGGCCCACAGTGGTTAGGTTAAAAGTAAACAGGGGGTTACCCCATGGTTAATTAGAGTAGTGGGGCCGGTCTATCAGTGACACAGGGCGAGGTTAACACGGTAATTAGCCTCAGGCTAATGACGCCACGTCACCTCACCGGAGTTGGACGCCGGCGAGCACATCCGACGACGGATGTTCATCGGAAACGAGCTACGGGCAACCATTTGCCTCGCCGTTTGTTTCTACAGGTTCCTTGAGTACGCGTGCATCCAGAGGAGCAGGTGAGAGGAGCTCGGGTGAGCTGTGGCGTCGGCGGTGGCGAGCGAGGCGGTGGCCGGAGTTCAGACACGCGCGGGGATGCGGCTACATGCGCCAGGGGAGGAGCTGATGGGCTAGATGGCATCCGCGGGCCACAAGAAGCACGCTGGTGCCACGGGTTCGAGCAGAGGGGCTCGGGTCGAGGAGGCTAGGCAGCCATGGCGGACGGCGGTGCTCGGGTATGTGGGCGAGGGTGCTACGACACGGGAACGAGCAAAACAAAGGAGGGGGAACGGAGTGGAGCTCACAGGGAGGCGGCGCAGTAGGTCAGTGGGCTCAGGGACGTCCTTGACGGCGCGAATCAACGACGAGCGGCTCGGGTGCCCGAGGTTGAAGATGACCGCGATGACAATGAAGCAGGGCCTCCTGGCGTCTCGTAGCTCGATTTGGAGGACGAGGAAGTTTTGGCGGTGCTTCTGGACTCAACGAAAGGGTGAGGGGTGCCCGGTGGCCGCGGTGGTGCGTGTCGACGTCCAGAGAGGCGAGAGCGTCGGGGGGGGGGGGCGTGGGCACGCACGGAATATCCTATTTGACGCTCTCTACGTCAAGCTGTCGAGGCTTCGCATAAGAGCTGGAGATCGAATCGTGAACTGGGCCGACCCATTTACAGCGTTTCCGTTTCCGGTTTTGGGAATCTTCTAGAGTTTTCCAGCCGATTTTTTCTGGTTTTGGGAAGCTTCTAGAAGGTTCCCTGAACAGGTTTTTTCTTTTTTTTTGTTTTTGGCTTTCTTTTTACGCTTTTTTGTTTATTTTTCTACTTTATTTTCTCTTTCTCTTTTCCTTTTCTGTTTCTTTTTTATTTTTCAAGTTTTTTTAAAAAGTTTATGTTTCAAAAATTGTTCGTAAACTTAAAAAATTGTTCCCACTTTTAAAAAACGTTTATTTTTTCACAAATAGTCGTGTTTTCCAGAATTGTTCATAAACTCAAAAAATGTTTGCATTTTAAACAAAATGTTCTGAGATTTAAAAAATGTTCCCTTTTTAAAAAATGTTCGTCTTTTCCCCTTTTTAGTATCTTTTTTACTTCGAAATTTTCAAAAAATGTTCTGACTTTCGAAATGTGCTCATTAATATGAAAACAAATTATGTTTTTGAAAATTTGTTCGCAATCTCAAAATATGTTCGAGGAATTCAGAACAAATTTCTTTTAACTGAGAACAATTTTGAAAAGCAGAACATTTTTTATATACATGACCAAATAGTTGAAACGGAAACTTTTTTCTAGTGCTTCGAACATTTTTTGAAAGTGCGAACATTTTTTATATAGGTGAACGTTTTTCAGCTACGTAAACTGAACATGATTTAAAAAACTAAGAACATTTTTTGAAAAACAAGAACAATTTTTCATACATGAACAAAAATTTGAAAATAAGAACATTTTTTGAAATTTGTGAACAATTTTTTTGGAATTGGTGAACAAAATTTGAAAATGGGGACAACTTTTTAAATTCAAAACAAATTTCTTTTAAATGAGAACAATTTTGAAAAGGAGAACATTTTTTATATACATGACCAAACAGTTGAAACGGAAACTTTTTTCTAGTGCTTCGAACATTTTTTGAAAGTGCAAATATTTTTTATATAGGTGAACATTTTTCAGCTGCATAAACTGAACATGATTTGAAAAATAAGAACATTTTTTGAAAAATTTGAAAAGAAGAACATTTTTTAATACATGAACAAAAATTTGAAAAATAAGAACATTTTTTGAAATTTGTGAACAATTTTTGAAAACAGGCATTTTTTTAAATCCATGCCATTAATTTTCAAATTTCTCAAAAAATGAATAAAAATAATTTGAACAATTTTTGAAAAAACAGGAAAATTTTCTGAAAATTCAGAACAAAAATTTGAAAGCAATAACATTTTTTGAATTTATGAACAAATTTGTGAAATGGGAACATTTTATGAATTTTTGAACAAAATCTGAAAAACAGGAAAAATTGAAATTCGGATTTTTTTTTAAAATAAACTTGAAAAGAAAAAAGGAATAGAAAAAAGGAAACAGAAAAAAGGAAACAGAAAAAAAGTAAAAAGTAAAAGAAGAGAAATAGAAAACGAAAAACGAAAAAGAAACTGAAAAAAGAAAAGCGGTTCAGAACCTTCTAGAAGGTTCCCAAATCGAAAAACCTGCTGGAAACATCATAGAAGGTTCCAAAACCGGGTATGTCAGAACGCTAAACGGGCCGCCCACTCGGTCGCTTCCTCGCACCTGCCCTATGCGGCGCCGACCGCTGCCGCAATGAAGGCCCAATAGGAGTTCTGCACGCACGGCGGTTACATGCCTCTCGGCCCCATCGGGCGAGAGGTGGAGATGACCTGAGAAGCGGCGCTGGGCTGGGCTGGCCAGGTGAGCTGCCTACTGGGCCGTCCAGGTAAGCCAGCTATGTTTCCTTTCTCTCTCTCTTTTCCTTTTGTTTCAGTTTTCTATTTATTCTGTAACTTTAGGGCTTTATTAAAAATAACAAAACAATCTCAAAATTCATGAAACTGCTCAAGGCTACTGTTTGGAATATTTACAACAGTAAACATTTTAGTTCATGAATATTTGGACATTTAAAATATTATATAGCATTTAAATGCCCAAATGCAAATAGCATATGATTTAATTCAGTGACCCAATGCTGTCCTAGAAAAATGTGAACCATTTTTGTCTGAGGTTATAGACCAAGGCAAAGATGATGAACAATTTTGAAGGGCATTTCAGGTTCACTGAAAAATATTTTTATTTTGATCCTAGTTGCATTTCAGTTGGTGCTAGGGTTTGAACAATCCCCATTTCAAGTTTAAAAGAAATTTAGACATGATGCAACAACCAAGCTAATCCAAGTGCATAGCAAGGCCAGGGATGTTACACCGGCTATGGAAGCTCGACACCGTGGACGACGTCAGGGTGCAGCGATAACTTACCGGCGGTGACGGCAACCTCTGTCTCCATCTCCACATCGTGCTCCGGTGCTTTAGCAGCCCCGACGTCGCCACTCCCTCTGATGGGGCGCTTTGGCGGCATCCTCATACACTGACGGCTTTGAGGACTGAGAGCTGCGTCGAGGATGCAAGTGGAGAGAGAGGATTGTGTGTGCGTAGCGAGGATGGGGGTGCGGCCACTCGGGCGCACCATTAATATGGAGTAGTGGGACTTGTGGGAGAGAGACGGGCGGTGGTGCAACCGATGGCTCGCCTCCGGTGAGCCTGTGCACTGGACTGCTAGCATGCCTACCAAAGTTTCACACAGCTAGTCACACGCCTCCCGATGACACTGCGCAGCGAGCACGCCTCCATCAATTCACACACCTGCACGCACACCTCACCTTCGCTCACAAGGCAAATTGCTCGATGCGCCCCGTCAACTCACACTCGCCGCGATGCCACACGGAGCAAGGGCGGCACGTATATTGTTTTTCTATTTGGATGATTAATGCTGCCGCTTTATTGCTTAACCAGAGCATGGCACGTATCCATTGTTGTTCTAACGCTCACGGTTCGAATAAATAATCCGTTTGGGATATTGGTTCCCAATTATTAATAATCTCCCATCTGTAATTAGATAAAGATTACATCAAAACTGGTATCAAATTTGACAAAAAAGCACAATGCCACTTTGTATTGGTGTCCATATGACAACACGATAAGTTTCATGAACTTCAAATAAGTTTTGATGTACTAGATTTTAAAAATAAAGACTCTCAGTGTTTGAAATTTGTTGCACGGGGAGTAAACATGCAACCCGTGAGACACATGTGTTTTTGCAATCCATTTAGGTGCACTGTCATGTGTGTATGTAGCTCAAATTTGATTTTTGCACATTATACCCATAGAAAATCAATCAATCAATGTACTAAAACGTCTTAATGATCTCTGTGATTTTTTTGATATTAAACGCCCCTCCTTTGGTAACATGTATGTTCACCACATGATAATTAATTTAACATGCATCGTAGTTGCGGTGGATTTTCGCGATGTGTGTGTGGGTGTGTGCGTCAGGGGGTGGCGGGTGGCTTGCAGTACACTACGAGTTGTGAGCCACCGTGTGGGTTGACCATTTTGTTAGGCAGGCTGGTGCCACATCAGAGTCGTGAAATCATTATTTAAAACATTACACAACCCTTTCATACATAAATGTTTTGGCCACATGCTGTCGATGGTTGTCCTACACGACACTCGATACTCGCGTGTGACGCTTTCTATGGGCCCGCGAGGTCGACGTCCATCACTTTGACGAACAGCCGGCAGTGAGGTTAATTTGACCAGCAAGGTAGAATCTTTTTTGTTTGTGTTATGGTGGTATATAGTACGCGTTGAAGAGGTGGGAGGGGACTAGCATATATACTATACGTATGCGTCTGTGAACAAGTACACCTCACTCAGTGTCCGGACTTTTTGGTTACCGAGGCATGTGCCACATCAAAATTGTGAAATTGGTTATTCAAACATCACACAACACCTTTTTGGGCCACATGCATATATATCCTAGCTAGGACACTCACGTGTGACGCTTCCATCTACGGGCCCACGAGGTCACTTTGACCTACATCGGGAGAGGTTAATTAATTTCACCATCGATGAGGATTCTTTTGCACATATATTACGGCAGGAGCATATAGTATGTGGTGAAGAGGGGGGAAGGGGACCATCATATGTTGTGTGCTTGATATGAACCTCGCTCTGTGTGGGTGCATGGTTTACGGTTTTTGAGGCATGTGGCACATCAAAGTTGTGCATTTTGGGTATTCAACATATATATGATTGGCCCACATGCAAAGCGGTGGTGGTTGTCCTCTCGCACCCACTTAAGCGGTTATCAGCGATATCGATGCTTAACATCTGTGGGCCTGCTTGGTCCCTCACTTCTTTTTGCCTGACAACGAGAGAAGTTAATTTGACTTAGGATGGGATTATTATTTTTGCTCTTGGATGACATGCATGATACACTTTGAGAACACACACATGCATGTGTACGCATGAATCCCTCCCATCAAGTCAAAGTGGCTAGTACAACGACACCATCGTGAACCGATCTCGCTCTATGTGGGGAGCTAGTGTATGATTTTTGACACACGCGCCAGATCAATATTGTGTATTCAAACATGCATGCATGCATCACCTCCATACATATGCATGTAGTGGTTGCCTTTGAACGATACACTCCCTCGCGTGGTTATCGGCGACAAGCCTATATATTCATGGGCCCGCGTGGACATCCATGATCACCTTGACCAGCAACAAGATAGGTTACCATGGTGGATTCTTCATTTGGTTCGCGTTACCGTAGTATAGGTCATGGTGCGATTTAGACCTAATTAAGTTTGAGCGCATATACTATGCACGCATGCATGCATATATGAATCCCCGTCGTTGGCTTGAAGTGTGGTGTAACATACATATGCATCGTCAACCTAACCCTCACTCAGTGTGGGGATTTCTAGTTCAAAATCACGGTGCAACATCAAAGTTGTTCATTGTTACTCAAAAACACACCTCCCCATACATATGTTTGGGCCACATGCATGCAGTGGTTGTCTTCGGGGACTAGCTACTTGCGTGATTATTGGCAAGCTAGCCCATCTCCGGGGTCGCATGGACAGCCATCACTTTGACCAACAACAAGAGAGAGGTTGTACGACCAAGGTGGATTATTCTTGGTCCGTTTTATGATCCATCTTGCTGAGATATATGCCTCTCTGGCCCGCCGACTGAAAGTGTGTGTGTGTGGGGGGGGGGGGGTTGCTAACTTTGCCAGGTGAACCTCGGTTGGGGGGCATGCATTGATAGCTTAATTAGGATTCCCTTCATGGCGACACAAGGGAGGTGGGGGGCTGCTAGCTCCTTCGCACTTTTCCAGGTGAACCTCGGTTGGGGGGGAGGGGGCATGCTCATAGCTTAGGATTCCCTCCGTGCCGACATGAGGGGGGATGCTAGCTACTTTGCACTTTGCTAGGTGAACCTCGGTTGGGGGGCATGTGCATTCATAGCTTAGGATTCCCTTTGTGCCGACACGAGGGAGGGGTGGCTGCTAGCTACTTCGCACTTTGCTAGGGTGAACCTCGGTTGAGGGGGATGGCATGCATTCATAGCTTAGGATTCCCTTCGTGCCGACATGAGGGAGGGGGTCTGCTAGCTACTTCGCACTTTGCTAGGTCAACCTCGGTTGGGAGGGCATGTGCATTCAAAGCTTAGGATTCCCTTTGTGCCGATACGAGGGAGGGGTGGCTGCTAGCTACTTCGCACTTTGCTAGGGTGAACCTCGGGTTGGGGGGAGGGCATGCATTCATAGCTTAGCTAGGATTCCTTCGATGTTACACGAGGGAGGGGGCTGCTAGCTACTCAAGACTTTGCTAGATCAACCTCGGTGGGGGTGGGGGCATGCATTCATAGCTTAGGAATCCTTCGTGTCGGCTGGGAGGGAGGTGGGGGCTGCTAGCTCTACTTCACACTTTGTCGTGAACCTCGATTGGGGGCATGCATTCATAGCTTAGGATTCCCTTTGTGCCGACACGAGGGAGGGGGGCTGCTAGCTACTTTGCACTTTACTACGGTGAACCTCGGTTGGGTTGGGGGGGCATGCATTCATATATAGCTTAGGATTCCCTTCGTGCCGACACGAGGGAGGAGGGGGGCTGCTAGCTACTTCGCACTTTGCTAGGTGAACCTCGGTTGAGGGGGAGGGGGCATGCATTCATAGCTTAGGATTCCCTTCGTGCCGACACGAGGGGGGTGGGGGCATGCAATACCGTGCGCTTTGCAAGAGAGGTGCCACATCGAAGTTGCATTTGGTATTTGAAAATCAAACCACCCTTTTGATACATAAATTTGGTACACATGCAAGTGTGTTCGTGTTCTGACCCTCTCGCACGTCATTTTTCGCCAAATTTATGAACATTAGACAAGTCGGATGACGAAACAGACATGGTTCACTCAAACTAACCGTGTGCCATGCCGGTGCACCTGTCACGCACACATCCGCACAGTACATTGGGATCCACGAGGCTCCCCCTCTCAAAAATATCTGCCCGCCTTGAGGGTTTTTCTGTTTCATAACACACGAGTGTTTTCTCCGCACCGTGTGCAATGTTTCTTGTTCCAAATCCCGCCTGCATTGAAAATATCTGCCCGCCTCAAGGGTTTTTCTTTTTCATAACACACGGTTGTTATCTTCGGACCGTGTGCGATGCACTATCATCAAAATTTTCAATAGCCCGGCATTTCACTTCTGCGTATGACTCCCATGTAGTAAAATTTTCAGTACCCGTGTGATTTCCTCAAACACCCCGCGCCTCCCCCTCCACACACACGCACACACACACACACCAAAACCTCCTCGGGCATGCGCACACACACCCACCCTCCCTCGCTCGAAACCCAAGCAGAGTCCCCGCCGTCGCCGTTGCCGCAAGGCCTCCATTGTCAACATCTACCGGTTTGCTCGTGCAACTTACCCACCGATTTCCATACGCAGGCCACCCTGAGTTTCTTAGATGACGCCTGCCAAACGCCCCCTTTCCCACAGATCCCCATCCACATCCCCATCCCCCACTCCAGAGCGTCGCAGCCTAAGCCCGGCTATGCTTCCCGTGGACCTCGAAGAACGACTGGCCCAAAAGAGGTGTATAGCGGTCTATTCGCCCGACGTCATTGAGGACGCTGACGACCATTACTTGCACCAGGCACTCAAGCAGCGGGCTAGAGTATGCGGGCATGTCTCGTCCGCTGGCTACGACATGGAGTTCATCGACAGCGACGCGCTGAGGCGGGTTGTGTCACAGGTTAAGTGGCCCACCCCAACCCCTCGGGTTCAACCGCCATCGATCTCATCCATGGCCCCTCCGCTGATCTCCTCTGCTCGCTGTCAACAATTTGCCATTCTACATCGCCATCGAGCCCCTTTTGTCATTTCTGAAGGACACGTTCTGCGACACTGGCTTGGGATCCATAGCTTCCAAGTCAGACCTCATCGACGGTGACCACGAGGACGGCACCCTCTCCGGATCTTCCAAGGGGAAAGAGCCCATCTGCTCTTCCAAGGGGAAAGCGCCCGTTTGTGACATCAGGGAGGGCACCCTACAGCCGTGCTCTTCCAAGGGGAAGGAGCCCATCTGCGACAACATGGAGTGCATCCAGGGTTTGTGCTCTTCCCCCGAGAACGAGCCCATCTATGACAAGTGAGGAAACCCATGATTTGTTTATTTCAGTTGTTCACAATGTGCTGCTCTATATGTGCAATTATTTACTATGCAGTACATTTCATCAATCTAGTTTTAAACATATCGATAGGAATGCATATATTTGCTTGTTGTTGTTGGGTAACGTAGTAATTTCAAAAAAATTCCTACGCACATGCAAGATCATGGTGTTGTCATAGCAACGAGAGGGGAGAGTGTATGTCCACGCACTCGTGAGACCGTGAAGCGAAGCGTTAGCACAACGCGTTGATGTAGTCGACGCCTTCACGATCCGACCGATCCAAGCACCGAACGACGGAGCCTCCGAGTTCAAGACACGCTCAGCTCGATGACGATCTCCGCCTCCGATCCAGCAGAGCTCGGAGATGAGTTCCACAAGACGACGGCGCAGGACGATGATGATGTTCTATCGCGCAGGCTTCGCTTAAACTCCACGACGATATGATCGAGGTGGAATATGGTGGAGGGGGCACCGCGACACGGCTAAGGAACGATCCGTAGATCAACTTGTCTTTGGGGTGCCCCCACCCTCAGATATAAAGGAGCCAGGGGAGGAGGCGGCCGCCAAGAGGGCGCGCCAGGGGGGAGTCCTACTCCCACCGAGTAGGACTCCTCTTTCCAAGTAGGAGTAGGAGAAGGGGGAAGAGGAGGAAGAGGGGAAGGAAAGGGGCGCCCCCTTCCCTTGTCCTATTCGGACTAGGAGGTCGAGGCCGCGGCCCCCCCGGCTCCTTCCTCTTCTCCCTCGTGGCCCATGTTGGCCCATTAACCCCGGGGTTCCAGAACCTCCCAGACTCCAAAGAAATGCCGATTTCACCCGAACCATTCCGATGTCCAAACATAGGCTTCCAATATATCAATCTTTATGTCTCGACCATTCCGAGACTCCTCGTCATGTCCGTGATCACATCCGGACTCAACAAACTTCGTACATCAAAACTTATAAACTCATAATAAACCGCCATCAAACGTTAAGCGTGCGGACCCTACGGGTTCGAGAACTATGTAGACATGACCTAAAACTATTCTGGTCAATAACCAATAGCGGATCTGGATGCCCATATTGGTTCCTACATATTCTACGAAGATCTTTATCGGTCAAACCGCATAACAACATACGTTGTTCCCTTTGTCATCGGTATGTTACTTGCCCGAGATTTGATCGCCAGTATCCAATACCTAGTTCAATCTCGCTATGTGCAAGTCTCTTTACTCGCTCAGTAATACATCATCTCATAACTAACTCATTAGTTATAATGCTTGCAAGGCTTAAGTGATGAGTATTACCGAGAGGGCCCGAGATACCTCTCCGACAATTGGAGCGATAAAACCTAATCTCGAATACGCCTAACTCAACATGTACCTTCGGAGACACCTGTAGTACTCCTTTATAATCACCCGATTACGTTGTGATGTTTGGTAGTACCCAAAGTGTTCCTCCGTAAACGGAGTTGCATAATTTCATAGTTACGTGAACTTGTATAAGTCATGAAGAAAGCAATAGCAAGATACTAAACGATCAAGTGCTAAGCTAACGGAATGGGTCATGTCAATCACATCATTCTCCTAATGATGTGATCCCATCAATCAAATGACAACACATGTCTATGGTTAGGAAACATAACCATCTTTGATTAATGAGCTAGTCAAGTAGAGGCATACTAGTGACTATATGTTTGTCTATGTATTCACACATGTATCATGTTTCCGGTTAATACAATTCTAGCATGAATAATAAACATTTATCATGATATGAGGAAATAAATAATAACTTTATTATTGCCTCTAGCGCATATTTCCTTCAGTCTCCCACTTGCACTAGAGTCAATAATCTAGTTCACATCGCCATGTGATTTAACACCAATATTCATATCTGTATATGATTAACACCCATAGTTCACATCGTCATGTGACCAACACTCAAAGGGTTTACTAGATTCTAGTTCACATCGCTATGTGATTAACACCCAAAGAGTACTAAGGTGTGATCATGTTTTGCTCGTGAGAGAAGCTTAGTCAACGGGTCTGTCACATTCATAGCCGTATGTATTTTGCAAATATTCTATGTCCACAATGCTCTGCACGGAGCTACTCTAGCTAATTGCTCCCACTTTCAATATGTATCCAGATTGAGACTTAGAGTCATCTGGATTGGTGTAAAAGCTTGCATCGTTGTAACTTTATATGACTGGCTCTTTTATCACCTCCATAATCGAGAAACATGTCCTCGGCCCTCACTAAGGATATTCTTGATCGCTGTCCAAAGGATCTACTTAGATCAAAATTGTATTCCTTTGTCAAACTCAGAGCAAGGTATACAATAGGTCCGGTTCACAACATAGCATACTTTATACAACCTATGACCGAGGCATAGGGAATGACTTTTCATTCTCTTTCTATTTTCTCGCCATGGTCGGGTCTTGAGTCTTACTCAACTTCACACCTTTGCATCGAGGCAAAAACTCCTTCTTTGACTGCTCCATTTTGAACTATTTCAAAATTTATCAAGGTATGTACTCATTTGAAAAAATCTTATCAAGCGTCTTGATCTATCTATATAGATCTTGATGCTCAATGTGTAAGCAGCTTCACCGAGGTCTTGCTTTGAAAAACTCTTTTCAAGACACTCCTTTAAGCTTTGCAGAATAATTCTACATTATTTCCAATCAACAATATGTCATTCACATATACTTATCAGAAATGTTGTAGTGCTCCCACTCACTTTCTTGTAAATACAGGCTTCTCCAAAAGTCTGTATAAAATAATATGCTTTGATCAACTCATCAAAGCGTATATTCCAACTCCGAGATGCTTGCACCAGTCCATAGATGGATCGCTGGAGCTTGCACACTTTGTTAACATCTTTAGGATTGACAAAACCTTCTAGTTGCATCATATACAACTCTTCTTTAATAAATTCATTAAGGAATGCAGTTTTGACATCCATTTGCCAGATTTCATAAAATGTGGCAATTGCTAACATGATTTGGACAGACTTAAGCATCGATACGAGTGAGAAAGTCTCATCATAGTCAACCCCTTGAACTTGTCGAAAACCTTTCGCAACAAGTCGAGCTTTATAGACAGTTACATTACCATCAGCGTCAGTCTTCTTCTTAAAGATCCATTTATTCTCAATAGCTTGCTGATCATCGGGCAAGTCAACCAAAGTCCATACTTTGTTTTCATACATGGATCCCATCTCGATTTCATGGCCTCTAGCCATTTTATGGAATCTGGGCTCATCATCGGTTCCTCATAGTTCAGAGGTTCATCATGGTCAAGTAACATGACTTCCAGATTAGGATTACCGCATTCACTCAGTGCGGATCTTACTTTGGTAGACCCACGAGGTTTCAGAGAAACTTGATCCAAGTTTCATGATCAATATCATTAGCTTCCTCACCGATTGGTGTAGTTGTCACAGGAACCGGTTCTTGTGATGAACTACTTTCCAATAAGGGAGTAGATACAGTTATCTCGTCAAGTTCTACTTTCCTCCCACTCCCTTCTTTCGAGAGAAACTCCTTCTCTAGAAAGGATCCGAATTTAGCAACGAAAATCTTGCCTTCAGATCTGTGCTAGAAGGTGTACCCAATAGTCTCCTTTGGGTATCCTATGAAGACACATTTCTCCGATTTGGGTTCGAGCTTATCTGCTTGAAGTTTCTTCACATAAGCATCGCAGCCCCAAACTTTAAGAAACGACAACTTCGGTTTCTTGCCAAACCATAGTTCATAAGGTGTCGTCTCAACGGATTTTGATGGTGCCCTATTTAACGTGAATGCAGCTGTCTCTAATGCATAACCCCAAAACAATATTGGTAAATCAGTAAGAGACATCATAGATCGCACCATATCCAATAAAGTGCGGTTACGACGCTCGACACACCATAACGCTGTGGTGTTCTGTGGCGTGAGCTCAAACTATTTCACATTGTTTTAATCAAGACCAAACTCAGAACTCAAATATTCGTCTCGCGATCAGATTGCGTAAACTTTATTTTCTTGTTACGATGATTTTTCCACTTCACTGAAATTCTTTGAACCTTTCAACTATTTCGACTTATGTTTCATCAAGTAGATATACCCATATCTGCTCAAATCATCTTGTGAAGGTTAGAAAATAACGATACTTGCCACGAGCATCAATACTCATTGGATCGCATACATCTGTATGTATTATTTCCAACAAGTTAGTAGCTCATTCCATTGTTCCGGAGAACGGAGTTTTAGTCATCTTTCCCAAAAGGCACGGTTCGCAAGCATCAAATGATTCATAACCAAGTGATTCCAAAAATCCATCTTTATGGAGTTTCTTCATGCGCTTTACACCGATATGACCCAAACGGCAGTGCCACAAATAACTTGCACTATCATTATTAACTTTGCATCTTTTGGCATCAATATTATGAATATGTGTATCATCACGATCGAGATCCAACAAACTATTTTTCATTGGGTGTATGACCATTGAAGGTTTTATTCATGTAAACAGAATAACAATTATTCTCTGATTTTAAATGAATAACCGTATTGCAATAAACATGATCAAATCATATTCATGCTCAACGTAAATGCCAAATATCATTTATTTAGGTTTAACACTAATCCCGAAAGTAATGGGAGTGTGCGATGATGATCATATCAATCTTGGAACTACTTCCAACACTCATCGTCACTTCCCCTTCAACTAGTCTCTGCTTATTCTCAGAACTCCTATTTCGAAGTTACTAATCTTAGCAACCTAACAAGTATCAAATACTGGGGTTACTATAAACACTAGCAAGGCACACATTAATAACATGTATATCAAATATACCCTTGTTCACTTTGCCATCCTTCTTATCTACCAAATATTCAGGGCATTTCCGCTTCCAGTGATTATTTCCTTTGCAGTGTAAGCACTTAGTTTCAGGCTATGGTCCAGCTATGGTCCAGCTTTGGTCTTCTTCACGAGAGTGACAACTTGTTTGCCATTCTACTTGAAGTTTCCCTTTCTTTCCCTTTGCCCTTTTCTTGAAACTAGTGGTCTTGTGAATCATCAACACTTGATGTTCTTTCTTGATTTCTACCTTCGTCGATTTCAACATCACGAAGAGCTCGGGAATCATTTTCGTCATCCCTTGCATACTATAGTTCATCACGAAGTTCTAGTAACTTAGTGATGGTGACTAGAGAATTCGTCAATCACTATCTTATCTCGAAGATTAACTCCCACTTGATTCAAGCGATTGAAGTACCTGCATAACTGAGCACATGCTCACTAGTTGAGCGATTCTCTCCATCTTCTTAGCTATAGAACTTGTTGGAGACTTCATATCTCTCAACTCGGTATTTGCTTGAAATATTAGCTTCAATTCTCGAACATCTCATATGGTCCATGACGCTCAAAACGCCTTTGAAGTCCCGATTCTAAGCCGCTACATGGTGCATTAAACTATCAAGTAGTCATCATATTGAGCTAACCAAACGTTTATAACGCCTCGATCCGCTCCTCGCAATAGGTTTCTCACCTAGCGTGCATCAAGGACATAATTCTTCAAGCAGCAATGAGGATAAACGCCGATCACGGATCCAATCCGCATCATTGCTACTAACATTTTTCAACACAGTTTTTCTAGGAACATATCAAAATAAACATATGAAAGCAACACCGCGAGCTATTGATCTACAACATAATTTGCAAAATACTACCAGGACTAAGTTCATGATAAATTTAAGTTCAATTAATCATATTACTTAAGAACTCCCACTTAGTCAGACATCTCTCTAGTCATCCAAGTGATCACGTGATCCAAATCAACTAAACCATGTCCGATCATCACGTGAGATGGAGTAGTTTCAATGGTGAACATCGCTATGTTGATCATATCTGCTATATGATTCATGTTCGACCTTTCGGTCTCCGTGTTCCGAGGCCATATCTGTATATGCTAGGCTCGTCAAGTATAACCTGAGTACTCCGCGTGTGCAACTGTTTTGCACCCATTGTATTTGAACGTAGAGCCTATCACACCCGATCATCACGTGGTGTCTCAGAGACGAAGAACTTTCGCAAGGGTGCATACTCAGGGAGAACACTTCTTGATAATTAGTGAGAGATCATCTTAAAATGCTACCATCAATCAAAGCAAGATAAGATGCATAAAGGATAAACATCACATGCAATCAATATAAGTGATATGATATGGTCATCATCATCTTATGCTTGTGATTCCATCTTCGGCACCGCCATGATCACCATCGCCACCGGCGCGACACCTTGATCTCCATCGTAGCATCGTTGTCGTTACGCCATCTATTGCTTCTACGACTATCGCTACCGCTTAGTGATAAAGTAAAGCAATTACAGTATGCTTGCATTTCATACAATAAAGCGACAACCATATGGCTCCTCGCCATTGCCGTAACTTTGGTTACAAAACATGATCATCTCATACAATAAAATATAGCATCACGCCTTGACCATATCACATCACAACATGCCCCGCAAAAACAAGTTAGACGCCCTCTACTTTGTTGTTGCAAATTTTACGTGGCTGCTACAGCTTAGCAAGAACCGTTTACCTACGCATCAAAAACCACAACGATAGTTCGCTGTTGGTGCTGTTTTAACCTTCGCAAGGACCGGGCGAGCCACACTCGATTCAGCTAAAGTGAGAGAGACAGACACCCGCCAGCCACCTTTAAGCACGAGTGCTCAGAACGGTGAAACCAGTCTCGCGAAGCGACGGCGTAATGTCGGTCCGGGCCGCTTCATCTCACAATACCGCCGAACCAAAGTATGACATGCTAGTAAGTAGTATGACTTGTATCGCCCAGAACTCACTTGTGTTCTACTCGTGCATATAACATCAATGCATAAAACCTAGGCTCGGATGCCACTGTTGGGTAAGGTAGTAATTTCAAAAAAATTCCTACGCACATGCAAGATCATGGTGATGTCATAGCAACGAGAGGGGAGAGTGTATGTCCATGTACCCTCGTAGACCGTACGCGGAAGCGTTAGCACAACGCGGTTGATGTAGTCGTACGTCTTCACGATCCGACCGATCCAAGCACCGAACATACGGAGCCTCCGAGTTCAGCACACGCTCAGCTCGATGACGATCTCCGCCTCCGATCCAGCAGAGTCTCGGAGATGAGTTCCACAAGACGATGGCGCAGGACGATGATGATGTTCTACCGCGCAGGCTTCACCTAAACTCCACGATGATATGACCGAGGTGGAATATGGTGGAGGGGGCACCGACACGGCTAAGGAACGATCCGTAGATCAACTTCGTCTTTGGGGTGCCCCGCCCAGATATAAAGGAGCTGGGGAGGAGGCGGCCACCAAGAGGGCGCGCCAGGGGGAGTCCTACTCCCACCGGAGTAGGACTCTCTTCCAAGTAGGAGTAGGAGAAGGGGAAAGAGGAGGAAGAGGGAAGGAAAGGGGGGCGCCACCCCTTCCCTTGTCCTATTCGGACTAGGAGGGGAGGGCGCGGCCCCTCCCCGGCTCCTTCCCTCTTCTCCCTCGTGGCCCATGTAGGCCCATTAACCCCTAGGGGTTCCGTAACCTCCCAGACTCCAAAGAATTGCCGATTTCACCGGAACCATTCCGATGTCCAAACATAGGCTTCCAATATATCAATCTTTATGTCTCGACCATTCCGAGACTCCTCGCCATGTCCGTGATCACATCCGAGACTCAACAAACTTCGTACATCAAAACTTATAAACTCATAATAAACCGTCATCGAAACGTTAAGCGTGCGGACCCTACGGGTTCGAGAACTATGTAGACATGACCTAAAACTATTCTTGGTCAATAACCAATAGCAGGACCTGGATGCCCATATTGGTTCCTACATATTCTACGAAGATCTTTATCGGTCAAACCGCATAACAACATACGTTGTTCCCTTTGTCATCGGTATGTTACTTGCCCGAGATTTGATCGTCGGTATCCAATACCTAGTTCAATCTCGTTACTGGCAAGTCTCTTTACTCGTTCTATAATACATCATCTCATAACTAACTCATTAGTTATAGTGCTTGCAAGGCTTAAGTGATGAGTATTACCGAGAGGGCCCAGTGATACCTCTCCGACAATCGGAGTGACAAAACCTAATCTCGAAATACGCCAATTCAACATGTACCTTCGGAGACACCTGTAGTACTCCTTTATAATCACCCGATTCGTTGTAGACGCTTGGTAGTACCAAAGTGTTCCTCCGTAAACGGAGTTGCATAATTCTCATAGTTACAGTGAACTTGTATAAGTCATGAAGAAAGCAATAGCAAGATACTAAACGATCAAGTGCTAAGCTAACGGAATGGGTCATGTCAATCACATCATTCTCCTAATGATGTGATCCCATTAATCAAATGACAACACATGTCTATGGTTAGGAAACATAACCATCTTTGATTAATGAGCTAGTCAAGTAGAGGCATACTAGTGACTATATGTTTGTCTATGTATTCACACATGTATCATGTTTCCGGTTAATACAATTCTAGCATGAATAATAAACATTTATCATGATATAAGGAAATAAACAATAACTTTATTATTGCCTCTAGGGCATATTTCCTTCAGTTGTTATGTCTGTTATAGCTAGCATATGCCTCTTTAAAAGTTTTTTGATTGTTCGGTTGTTTGTAGTTAGCATATGTTCAGCTTCAAATGCTATCTTTGGTTGTTCGTAGTATGCCTTGTTTATTCCAGTTATTCACAACGTGATGTTCTATATGTGCAAGTATGAACTGTGCAGTTCAATTTCATCAGTACCAGTTTCAAAAATACCACTATGAATGACTACATTTGGTTGCTGCATCTTGTAGTTAACACGCCTTTCCATTTTTATTTAACCATAACTAGTGTACTTAGACCGGCACAATACCAGTTTGAATGACCATGTTTGCTTGTTGTTAAATGTTAGGCCCGTTGTAGTTAGCACACCTTTCCACTTGTTTTGCTTTACTAGCATGCTTAAACCTGCACACTGAAGCTATCTTTTGGAGATTATATTTGTCTGCCATGTGTAATTTTGGTTGGTGTTCAGCCTATTGTGCTTAACATGCTTCTTGATGTACCTACACAGGACAATTTTGGGAACGACTGCTGTTTTCCATTGAGGTTAGTTTCGTCCCATGGCTTATATCACTGTTAAGGATATCCGTAGCTGGTACCATATAGGCCGACGGCTGATAAGGGACTAATCGGTGAATCAGACTTTTAACTGAATATATCTGCAACCCATTTTTCCTTAGGTTAACGAGGGCCATATGTAATATATCTAAGGCTACATAGCAACATTCACTGTACTTAATGTCTAAATATGGAATCCTAGGCTACCTAGCAACAAGGAAGAGTGTTACATTAATGTTCTAATGATGTCTAGATATACGTAGAAGAGCAGCAGCAGCAACAGCAACAACACAACCCTGTTTGGATACTCAACTTAGCTAGAGGTTAGAGTTAGTTCCTAGCTCATTACTAACCCTGAACTAACTCCATCCAAAGAGTTGTTTGGATGGCAGGGTTAGAGTGACAATAAATGCACTAGGAGAACTAGCTCCAATTAGCACCTCTTGGGTTTGATACTAGTTTTTTGGGTGGGTTATAGATGCAATTAGCTCAAAGTAGCCCTCATGTTTAGATATACCTTAGGTCTATTTGAGCCTGAACTAGCTCAAACTAACTGTAACCCGTGGATACAGCAGCAGATAATTTGTAAGAATGAATTAAACTCACTTCGGCCCATAATATAAGATGTTAATTCATCTAATATGTGAGTATATTGGATGTTATAAGATACTCCCTCCGTTCCTAAATATTTGTCTTTTTGGAGATTTCAAATGGACTACCACATACGGATGTATATAGACATATTATAAAAGAGTGTTGTACTACATCATTGTGCAATTGCTGTTTAGCTTCTAATATTAACTTGGTGCTTTTAGGTACATATGTCATTGGTAAAGATCCACGTTTCGACCCTTTCTGCTTATGGGACAATGAGATATCGATGAACCAGCATCAAGTCAGGAAGCTGATAAAGATTGTTAGTAAAATGGGTCCAAAGATGGCAATTAAACTATTTGTTTACACTTTATCCAAGACAACAACAAACTGCAGGATGGTAAGTAAGAACTCAGCAACCTTCTTTTTACTGCCCATAATGAGTTGTGTTAGATGACAATGTCTGAAATCTTATTACTTTGCAGTGGTTGCCAAAGCAGTTTACTCAAGATTACCTCTCAAACTACATGATTGGTGGGCATGGAAAGGTTAAAGTATTTCTACCAGAACACGATGATTATCTAGATGTTTTCATGAAGAACGTGAAGGATGGGCGGTCGGCCATCACAAGGGGGTTGACTAGAGTCGTGCGTGCCTTCTGCATGGAGGTGGGCACAATATGGGCATTCCGCTTCACCTTGTTCAACAACCAGAATGTATTTCGCCTTTTTCTTTACTGTCTTTAATAGTACAAGTATACAACTGTGGTTCATCATTCTTTATTTGGTTCTTATGTAATTCTTGAACCTATGTACCTATGAATCAAATAATGCATTGGTTGTTTGAACCTGATGCATATGAATAAAGTAGTAGCATACATTCAAATTCAAATCTAAATCTGGTACAATTTGGAAAAGCAGCAATTAAATTACTGTGAAATTACGCTCTCCAGGTTGTTACAGCACACACGGGTGGTAGAACACAAATGTTTGCGATATACACCATATTCCGAGATGGTTCACAGAGAGGAAACGTGTGCAAGCATGCACACAGTTACCGTTTGCAAAATGTGTGCGATGTCAGACAATATCACAACGGTGCGGGCAAACTAAACGTTTGTGTTAGTTGCCTTATCGTACACGATTCACAACCATGAACTGTTTCTGATGAAGTATGCATCGTAAACGTTGCACCACAGAATAGCGTGTGCGATAGTTGTCGTGTACGACGATGTTATGACGGTCCGACATTTTGTAATCCTGTCCAACACTCGTACGACGATTAGCTAATCTTCTTAATGGTGAACCGTTTGTGATGGGCCGCGCATCATACACGTTCTATAATAGTGAACCGTTTGTGATGGGCCGTGCATCGTAAACGTAGCACCACAGAATACCGACTACGATGGCAATGCGAGAAGAAACGAGTAGGAGTACTGTAGGGGCCCCGACGGTTTCTTGGTCGTGTGGGAAGGACCCCCTATCGCCCACACTCACTCGGCGATGGTTCCAAATGTCGTCGCGGAAAGGGGTAAAAAACCGTTTGCTTAGGACCGACGCACACCAGTGATTAGTCATAAAGAACTCACATACTTATTGAAAAAAATAATAGTTATTGAAACGAAGTACCACGCGCATGATCCTAGGGGATAGATTGGTAGGAAAAGACCATCGCTCGTCCCCGACCGCCACTCATAAGGAAGGCAATAAATAAATAAATCATGCTCCAACTTCAACACATAATGGTTCACCAAACGTGCATGCTACAGGAATGAAAAACTTTAACACAAGTATTTCTACAATATACAATTACTCACTAGCATGACTCTAATATCACCATCTTTATATCTCAAAATAATCATAAGGAGTCAAACTTCTCATAGTATTCAATGCACTTTATATGAAAGTTTTTATTATATCCCTCTTGGATGTCTATCATATTATGACTAAATTTATAGCCACAACAAATTACCATGCTGCTTAAAAAGACTTTCAAAATAATATAAGTGAAGCATGAGAGTTCAATAATTTCTAAATAATAAAGCCACCGCCGTGCTCTAAAAAGATATAAGTGAAGCACAAGAGCAAAATTGGCTAGCTCAAAAGATATAAGTGAAGCACATAGAGTATTCTAATAAATCACGATTCATGCATGTCCCTCTCAAAAGGTGTGTACAACAAGGATGATTGTGGCAAACTAAAAAGCAAAGACTCATATCATACAAGACGCTCCAAGCAAAGCACATATCATGTGGTGAATAAAAATATAGCCTCAAGTAAAGTTACCGACACTACTAGAAACAGAGAATTTGCCATCAGTCAGATCTTTGCCGTCTGCTAGTGGATGGCAAAGAAGATCTTTGCCGTCCGCTTCCAAAAATAGATGGAAAAGAAAGGGCTAACGGCAAAGACCCTATTTGCCATCAGCCATTTCTTTGCCGTCCGTTGGCGGACGGCAAAGAGGTGGGTAGGGCCTAGTAGAGGTCCAAACCCCGACGGCCCACCAGCCCTACCTCTTTGTCGTCCGCCAGTGGACGGCAAAGATTTGACTACGTAACAGCCCTTACCCCGCCTCCTCTCTCACTGTCTTCTCTAACCCCCACCGCGTGTTTCCCCAGTCAAATTGCCCCTGACTCCCACCGCCTGTCTCCCAGTAAAATCGCCCCCAGTCCACACTACACCTCCGACCGCACACCGCCGCCCCCCAACCGCCCCCCGTCCCCGACCACACACCGCCCGCCATCACCGCCGCTCCGCCCCTCCCCGATGCCGCCATGCGGAACACCTGCCCGCCTTGTCAGATGGCCCCTCGACGCCCGCCCGCTGCGGACCGCTCGGCCCCCTCCCTCCCCGCAGCCCACCCCACCGCCCCACGCCCCTAACGCCCCACCCACCACCCGGCGCCCGCCGCCCGACCACCGGCGTCGGCCTCCTCCACCTCCCCACTCCGGTGAGCCCCCTCCCCCTCTTTTTCAGTATAGTTATTGGTTTAGATTTAGTTTAGTTTAGGTTTAGTTTAGTTTAGATTTAGTGTGGTTTAGTTTTAGTTTTATGTTTTTAGGTTTAGGTTTATATTTGGTTTAGTTTAGGTATAGTTAAGAAGAAAGAAGAAAGATGAAAAAAATAGGAGGAAGAAGAAGTAGAAGAAAAGAAAAGGAGGAAGAAGAAGAAGAGGAGGAGGTGCATCGGCGCTGACGAAGCCGGGTCGAGGTTAGGGTTGCGTCGGCACCGACGGAACTGGGTCGACGTTAGGGGTGCGTCAGTGCCGACGGAACAGGGTCTAGGTTAGGGGTCCGTCGGCGCCGACAGAACTTGGTCGAGGGTCGAGGTTAGGGGTGCGTTGGCGCCGACGGAACCAGGTCGAGGTTAGGGGTGCGTCGGCGCCGACGGAACCCGGTCGAGGTTAGGGGTGCATCGGGCACGTCCGCAACTTAAGATACGATAACAGACACACCATGCTCACAGTGGTGTTCGACAGGACCACCGAGGGGGTGAGGGGTCGAGGGTCTCGGGGTCGATGGTCGAGGATCTTCCGGTCTGAGTGCTGACCGAGTGGTGTCATAACTTAAGATGAGGACGTCCCCGAGCTGAAGGTCATGAGACTGGGTGAACTGCTTCCATCCGTGCGGAAAGAACTGATGGAAGCAGTTCGCCCGCGCTGATGGCCTTTAGCTCGGGCACGTCTGCATCTTAAGATATGACAACACCATGCTCACAGTGAAGGTGTTTGACAAGACCATCGAGGGGGCGAGGGGTCGAGGGCCTAGGGGTCAATGGTCAAGGATCTTCCGGTCCGACTGCTCACCGACTGGTGTTGTAGCTTAAGACAAGGGCGTCCCCGAGCTGAAGGTCATGATACTGGGCGAACTGCTTCCATCCGTGCACGAATAACAGATGGAAGCAGTTCGCCCACGTTGATGACCTTCAGATCGGGCATGTCTGCATCTCAAGCTACGACAACAGCCGCACCATGCTCATAGTGAAGGTGTTCGACAAGACCGCTGAGGGGTCGAGAGTCTAGGGGTCGATGGTCGAGGATCTTCCGGTCCAGGTGTTGACCGACTGGTGTCATAGCTTAAGACGAGGACGTCCCCGAGCTGAAGGTCATGAGACTAGGCGAACTGCTTCCATCTGTGCATGAATAACAGATGGAAGCAGTTCGCCCGCGTTGATGACCTTCAGCTCGGGCATGTCTACATCTTAAGCTACGACAACAGCCGCACCATGCTCACAGTGAAGGTGTTCGACAAGACCGCCGAGGGGTCGAGGGTCGAGAGTCTAGGGGTCAATGGTCGAGGATCTCCAAGTATGAGTGCTGGCCGACTGGTGTCGTAGCTTAAGACAAGGACGTCCCCGAGCGAAAGGTCATGAGACCAGGCGAACTGCTTCCATCCATGCACGAATAACGGATGGAAGCAGTTCTCCCGCGCTGATGACCTTCAGCTCAGGCATGTTTGCATCTTAAGCTACGATAACAGCCGCACCATGCTCACAGTCAATGTGTTCGACAAGACCGCCGAGGGGTCGAGGGGTCGAGAGTCTAGGGGTCAAGGGTCGAGGGTCGAGGATTGCCGAGGGGTCAGGGGTCGAGGGGGGAAGAGGGGTTGAAACTTGAAATGCCCAAACTGACTCATGAATTAATATACATTTTATTATTCATGTCGGTATTCAATTTTTTATGTTGTACTAATTATGTTTACTCTTCTGTCATGACAGGTGTTGAAAGATGGTGGGCGTTGGTCCTCAGCATGCTGGGAGTGGTACTTCCATTCCACCCGTACCTCTCCGGAGAGCGTTGTATGAGGGTATAGCTTCACCAGTGGGGGCTTCTTGATCGGCGTCGTTGCCCACCGGGAGAGGAGGTCGGGGAGGGACGAAGAGAGGAAATCGGGGAGGACGTGGCCGCGGAGGTAGGCAGCCTCCTACAACTTCCTCGCCGCCTCCCCCAGCTGAGTCACCCGAGCACATGACTGCTAGGGGGGCACGTCTGAGGAGGAGGCTACACGGACTTCGGTTCATGAGCCTCGGGTCGACAGGCCTTCGCCCCCCTCCTCTTTGGCCCACGAGACTCTGGGCCAGGACGCTTGGGCCCACATGACTCCGTTGGACTCATCTGTTATCCTCGCACTCTCTCAAAGATCAAGGCATGCCAAATGAGCTTAGATCCTGAGATAAGGCCTTGTCCACGGCCAATCGAGCTCGCCTTCTAGGTTAGTTATACAGACTCACATTTCTTTCAAGCATTTCATTGTAGTGTGAAGCCATCGATGATTACAATGCTAACGAGGAGTGGTGTTACATGCTGCTCTTCAGACTGGGAGAGAAAGAACCCAGGCGCTTCTGGCGGAGAGGGAGCTGGAGTTGGAGGAGAAGACGACAAGGTTGATGGAGGAGGAGAGGGCACAGGATGACATGCAGAACCGGGCCATGTACGAGCTCCTCGTGGTAAGTTTCTTCTGCATATTAGCCAAATCATGCATGTAATGTTCGTTTCATTACTAACTAGTATGACTGACCCGTGAAAACCAAATGTGGAGTGTGTGTGCTAGAAGGCCGGTCAGACCCCTCCGCCGATGCCGGAGATTGCTCCGGGGACCACGGTGCGTTTAATTTGAATGGTCCTTAGTTACTAGTATTATCATTTGAGTGTTGTCATACTAACGAGACATTGTAAATGATCTTTGGTGCAACGTGCCTCCAGACAAGCATCACACGATCCTTCTCCAGGTGATGGTACCGGCACGAGCCACGGCTGTCCTTCATCTCCGTGATGGGTGTAAGTTTTCTCTAGTGTTTTGCTTACGAAATAAATAAAGACCTAGACTTAGCTTTATTCCCTCCAAAATGCTTACCATAATGACCTAGACTTAGCTTTCTTCCTCCAAAATGACATAATTAGCTTACTTAGCTCCAAAATGATCTATACTTAGCTTTGTTTCCTCTGAAATGACCTAAGTTAGCTCTAATATGCTAAGTTATCTCGAATATGCTTAGTTACCTAGGTTTGCTCAATAATGACATACACTTAGCTTACTTTTGTAAAAAATGGCATAATTAGCTTACTTAGGTTTGAAATGGCATAACAATCTTGGTAACCTCATATATGTCATATAGTTAGCTTATTTTCCTTGAAAATGACATAATAAGCCTAATTAGCTCCAAAATGATCAATTTTACCTAAGTTAGCTCCAAAATGACCTAAGTTAGCTCTAAAATGCTAAATTAGCTCTAATATGCTTAGTTACCTAGGTTAGCTCAATAAAGACCTATACTTAGCTTACTTATGTCAAAAATGGCATAATATGCTTAGTTAACTAAAAAATGGCATAATTAGCTAGGTTAGCTCCACAATGACCCATTTTACCTAGGTTAGCTCCAATATGATCCATTTTACCTAGGTTGGCTCCAAAATTACCAAGTTTACCTACGTAAGCTCCAACATGATCCATTTTAGCTAGGTTAGCTACAAAATGATCCATTTTACCTACGCTAGCTCAAAATGTCATAATTACTTATGTTAGCACAAAAAAGACCTATACTTACCTTTTTTCCCTCCGAATTGACATAATAAGCTTAGTTAGCTCAAAAATGGCATAATTACCTATGCAAGCTCTAAAATGACACGAATAAGGAATAAGAAGAAGGAAAACAAGGAAGAGGAGAAAAAGAAGAAGAATGAGAAGGAAAATGGTAAAAACCTTCTTCTTCTTCTTCTTCTTCTAGACTTTTTCTTCTTCTTCATCTAGTCTTCTTCTTCTTCTAGTCTTCTTCTCCAAAATGACCTAAGTTAGCTCTAATATCCTCAGTTACCTAGGTTAGCTCGATAATGACCTATAAGCTGCTTTATATCAAAAATGACATAATTAGCTAGGTTAGCTCCATTTTACCTAAGAGTATGCTTACTTCTTCTTCTTCTTCTTCTCCTAAGTTTCTTATTTCCCATTTTGCAGATTTCATTCACTTGACGAAAGCTTGCATTGATGGAGTGCTTCTTATCCCTTTCTCTTTTTCTTTTGTATCGTTGAACTATGCATGTATCGTTGGATGAAACTATTGTAATATATATGGTTGGATGCCTCTATGTTGAACTTGCTATGTATGATGGAACTATGCATGTATGATGAAGTTATGTGTTGGATACCTTATATGTTTGCTCTGTAATTGCCCTGTGAAATATATAAGAATTTTTTTGAACTGCATACTATGAGAATTGTTTTTGAACATGATATGTTAACTGCAAAGTTTCACCATTTGCATTTCAAAGGTTATTCTCGTTAGGAGGGCTACTTTTTTATTATTAGTACCACACTATGTGTTTGAGAGAACTGCATTACTGCCAACAGCAACTTTGTCTAAAAAGGATGATAAAATGAGGCAGTTGAGGTTGCATACATTAAATAGGCATCGTTCAAATTGTCTGATGGACATAATTTTAAAAGCATAAAGCATAACCAAAGCATTAGAAATTTTGGTTGCGTCATATTAGACAGCCTAGAGTGCAAATATTGTAAACTTGATGGAGTCTACTTCTTTGTAGAAAAACACCATGGCCACTTCTCCGACCTCAAAGCCATTCTGGGAGACAAAATCTTTCCAACTAGTAGTTATGTGGATGCAGTCTTCAGAGTCGATGTGGTAGTCAGCTTGCATGTCTGCATACCCATTCTTGTCTTCTGTCTCCAAAGTAACCTTCCCTGAACTCGGAGCATGAAATTTTATTGTGGATGGCAGTTTCTGCATATTGGAATGGGTGGAAAAAGAATTTTATAAGTAAACAACTAATGTTTTTCTTTTATACTTAGTATGATCTGTTTATGTTGACTTAAATAGTTACATATATATGACTGCTATTTTCTAAAGTAGTTGCAATGTATGAACAAACTTATATACGCAATTGACCCCTAGTTTTACTAGGATATATATTATACTGCAACATGCTTGCACTGCAATGTCAGTAATAGTGTACTTCTCCAGCATGTTAAGATAACTGCAATGCTTATCTACTGACCCTTTTTTTGTTCGTGTGTTGGGATTCTAAACTAACTAGTGTCGATACCTGGTGTGGTACTGAAGAAAGATAGGTGGAAGCATCTAGTCTTAATAGCTAACAAATCTGAACAACAATACAAATTCTGTTTTGTATTTTTGTTGACACTACTGAACAAATTGATTGAACTATATATTCAGATGTTTATTTGCAGGCTAGATTATGTCCAAAATTGTGAGGGAAAAAACATACCCAACTTTCCTGCAGATCTGCGGTTGTGAGGCGATGAAGAAATGGCGCACAAAACCCCCTGTTGGGTATCATCAGGCACCCGAGCATACTACGCCACTCGGTGTTGGGATTCTGATCTAACTAGTGTCGATACCTAGTGTGGTACTGAAGAAAGATAGGTGGAAGCATCTAGTCTTAATAGCTAACAAATCTGAACAACAATACAAATTCTGTTTTGTATTTTTGTTGACACTACTGAACAAATTGATTGAACTATATATTCAGATGTGTATTTGCAGGCTAGATTATGTCCAAAATTGTGAGGGAAAAAACATACCCAACTTTCCTGCAGATCTGCGGTTGTGAGGCGATGAAGAAATGGCGCACAAAACCCCCTGTTGGGTATCATCAGGCACCCGAGCATACTACGCCACTCGGTGTTGGTGAGCTCTAGACCTTCTGCGTACACGCATGTGTCCGCTACCGGCGCCATCCTTGCCAAGCACCCGCACTTACAGTCCATGGCGGGTTCAGTGGAATTCCAGAGAAGAGCTGTGGATGGGATGAACTCTAGATCTACGATTTGAAGAAAATGAGGAACAGGGGGAGGAGTTGTGTTAGTCTGTAGCACGAATGGATACGTTTTTATGCAACCAATTGAGCAATGGAAGTAATAAATGTTGTGGTTGGTGTTAGGTGGTGGATTGGTTCTAATTCAGTGTACACGAATGCATTTGAGAAGCAACAGGACTGCTTACTTGAAAATAGCGAACTGCATTGTCATATCACGACGAACTGCGAACGCGTGGTTGGGCCTGTGTTTGTGTATGGTATATAGGATTTTTTTTAGTTTTCAGTGGCCTCTCTTTTGTTTGTTGGCCCTGTGTTCGGGTAGTGAAGACGCAATTGGGCCCAAGTCGGCCTATGAGCACGGCTGGTTCCCGGTGCGTTATATGCGGTCTAATGTTTAGTCCCACCTCGCCCGCGAAAGGCGTGCTCGACATGTTTATAAGCGCTGGCGAGGCCGCTGTATCGAACTCCTCTGGTTACTTATTTAGGCGCTTATACACGGCGCTCGCAGCTATATGCTCTCTGACCTGTGGGCCCATGTGTGGCCGGCCCCATGCATTGTGACCGAGAACGACTCGCCTTCTGTGGGCGCAGACCTATTACGAGACTGGCTGGGGTTGGTAGCACCTGGGTGGTCAATTTTTTTTCTTTGTATTTTTTCTGTCTTAGGTGTTATTTTCAATGTCAGGGCGTGCACTGCATTGATTAGGGTTCTGTAGTGCATGTGCACGCATTCCGTACTGCATGTACAGTTCTCATTTCTTTGTTTCCGTGTTTTTGGTATTATGTAATCTTTTTTCCAATGTATGGGAGTGCACAGCTTAGTAAATCATACGCGTAATGCATTGATTATGGTTCTGTACTGCACGTTCATATATTTCTGCACTGCATTGATTATTTACGTGTTTGCGTTTTTCTTTTTGTGTTTTTTCTCTTATGTATTCTTTTTTCAAATTTAGGTTCGTGCACTGCTTTGTTGGTTATGTTAAAACTTCATTCGACATAGTGTGTACTGCATTCGTACACAATTTTCACTACATGCGTCCTGTTTGCACACTGCAACTTATTTTTTGTTGTGTGCACTGCTTGAATCTAATGATACATGAGCAGACAACAGAAAACAAATTATCACAGGTATTCTGTACGACAATTTCATCACCAGCAAACTAAGTTGAACAGAAAACAAACTAACATAATCAAAGTTCATCATTACAAGCGATTCTGCATGGCAAGCAAACTAGGTTCAGCACACAAGCTAACTAGCGATACATAAGCAGACAACATAAAGCTTTTTTTATGATAATTCTAAAACAACACTGGCATTGTTGGCTCTTGGTCGGCACCATCTTCTTCTTCACCAGTTAGGCTCTTCCCATCCCCAGCTGCTCCTGGCTCTCCAGCTTTGCACGGCGAAGGCCGTCCTGGGTGAGGGTGATGCGGTTCCATATCTCGTACGCTGCGTAGGTGTCCTTTCCCGCGTACTTGATGTGCCTCATAGACAGAGGCAGGGTGGCCCAGCACTTGTGCTCGTCATCGGTGATCTTCTTCTTCATGTTGTTGTAGTAGTTGTCGATGAGCATGCCGGAGACGTCTCCAAGGGAGTCCAACACCTTGGTTGCCTCGGGCACCCTCCACTCCTTCTGGATGTCGACGAAGTTGGTGACCTCCAGTTTGACGCGCTCCAGCTTGGTTTTGTCACCATCGATGGAGAAGCCTGCAAAGGTGTACCTGGGGTCGGCGAGGAAGTAGTCGAAGATGGTGCACCTTTCAGAGGCGCTCATTTGGAAGAGCAGCACCGGGTGAATCTTACCGATGGAGAGCTGGCAGAGGGCGGTTTTCTGTGTCACTTCAGACTCGTTGTCATACTCGAGATCAATGCCGACGATCTTGTGGCGCTGGAGGCTGAGGTGGCGCTCGTACTGCGCGAGGGAGATCGCCATCTGCTTCTTGTCGTTGGTGTGGATGACGTGCAACTTGGTGTTGCCGTGCGCCTCCACGGCCTTGTCGCCCTTGTACTCGTCAGTGAACGTCATCTCCGATAGCAGGGCTTGGTGATTTTGCGTTGATATGGACCGATTTGGTGGCAGCGCAATGGATAATTGTGTTGTTGTGGATGAGAAGGCCATTGGCAGTGGTCTGAATTTAAGGGGAGGGCGTGGGGTGGGATGGCCGCGTTGGATGAACTGCACGATCATGCTGACGATGCGGTTGTGCAGATCGTGGGTTGGTGTTGCATCTGGATCGTGGGCTTGTGGCGATGGAACTGCTCCGATTGGGTGGTTGTATGCGAATGTGGGTTTTTTAAGGTGGTTTAGTTTTATTTTTGATCAGTAAATTTTTTTTAACCACTACTTTTCTGTGCGAACGGGAATTTTGTCATGTTTTATATATGTATACTGCATGACAACATAACTGCATTGCTTATACTTCCGCACTGCATCGCGTACAAAGCAGAACTGCACTTGTGTATACATGTGTGTACTTCATCATTTTTTACGTGTCCTTGCTATAGGCTTTGGTGTTTTTCGCTGTGTTATTTGCCGTGTATTTAATCATGTAGGTAATCCGGACTGGATTGCCATACCGCACTGCATCGCGTAACATAACACACAGCATTTTTCTACCGCTACGTATTTGCACTGCATTGCTACGGCGAACTGCATCGCGTAACAGAATGCACTGCATACTTCTAACGCCACGTACTTGTCGAATTTCGGGTTCCGGCAGACCCTCAAGGTTCGAACTCTAGGGTGCGCGCGGAGATCACACCTACTGCCTACCTGTGTCTCGTCGCCTCGCAAGAATCTAAACTACACAAAGAACAACACAAAGGACACGAGGTTTATACTGGTTCAGGCCACCATTGTGGTGTAATACCCTACTCCAGTTTGTGGTGTGTGGATTGCCTATGGGGCTGACGATGAATAGTACAAGGGAAGAACACCCTCGCGAGGGTCTGTTCTTGGCTGGTGCGATGAACTGCTAGGGAGAGTTCAATCGCTTCTCTCTCTCTCACTCTCTCTCTCTCTCTCTCTCTCTCTCTCTCTCTCTCTCTCTAGATGCAGATGCCCAAAATTTCCTCTCTCTCCAGATGCCTCTACCCTGTGGGTGGCTAGTCCTATTTATAGGCGGAGGCCCTGGGCCTCTCCCCAAATATTGAGCGGGAAGGGCGCCAACAATTGGCCATTTTGAAGGGGAACATCTAGTACACTTATCCTGACTAAAGTTTGTCCTTGCCTGCCAAAGACCCCGACGATGACGCCGGCTTGGGCTCCAAGGTGACCTCCATCCTGTCGTCCTGCTGGTCTTGGTCTTGTTGCACCGAAATGGTTGCCTTCGCTTGATACCCTTGCCTGCGCTTGCCCCTTTGCACCAAAGAGGAAGCAAGGACTCTGCGCAAGCCGATGCCCGCCTGGCCTCGGTCGTCATGGCTTGCGTCATGGGCACCTCGTGAGGTACCCCGCCTTGATCTCTCCGCCTCCTCGCGAGCCAGCCTGGCGAAGCTGTGCCCGAGGAAGCCTCCTGTCGTCCGCCCCGCGAGGCTTGGCCCCTCGCGAGGATCTTGAGCATGTGTTAATGAAGATGGGCCGTACTGGGCCACTCCTTGAGCCACACCGCAGGCCGCAGGCACGCAAGTCTGGGTACCCCCGTTCCCAGAACACCGACAGTAGCCCCCGGGCCCAAGGCGCGCCTGGACTTGGCTTAGCAGAGAAGCGAAGGGGCAAGTGCGAAGCGCCGCGGGCCCCAATAGCCTGCGGCCTTGGGCGCCGTGTGGTGGTTGATTGGACATGGGCGTCCTGGCTCCCCCACGACACCTCAGCAACTGCACGAATTGACAAGTCCCTGCATGCAAAACGGGTCATGATTACTTGTGATCGTGGAGGCCGACGGTTGGCCTCCCTCGGCTATATGTACAGAACGGCATGAGCCCTTCCAGTCCATCTCTTCCCGCTACTCTCCGTCTTCCTCTTCGTCCTTGCTCCTCCCTATACTAATGGCACCGATCCATCGGTTTTCTGCCGAAGAGAAGGGGAAGGCCCCCTGAGAGGGTCCTGTCCCACTTCCTCCAAAGAAACGGCCCGCCTCTTGCCACGGAGAAGGGGGTGCTTGGCAGGAGGTGTCGAGGCCATGGTTCGAGTGGCCGCTGCCTGGATTCCCATTTCCCTTGTATGCCTGGATCGAGGGTCCTGAAGGCACTGGCGCCGAGCAGCACCGCCAGAGGCGCCGTCGCCGCCGGCGGATCACGGCGGTGCGCGTCGTCCCTCCTGGAGTTCATGCCGGGGGCTCCTCTCACAAGCTCGTGCTTCACGCCGCCATGCCTCCTCGGTCTTGGATTCGCCTCCCTCCTTCCTTCGCCTTTGAGATCCCGCCGAGGGGGCCTATCGAGCTTTGGCTGTAGCATGCTGGCTGCAGTACCCCTGCGACCGAAGTGGAGGTCGAGGTCGTCGCTCCGGGAAGGGTCTACCTGACCCGTGGCTGGGCGAGATCGCCTGGGTCTGCATGACGGGTGGCGCCCTCGTAATCCACCTTGAGTACGACGGTGCCTCCCTGATGTTCTTCAAGGTCTTCGACATGGAGGGACGCTGGCTGGAGTGCTGCCCTGAGAAAGGCGGCCGGGGCCCTGCCGCGGCGAGGACTAGGCTCGCCAATCGCTTCCCCGGCAGCTCCTCAGGCAGCGGAGGTGTCAGAGGATCCAGCGACTCCGGAGACGAGCGATGACAGCTACGAGCCCCCGATCTTGCGTCGCTCTCGGGCGGGCGGGCTCGTCGAACGCCGCCGCCGCCATCGACCAGGGTGGGCGCCCGGTGCCGACGCCCACTGTTGATGATGGCGTCTTTTGCACAGGCGCGTGTAGTTAGCGCTCTTTAGGATTTGCTCCTTTCGTTCCCTGCGAGGAATCAAAGAACACACCCCGTGGGGTTTGTAAGGTGCTTGTAGTTCCATTTGTTAATATGATCCTTATCGTGAAGCGGTGAGAGATGCTCGTCCCGTCTTAGCTTTGTTCCTCCTTTCGGACCTCGCGAGGACTTGACGCTCTGAGCTGACAGGTCCCGGTCCTAAGGCAGGCTTCAACCGTTGCTGGTATGCCAGGTCACAATGTCGTGGTCAAGGCCAGGAGGTGAGCGGCACGGGTTCCAGTAAGAGCCCCTGAGTCGCGATGCTCAGGAGGTCCCCTTTAGCACTCAAGAAGTCATCGTTCGGTGAGAAAGGAGCGCGACGTTGCCGAAACGGAACCGCATTAGGTGCGAGGTTGGTGTTGCGATAGCTAGTATTTCCGGAGGATGACTTATCTCGGGGGTCAGGAGTCACTCCTTGGCGCAGCGCCGGGCCCGCGCATTGATAGCTGAGGTGTTGCCTGGCGGTGTCCCCACGTGCCTCTTCCCTCTGGCCTTTGCTCCCCCTCGTGCTCTACATCCTCAGGTCCTGGCCCTCAAGCGAGCTCAGCCGTCGCTGGTATGCCAGGGCGCGATGCCGTGGTCAAGGCCAGGAGGTGAGGGCTGGAGAGCCAGTAAGAGTCCATGAGTCGCGATGCTCAGGTACCCCCCCTCCCCCCCGCTTTAACGTGCAAGCGGCCGACATGAAGGAAGAAGGGTGCCGTGGACAGGCATTAAATAACGATCATGACGGGTCAAACGCACGACTCAAATAAACGCGAGAGGAATACATGCCACTGGGTCTAGCTCGGGTGGCTTGGGGATAATGCAGCCCGAGGGACGCCCCCGATAAAGTAAACTAAAAACATGAACTAAAGGGATACATGCCGCAGGGACGGACCCACGCGGCCTGGGAATGATGCAGCCCTAGGAGGGAGCTCCCAGCTGAAAACGAAACTCGAAGGATGTCACCTGATGATGCTGAAGATGAAGGGATGCTGGAGTAGCGGTCGACGTGCGCTGCGGAAGCCGATCTTCACGAGCCCCCAGGCCCAGTAGCCTCGGGAGGCTCCGGGGGCGCTGGCGGCTCCTCGCGGACCACCTCCATATCCGCCAGGACTGCAGAGTGCCTGACCGCTTGAGCCTCCAGGATGCTCCTCATGAGGCGCCGACGCAAGGCAGCCGCGTTCGGCAGGCCGTAAGGCATGCGAACATAGCTGTGGGTTGGACCTTCGCAGTATCCCACGCGTGAGGGCCAGAGGCGCTCCAGTGAGGCGGCTCAGTTGAGTCCTGGTATGTCGATGCAGACGCGCAGCCCACCATCCTCGCCTAGATGGCTGCCACTCATGACTCTTGACTCCTGCAGCTCCTGAAGGATCTCGCTGACGAACTCCCGAGGGTTTGGCCCTCCTTGCCTTGCTTCTTCCTGAGGGAAACATGCGTTGAAGCACGCCTCCAAGTGGTGCCCGAGCGCCTCCCTCGTGATCCTAGCAAAGTCGATGGCCCTCCAGGAGAGAGCACCCGAGCCTTGCTCGAGGAAGGCGCCGGGCGCGCCTTCCTATGCGATAGAAGGAGGCGCCCTCTGAACAGGCGCAGACCCTGAGGGGACTGCCTCCCGAGGGGTCGGACCAGGTGATGTCTTCTTCTTCTTAGGAGCAGCCTCGGGGAGCCTCCCGCTCCTGTGATCTGGGTCTTCAATCGATGCGGCTTGGAAAGCACGCCCGGAAGACACCTGGCGTCTCTCTCTTCACAAGGCACCGTGATGACTCCACCGCTTCCTGGCATCTTGAGGACATTGTAGCCGTGATGAGTCACGGCCATGAACTTGGCCAGGGCTGGGTACCCGAGGATGGCATTGTACGGCAGGCGAATGTGAGCGACGTCGAAGTCAATGAGCTTGGTGCGGTAGTTGTTGCGCTTCCCGAAGGTAACAGGAAGGCGGACCTGCCCTATCGGAACCGTGGAACCATCAGTGACTCATGAGAAAGGCTTGGTTGGCTGCAGCTGATTGTAGGGCACTTGGAGATTGTTGAACGTCTCGACGGATAGGACATTGACCCCTGCTCCACCGTCGATGAGGGTCCTGGTGACTTGCACATTGCTGATGATTGGGGAACAAAGCATCGGGAGAACTCCGGCCGTGGCCGCGCACTTGAGCTGATCCGCTGAGCTGAACATGATGGCGCACGCTGACCACCTGAGAGGGCATGTGGCCTCAAGCTTGGGGAGAGCTGCATTTACTTCGCGAGCAAGCTGCTTGAAGATGCGCTGAGAGGCCGGAGCTTGAGCGCCGCCCAAGATGCAAGCGATTGTGCGCGGCTCCTGGAAGCCTCCAGCCCCTCGTCCTGATGATGGTCTTCATTCCTTCTCGGCTGTGGTGGCAGAGGAGGGAGGCCCGCGTTGCCTTGTGGGCGATCCTCGCGAGGTTGATCCCTCCAACCCCCCTCGCGAGGTGGGTCCCTCCAACCTCCCTCACGAGGCTGGTCCTGCCAGCGGTCCTCGCGAGGTCTGTCGCGCCACCCTTGGTGAGGGCCACGGTCTTCCCAACGTCCTCCACCTCTTCCTCCTCCTTGGCCATAGCCCCGGTCGCTGCACTCGGGGCGTCGGCCGGCACGCACGTCCCGCACAGCCCTGAGCTCCTGGCATTCGTTGGTGTTGTGGATGTGGAGGTTGTGGTACACGCAGTACCGGCTGCCCTTGGATGACTCAGGCTGATCCCTGCCTTGCTTGGTGTCCGGTTCTGCTGCAAGTATGGAAGCCCCCTTGCGCTTCACATCCTGGACCTTGGGCTTCTTCTCTTCTGGGTCAGCAGCTGGCAGCTCGGGAGGGAAAGGCGCCCTTCCTCAGCCCTAGCGCACTTGGTCGCCAAATTGAATAGCTCCAGGAAGGTGCACAGGTCCTCATGGATCGCAAGCTCCTCTTTCATCTTGACGTCACGTATGCCATCGGAGAAGGCTGAGATGATGGCCTCCTCAGACACCTTGGGGATCTTAAAGGCGAAGCTGTTGAAGCATTTGGATGAACCTGCGGGGTTTCTCTGGCTGCCGCTGATCGGCGCAAATCGCTCATGGCGGGTCGATCGCGGGTGCCTTGGAAGTTGGCGATGAATCGGTGCGCATCTCGCCCCGGGAGGATATCGTGCGAGAGCCGTGTTCAGAGCAGTGCGGGCGCCGTCCTTGAGCGCCATGGGGAACCAGTTCGCCATGACCTTCTTGTCCCCGTTGGCGGCTTCGATGCCCAGCTCATATAGCTGGAGGAACTCCGCAGGGTCAGCCGTGCCATCGTAGCACGGGGGCAGATCTGGCTTGAACTTGCCCGGCCAGGCCACACTGCACAGCTCAGCGGTGAAGGCACGACAGCCTACGGTGGCCGCGGGAGGCCTTGGATGACAAAGAGCTTGATCTTGGAAGTCCCTGTGCGCTGCCGCCCAGTGCAGTGTGGGTCTTGATCTTGTTGGAGCGAGGAGCGTTCGTGCCGAGCCGGTGCGGGAGCACACGGGCAGCTTCTTGGGACGAGGGATCTCTTGGCAGCTCTTCTCTTGCTGTGTTGGCGCCGGACGGAGTGGGTTCCGCCCAGAGGCCACGCGCCTTGGGGCCAACGCACCTTCTTGAGGGGCGGTGGCGCCCGCCTGGGCTTCGTCGCCGCGCAGCCGGGCGCGATGCGATGAGAGGATGGTGCAGGGAGCCCAATGGCGCGCCGACGAAAGCACGGTGATGCAGGCGAGCCACTACGTCGTAGAGGTCGTCGATGGGGCGGTAGTGCAGGAGCTCCCGCGCCAGGAGTAGCGCAGCGTGCGCGTCCGCAGGGGCGCGACAGGCGTGGGACGAGGAACCGGCTGGAGTCAGTGATGGGGTGGCGGTGCGGCCTTCTCGCCGCACCAAAGGATGCAGGGACGACGCCTGCTGCTCGTTCCCCGCCGGGCCGATGGCGGCGTTGACGGCAGGCGACGGGGAACGGTGGATCTCGGGTAGGGTGTCCCGAACTGTGCGTCTAGGCGGATGGTAACAAGAGACGAGGGACACAATGTTTTTACCCAGGTTCGGGCCCTCTCGATGGAGGTAAAACCCTACGTCCTGCTTGATTAATATTGATGATATGGGTAGTACAAGAGTAGATCTACCACGAGATCAAGGAGGCTAAACCCTAGAAGCTAGCCTATGGTATGATTGTTGAGATGTATGTTGTCCTACGGACTAAAGCCCTCCGGTTTATATAGACACCGAGAGACTAGGGTTACAGTCGGTTACAATGGTAGGAGATCCACATATCCGTATTGCCAAGCTTGCCTTCCACGCCAAGGAAAGTACCTTCCGGACACGAGCCGGAGTCTTCAATCTTCTATCTTCGTAGTCTTGGAGTCCGGCGGATATTGATAGTCCGGCTGTCCGGACACCCCCTAGTCCAGGACTCCCTCAGTAGCCCCTGAACCAGTCTTCAATGACGATAAGTCCAGCGTGCACAATGTTCGGCATTGCAAGGCGGGTTCCTCCCTTGAATGATCCAGAGAAGATAATGAACACCAGGATAGTGTCCGGCTCTGCAAAAATGATTTCCACATTCCACCGTAGAGAGAATAAAACATATACACTGACTCAATCTGCTGACGTATTATGCGGCGTGACATCACACCGCTACCAAGCCCTCGTTTTTTTACTATTCCACCTCAGCACGTTTAGCGAAGCGGTTTCCTTGGCACGTCTTATCGAAGCAGAGATCGTGTCCCTTTTATTCCGGGATCCTCATCAATACGTGCGTGGGTAACCCAACCGTTCCCGTCGCCACGCCTCCTCTATCGAAGGGGAATCCCAAACGGTCACGGAGACGGCCCTTGGTATTTCTTCCCCTTTATAAGAGGACCAAGGCCTATCCTTGTTCTTTTAATCTCGCATCGAATCTTTCCTCCGCTCCTGGTTCCAACACCCGAGCTTGATTGGGCGCGGATCCTCAACCATGTCCGGCTCCGACCTCCAGGGCCGGTGGTGACGGAGGAGGACATATTGAAGTTGCGTGAGGCCAAGTACCTGGCCTACGAGGTTTCGCACAGGTTGCCTGCCACAGGGAAGGCCGTGCCCGCCCCCGAGCCCGGTGAATACGTCGTTTTCGTATCCCACCTCCGCCGGGGTTTAGGCTTCCCGACGGATCCCTTCATGAGAGGGCTCCTATTCTACTACGGGCTGGACTTTCACGACTTGGCTCCGGAGTCCATCCTCCATATCTCCGCATACATTATCGTCTGCGAGGCCTTCCTCCACGTCATTCCCCACTTCGGCCTATGGCTGAAGACCTTCAAGGTGGAGCCGAAGATGATTGGGGGGCGTCAAGCGGAGTGCGGCGGGGCGAGCATAAGCAAAAAGGTCGATGCCTCGTGGCCCGAGGGTTCCTTCCAAGAGGAACTTGGACTGTGGCAGCAGGAGTGGTTCTACATCACCGCTCCAAGGGGTAGCAGGCAAAAGCCGCCGCCCTTATTCCGCCCGGGACCTCCACGCCAACTGATGTCGTGGGTCAACCAAGGGCTCAACTGGGGGCCGTCCGAGGACGTGCCCTCACTGCAGGGACAGATTCAAGACCTCCAAGCGAGGGAGATCGACCTGATCAAGGTGATGCAGGTTATGCTCATCAGGCATCTTCCGCCCTATAAACGCCGTCCTCTCCGTCTATGGGAGTTCAATCCGGAGGGACCTCGTATTCTCCAGCACTTTATGGGTGCGACACCCGCGGAGATGTACAAGCTGTTCTTGGACCGCTTGGTGGCGTGTCAGATTCGGCCGAGGACGCAGGCCTAAGCCGCGATCGCCCGGATACTCAGGTAGATAGCTCAGAGTCCGGACATTCTATTTATATGCCCTTCAAAAGTTCGTTTCCTGACCCTTTGTTCTTTACAGGAATGGGTGGCGCGATCAAGGCTGATAAGGTGTCGGCCCCCCTCCCGTAAACATGCTTGGAGCCCGTGCTGGTCAGAATGTTGGAGGTTGCGCCCATAGAAGGGGGCAACGGGGAAAATAGAGGAGCTAATATTCCGCCCAAAGGGGCGACTGAAGAGGAGGGAACCAAGAACCCCTCCCTTCAGAGGGAGAAGAGGACAGCCTCCGAAGATCCGGAGGCCAAAGCCCCTAAGCGTGGGAAGAAATCCTCACCGGGGGGTCCAGCGTCCGGAGAGAATCCGGACGCACAATCATCGCCGAAGGACCAGCCCTCCAACGAGCCGTGAGTATGAAAGAGGAAATTAATTAGTAAGGAAGTATCTTCATTTGTGCTTTTGTGGGTAACCGAAATATTTATATTGCAGTTCGGATCTGCAGCCTTCTCAGATGAGTTCGTCTTCGGGGGACCTTCTTCCGGAGATGATGGAGAAGCGATCGCCTCCGTCTCTGGCGCCGCCGAGATGAGGCGGCGAGCCCGAAGTGTAAATCACGAGGGCGTCCCGAGTCCCGGAGGGGCGAGAGAGTTCGGCACTGCTAGTGTCGCCGAGAAGGCGAAGAATCGCTTGAGAGGCGCCCATTTGAGAAGATCATCGTGCGTTAACGCGCATGGTGATTGGAAGGATTTCGTCCGCCGAGGCGGATTATGTAATGCCGCCATGAGTTTTTGGCGGGATTTGAGGTATGCGAAAATGGCGCACCCCTTTGTCGTTTAACAGTTTTGCATATAAAAAATGCGCCCTGTATAGATAGTAGCCCCTGAGACTCGGTAGGTTGTCGGAAACGACAGCGTGCCGAGGGTCAAAATCTCAAAATCTCAAGTAATGAATTCCGCCATCCTTGTACAGGTGGCGGATAGTCCGGGGGCCAGCCAGACTAATGAGTTTGCCGAATTAAGTCGGCAACTTGACGTGGCAGATGCTGACATCGCACTTGTCAACCGGCGACTTGACGAGTCGCAAGGTAAAGAAATTCTCCGCAGTTGCTTTATTTAAGGGGGGGGGGTCAAAGCCTACCTCTGATAAATTATATGTTGTTTATCTGAGGCGGTGCTTTGCTTGCTTTGTGGAGACCTTTCGGGCGAACTTGCTCGAGCTACGGAGCAAGCCCGAAGGAGTGACGCTGCTGCCTCGAGGGCGCCGAGGGTTGAAAGTCGAAAAGGCGTGCCTTTGCCTAAGCAGGCGGAGGTGGCTGAATTGGCCAGAAATTAAAGGATGCTACCGACCGCAATGAGGCTCTTGAGAGGGAGCGCTTATCGGAGCGGGAAGACCTAAAGAAGGCCACCGCGAAGTTAAGGATGCCCGCCTGCAATGCGGGCTATGAAGGAGAGCCGCGCCAGGCGAGAAATCGCGGTGGCAAGCCTTTTCGATGCATCGCCGGTTTATGGATTCCAAGTATGCTCAATTTGAGCGGTTGTGGAGTTCGGAGGATCCGTATATGGACTGATTGCGAGTGCGGCCGATGCGCGTTAAGCACTTCCGGAGCCGGGGATCACGAGGCGGAAGAGTTATATTGGTCTCAATTCCACAGTCCGGATCGCCCGCTTCGCCGACGGACGGTTGGCGGAATGGGCGAACTAAATAGATTGTCCGGACTAGCCATGGTCGACATCGTGGCCCATGTCCGCCGAGAGAGGTCCAAGGCGACGAGCTATTTTGGCTTACTACAGCAATTCCTTGGGGCGGTGCCGCATATAAAGGAGATGAAGCGGTCGGCCTGCATCGAGGGCGCGCGGATGGCTTTGGCCCGTGTGAAGGCGCATTGTCCAGAGAAGGACGCCACCGCTGTTGCTGCCCAGGGTTCGGATGGAAACCGGCTCCCTGTCGAGCACTATTTCGGGGAAGTTATGCGTGGCGCTCGTGTAATAGAGTCGCAGTGCTCAAAGAATGTAACGTTCAACTGAACGCATTAGCCTGTAAATCAATGATTATGGTATAGTTGCTTTTTATACTTGTTAGTAAAACTTCTCCTGTGCGGCCGTTTACGTATACTTGTGTATAACCCGAAGATGCGATCTTGCCGAGCCCCTCGCACAAAGTCTTTGGGGTTCGCATAAAATAGCGTGTTTTCACACTTAATCCGGCGTCTCGGTCTGTTATAAGGAGGTGGTAGCGTAGCTTAACGAGGCAATCCGGACTATAATGCTTTATCACTTTCACTTAGCGGTGGAGCTCGAGGGTGGGGCTACGATATAGCCCTGGTGGCCCCGCACGTCTCGAATTCGAGTGCGTAAGTGCTGACCGAAACGGTCCTTCGTCCAAAGCGAATTCTAAACATTCCGATAGTCGATCGAGTGGTTGACCAGTCTCGGTGTATCATGATAGTCGGTTTGGCTTTTTCATCGAAGTGCTCGCCCGGCCGAGCTGGGGCACAATCGCGATAGTTTTCACGGTGCCGCGTTAGCCGATGATACGGAGCGTAAGGCAGCAAAACACGGAGCGGGCAAACCAAACATTTGACCAAAGACATGATTGAGAGATGATGCATATAATGCCTAACTCGAGACGCCAACTCTCCGAAGGTGTTCGGTCTTTATAATAATGGGCGTAACGATGCCCTAAGCCCCTAGTGTCCGTGCACGGGCATGGTCTTCGACGCGCCGATGCTAAGCGCCAGCTCCGCGATTGGCTATAGGAAGAAACCAAGGAGAATAACAACAAGGGACAGTAAAAAAGGTTTACGAGGACTTAATCGAAAAGAATCCTCGCAAGCGGGTCCCTCTGCACGTCTCGCTACTGTGTCTCCGTTCGTCGTTATCACTCGACGGGTATGCACATTGTTCATCTGAAAAGAGAGGAACGTTTAGTTTAAAAACAATTTGTGCGGAAAATATGTAAAATAGAAAATATAAATAATTAAAGCAGGGTTTGTATAAACCCGCGGTTATGTCTTGTAGCGCAGCCCCTCGTGAAGGGGGTATGCGGCTAGGGAGCCCCTAGCCTACTGATGCCGGATTCGTCTATCCGAGTCCGGGGTCTTGAAGTGACCCTCGCGCTGAAATGATGCCACGTGGACCGGGCATCTTGAGTGTAAGAGACGCGTAATGCGGTATAGCGTTGAAGCGGACAAACGCCTTACGCCCCAAGAGTGCTTGATATTCACTTTCAAATGGGACAATGTGAAAATTAATTTTTCTCGTCGCTAATTGTTCGGGCGATCGAACACGACTTCTAGTAATATGGAGCACGTGCACTTGGCGTAAGGGCTGGCGTCACTCCTTTGAAGGAAGTGTGGCTGTGTCAGATTTTGGTGGGGTGTACCCCCATCCTACAGACGGTTTTGGAATCTGAGGTTTAAGTCATCGCCTCCGTCCATTAGGACACTAGTAAATTGTAATCCGTCTATCATGGGATTCAATATCGAAGTCCGCCCCAATTGACGCTCAGGTAGTCGGTGGTCGAAAGTGATTGGTTTTGATGTCCAATCTCTATTGTCTGCTGGGTCGAACCGTGCGAAGCTCTTTTTAGAAAGTGCCGCACTATTTTTTTCGTTTTATCACATGAAGTGAGTTTACTGCTTTAACCCCTTGTGGGAAAGTCTTTTGTTTTCCGGCGCTCTGCTGGTGGGGTTTATCCTCTTCGCTTGACGCGTGGAGCCCCTTGTGTTCGGCATTTAGTCGGCGGATTGTTTAAAACCCAACAATCCTGTGGGTGTGATTTGCGTGCCTTCCGGGTCTTGTGGATTTGACATATCCGACCCAAAATCTTCCTTAAGTTGGACAATTAAATCCTGTCATCCTTTAGAGTGTGTTTTACGATTGGGCCGCTTGCTTTTAAATCCGGCGTTATTGCCGTGCTCTTTTGGCTTTTCTCTTTATTCGGCGCTGCTCTTTTCTGCGCCGTGATTTTCCGTTTCCATATCTTATCTCTGATGTACTAGGGTCGCCGGTGCTGCATCTTGCTAACCAGTTGTCCTCGCCCGCACAGAAGCGGGTCATGAGGCTTGTTAGTGCGGACATTGTCCTCGGCTTTTCTTGACCGAGGTGCCTGGCGAGCCATTCGTCTCGGACATTATGCTTGAAAGCTGCTAAGGCTTCAGCGTCCGGACAGTCGACTATTTGGTTCTTTTGGTAAGGAACCTGTTCGAATTTCGCTACTGACTCTCCGGCTGTTGAGTTATATGACTTAGATCATCTGCATCCGGAGGCCGGACATAAGTCCCTTGAAAATTTTCTCTAAACGCGTCCTCGAGCTCTTCCCAACTTCCAACAGTATTTTCTGGGAGGCTTTTAAGCCAATGACGGGCTGGCCCTTTGAGCTTGAGTGGTAAATATTTTATGGCGTGGAGATCGTCTCCTCTGGCCATATGTATATGTAGTATATAATCTTCTATCCAGACTCTAGGGTCTGTTGTTCCATCGTAGGCCTCTATGTTGATGGGTTTAAATCCTGCTGGGAATTCATGGTCCAGCACCTCATCGGTGAAACATAGCGGGTGTGCGGCGCCCCTGTATTTGTGTGTGCCGTTATATCATCGGACACTTGGCGTGTTGCCTTGCTTCTTGGGGCTTTCTTCTTTGGCCCATAAATGGACCTGGTTGGGCCATCTATCCTTCTGAGTTCGTTGGGGGATTTGTGTGTGGCGCCGCTTTCATAATTTGGGCTGTCGTCTGGCCGTCTATCCAACCAGGCAGCCCTTTTATTTTTGGACGGTGGAGGCTCTATGGCCTCCTCGTCGAATTCCGGTAGCAGCTTGCGCTTCGGGTAGCTCTTTGATTGGTGGCAATTGCCGTACTTATCTGCGGTGTTGAGCACTTCGCTCCATCTCATTCTGAGTGTGTCTTCCGCTGTTTTGAGCTTCCGTTTTTCCTTCTTCAGGCTTCTTGCCGTGCTGACGAGTCTTTTCCGAAGGTTCTTATTCTCTGGCGACGTGTCCGGCATATGGTCGTCCGGACCGTTGTCTTCGCCGGGCTAGGATTGGTTATCTGACTCGTCGTGTTTGGACGGTTGCCTATGTGCATGTTCGTCATCCGATTGTGAGCCCTGCCGTATCGCGGGCTCGTTTGGAGCGTTGTTGTCATCGAGGCGGGACTTAGCGCGGCGTTTACGCCGTCGCTTGGGTCGTTTATCGGCGGGGTTATCTTCTGCCGTGGCCAGTTGGTCCTCGTTATCGCTCCCCTTTGGGGTATCCACCATATATATGTCATGTGACAAGGTGGTCCTGTCGTGCTGTATAAGCTCTATTTTTTGTTCGTCTCCGGCATCGTCGTCTAATCCGTCGATGTCTTCGGAGCCGTAGTTTAGCATGTCGGTTAGATCGTCGACAGTGGCTACAAAGTGGGTGGTGGGTGGGCTCTGAATTTCTTCGTCGTCCAGAGCCCAACCATCCCGCCATAGTCCGCCGGGACTCTTCGATAGTGAGAGATGCTTGATGAATTCAAGATATCAACGAAGGCGAGTCTTTGGAAGATGTCCGCGCGGTGAATTTATAACCGCGCCTAATCCGAATTGATTGGCAGGGCGGCGGGAGGCTCTGAGTCCGCGAGTCGGCGCCGCCGGAATCACGAAGTTCGCGAGGGACAAGATCAGTATTCGGCTCCATCGTCGTGGATGTTGAAGCCCCCAGGGCGGCGTCTATCCACCGGCCCTTGATATGGGCGATCGGCTCCGGGCTAATGGCCGAAGCGGATCCGTGGCGCTACCAAGGCCTGTTGGTGGCGAGCTAGATCATGCCCATCGTTCTGATGCGGCGCGCGCTTGCCGCGGGCTTGAGTCCGTTGAAGATCAAGTCTCCGCGGACATCGGCCGTGAAGTTTAAGCTTCCGAATCTGACCTGACGGCTAGGGCCGTAGCTTCCGATCTGCTCCAGATGGCCAAGAGAATTGGCCCGCAGCGCAAAGCCGTCGAATACGAAGATCTGTCCGGGGAGAAAAGTCTCACCCAGGACAGCGTTGTTTGTTGAAGATGCCATCAAGCCTATCGGTGACGACACAGAGGAACTCTCAATGGAAGCACCAATGTCGGTGTCAAAACCGGCGGATCTCGGGTAGGGGGTCCCGAACTGTGCGTCTAGGCGGATGGTAACAAGAGACGAGGGACACAATGTTTTTACCAGGTTGGGCCCTCTCGATGGAGGTAAAACCCTACGTCCTGCTTGATTAATATTGATGATATGGGTAGTACAAGAGTAGATCTACCACGAGATCAAGGAGGCTAAACCCTAGAAGCTAGCCTATGGTATGATTGTTGAGATGTATGTTGTCCTACGGACTAAAGCCCTCCGGTTTATATAGACACCAGAGAGGCTAGGGTTACATAGAGTCGGTTACAATGGTAGGAGATCCACATATCCGTATTGCCAAGCTTGCCTTCCACGCCAAGGAAAGTACCTTCCGGACACGAGCCGGAGTCTTCAATCTTCTATCTTCGTAGTCTTGGAGTCCGGCGGATATTGATAGTCCGGCTGTCCGGACACCCCCTAGTCCAGGACTCCCTCAGTGGGGGCGCCCGCCGACGGGGGCCATCTGGGTGACGCGAGTGGCGAGAGCGGCCGGCGCTCGGTGCGGGCTCGACGAGCGTCTGACATGGATCCGACGGGCGGCGAAACATGAGGCGACGGAAGACGGATTCCGGCGCACCCCTACCCGGCGTGCCAAATGTCGGATTTAGGGTTCCGACAGACCCTCAAGGTTCGAACTCTAGGGTGCGCGCGGAGATCACACCTACTGCCTACCCGTGTCTCGTCGCCTCGCAAGAATCTAAACTACACGAAGAATAACACAAAGGACACGAGGTTTATACTGGTTCAGGCCACCATTGTGGTGTAATACCCTACTCCAGTTTGTGGTGTGTGCATTGCCTCTAGGGCTGACGATGAATAGTACAAGGGAAGAACAGCCTCGCGAGGGTCTGTTCTTGGCTGGTGCGATGAACTGCTAGGGAGAGTTCAATCGCTTCTCTCTCTCTCTCTAGATGCAGATGCCCAAAATCTCCTCTCTCTCCAGATGCCTCTACCCTGTGGGTGGCTAGTCCTATTTATAGGCGGAGGCCCTGGGCCTCTCCCCAAATATTGAGTAGGAAGGGCGCCAACAATTGGCCATTTTGAAGGGGAACATCTAGTACACTTATCCTGACTAAAGTTGGTCCTCGCCTGCCAAAGACCCTGACGATAACGCCGACTTGGGCTCCACGTTGACCTCCATCCTGCCGTCCTGCTGGTCTTGGTCTTGTTGCACCAAAATGGTTGCCTTTGCCTGATACCCTTGCATGCGCTTGCCCGCTTTGCACCAAAGAGGAAGCAAGGACTCTGCGCAGGCCGGCGCCTGCCTGGCGCCCGCCTGGCCTCGGTCGTCATGGCTTGCGTCATGGGCACCTCGTGAGGTACCCCGCCTTGATCTCTCCGCCTCCTCGCGAGCCAGCCTGGCGAGGTTGTGCCCGAGGAAGCCTCCTGTCGTCCGCCCCTCGAGGCTTGGCCCCTCGCGAGGGTCTTGAGCATGTGTTGATGAAGATGGGCCGTACTGGGCAACTCCTTGAGCCACGCCGCAGGCTGCAGGCAGGCAAGTCTGGGTACCCCCGTTCCCAGAACGCCGACAGTACTGCATCTTGTTTTTGCTTGTACTTACTGTAGTCCCTGGTACGGGAGGGGTAGGGGAAGGGGGGTGCCCCCCCCACTTTTTTGAACTTATTTTTTTTCTTAGTCGGCCTTGTTGGGCCTGTGTTCGGGTAGTTTAGAGATGCACTTGGGCCCAAGTCAGCCTGTGAGCACGGCTGGTTCCCGGTTCACTGTGTGTGTGCTCTAATGTTTAGTCCCACCTCGCCGCCAGAAGGCGCACTCGACCTGTTTATAAGCGCTGGCGAGGCATACCGGTCGAACTCCTCTAGTTACTTATTTGGGCGCTTATACACGGCGCTCGCAGCTTTATTGTCTCTGACCTATGGGCCCATTTGTGGCCGGCCCCATGCATTGTCACTCAGAATGACTCACCTTCTGTGGGCGCAGACCTACTACAAGACTGGCTGGGGCCGGTAGCATCTGGGTGGTTAATTTTTTTCTTTGTATTTTTTTCAATGTCGGGGCGTGCACTGCTTTTTAGTAAATCATCCATGCACTGCATTAATCAGGGTTATGTACTGCATGTGAACGCATTCCGTACTGCATGTACAGTTCTCATTTCTGTTTCCATGTTTTTGCTTTTTGTAATCTTTTCTTTCCAATGTATGGGACTGCACTGCTTAGCAAATTACAATTGTACTGCATTGATTATGGTTCTGTACTGCATGTTCGTGTACTTCTGCACTGCATTTATTATTTCCGTGTTCGCGTTTTTCTTCATCGCTGTGTTCTATGCCGTGTATATATTCATCTACGTAATGCGGAACTGGATTGCTATAGCATACTGCATCGCGTAATGAAATGCACTGCATTTTTCTAGTGCTGCGTACTGCATTTGTTTTTTGTCTGTGCTTACTGCACTGTACGGGAGGTGTAGGGGGAGAGGGGAGGGGGGGTTGGGCCCCCCCACTTTTTTTGTGTGGCACTTATTTGAAGGTAGACTTTTTTCGGATGTGTTTTCTTAACATGCGTGTTGTTTTTTATTTTAACTTTTTTTACGAACTGTATGTATTTTATTTTTGTTTTACCGTTTGAACTTCATGATTCTTCACAGAGAACTGCATCATGTGCGTTTTTTTAGTAATATGTGTGTTTTGATGTAGTCTGGCTTATATTATCCGGGCCGTTTTTGGGTCGGCCCGTTTTTGTGACCCTTTTTGCGACACGCAGGCCTCCTACGTATCCCTTCCAGGCTATTCCACCGCTCCGCTGTCAGGGAGAGAGACCGAGAACAATCCCCTCTCCTCTCGCAGTTTCTCCCGAGGCATCTCTCCCTCGAGCAAAACCGTCGTCGCGCGCAGCAACCGTCGTCGCCCGAGGAACCGCCACCCTCAAGAGGTCCTTATTCCTGCATTCTGCGTCGCTGTCCGCTCCGTGAGCCCTTGCCGCTGCGCTCCCGCAGCCCTTTCCTGTTTGTTCCCGTCGCCGCCCCCCTCCCCCCTTCCCGCCGCAGTGGCCGCGCCCTTTTTTGTGGTACGTTCCGCTTGGCCTCGGTCTTGATCGTCCCCTCGTCTTGTTTTGTGATTCTGGTAGTTGCTGCCGCTCTTTTTGCTTGTGTAATTTTTCCGTAGGCAGTCGATTTTATCTCGTTTTGAAGTCGATAGTCGTGTGTAGCAATGTGGATCTAGGGTTTCGTGAGATTTTCGCCGATTTTGTTGCTTATGTCTGTCACTTCGTCCTTGTGCTGCAGGGAAATGCCATGTCTTCGCCGAGCAGAGTGGGAGAAGGATGTCAGGGTATGTGGAGTGCTTATTTTAGGCTTTGTTTATTTTGTTTGATGTTTATCTAGTTTCCTAATTCATCCTGCATATTGATTTATGCTCTGTTAGTTTTCAGCGTTCGTTTGCATTATTTTGTCATGTGATGTTTTGTAATTTCTGTTTTCTGGTTTTTTTAATCCAGTAGGTGATTGCAGTGCTCATAATGATACATCAATTGACTCTCCTTGTCCTGGTGGTAAGGATCATGGTGTGGAGGGAGGACATCAAGTGAATTCACCGATTGAATCTTCTCCCATAAGTGTGGCCCCTTCTTTTGGTATGTGATTGATTTGTTTATTTTTGTGTATGCTGGTTGCTTGATGTTTGTACAAATTGGTGTTGCCTTGTTTTATCTAGTCCGACATTTTGTTGGGAACAACCGTGAAGTTAGTGTATGCAGCACTGCATTTATTTGTATATGTGAACTCCACTATATGTATGTGTGAACTGCATTGTTGTTTTATTCAAGTTTTTTGTACAATGCATTATTTTTTATTTTGAGCTTATGGTTGGAGCACTACATTTATATGTCTAACTATACTGCATTTGTTCTTTTTGTGCACTTTTTAATGAGCATAGTCAAACTTCATTTTGACGCAGTGTATGTTTTCCATGTTGGGGCGCCTGGGTTTGAGGAGGTTACTCAATTGATTGACCATTATTTTGCAGAGGATAATGTTGGTGTGAGCTTTGATCAGAGACGTCCAGTCTTGTCTGAAACACAATCGCAGTCTGTTGATGGTACAGAGGAAGTTACACAGGATTGGATGGTCTCGGAACAACTTCGTTAATATGAGTTGAAGCAAAGCAAGAAGAAGTTGAGGTTTGAAATTGAGTCAAAAGAGTTTGCGGAGAAGGAGAAGCAGAGGAGAGTTGCAGATGGTGCCAAGGGTGGCAACTTTGGCAAGGTGAAGCAGCCTTCTTTGCAGAAGAAGAGGTTGAGTACTGTTGTTGAGGAAGGTGGTACACCTCGGCGGAGTCCACGTGTTGCTGGAATTAATGAAGAAGAATCTTGGCAAGAGAACTATTGAAGCTGGTGGAAATGATGATCCTGAGCGCAAGCGACTACATGTCACTGAAGGTCCCAACTCTGATGACGACGACTTTGTGCTTGCTGATTATGTGAAGGGTGTTCATCCTTGTAGACACAAAGACCGTGGTTCATCTAAGAGTCTACCCAAGCGTGCCCGTGATGATGTCGATGAAGATGTTGGTGGTGACTCTGGCGAGGAGGTGGATGCTGCTCCAAAGGTTTGTTGAAGCACACTGCATTTGTTTCCTTCATTGTTATTCTTTCTGTGTTTTCTATGTCTCCTTTTTATGGCTAGTCTTCTAATGTGGGCTGCATTTCCCTTTACACAGAGGAAGAAGTCTAGTAAGAGCAATGCAACTGAAGATGATGCTGAGGGAGATGATTCTCGATTTAACAAGATCGTGCGGTTGTCGCTTCCCACTGTTTGCAAGGCTGCTTCTTTGTTGAAAGAGGCGCATTGTAGCCGTGTTAGGGATGCTGGATTTGGTGTTGTCTTTGATCTGACAGTAAAGAAAAATGTGCCGCGCATTCTTATGTGCTATCTGATGGGAGTGATTGACCCTGCCACCATGGTAATGGACTTTGGGAATGGCAGGGTTCTTTGAATCAATCGTGATGCAGTTCATCACATTTTTGATTTACCTATGGGACGTCACACTGCACCCATGCCTGCTTCCAGCAGTCATGATGAATCGTTGACTGCCCTCAAGGATGAGCTTGGCTTTGACCGTTCAAAAAGTATAGGTGTCAAGGACTTGCTTGAGAAGTTGAAGGTGTTGATGGAGGAAGATGATTATGTGACTGTTGACCTTGCTGTGAAGGTGTTCTTCCTGATAATTTACCAGAATTTGTTGTGCCCCGGGCATGCAGTTCGTTTGGGTAGAGTTGTTGCGATGGTAGAGAACATGGATTATGCGGCTATGGCTCAGATGGACTTTTGCCAACTTGTTGTTGATGAGTTGCAGGCAGCTGTGGTGAGGTGGCAAACAGAAGGCAACAAGAAGAATTGTGCAGAGGGTTGTGCCATTGTCCCCCTGATTATGTATCTTGACTGCTTGAAGCTTCGCAAATTTTCAGTCATGCACACATTGACGCCACGTGCGTCATACCTGACGACCAAGGACCTGATGAAGTTGTACAATGAGGATGTGCTTGTGAAGGGAAAGATTTACTTGGAAAGTTACAAATTTGGGAAGCTGCCGGTTAGTGCATCTGATTTTTTAACATCAGATTTTTTTTAAAAAATGTGCAGCCATTATAAATGTGAACTTTTCTAGTACTCACATGTGTACTTCTCTTTGCCTGTTGTCTTTTTTTTGCAATGGAAGGCGTCAGGTGATATTGTGTACAACCGTCCTGTTGCAGTTGTACACGACAACTCTGATGCGGGGCCTAGCACTCATGCTAGGTTTTATGAGCCTATCTATAGCTACCTTCTTGCCTGTGATGATGAGGTGCCGCATACTCATGGTTTCATGGCTCAACAGATGTTTGATAATAGAAGCTCTTATAAACAGACATTTGTTGGCGGCAAAAAACACGAGGAGATTGATGAGCTTCTTTTGAAGGTTTTGAAGCTGACTGAAGATTTGCCAACCTCTGGTGACAGGTTGAGGATAGTTGCTGGTTTTTTCCCTGTTGGCCATGGCCCACGAGATGAAGATATTGTTGCTGCTCACAATTTCAATTGTGGCGTGATTGAAAGCCTAAAGATTGCAGTGACGAATGTTCGGTCTTCGTATGCTCAATTGAGACATTCACAGGAAGAAAAATGCGGTCGGTATGAGAAGGATGTTGGGCATATTTTGGGACGAAATGACCTCGTCGGAGAGATTTGGCGTTAGCGCCGACAATGTATGTTCTAGGTTTTCTTGACTTTGAACCTCTTTTTGTGTATTATGTTGATTGCTCCTCACTATTTTTTTGTTATAGGCTGGAGTGGAATCTTCTAGTGTCGATGGAACTACAGACGATGGAGTTGGTCAGGTACAAGTACTTCGCCATGTACATTACGCCATCGTCCCTTTTCTTTGAACTTGCATTTGTTTGCTTCCCATTTTATTGTTTTTTTGTGTACTTCTTTGTTATAAAGTGTGTCTTTGCTTGTGCATAGTTGAAGTTTTTCTTTTTGGTTGGTACCATCTTATTTCTCGTTTTTGGTTTGTTCTATGCCCGTAGACCGGTGTTCTTTGCTTGTGATGTGCACAAAGAGACCTCGATGGCTCTGGGAAGGATGAGGTCTTGGTGATGCATCGTCCCCTCTGGATGTTATAGGCGATAAGGTATAGTTGTATTACTTGTTCTGTTAGTGGGTTGTAATCTAATTTTTTGTTGTTTGTTATAAACTTGATGTATGCTGTTATGTTCACCCATATGCAATTTCATTTACATGTGTTAGCTGCAATAGTTTTACATGTGTGAGCTTCATTGTTTGACAGAAGTGAACTGAAGTTCTTTTCGCATGCGCGGTCCATATTGTTTTACATACGTGAGCTTCAGTATTTAACATAACTGAACTGCAGCATTTGACAAAGTGAACTGCAGTTCTTTTTTTAGGTATATGTGGGTTGCAGTTTTAGTTGTTTTGACACACGTGTGTTGTAGTTTTTTGGCATATGTGGACTGTAGTTGTCCTGTGTATGTTGTCAGCAGTCTTTGACATAAGTGTGTTGTGTGTTGTTGTGTTCATTATCCCCACGCTCATTTTTGTGTTACTTTGTGTTTTTTAAACTTTCCATAGGTTGGAGAAGAAAACGTGGAAGTTCACGTTGATCTGAATCAGGGCAGTTGTGCTGTTGATGGCTGTGGCAGTGTTGATGCTTCTGCATCGGTTGCCGTTGATTGTGCAGATCCTTCTGTAGCTCAAGGATCCTATGATGTTCCCAACAGTCGGCATGAAGATTCTGATGTTGGCATTGAAAATCCACTGGAGAAAGTCGACCCTGCTGCTAGTGTTGTTGCTTCCCCTGTCTGTCTGGTGTCCAACGATGTTCTGGAAGTATCGAGAGTGGAGCCTCATGTAGCTGAAGTATCTAAGGACGTTGTCGTTGACCAGACTATTGTAAATCTAGAGAATGCTGATGTTGCTGCAGAAGGGCGGTCCAGTGAGGTTGTGGTGGATTCATCGCAGCCTATGCAAGAAAATATTTTGCTCAGCTCTGAAGAACAGCAGCCTGAAGACTCTGACACTGAAGGCAAGAGTTTTCTTAACAGTGCAGTTGAAGTTTTTCTCATTCATGTTGTTTAATTACTATGGTATCTGTATTAGATGTTTAATGATAAGTGAAACTTGATCTTTTGTCTATGATTTTCAAAATAGCTAGCAAAATTTCCTTATCTTAATATTTAAACTTCATTCTTTGGATAAGTGAAATTCATCTTTTTTATTACAAATGACGAACGTCCTGTTGTGACACCGTCGAGCATTGATCCAGCTCTTCTGAAAAGATACAATGAGTTGTACGCTGCTGTTACAAGGGCTCGGAAGGACAAGAAGAAGAAGGATGGTTTTTTAGAAATTGTTTTGTTCATATGTATTTTCTAATTTTGGTATTTACCCCTTCTTATTTGTTGTTATTTTTTTAGTATCTTATGCTTCAGTTTTTCATGAAAAATTCAGGGACATGATTGCTTTTAAAACTGAGATGGGTGATATTAGCATTGGCGAAGTTGGTCAATCCTTTTGGGATAAAGGGATGCTCACTAAAAGGCTTGTAGATCTTGGGGTTTCTTTGCTGGTAGATAAGTTTAAGGGATCTCCGACAATGGTTGCCCCATACCATATTTGTGTAAGAATGCAGAAATTTTTGTTTTATTTTTTTATTTTCGTTTCTGATTTCGTGCGACGACCTGTTTGCTTGAGCACTATTTGATTTTTGGTTTTGTTTCGGCAGAACAATATTTGGAATGGTGGTACTGTAGGTAGGAGTGTTAAAAATGACGTTGGCCTCAAAAGCCAAGGAGCGTGTTGATAAAAAGGATATGGTGAGAGACGTTTTTATGTGTTGAAAACTATATTTTGTCTGTTTGTTTTTATAGTGTTCTGTTTTTTCTTCTTATAATAATTTTATTTATTTATTCGTGCTTCCAACAGGTCCTTTTTACAACTTTTGATCCGCCAGATACGAGGGATGGTGTTGGTCATTATTGTGTAGTTGCATTAAATGTGAAAGAAAGGCGGTTTGAATTTCTTGACTCGCTCAACAAACACAGCCCCGATGCGGTCGGGGTTTTAGGAGGATGGTTAAAAATATCAAGCGTGCATGGAAAGAAGGAAGCTCAAGTTCTGATGAGCCGCTAAATCCTCCTACACTTGATGGATTTGTGTTGAAACATGTCATTGTCCCAATGCAGCCAAATGGGTGTGTTCTGTACAGCCCTTCTCTAGCATACTGCTCAAGTTTTTTTTTCACTTCATTTTTGTGAATTTGATGTTTTTTATTCTTTTATTGCAAGCATGATTATGGATTCTATATGTTTCAATTCTTGCAGACCTGGGTTGGTGTTCGAGTTGCTAAGTTTGGGGTGGAGCACGTTGGCTACATCAGAAAGGCCATGCTCTATAGCTGGCTAACATCAAGGAAGTGTTGCCTTGATTTAACATCACTTCTAATTTTTGCAAATAAAGGTTCTTTTATTGAACTTCTTTATCCTCCCTTTATTTTATTTTTTTGTCTACTGCTTGGTTCCGCTTCTTTATGGTCAAGTGAGCTGCATTTTTCTTTATATGTGGGCTGCATTGTTCTTTATATGTGGGCTGCATTGTTGTAGAGAAGTGTGGGCTGCATTGCTGTAGACACGTGTGCTGCATTTAATGTAGACTAGTGTGCTGCAATGTTGTAGACAAGTGGGCTGCATTGCTATATACAAGTAGACTGCATTGATGTAGATAAATGGCATGCGATCTTTGTAGACAAGTGGGTTGCATTCTTTGTATACAAGTATTTGCATTGATGTAGAGAAGTGTCTTTGCGATCTTTGTAGACAAGTGGGCTGCATTGCTGTATACAAGTAGACTGCATTGATGTAGAGAAGTGGGCTGTGATGCTGTAGACAAGTGGGCTGCATTGCTATATACAAGTAGACTGCATTGATGTAGATAAATGTCCTACAATGTTGTAGACAAATGGGCTGCATTGCTGTATACAAGTAGACTGCATTGATGTAGATAAATGGCCTGTGATGCTGTAGGCAAATGAGCTGCATTGTTGCATACAAATAGACTGCATTCTATTTTTCTGTATACATGTTTTTTGGTTTTTGTGTTTTGTGCTGAGTGCTTCCATGTTTTTTCTGCACGTTTTTAGGTTTTGATGGGGGACTTCATGAAGGTTGTACGTCACTGTTTGAGTACCAGGGTTTTAAGGTGGTTATGGAGGATTGTGTCATTGAAATCTCTCCAGATAATTCTGGTTCTTTGGCTGGAGATGGTTTGAACACAAATGTGGCGTCTGGACCTGATGGTGGAAGTGTCTCTCGACCTAGCTCTCCACATGATGTATATGATGTTAATGATGATGATTTTGTTACGCCGTGTGCACGTGTCACTAGGTCTAGGAGTGCAGCAATTAATCGTCCTCCTTTTTCATGTCCTTTTTTTGTTCTTTTTTCTATGCAGTACGTTCTTCTAATGGAAACCTTTGTGGCGAGAGATAATGACGGAAATCATGTGTTGCCAGTTTGCATAGCTCGTTTGTTTTAGAAGATGCAGTTAAGCCATTCAAGTTTTTTGTGAGTGACGACACAAACCTGTTGGATGCAAAACTGGTAAGTTCATTGTCTTCTGTCATTTATTTTTCCTGGTTTGTTGCATTTCTTTTTATAGTTATTTTTGGAACAGTGGTCCTGGTGCTATGTGCCGAAAGAACTTTTCATTTCATTTTTGTTTTTTTTGATGTGAACAGATTATGATGCCGCGAGACAAGGATGGTCATTATTCCTTATACACGATGAACCAGCATCGCCAGACGCTTGATATCCATGACAGAGGGAAGTACATCGCCATCATGATGTCACGACAAGGTGGCGCGGGGTGACTACCACGCAGATTGCAATGAAGTGGTATGTCATTTTCTTATAGCGTAAAGCTTTTTGTGTTTCTCCTCTGCATTTTTTCAGTAAGCGCACATGCAAATTTTAGCACACATAGAACCACAATTGTTTATGTAGTGCCTTTGCAACATATCTTGACAGGCGCATTTTCTCACACCCCATAATCTGTGTAAAAAGGGTTATGGGAAATGACCTCGCGTGCACTGAAGAGAGGGACTGTCTACACGTTTGAGAACAACTTTTGTATTTTTTTGGTTCGCCTGAATAGCAACTTTGATCTGTGATGTGTGTAATTTTTACCTTGTGCTTCCTTTTTTGCCAGAAGAGGAGGATGACTCTGGTGCTGAAGGCGATTTATGGTGAAATAATGTATAAATCGAAGAACCACCCTGACTGGGTTAAATTAGCAGAGAAGCCCTCTTACCCAGTCGTGCCAGCGCAGGGAGCAAATGAGTGCGGAATCTATGTTCTAAGGATGACGCAGTTGTATGACGGCCAACGTCTAGTTGAGAAAATTTTGAAATCCGACATAACACCTTCTTTGTTTTCTTCTTTTTCTTGTTACTTTTTTTATTATTTTAATTTTTTCACTTTTTTGTTCTTTATGAAAACCTTTTTTTAATCACTGGTCTGCATTTTTTTTAATTTTCTTTTTTCAGCGTGCTGTTGAAGATTGGAAGGCGGAGTACATGTTCCAGCTGTTGTTCAATCCTTCGAACATGTTGTGTTATGAAAACATGCCGCTTGAGCTACGTGATCTGATTGCGGACCTCGGGCTCACTTCCTGTAGTCCTGAGCCTTGATCATGAGACGCATAATACTTGATCATTTGGGCATTGTTTTCTACTAGGGCAAAAGCCTGTGCGTGGACAAGAACTAGGGTTTGATGTTGTGTATGTGTGTGCTGACTAAGGTAGATAATGTATGAAAAAGACTTTTTTTATGTCGTTGTGTTTTTTCTTGTTCTTTTTGCAGCAGTGTATGTGGACGAATTTGTATGTGTGTGTGTATTTTATATAAATAACTCATACAGTATATATATATAAGTGTATATTTTTATTTCTTGTCGACGACCATGTTCTGTGTGAACTGGCATTGTCACGCTTATATGTATCGTATGTGTTCCATAAACTACATCGCATTTGATGTCAAACTTCTTTGTCCAACAAAAAACACTGCATTTTTTTGTCTACAAGTTCATTTATTGCACCTGTGTGCATGCCAAAACTGCATTGCTTTAGATACTGCACTGCTTTTTTTCCAACAAAACGCACAGCTTTTGCCTAAAGTTGCGTTCTGCAGTTGGTTTTTTTATTGTTTGTACGATAAGGTATATGGGGGGGTTGGGGGCCCCAATTTTTTTAGTTGTCTATAGATTTGTATTGCTCTTGTACGGACTGCGTGCTTTAGCGCGAGGCCAAGCAGGGGTGGGGAGGGGGGGTCGTGACCTCCCTCCCCATCCCCCTGCGAGGCCGAGCCTGGAACGAGCCGGAGCAAGATGCGACACGGCGTGCCGCGGCGCCGCATGCGTAGGCGGGTCTATCACACCCCGTCGCCCCCTGTCTATCTTAGGGGTGTGGCTCTAGGGTTGCGTGCATCCCATTTGATGGAAAAACAGAATGTCCGCCTTGCGTCATCGACAAAGCGCGGTCGTGCGTTGCGCCTTGAGCGGCGGGGATGGGGAGGTCGTGACCCCTCCCCATCCCCTGCGAGGCCGAGCCGGAATGAGCCGGGCGGCGCATGCGTGGCGTGCCGCCACACCCGTCGCCCCTGTCAATCTTAGGGGTGTGGCTCTGGGGTTGTGTGGGTCCCATTTGATGGAAAAACAGAATGTCCGCACTGCGCCTGTCAACGAAGCGCATTGCGTGCGTTAGCGCGAGGCCGAGCAAGGGGTGGGGAGGGTCGTTACCCCCCCCATCCCCGCGAGGCCGAACAGAATGGCCGAGCAGCGGCGGCGCTGCATGCCGCGGCGCCCGCATCGTGGCGAATCCGTCACCCCATCGCCCCTGTCTATCTTAGGGGTGTGGCTCACGGGGTTGCGTGGGTCCCATTTGATGGAAAAAGCAGAATGTCGCGATCGCTGTCAAGCAAGCGCCTTTGTGTGCGTTAGCCGAGCCGGCGGGGGTGGGGAAGGGGGTCATGACCCCCCCCCATCCCCCTACGAGGTCGAGCCTGGAACGACCCGGAGCAGGCGGCGACGCGGCATGCCGTGGCGCCGCATGCATAGGCGAGTCCGTCACACCCCATCGCCCTCTATCTATCTTAGGGGTGTGGCTCTAGGGTTGCGTACGTCCCATTTGATGAAAAAACAGAATGTCCACACTGCGCCTATCAACCAAGCGCACTGCATGCGTTAAGCGGCCGAGCGGGGTGAGGAGGGGTGACCCCCCCCCCCATCCCCGCGAGGCCGAGCACGGAATGGCCGGGAAGCGGCGGCGGCGGCGTGCCGCGGCACCGTAGGCGTAGGCGAGTCCGTCTCACCCCGCCGCCCCTGTCTATCTTAGGGGTATTGCTCTAGGGTTGTGTGCGTCCCATTTGATGGAAAAACAGAATGTCCGCACCGCGCCTGTCAACCAAGCGCACTGCGTGCATTAAGCGCAAGGCAGGCGGGGGGGGAGGGTCGTGATCCCCTCCCCATCCCCTGCGAGTCGTTCTCGAACGAGACGGCGGCGGCGTGCGGCGTCTTCTTGGCGCGCCGCATGCGTGGCGAAGTCGATCACCCGTCGCCCTTGTCTATCTTAGGGTGTGGCTCTAGGGTTGCGTCGTCCCATTTGATGGATAAACAGAATGTCGCATCTGCGCTGTCGACCAAGCGCCGCTGCGTGTGTTAGCGCAAGGCGGCGGGGGTGGGGAGGGTCGTGACCCCCATGCCCCTGCGAGGTCGAGCCTGGAACGAGCCGGAGCAGGCCGCGACGCGGCATGCCGCGGCGCCGCATGCGTAGGTGAGCCCGTCACAACCCGTCGCCCCCTGTCTATCTTAGGGGTGTGGCTCTGGGGTTGCGTGCGTCCCATTTGATGGAAAAACAAAATGTTACGACTTCTTTGTCAACAAAGCGCCTTTGCGTGCGTTCGCCGAGCTTCGAGGAGGCGGTCGTGACCCCTCCCCATCCACAGGAGGCCAAACCTAGAAACGAGTGGAGGCGGGCAGCGGTGCGCATGCGTGGCGAAGTCCGTCACACCCGTCGCCCCTGTCTATCTTAGGGGTGTGGCTCGGGTTCGCGTCGTCCCATTTGATGGAAAAACAGAATGTCGCAATCGCTGTCAACCAAAGCGCCTTTGCGTGCGTTAAGCGAGCGAGTAGGGGATGGGGAGGGTCGTGACCCCTCCCCATCCCCTGCGTGGCCGAGCACGAACGAACAAGCGGCGGCGACACGGCGTGCCGCGGCACCGCATGCGTAGGCGAGTCCGTCACACCCCGTCGCCCCTGTCTATCTTAGGGGTGTGGCTCAGGGGTTGCGTGCGTCCCATTTGATGGAAAACAGAATGTCTGGGGCTTGGTTGCAGCTGGGTGATCAATTTTTTTCCTTATTTGAAGCATTTTTTTCTTTTTGGATGACATATATTTTCGTGGTAGTACAAATGATGTCATTTGTACTGCTTGCACCAACGTTGAGTACTGCACTTCGTGTAGCAAGTTTGTGTGTTGGGCACCGCACGAAAGTTGCTGCGGCCCTTGTCGTTCTACATTTATGCATGTTCTGCACTTCATGTATACACTTCGTGAACTTCCTTATATTTGTTCTGTGAACTGTATTCACGTTTGTTTAGAATGGCCTGCGGATTATATTTTTTTAGAAATATTGATATTAATTTTTATTTTTCTATAATTACTATTTGTGGACTGCATGTGGGGACATGTGTACTCCTTTTTTTACCATTGTGAACTGCATTATTCTTTTCTTTTTTATGTATGAGTTTGTAGTCAGATTGCCTAAATTTTTTTTGTTTAATGTTGTTTTTGAATATGTTTTGTATGTGAATAGTATGTTTTGGTATCACACATTAAATTTTTCAAAGTTGTCTAGATACTTGTTCTAATACAAACTAATTTATGCGAAAGCAATTGATCACAAGCAAACTGACATTGTTTTTATAAAAGAAATGTTTGATATGAAGCAACGGACATCATCAAAAGCTTGCATACATGAAACAAAGAATAACACAACGACTAAAGTGAAGTGAAACTAAACATAGCGCTGCTTTTTTCTAGTTGTTGTATTGCATTACAGCCTTGTCCTTCTTCTTCTTTGCTTCTTTGTCTATTTTTGCCATGTCCAGTCCCATTATGACATCGTAGATGATTCTCCATGACTCATATGTTGCGAATGCATCTATTGCTGCATACTTGATAAGCTTTTACGGCGTGGGCAAAATCCCCAGAGTATGGTCCTCCTTGCGGTTAATTTTTTCTTCATGTCATGGTAGTGAATGTCTATCATCCTTGGCATCATCGACCAAAAGTCAAACTTCTTTTTATTGTATGGGTCTCTCCATTCCACCTAAATATCAATGTAGTTGTCGGAGTTGATCTCCAAACCGAGATACCTTGACTTGCTTTTGTCTCCTTCAATAGCGAATCCGGCGAAGGTGTACTCATCATTCATGAGGAATTTGTCTAGTTCCATTGGCACGCAATATGTTTGTATAGAGTGAATATAGTTTATTTCTTTAGAACTACTAATCTTTTTTGTTTTTTACGGCTGAGCGCAATATGAATATCTGAATCTGTTGCATTGAGTAGTTGCTAATACTTTGTTCAACATAACTAGTAAATCTGATAATAGATTGCATAAACAATGCATATTTTGTGTATGCTTGTATTCTTGAACCTAATTTCATACATGTTTTGTATGGTAATGTTGCAGTTTTCTATTGTTACCAAATAATTTGTATTTGGTAAAACAGAATTAAACTGCGTGTATTGCTAGATCATATAATTCAAGAATTGAACACATGAGTGACATACATGGAGCCAGATGAAAATTGTCAATAAATTCATATGCCTTGCTTTTCAAAAATGAGAACCAAAGTTTAAATATTTGGCAATTGCAGTGAAGAAAATTTAAAATCAATATTGACAAGCAATAGTACAGATTGATAGTTATTCTTACCTGTCTTTACCTGCAGAGATGTGGTAGACAAGGCATTCTTTTTCTACACATAGCTGGAGCACTGCTGCCCGCTGTGGCTTCATGTAGTGCGTGTACTCGACATCAACACCGACTAGTTTGACGGGCATTCCGCCAAGCTTCCTCCTGAACGTGGACAACATCTTGTCCACGTCTTTGCCCTTGCTTGTGCAAAGGACGTGGAGCTTGTGATTGCCGTGGAGGTGGACGTCGTGGAGCTCCCTGGTGTACTTGCGGCGCTGCTTGTACAGAGGTGCATCCGCCATGACTCTCCTCTGCTCTCTCATGTTTGTTCTAGAGAGAGAGGTTAGTGAAAGGAAGTGTGGAGAAGAAGATGCAATGGGGTTTGGGGGGGGACGAAGCAGTTGTGTTTTCTCCTATGCTCTCCTTGACAGGACGTCGGAGAGGTGGAGCGGGGCGGTAGCGTGGTGGGGCTATGTTTTAAGTTACGTGGCAACTGTAGAGAGGTTCTGCTATGAGGAGGCTCTGTTAGTGCGTTGGAAATCCAGAACATCGTCGCCTCTTTTTTCGTGAATAGTTCAATGTATTGATGCAACTCTCAGAAAATGTGATGATTGTGTTTTCGATGAATTGTCCAAGTCAGTGCACTCCTTAGCTATCAGAACAGAACTGCTCAGGTCCACGTAGTGTACTGCACTATATCGGATTAGGATTCACACAGATGTACTTTGTTTTCTTCTCTTGATGGAGTTCTTTCTTTTCTTCTCTTGATTTTTGTGGTAATACAACTTTTGTGTGGATGGAGCGTAGTGTGGGTAGGGGTGTCGGACTGCTTTGCTTAAGTAACTGGGCTGCATTCTTCATTTTAGCCATACTGCATTGCAGAGTGAAGATAACTGCAATTCAGAAAAAAAAGAATACTTCGTGCTTCCACGTGGAGAACTGCATTGCTATACGTCGCGGACTACATTTGTGCGTTGACATCGGGCTTCCTGCGTTTTATTTATTAATAGTTTCTGGCAATGCCAACGCACATTTTTTTGTTTGTTGTTATTCATTTAAAAAATGTTTCTCATTTTTCTTTTTGATGTTTTATTTTTGAACTTATTGTTTTTTCTTAGTGGGCCTTGTTGGCCATGTGTTCGGATAGTGAAGACGCATTTGGGCCCAAGTCGGCCCGTGAGCACGGCTAGTTCCCGGTGCGCTATGTGCGGTCTGACCTCGCCCGCGGAAGGCGCGCCTGACATGTTTATAAGCGCTGGCGAGGCCGCTGCATCGAACTCCTCTTGTTACTTATTTGGGCGCTTATACACGGCGCTCACAGCTCTATGCTCTCTGACCTGTGGGCCCATGTGTGGCCGGTCCCATGCATTGTGACTCAGAACGACTCGCCTTCTATGGGCGCAGACCTATTATGAGACTGGCCGGGGCCGGTAGCGCCTGGGTGGTCAATTTTTTTTCTTTGCATTTTTCTGTCTTAGGTGTTTTTTTCAATGTCGGGGCGTGCACTGCATTGATCAGGGTTATGTACTGCATGTGCACGCATTCCGTACTGCATGTACAGTTCTCATTTTTTGTTTTCGTGTTTTTGCTATTATATAGTCTTTTTTCCAATGTATGAGAGTGCATTGCTTAGTAAATCATACTTGTACTTCATTGATTATGGTTCTGTACTGCACGTTCATATATTCCCGCACTGCATTGATTATTTATGAGTTTGCGTTTTTCTTTTTGTGTTTTTGCTCTTATGTATTCTTTTTTTCAAAGTTAGGTTCGTGCACTGCTTTGTTGGGTATGTTAAGACTTCATTCGATGAGTGCATCATTGCATTCGTACACAACTTGCCTTTGCATCGTCCTATTGCATTACATGCGACAATTTCATCACCAGCAAACTAAGTTGAATAGAAAACAAACTAACATAATCAAAGTTCATCATTACAAGCGATTCTGCATGGCAAGCAAACTAAGTTCAGCACACAAGAAAACTAACGATACATAAGCAAACAACATAAAGCAAATTTGATGATAATTCTAAAACGATGCTGGCATTGTTGGCTCTTGGTCGGCACCATCTTCTTCTTCACCAGTTAGGATCTTCCCATCCCTAGCTACTCCTGGCGCGCTTCTTGGGGGGCTCCTCCTTCTCCAGCTTTGCATGGCGAAGGCCGTCCTGGGTGAGGGTGATGCGGTTCCATATCTCGTACGCTGCATAGGCGTCCTTTGTCGTGTACTCGATGTGCCTCATGGACAGAGGCAGGATGGCCCAGCGCTTGTGCTCGTTGTCGGTGATCTTCTTCTTCATGTTGTTGTAGTAGTAGTCGATGAGCATGCCGGAGACGTCTCCAAGGGAGTCCAATGCCTTGGTTGCCTTGGGCACCCTCCACTCCTTCTGGATGTTGACGAAGTTGGCGACCTCCAGTTTGATGTGCTCTAGCCCGGTTTTGTCGCCGTCGATGGAGAAGCTTGCAAAGGTGTACCTGGGGTCGGCGAGGAAGTTGTCGAAGACGGTGCACCTTTCAGAGGCGCTCATTTGGAAGAGCAGCACTGGGTGATTCTTGCCGATGGAGAGCTGGTAGAGGGCGGGTTTCTGTGTCGCTTCAGGCTCGTTGTCGTACTCGAGGTCAATGCCGACGATCTTGTGGCACTGGAGGCTGAGGTGGCGCTCGTACTACGCGAGGGGGATCGCCATCTGCTTGTTGTCGTTGGTGTGGATGACGTGCAATTTGGTGTTGCCGTGCGCCTCCACGGCCTTGTCGCCCTTGTACTCGTCGGTGAATGTCATCGCCAGTAGCAGGGCTTGGTGATTTTGCGTTGATATGGAGCGATTTGGTGGCAGTGCAATGGATACTTGTGTTGTTGTGGATGAGAAGGCCTTTGGCGAAGTGCGGATTTAAGGGGAGGCGCGGGTGGGATGGCGCGTCGGATGAGCTGCTGCGATCCGCGGCGGCGTTGCGGTTGTGCAGATCGTGGGGTGGTGTTGCATCTGTGATCGTGGGCTTATGGCGATGGAACTGCTCCGATTGGGTGGTTGTATGCGAACGTGTTTTTTATTAACGTGGTTTTATTTTATTTTTGATCAGTTAATTTTTTTTTAACCATCACTTTCTGTGTGAACGTGCTTTTTGTTACGTTTACATGCATCCTGCGTGACAATGAACTGCATTCGTTATAGGCCTGCACTGCATCTTCTACAATACAGAACTGCATTTGTATCTACATGTGCGTACTTCACCATTTTTTGCGTGTCCTTGGTGCAGCCCCTGAAAAAAGTACAATGTATTCCGTTATTTTACGAGTTTTTTGCTGTGTTCTATGCCGTGTATTTATCCATGTAGGTAATCGGGAACTGAATTGCCATGCCGCACTGCATCGCGTAACGGAATGCACTGCATTTTCTACCGCTACGTACTGCATCTTGTTTTTGCCTGTACTTACTGCAGTCCCTAATGCGGGGAGGGTAGGAAAGGGTGCCCCCCTTTTTTTAACTTATTGTTTTTCTTAATCGGCCTTGTTGGGCCTGTGTTCGAGTAGTGAAGAGCGCATTTGGGCCCAAGTCGGCTGTGAAACCTGTGGTTCAGTTCCTTGTGTGTGCGTCCTAATGTTTAGTCCCACCTCACCCGCGGAAGGCGCGCCTGACCTATTTATAAGCGCTGGCGAGGCATACCGGTCGAACTCCTCTGGTTACTTATTTGGGCGCTTATACACAGCGCTCGCAGCTATATGCTCTCTGACCTGTGGGCCCATGTGTGGCCGGCCCCATGCATTGTGACTCAGAACGACTCGCCTTTTGTGGGTGCAGACCTACTACGAGACTAGCTGGGGCCGGCTCACCTGGGTGGTCAATTTTTTTCCTTTGTATCTTTTTCAATGCTTGGGCGTGCACTGCTTTTTAGTAAATCATCCATGCACTGCATTGATCAGGGTTATGTACTGCATGTGCACGCATTCCGTACTGCATGTGTTTTGCACTACATTTTTGTGCACTGCATGGGTATCATTTTTCTTTATTGTTTTTCCTCTTACGTATCCTTTTTTTTCTTAGTGTACGGGTGTGCACTGCTTTTGTGCCCCTATCTTTTACATTTGTCATAGTCTTTGTCTTTGCGGTGTACACATTTTACCTGCGTGCATCCTTCTTTAATGCCAAAAACATGTATTTGGCTATGCTGTATTTGTGGGTGCATGACTTACATTTAAGGATTACATCAGGTGTTGTAATTTCTGCTTTGTGCACTGCGCGAAAGTGCTTCTCTTTTGCTTCATTTTGAGCATGTACTGCACTCCATGAACACATATAGTGAACTTCCTGGTAGGAATTTGGAGAACTGCACACATAAAATGGTCTATGGATTATAATTTTTTAGAGTATTATTATTTAATGATCTGCGGTTTTCTTCGTGAGAATTGCTGCAGTCAAAGTACACCTTCTTTTTTGGTTCCTTTTTGTTTGGTAACATAAACCTTTATTGATTGTCCTTTATTCTTGGGAACATAATTTTCATCAAGTCCCCTTTAATTTTCAGTTTTGACCTTTTTGCATTCCTCTTATATAAATGAAGGCTAACTTATACCCTTCCTTTGCATTTCATTTCTCCTCTAGCCGCAAGTTCTCTCCTTTCTCCAGCCTATAATTATTTTTTTGCTTTTCTAGGTTTTTGTTGCGATGGACCAGGCCCCTGCATGTATCTCTTCTGCTGCGGCCATGGTTGTGGTGTGCCGACGCACTGCGATTGTTTAGCTTGCTCGCAGGCTCGTCATGCTCGTCGTGGTGGGAAGGTATTGTGCTGAACTGGGCGAGCCGAGCAGCTTGCATATGGTACAGTATTCACGGAAGGATTGGATATGGGCCAGATCAACGTTTATGTGTTCTATTCTGCCCTGCTTCGGCATGGCCTTGGCTGCACGAGTCTTTTTGTCCATCAGCTTATGCCAACAGATGTGGAGACTCACTACAAGATGGTATGTTTCGTTAGATATGATTTTCTTTCTTTGTGTTTTTTTTTGTATAATTCCATTGTATTCTGAACTTTTAGTATTTTAGGAACGCACTTTTTTTTGTTTTTTGAAGTGTACTGCAATGTGTTCTTATTTCTTGTTTTTATTTTTTTTGCTTGTGTGCATGCAGCTTGTGTTTTAGTTTACATGGTTACAATATGTGAACTGCTTATATATTAGCTGAGCACTACATGTTTCCACATTTTTCCCCAATTTGTATGGTGTGTACTACATGTAGCTAGTCTCTAGTACTGCATGATAGTTCGAAGCGTACTGCATATTTGCAAGTTCCATCTTGCATATTGAAATCGTTTTATCTGTCTTGCTTGTTGGACTATTGTGCACTTCATCTAGCTCGTGCACGATGTCTGAATTAAACTGCTAATGTCGTTCTCAAAGCAGTTTTATTATTTTTGCGAAAATTCCTCAACAGTATTAGGTATGTCCGGCTCAAGAAGAAAGAATTCTTCAAGTTGTTCTTAGTAATGGATACCTTAAACCAGCCAAGTACAGATGTAGGTGTTGATGGCGGTTTGTGTCTACTGAGAAGGGTGGAAGGAATTTGTCATTGATAGTGGCCTGAAGTCTGAGCAAGTTGTTGTCCTCAACTTCTTTGAACTCGAGGATCGTATAGAATCACGTTTGACGTGATTGGCTAAGGTTATGAGGTTGATTTGAAATAAGTACTTTTGCGTGTTGAACGCTTCATCTTTTTGATGTGTTTTGTAATAAGCACTTTTGTGATCTGAACCGCTTCAATTATTATTCTAAACTTCGTGCTGCCAGTGAGCTAACAACATTTTTTACATGGTTTTTGAATCAAAATGTGTCAATGTTTTACTCTAGACTGCTATATATATGGTATACTCTATATACCATTTTCTCTTTACATGGTTTAGTTGAATAACTCATAGTCGGCGGAAATTTGTGTTTACACAAAATTTAAGCGATATATAAGTCATAGAGATAAGCAAACTGCTATGCATATGATTAATTTATTGAAGTTCATCTATTTGGTCGTTAACTTTCTTTGCCTGTGCGGTGGTGGGGCGTGTCTAATGTCGCACTTTCTTTTTGTTTTCCGTGGCGGTGTTCTTTGGTTCTTGTCTCTGCACCTTTGTGTTTGTAGCCCTCGCGTCTTTGGTTGATGGATGCTTTCGTTTTTGATCGCAAAGCGCATCCTTCTTTGCTCCCCGCGTGCTGGTTGATGGCTGCTTTGGTTTTTCAGCGCTGCGAACTGCATCCTTCTTTGATTACCGCGTGCTGGTTGATGGCTGCTTTGGTTTTTTAGTGCTGCGGACTGCATCCTTCTTTGCTCCCCGCGTGTTGGTTGTTGGCTGCTTTCGTTTTCCAGTGCTGAGAACTGCATCCTTCTTTGATCCCCGCGTGCTGGTTGATGGTGGTTTTCGTTTTCTAGCGTTGTGAACTGCATCCTTCTTTGCTCCTACCTTGTTTTTTGAAAGTGGTGTTTTTCTCGGTTTTTCTGTACAACAGCATTTCCTTGGGGTGGTCTTGTTGGCATTGTTTCTTCATGTTCTTCGTCCTCTTCACTCTCTTCACTCTCTTCTTCCTCTTCATCATCTTCATCGTCTGTTTCTTGATAAGCCACTGTTTATTTAGTTTCTTCACGTTCTTCGTCCTCTTCACTCTCTTCTTCTTCCTCATCTTCTCCATCTGCTTCTTCATAAGCCATTTCTTCTTCAGTTGTGTCACCATCTTCTTCTTTGATCTCACCTTCTTCGTCTTCCTCATTTTCTGATCTTTTTATTTTTCTTTTGAGGCAGGTTCTTGAATTGTGTCTCTTCCTCTTTTTGCAGATGTTACAACATCTCGGTTTCGTCCATTTCTTAGTGTTGTGAGTGGAATTTCTGTTTGGTTGTGCATCGCCATGTCCTTGTTTTTCTTGTTCATTTCTTTTTGTACACGTCCTAGAATTGTGGCCGCTGATTTCATTACATGTTCTGCACATTCTTATTCCCAGTGGGTGACCATCACTATCCATTTCAATTTGTGGCTTCTTGTTTTGTCATCATTTTCTCCTTGCATGCCACCTTTTTACGGGTTCGTCGCCCCCTTTCTTCCTTCCTCTTGTGTTTGAAACACAAGGTGGAAGAATTGTTTCTTTTTTGATAGCAGCAGTTCCGTTGTGTTCAGTATTTTCTACTTGCTCGGCATTATTGTCATGCTGGGATTTCTCTGCTTGCTTTAGGTTTGCTGCTTCTTCTTCTTCTTCGTTGAGCACGTCAACTTCCTCGGTCAGTGCCCTCATACCAGACAACGCTCTGTGGCACCCAGCGTCGGACCTTGTCGCTCTGTTTGCAAGGTCAATTGCTGTTTCTGTCAGCAATTTTCTACGGCAAAAAAGTGAGGTTCCATCTGGTGTTGTTTGTTCGTAGTCTCTTCTGTCAAACGTTGCATCTGATCTTGTGTACCGGGTGTATCTTTTCATGATTTACACCTTAGGAATCTTGAGTACTCTCAAATGAGAAAGCATGCATAACACATGGACGCAAAAGAGCCCTGCAGACAAACACATGTTTTTTTTGTAAGTGAACTGCATGAAATTAGTAAACACATATTTTTTCGTTATTTGTTCATTTTTAAAGAAGTGAACTTCATTTGGTTTTGTGAATTACTCATGCATGTGGACTTCTAAAGTTCAGTAAGTGAGCTTTCGTGCATGACTATCAGAATTTAGATTTTTTTGCTAGGAGTCTCACCTGTGTGTGTCCATAGTTTGCACTCACATTCGTAGACACCTTTCTCTTCATCGGCGACCACTTGGAAACTATGCCTTGCCCAGTAAAATGCATCTGATCTGTTGTAGTGGTGTACGAGATACTTTGTTGGGTTCTCAGGGCACCGTTCTGCTCTGAATGCAGTGCTACGGTAGAGTGTTTCTTTGAAATCTGCAAACACTGCCCTTGTATACACTTTTGACAGCTGAACTTCGAACCAAAACTTGGTTGTTGTTTTTACCTCTGACTGCATGATCCCAAATGCACTGTTACGAACTAGAGAAATGAAAATTTTGTTTGTTTTTGTAGTCATATTTTAGCAGTTTTCGATTGACATTTTGTTTACCTCATTTGCTACTATCTCTGCGTGCTCGACGGCCTTCCTGGTCTGAATGCACTTATCCACCTGCTGAGCAAACAGATGGAGATCATGCTTCTCCTTGACAAAAATTTTCTTCAGTATGCGGTTCATGCTCTCGCTTCTCTGTGTGGAAGTCATCCGAGCACAGAAAATTTCCTTGTAGTAACTCGAGATCTACTCATGCCTGTCATCCCACGGTGAATTCATCACTTCATCGTCTTGCAAGTTGTACCTCTGAATGAGGTTCTTCCATGCTTGTTCAAATTCTGACGGCATTAGTGGGTGGTTCAGCACCGCATTGAGTTCATCCTTGAGTTTCTCATGCGTCTTATACAGCAAGGCGAGGTGGTCTTTGTACTTCTTCATGATATGCCACCGACACAGCTTATGCAGAGTTTGTGGGAGGATAGTTTTTAATGCTGCCTTCATCGAAGAACACTGGTCTGAGAAGTCGCAAACAATGTTTTTTTTATTAAGTTGTTTGTATGTGTGCAAGATAGATGGAAGAAATATAAGTGCACCAAACAAGTATGCAGGTGTTTTTTTGTACCTGTGAGCACGCAGATTGGCGGCTTGTTGTTCATACACCTTAGAAAGGTTTTGAAAACCCACTCGAATGATGGTATTGTTTCATCTCGCACGAGTGCAACAGCAAATATGGTGCTCTGTAGATGATGGTTCACCCCCACAAAGACCCCAGCGGCATGTGGAATTTGTTAGTTTTATACGTCGTGTCAAATGTAACGATGTCTCCAAAATCTTCATACGATCCTTTGCAACTTGCGTTCGCCCAAAAGACGTTTCTTACACGGTTATCTGCATAAACGTCATAATCATAGAAGAACTTTGGGCTTATCTTCTGCATTTTCTCGAAGAAATCCAGAAGTTTCTTGACATCATCTTCAGACTCTTCTCTGGCAAACTTCTGTTCCTGCATTTTCAGACACAATTCAAACTTATCTCATCAAACAGGGAATAATTACCAACAGAATGCTCAAGACATATGCTCTGTTACGTGCTTACTTTTTACCCAATCGCGGCTAGTATTTACCATGTACTTCAGACCACCGGACATACGCGACAGCGTCGACATCATCTGAGCATGTGTGTGGTTGTCCAGTAGCATGTCTTTCACTAACTAGTCTATCAAAGGATCGTCTTTTTTGTGTGATCGGATGTGCAAAAGCATCCCGGGGCTTTCCAGCATCTTGTGATTCTGGTTGAGTTGAACCATTTCTATCACAAATTTGCCATCCTTCCTTTTTTTTGACTCTAATCTTTGTCTTGCAACCAATCCTTTTTGATGTCTTCTGACGTACCCGGTGATAATCTGACATAGTCTTGCTTGTGCTGCCCTTCTCTAGAGCAGACAATGTAGGCATTTGTCCTATGTTTTGCCCTCTTGCGTATGCCAAACCCTGCACATCTTGCATAATTGTTGTAAAAGTCCCATGCCTTGTCGTACGTGGTGAATTTCATTCCAGCAGCAGGTACGAGGTTTAGCGGCATGTTTTTATCCTGCATTAATTTCAATACTCTATGAGATAATTTGTTCTGTTCTGTTTTTTAAATACGAGGATTGCATACGAGTTTAATAAAGCATTGCAATGTTCCTAAGTTTTCAGAACAATCCAATGTATTAGATGCTAGGTCAAACCTCATAAGAAATATCAGTGTGCACTGCAATGTTATCAGAATGGACATAAACTTACATGTGTGTAGAGTCGTTCGCCCGATGGTGTTTGCAGCTCGCCGGGTTGTATTGGACATGGCGGGGTTATAGCAAATTTGTGTAGTTGAGGATATCGTGGCGGCAATAGTGAGGAGGATTTGTACCTACTGTTTACTTTTGACCGAGGCACCGTTGGTGGTCGCAGCGTAGAAGTTGATGCAGTAGGTCTGCTTGGAGCTCTGTTTTTCGGTGCAGCAGGTGGACGCTGAGCTCTGTTTTGGGGTGCAGCAGGTGGACGTGGTGGTAATCCAGTGTTGTGACGATGTCTCGGTGGATTGGTTTGAAAATTTTGGAGCAGTGGCACATCATCATAGACATAATCATCATCTGTTGCAACATTGTGTTCAAGCTGCGTCATCATTATGCATTCGGACATCTTTGTCCAAGCGTAGTGAACTTCGTGCTTATACTACGGGTTGAGAAGCTGTTATTGGCTCATCTTCATCGTCATCGTCTTCATCATCCCGTTGGTGAGTGCCTTCCAGACGAATGTGACATCATCGTCATCTTGACTACATCTTCTTCTGGAAAAAATCTTCTTCCGGAATCTCGCACCTGTTTGTTGTCGTGAAGAATCCTCGAGGAATCTCGGGGTAACCCAGCCGATATCTCTTCGGAAGAAGCTCCACTCTTCCGAAAGTTGTTGTTCTCGAGTCTTTGTCAATTATCTTGCGGCATTTTGTGTCTTGAGCGTCATTTCTGCACACAAAATGATCGAGCTGCATTGTCGAGTTAAATGGCTGAATCATCTGACGCAATGTGTTCAAAATGGTGCTTGCGAAGCATTGCGGTGTTGCATCACCCATAAGGTGGTGGAAGCAACCGCCTTTGCATCGTTATTCGTAATGAACCTATACAAACGTACTGCATAACCGAGTAAGTGCACTGCATTTTCCCCCACAACAAACCGAAGCAACCGCACTGCATAGGTTTTGTAGGCGTGTTGTACTGCTTGTACTACTTTGTCTAGGATAACTACACTGAGATGGTTGAGGAAGTGTACTGCTGACCTTGGGTTGCAGTGATTTCTTGAGTTTACAGGAGGAAGTTCCCTTCTCGTCCGTCTGCAAAACTTTCACGTTCGCCCGTGCAGTCCACTTGCCCTTCAGAAGTTCATGAGCGGTCTAGACGTTGCTCAAGGTGAACGGGGAAGGAGGATTTGCTCTGAAGGTCGATGCAGACTTATTCCAAGAAGCTACCGTCGATGAAGCAACCTTGCGCACCTCCTCCTTGCTCGAATTGGTTTGATGTCGGCGGCACCAATCCACATCGATGAAGTCTGACTAATTGCGGGCCGGAGGAAATCAGTGGCGGCGCTACCGAGCTGCTGCCATGGAAGAAGGTCGATAGGCTGGTGTTGCTCGGTGCCTGTCGTGGAAGAAGGCCGAGAGGCGACGGGCGGCGTCGCTGCCTGGCCGCCGCCGTGGAAGAAGGCCGGGAGGGGAGGGGCGGCGTTGCTGCCGGCTGCCACCGTGGAAGAATGTCGGGAGGAGAGAGGCGGCGGCGCTCCCAGGCCGCAGCCGTGGGAGAAAGCGGGGAGGGGAGGGGCGGCATCGCTCCCAGGCCGCCGCCGCGGAAGAAGGCCGGGAGGGGAGGGGTGGAGACGCTCCCAGACCGCTGCCGCGGTAGAAGGCCGGGAAGGGAGGGGCGGCGGCGCTCCCAGGCCGCTGCCGCGGTACAAGGTCGGGAGGGGAGGGGCGGCGGCGATCTGTTGGTGGTGTGCAGAATAAGGCCGGTGTTATTAGAATAAGAGTCTTAAGGGGTCTTATCATAATAGACCCACCCTATATATATATAGCCCATCTATTATGCTAATATTAGCAGAATAACTATTCTGATAACACTTCCGCACTGCATGCTCAACGCAAGTGCACGTCATTTTTGAATCAAGTGTGTTGCATAACTCAAGCGAGTGAACTTCGTGTCGAAAGAAACTGCACGCGTTGTTTTTGGTACTGTTTTCGCTCTAGTTTTTTAAACCGCTTATCAGAACGATGTGTATAATATACTGTTGGAAAGCTATGGATTATGCGCAACTTCGCCATGTTGAACACTTTTCGAGATTCCACGCGGTTTAAGCGATTTCAAAAAGCGTGCGGCGGATGTGAGTGGCGTGGCGTATTTTCGTGATTTTTCTAAACCGCTCATCGGAATAAAGCAAATGATACGCCGTTGGAAATATATGGTTGAGGCGCATATTTTCCATATTTATTATTTTCTCTAATTCCTTACGGTTTAAGAGCAGATTCAAATTTATTAAATCACGGAATTACGTTTTTCCGATTTTTTTGCAATTTTCGGTACTGTTTTCACTCTAGTTTTTGAACCGTTTGTCGAAACGAGGCGTGTAATACGTCGTTGGAAAGCTATGACAAGGCGCAACTTTCATATATAGAAATGGTTTTGAGATTCCTTACGGGTTTAAGTTAATTTCGAAAATGGTGCAGCAGACGACGAGTGGCAGCGGTCGTTTTTCGCGAATTTTTTACAAACCGCTTGTTGAAATGATTCAAATGATATGCCATTGGAAAAATATCAACGAGATGGAACTCTTTCATGTATAACACTCTCTAATTCCTTACGGTTTAAGAGCAGTATTAAAATTAGCAAAAAGCGGACACTGTTTTTTCGCGACACCAAAATCATCGTCGGACAGAAGAACGCACTGCTTTAGACTGAAAACCACACTGCAACAGACAGTCAAGTGCACTGCATCATTTCTTTTTGTCGGACGTAAACTTTCTCGCACAAGTTTTTGTTGTCTTTTTTTCAACTTTTTTTTTGAACGAGAGTGGACCGCAACACTCCCGAAAGTGAAATGCAACACTACCAAAAGTGAACCTCATGAGTTTTTGTTGTCTTTTTTCGTACTTACTAATTTTTTACGCGCGTTGACCAAGCGAGTGGACCACATGGGTTGAGCGAATGAACTACATCTAATATAGAAGCGAGCTTCATTTTGAGATCTTCATGGTTTAAGAGCAGTTTTGAAAGTATCGAAACACGCACACTTTGTTTTTTACGACATCAAAATCGACGAGTGAACTACATCAGACGGAAAACCACACTACTTCAGACGAAAAACCGCACTGCATCCGACGGTCAAGCGTACTTCATGAGTTTATTTGTCGGCAATGGCCGTGGATGAACCGGGGCGTGCAACGCATTGCTCGCAGGATCTGGGTGCACTGCACATCCAAAATCCAAAAAAAAATTGTCCCCGTTAATTTGAATTTCATATTTTTTTGTCTTTTTCTAACTTTTTTTATAAATGCATCAAGACTACATGGTGAGTTTACTGAACTCCATTAATTTTTTTAACTTCTTATAAACGCATCTGGACCATTTGGTCGAATGTAGTGTACTGTAGCTGATTCCACATTCATACGCATTATACCATCAGAGCAGAGGCATCCTAGAGTCACATTCATTTCTCTATCTTTTTGTTGTCCCCCATCTCCTACAAAAACTGGTAAACTGACCGCGAGAACAACGGATAGGAAACTTCAGTGCACCGAAGATTCCCATCCAAAAAAGCAAAAAAGAAACAGAGTCCAAAGTGACACGAATGAGAGTAGTGAACTGCAGAAAAAACACCAAAGCGCATGCTGATGTGTTACGGTTTCTTTTCAACTGAACCGCAAGACAATGACTACAATGCACTTAGATTTTTTTTAAAGAAGACAAAACAGTTAACCGCAGCTTGTTTTCTAAATTGATTCAGGTCACTGCGAGGTGGCTCTGGCCATTGCATTTATGTCCATCGTTGGAGCTTTTCTCCTTGGCCTTTGTACCACCTACATACCAACAAAGTGGACGGGCGTCAGAGAAATAAGAGAGAGACTGATGTGCAAGCAGTCAAGCACACATAGCCGCACCGGACATAGGCAGTCTGTAAGCTGCACGGGCTTGAAATATGGACTGCAAGGCAATCTCCAACGGTGCAGCAGGCGGCAAACTACACGCAACAGAGGAGGTAGAATAGCGTTGACCCAGGGTAGTCTTCATCACCGTGCTGGTTAGTGCGAGCCACACACAAACGTCCGACGAACCGCACTGGGAATTAATCAAACTGCGTTAGAGATTTTATACTGCACTAAAAATCACCAAAATCAACAACAAAATTGAGTCATCAGCACTGCAATGGAATAACTACACGCCCAAAGGGCACTACACACGCAGCACCGACGGACTGAACTAGCTCACACTGCAGACTGCACATCGCATGCCCAAGTATTGCATCCCATGCCGCCAGAGTAGGCCGCCGTTCTTCTGACGCAAAGTACTGCACGGCACTGCTCGTAGTAAAGGCAAGAAGAGAGGAGGACTGTCGCAAGGGATGCACGGGGAAGCCCGTGGCGACGGGCCGCATGCTGGTGGGAGGAGAGGGGATCCTCGCCAGGATGGACGTTGGCTACAGACCCGCGAGAGGACCTTCTTCCTCCCTGCCTCCAGTCCTCTTCCTTTGCTCACCGCTGTCGTGCACGTGTGGCCGCCGTTCGCCGATGAGATCCACGCGAGTTCCCACCACCACCATCAACATCTAGCACGCGTGGCTCCTCCTTTACTTGTTCCATCTGCACATCAGAGCACATCCCAAACTGCAAAAGCACCCCGGATTTGCGTTCCCATCTGCACAGCGGAGCACAGCCAAAACTACACGCGACGCCCTTCCGTACTGCACAATGTCGTCAGAGCCATCAAGTGCACAGCCAGGCGCGCTGAACCGCATCGCGTGCCCCGCGCACTGCAAGTCCGGGGCGTCTGGGCTGCAAGTGGAGGAGGGGCTGATTTAGTCTCAAGTGAACTGCGGCAGGGGGACGAGGAGGAGGTCGGTGCTGCGGTGGACGCCGGCGGGAGGAGCCTGGGGGATGAGGTTAGTCCGCGGAGGAGGTCGCCAGGGCGGGTGTGTGTGGATCTAGCCGCCGTCGCGTGCCCCATCTCCGGCGGTTGAATCCGTGCTGAGGAATGGAAGAGACGGGAGGAAGGGAAGGCCATGAGGGCACCAGGGGCGAGCAGGGAGGGGAGGAGCATGCGGTTCATAGGCCACAGAGCGGCGGGGCCGAGGCAGCGAGGGAGGTGGGGGCTGGGATGGAGGTGGGGGCAAAGTTGCGGGGGTTGGTAGCCATGGTCTGACGCCGGGCGGCGCGGGTTCAGAGGCTCGTCGGCGGGCACGGGATCTGCACTGCCGCGCATCACCGGGAGGTGCGCTTCTATGCTCTAGTTCGAAGGAAGGGGTGGAGGGGTGGGCCGATGGCTCGGGGAGGAAGCCGGAGCAGGTTATGGAAGCTCGGTGGCTCGGGCCCCTCGGCAGCGCGTGGAGGGAGGTGGTGCAGTGACGCGGGAAGGTGGTGGTGCGGTGGAGGGAGGGAGGTGCTGCGGTGGGGAAGGGGAAGAAGGTGGGAGGAGATGGGTTGGTGGGCACGAGGAATCGTGGGAGTGGGAGCAGTGTGGGGTGGGTTGATTGGCTCGCTGTGTGTCGGGGTGTTAGCAGAATAAGGCTTCGGTGTTATTAGAATAATGATCTTATGTGTGTTATTAGAACAGACCCCCCTATATATATCATCTATTTGCTTTAAAAATTCTTGGATATAAGAAAAAATAGAAAAAAGATAAAATGCAGCCTCTTTGCTGTCGGTGGCAGACGACAAAGGGTTCTTTGCCGTCTGCCGCCGACGGCAAAGATGCCATGTGGCAGCAACCTGTTCAACCTGGGAGCTGACCATTTGGTTACTTTGTTGTCCGCTAGCGGATGGCAAAGGGGAGGGAATGTTTGTCGTCCGTTGGCGGATGGCAAAGGCTGCCGTTAGCCACCTAACATGGCTACCGTATATTAGCTGCCGTCTGCCACTGACGGCAAAGGTTCTTTGTCGTCCGCTTTGACGAAGCAAATGACAAAGAACCTTTTTATGTAGCCCTCTTTACCGGACAGATTTGCCGTCGGTGGCAGACGGAAAAGCACTTTGTCGTCCGCTTTTGGTGCCTTTGTCGTCCGTCGTGACCGACGGCAAATAAGTTGATTCCTGTAGCGCGATAGACGAAGACGAAAGAGGGGATGCCTTCCGGGGCATCCCCAAGCTTAGGCTCTTGGTTGTCCTTGAATATTACCTTGAGGTGCCTTGGACATCCCCAAGCTTAGGCTCTTGCCACTCCTTATTCCATAGTCCATCAAATCCTTACCCAAAACTTGAAAACTTCACAACACAAAACTCAACAGAAAATCTCATAAGCTCCGTTAGTATAAGAAAATAAATCACCACTTTTGGTACTGTTGTAACTCATTCTTTATTTATATTGGTGTAATATCTACTATATCCAACTTTTCCATGGTTCATACCCCCGATACTACCCATAAATTCATCAAAATAAGCAAACAACACATAGAAAATAGAATCTGTCAAAAACAGAATAGTCAGTAGTAATCTGGATACTTTGAATACTTCTGTAACTCCAAAAATTCTGAAAAATTAGGAAAACGGAAGAAATTTGCATATCAATCTTGTGTAAAAAAATCAGAATTTTATCACGCTTTTGAGATTTTTAAAAATTATGGTACTGGGCATAAAATTTTATGTTTTTCAGCAAGATCAAATAAACTATCACCGTAAGCTATCCCAAAGGTCTTACTTGGCACAAAACTAATTAGAACACAAAAACACATCTAACCAGAGGCTAGATGAATTATTTATTCAAAAACAAAAAATAAAAATATTGGGTTGTCTCCCAACAAGTGCTTTTCTTTAAAGTCATTAAGCTAGGCATTCATAATTTTAATGAGGCTCGCATAAAAGAGAATAATTGAAGCACAAAGAGAACATCATGAAACACGTGAAAAACACATCTAAGTCTAACATACTTCCTATGCATAGACATTTTATAAGTAAACAAATTATCGAGGCAAGCAAAAACTATCATATGCAAGGAAGGAGAAAGAGATGATAGCAATCTCAACATGAAGAGAGGTAATTTACTAACATGGAAATTTCCAAAACCATATTTTCCTCTCTCATAATAATTACATGTAGGATCATATTCAAATTCAACAATATAGCTATCACATAAATTATTCTCTACATGATCCACATGCATGAAAAGCTGACACTCCTCCAAAATAGTGGGATTATCATTAACTAATGTCATGACCTTTCCAAACCCACTTTTATCAAAAATTTCATAAGGTTGAATATTCTCCAAATATGTGGGATCTAAAGTTGACAATCTTCCAGACCCACTTGCAATATTATTGCAAACATTATTATCAATCTCATATTCATCATGGGGCTTAAATAAATTTTCAAGATCATAAGAAGAATCACCCCAATCATGATCATTGCAACAACTAGTAGACATAGCAAAATTAGCATCCCAAGCTTAGGGTTTTGCATATCATTAACATAATTGACATTGATAGAATTTATAATAACATCACTGCAATCATGCTTTTCATTCAAAGATCTATCATGAATCACTTCATAAAGCACTTCATCACAATTTTTAGATTCACGGATCTCAAGAAAAACTTCATAAAGATAATCGAGTGCACTCAACTCACTAGCAATTGGTTCATCATAATTGGATCTCTTGAAAAGATAAGCAAGTGGATGAAGATCCATAAACCTTTGGTTCTCTGATTTTCAATAAACACACAATTACACCAAGCGAACAAGCAAACGAGCCAAGTAAGACATAAGGGCAAACGAAAAAGATGAACAAAAGAAAGGCGAATAAACAGGCAAATCTTTTCAAAAATTGTTTTAGAAGTGGGCGAGAGGAAAACGAGAGGCAAATGGAGAATAATGTAATGCAAGAGATGAGAGTTAATGATGGGTACTTGGTATGTCTTGACTTGGTGAATATCTCCCCGGCAACGGCGCCAGAAATTCTTCCCGCTACTTCTTGAGCTTGCGTTGGTTTTTCCCTTGAAGAGGAAAAGGTGATGCAGCAAAGTAGAGACAAGTATTTCCCTCAGTTAGAAAACCAAGGTATCAATCCAGTAGGAGACAACACACAAATCACCAATACCTGCACAAACAGTCAAACACTTGCACCCAACGCAATAAAGCGGTTGTCAATCCCTTCACGGTCACTTGCAAAAGTGAGATCTCATAGAGATAGATAAAGCTAAACTAAAGATAAAGTAAATATTTTTGGGGTTTTGGTTTATAGGTCAGAAAGTAAAAGATTCTAAAATAGTAGATCGGAAACTAATATGATGGAAAATAGACCCGGTGGCCATAAGTTCACTAGAGGCTTCTCTCAAGATAGCAAATAATACGATGGGTGAACAAATTACTTGTCGAGCAATTGATAGAAAAGCGCAAAGTTATGACGATATCTAAGGCAATGATTATGAAATACAGGCATCACGTCCGTGTTAACTAGACCGACTCCTGGATGCGTCTACTACTATTACTCCACACATTGACCGACTCCTGCCTGCATGTAGAGTATTAAGTTCATGAAGAACAGAGTAACGCATTAAGTAAGATGACATGATGTAGAGGGATAAACTCAAGCAATATGATGTAAACCCGGTCTTTTTATCCTCGATGGCAACAATACAATACGTGCCTCGCTGCCTCAACTGTCACTCGGAGAGGACTCCGCAAGATTGAACCCAAAGCTAAGCACTTCTCCCATTGCAAGAAAACCTATCTAGTTGGCCAAACCAAACCGATAGTTCGAAGAGAATTACAAAGATATCAAATCATGCATAAAAGAATTCAGAGAAGATTCAAATAACATTCATAGATAAGTTGATCATAAATCCACAATTCAACAGATCTCGACAAACACACCCCAAAAGAAGATTACATCGAATATATCTCCAAGAACATCCAGGAGAACATGGTATTGAGAATCAAAGAGAGAGAAGAAGCCATCTAGCTACTAGCTATGGACCCGTAGATCTGTGGTAAACTACTGACGCTTCATCGGAAGGGTAATAGAGTTGATGTAGAAGCCCTCCGTGATCGAATCCCCCTCCGACAGGTTGCCGGAAAAGGCCCCAAGATGGGATCTCATGGGAACAGAAGGTTGCGGTGATGGAAAAGTGTTTTCATGGATGCTTCTGGTGGTTTGAGAATATATGTGAATATATAGGAGGAAGATCTTGGTCAGGGAGTCACCGAGGGGCCCACAAGGTAGGGGGCGCGCCCTACCCCCTGGGCGCGCCCTCCACCCTTGTGGTCGCCTCGTGGCTCTTCTGACTTACATTCCAAGTCTCCTAGGTGTCTTCTCGTCCAAGAAAAATCATCGCGAAGGTTTTATTCCGTCTGGACTCCGTTTGGTATTCCTTTTCTGCGAAGCTCAAAAACAAGGAAAAACAGAAACTAGGCACTGGGCTCTAGGTTAATAAGTTAGTCCAAAAATTAATATAAAATAGCATATTAATGCATATAAAACATCCAAAATAGATAATTGGAACAATAAAAAATTATAGATACGTTGGAGACATATCAAATGCCGATGTGAAACGCCAGCTTAAACCATCTCGGCCCGAGCCAAAGGAGAAAATATATCCGGCAAAAGCGAACCGCTGTTTGGAAAACCTTATGCGACATCAAACTATGACCGCTCTATTATGAAGTCATATAAATAACATGTGCAGCGGTCGGGAAGTAGTAGTGCAAGGGGGGAAACAATTTCCCAGCTCAGAAAAACCAATCGTGCCCCCCGCTCAACGTGTTTTCCGATATCGATAATGATCTGGTGGTAGCATCCCATGATCTTGGTTTCACTCTTGATTAATACTTAGGCGAGGAAGAGTTTGCCATGGCTGATTTAGCATACAGATACGAGCACGGGAAGCCTCTCGTCAGACCTGAGGAGGTTCGGCTTCTACCAACACAAATGCGAAGAATGCATGAGTGGTACATGAAAGCCTCAAAGGACGGGACCAACTGGCTCATGGTGGGAATTAGAGATGAGCATTACTTTAATGGAGACGAGGAGATGTTCATTGAATATGATGAATTATTTCAGTTATACAATTAAGACACCATCGACAAATCTATCGTCGGTTACTATTGTCTGTAAGTATTATTTCTGTAATTAAGTCTCTAGCTCAGCTTGTTCATTGCATGTATAATTATCCTCACTATATTATGCAGATTGAAGGTTCTTGAATGCAAAAAAGACAAAGCTATGACATTGGATTCATTAATCCAAATAACATACATGAAGTTACGATACAAAACAACGCCAAGGAAACAGAGAAAAACTTGCTAAGGGCATTAATTGAATAACAAACCAGAAAGGGAAATACTATTTTCTTACATCTTCAAGTGAGTGTTACTGTCTTGTACACATTTAGTTTCTCTTACTTGATGTTAAGTGTAATTGATGAGTTATGCGTGCGTAGGTTCCACTTTATTCTGCTAGTCATTCAGGTTGACGAAGGACTAGTACTTGTCATGGAATCGAAATGTAAAGACCCTAAGATGTGGGTGGGCCTGAGTGAAATGCTCCAGAGGTAATTTCAATCGTTATCGCACTATATCGGCAACTTTCGTTCATTTTCTGATATCAAGTAATTAATAATTCCTTTATTCATTTTCTTTGTCGGGCAAGGTTTGGAAAGAGTTCACCAAGAAGGCTAGGGGTGAATGAAAAGAGGAGTTGTGATTTCGACAACTCAATGTAAGTAGTACTAGCTAGTTCCACGCATCTCTTTGATTTAGTTTTAATGTCATTATCATGCTTGATTATTATTTTGATTGAACTCTATCCTCGTAAAATGCTTGAGGCAGGGAAACGGGAATAATTAACGTGGATACTACATTTGCGAGTTCATTCGGCAGGCGTCCTATGAGAAAGGCAGAATTTTAGAAAAACTTCGACTACGTAAACAATATTCACAATTCTATTTTATTACCATCAATTGTGTTGAGTTTCATTCATATATATTGACCCCTTCATTAAATTAGATCGAACGGCTGCGGAACGAGCTCCTACCAAAAAAACGCATATGAGAAATTCAAAAGGAGGCGGATTCTTACTTGAAGAGGTCATACGTAAAACCGGAGAATACCATTAGGAATTGGTAGGGAATTTTGGTAATTAGATATTAGGGATCCTAAGAGATATTATATTGTATATATGCATGAACGTGTACTATATGTAATAGTTTATATATACGAAAACTTGTTGTTTGATCAAGCACGAAGAAAGAGGTCACTTCTCTATATTCATGATGATGTTGTATAATGGTTCCTTCATTTCTATATATAGTAGCTAGCGTCGAGTTGAATTGAAAACATAAAATGAAAATGAAAACCCTAAAAAAGAATTGAACAGTAAACAAAAGGAAAAAGGAAACACAAAATGAAACCCTAAACCCTAAACCCCTCATTAAAAAAGACCTACACCCCAGCACTCAACGTGTGGCGGCCTTTTAGTCATGGTTGGTGTCGCCAACCAGGACTAAAGGACCTCCTGCTTGAGCGCTCCACAACGGCCACGTGAAGCCTCTTTAGTCTCGGTTCCTAACATAATCAACACTGAAAAGGATGGCCTTTAGTGCCGATTACTCAACCGGGACTAAAGCTTACAAACCGGGACTAATGTCCTGTTTTCTACTAGTGTACTATTTCAATAGATGAAGAAAGCCATTCTAGTCCACACTTCATGCTCCGAACAACAATAAGAGTGTAACCTTATTACCGGCTATAATAAATGGCAACAACAATAAGAGTGTAAGAGCATCTCCAGCCGTTTGGACCCCTAGGGCACCTAAAAAGAGCGGCCTGGGGGCGAACCGGCGCTAGATCGGCCCCTGGGGGCGAACTAGGTCCCAATCACGCCCCCAGGCGCCGCCCCCCAGGCGCGGCAATTTCAAACTTGGGAACTTCCCGCTCTCATCACAAAAGACGCCACAAGTCCGGTGATCATAGGCCCTGATCCGGCCTGATTCGTGACGTAGAGTCCAGATTCGACTTACAAAAAAAGAGCGCCACAAGTCTGGGCGCGTGCATCACTCGGCGAGGTCGGCCTCTGGCATGCGCGGGCTTGGCGGTGTCAGAGCTGCTTCTGTGCTGGGCGGTGTCGGCGCGGCTTCAGCGCTGCTGGGCATCGTGGAGGCATCATCACTCGGGCTTGGCGGCGGCGTGGGCGTGGGCGCGGGTGTTGGCATCGCCGTCGTCGGTAGTTGGTTCAAGAGAGTCCGCGCTCCGCCATGTAGCATGCCTTGAGCTTCTCGTCATTGCTTTGGAGCATGTCCGCCCTGCCCATAAAAAAAGCCAGGTTCGTGTTCCTCTTCTTTGCCGCGACGTTGGTCCGAAGCAGGTCGAATTTGACGGCGCTGTTCGTCATCAACGCCGACCACCGCGCCTCGGTCTTCTCTTCATGCATGGCCGCCCGGGCCTGTGCGTCGGCGAGGCAATGCTCGATGGACTCCTGCACTTGCGCGGCAGCCGCGTCGGCGCCCTTCTGACGCGCCCGGCATCGGCGCGCACGGCTTGTAGGTCTCCTTGGCCTTGTCAAGGGTGCACCGGACTTCCGCCCACTTCTCGCATTTGTCGATCCGCTTGTAGACGTGGAGGTACTTGAATTCTTGATCGCTGTTGCCCTGGCGATACATGGCAAACATTTGCACCAGCTGCGCCAAGGAACAAACAGTTGGCGGGCGCACACAGCGAAGAAAAGCGGGAGACCGGCGTCGGCGTGCCATACCTGATCCTCAACGTTGGTGCTGCTCTCCGGGCGAGCCGCGATCTCCTCGACGGTCCCATGCCATTTGTTGCACGCCGCCTGGATGAGCCCCCATTGGTTCGCCATTGCCTTCGCCCCGCGCTGCATGTAGACGCCTTTGAAGTACAGGTCGACGAGCTTGCGCTCGTCGAACTCGGCCTTGATGCGCTCCCAGTACGTGTCGATGCTCTGGTTCATGCCGGTGGTCGGGTCAAGGCAGACGACTTTCCACGCTTCGGCGAGACATTCGTGCTCCTTGGACGCCCACTTGATGCGCGGCTCGCCAGTCCTGGCTGCCCCCTTCTTCTTCTTGCGCCTCCTCGCTGGAACAGTCGCCGGCTCCTCCTCGTCCTCGTCCTGGTCCTCGTCCTCCTGCTCCTCCGTCTCCTCCTCGCCGTACTCGAGCTCGCCATCCATGCCGCCGCTAAGATTCACCGTGTCGTCCTGGAGCGAACCCGGGGGCCGCGGCGGCCGCAGCCGAGCCTACCGCGATGATGTCGTCCATGTCGGTGTCGCCGATGTGCGGCATGGAAGCTTGTGAGAAGGGCAGCGCGCCACGGCGGAGAGGGGGCGTCGGGAGGACGCGTAAGCCCGCGACGAGTAGTTGTATGGAGGGTATTGCACGCCGGCGAAGGCCGGCGAGGGCGTGCGCTGGTACGGGTGTCCATGGGGAAGGTGATGTTGGGGTTGAACCCACCGTGTGCATCCCCGTTGGCGTAGCCCGGTGACGGCGTGCATCCTCATGGTTGCGGCGACGACGAGAAGCCGGCCGAAGAGCTGACGCTTTCTGACTCCAGGCCGCGTACTGGGCGTGGCAGCCGGGTGGATTCATCATCCCCGCGCGAGCCGCCTCGATGTCGGCTTGATCTGCCACAGTTGCAGCCGCACATGCCGCATTATCCCGGGCTTTCTTGGCGATGGCCCTGTTCCGACGGTCGGCGATGACAGCCTCTGTCGCTGAACTTCCGCCCTCCAGTCAGCGTTTGACATGCCCGGTGGCTTGGACGGCGATGCCCTCGGCTTCCTCTGCTTCGGCTGCGCCGATCGCAGTTGTCGCGGCATGGGGGGTCACGTACTTCTTCGGCGGCATGGCGGCCACAGTGAGGCGAGTGGGAGGGAGATTGGCGGGAGGAAAGGAGAGAATAAGAGGGAAGTGGGGGGCGAGGGCGGGAAGAAACTGTGGGAAGAGGCTCTCGACTTCGCCGATGAGGCCCCCCGTCCCTTACCGCTTGTGCGGCACCCCAGCGCGGGTTATTTCGGTCATGGCGCGATTTTGTCCCAAGCCGCGAAAAGCAGACTCTTGGAGACGCGTTGGACCGATTTTTAGGCGCCGGCGCGATAAAAACACCTGGGAAGGGCCTTTTGGGTGCGCGGCTGAAGATGCTCCAGCTATAAGAAATTGCACGTGATGGCACATAGACCAGGCCTTGATTTTCTGTGTGTTGCTGAACAATTGTAAGAGTGTAACCTTATTACTGGCTATAAGAAACGGCACGCGATGGCACAGGACCAGGCTTTGCGCCAACGGACCAGGCCTTGCATTTTTTGTGCGTTGCTGAACAACACTAAGAGCGTAACCTTATTACCGGCTATAAGAAATGGCACGTGATGGCACATGACCAGGCTTTGCATTTTTTGCCCGTTGCAACACACAAACATTTATAGTTACAACGGGCATTTGTACTAGTTCAACACCAACAGAGACATGAGGCGAACACCGACTAACTGACAAACCAAACCGTCAAAAAAACAGACAACAAAACCACAAAACCAGCTTACGTTTAGACCGTACGCCTGGACTTGGACTTACTGTCGGGACCCGAAAGATGGTGAACTCTGCCCCACATAGTGATTTCACATCTTTACTCCTCACTGCCCTTTTGTCGAAAATTAAAAGCAACTAAGGTTGTGTTTGATAGCAAGGTATTATATAAACCAAAGTATCAAAAACTACAATAATTTTGCATGTTGGTGTGAGAGATACCGTAGTTTTATGAAAACAAAGTATTTTGAAGTATTCACAATACATAGAACCTGTTTTGCCACTCAGCAGCTCTGTTTTTTAAAAAGAGGTCTGGTTTTTTTATGCAGAGAAAAAGCTACGGGGTGCAGCAATTTGGTGCCCGAGCTCAGCTGGACCTGAAATCACCAGCGTCCTTTCCTGTCTCGGGATGTGAACAAATCACTCTGCGGCGCCAGTTCTGAAATTGGAAAAAGGAGATGTACAACAGTATACTGTATGAAACAGTGCCGCGTTTGGTGGGCCTCATCGTATGGGTGGGACGGCGTGGTGGGGTGCGGGTTCTGATCCGTCGTCCAGAACGTTGTCGTTTTAAGCGAGCCATGGATCAGATAAGATGGTGGGGCGTTAACTGAGCCGTCTGTCGGCCGCACTAGTATCTCGTTTCCATCAAGTACTACAATACTACTAGTTAGGGCATCTCCAGCCGTTCGGCCCTGTATGCGTCTAAATTGGCATCTGGGGCGTGCGGCGCTTAGCTTCGGCCCCAGGCGAGCTAGCTCGATCAACACCCACGCCGGCCGGGGCGCGTAAATTCAAACTTAGCGTTCCGCTCTCAAGGCGCCGCAAGTCCGGCGATCGGGCATAATCTGTCGTTACAAAAAGCGAGCACCGCCGCCTCGGCGGGTCATTCACTCGGCGGGTTGGTCCTGTGTTGGCGGAGTCGGCGTCGGCGCGAGCTCGGCGGTGTCGGAGCTGCCGGTGTTAGGCTGCGTCGGCGCGGCTTCCACACTATTGACGGCGGACGTAGAGGCCGCTCGGGCTTGGCGTCCGTCGGCGGCCGTGGCGTCGTGGGCGTTACGTCGGCGCAGCTCGTTCGAGATGAGGCGCGCTGCACGGTACCACGGCTTGAGCTTCGTCGTTGCTCTGGAGCATGTCCGCCCCACCCATCAGAAAGCCATGTCGGTGTTCCTCTTCTTCTTGGCGGCGTTCGTCCGGGCGGTCGAGCTTGATGGCGTTGTTCTTCATTAGCGCCGACCACCGCGCCTCGGTCTTCTCTTCGCGTAGGACGGCCCGGGCCTGGACGTCGGCGAGGCAATGCTCGATGGACTCCTGCACTTGCGCGGTTGCCGCGTCGGCGTTTTCCCCTTCTTGGCCAATTTGTGGCCGTCCGGCCGCCCTTCCAATGCGCCCGGAGTCGGCGCGTCCGGCTTGTACGTCTCCTTGGCCTTGTCGAGGGCACGTCGGACTTCCGCCCACTTCTCGCACTTGTCAATGCGCTTGTAGACGTGGAGGTGCTTGATGTCGGCGTCTTGGTTGTCACCGGAACATGGCGAACATGCGCGGCAGCTGCGCGGATGGACGAACGATTGGCGAGCAGCGAGCGCGAGGGCGAAGATGTGCGGGCGAGCGGCGTGCGTACGATCCTCAACACTGGCGCCGCTCTCGGGCGAGCCGCGACCTCCTCGGCGATTCCGTGCCATTTGTTGCCGCCAACCTGAATCGCCCCAATGGTTCGCCATCGCCTTGGCGCGCCGCATGTAGAGCGCCTTTGAGTAAAGTCGACGAGCTTCGCTTCGTCGAACTTCGGCCGCAATGCGTCCCGATCGTCTCAAGCTACGGTTCGCGCCGGTGGTCGGGTCGAGGCAGACGACTTTCCACGCTTCGGCGAGGCATTCCTCCTCCTTGGCGTCCATTTGATCGCGGCTCGCCCGACCTAACCGCCGCTTCTTTTACAGCGCCTTCGTCGGAACAAGAGCCGGCTCCTCCTCCTCCTCCTCCTCGTCCTCCTCCTCCTCCTCGGGTTCCTGCGCGATCGTCGCCGAGAGCGTAGCCGAAGCTCGGCCTCCATGTCGCCGCCGAGGTCGACTACCTCGTCTGTGGTGGCGGCAGGAAGACGAGGCGGCGCGCGCCGATCTGTCGCGATGATGTCGTCCATGTCGGCTCCGTGTCGTCGGCGTCGCCGAGGTGCGAAGGCGGCGGCCCACGATAGAGATGGGGTGTCGGTGTGGTCGGCGTGGCGGGGCGGCGAGTAGTTGTATGGTGGTCTTGCACGCGGCGGCGGCGGCGATGGCGTCGCGGCGTGGCGAGGTGACCATGGGGAAGGTCACGTTTGGGTTGAACCGCCGTGCGCGTCGCCGTCGGCGTGGCCGGCGACGATGAACCCATGGAGATCCGGCGCCTTGCTGTCCCTGTGGCGCGTCTTGGTGGCGTGGTCGGCGTCGGAGCCTCGGCAGACGAGGAGGGCTGCTGCCGCCAGCGTTGTCGCTGGCCTTCTTGGCTATCTCTGTTTCGCTTTGTCGGTGATGGCCCTTCTCGCCATTGAACTTCCACCTCCACTCGGCGTTCGACAGCCGGCGGCCGTTGGGCGCCCTCGGCTTCTCTTTCGGTTGGGTCACGGCGTCTGTCGCGGCCGCCGCTTTGTGGCATTGAGTACTTCTTCGGCGGCATGGCGGCGGGATGCGAGCGGGGTTGGCGGGAGAAAGGGGGGAGAATGGCGGGAGCAAGGCGAGCGAGCGGGAGAGAAGCGAGAAAAGCGGCAACAAAACGGCGGGAAAAGACCCTCGGGTCGCCTCCAGTGCGGGCCCACGCGCCTTTTTCGCTTGCGCCGGCTCCCCAACCGCCCCCCAGGGTGCCGGGTTCGGCCTGGGTCCGCCGACACCAGTTTTGGCCCGAGTCGGCGAAAAATGGGCTTCTGGAAACGCGACTGGTGCCTTTTTTCGGCGCCGGCGCGGCGAAATCGCCTGGAAAGGGCCTGTTGGGGGCGCGGATGGAGATGCCCTTAGGATCAAGCGGCGGCGCTGGTTGCAATCCGGCGGCTAGCAGAAAAAAAATGGAGCATGCAGGACTGGAGCTCCTATTAGATGCCGTGGACTGTTTAGTTACTGCTTAAGTAAAAGCATTTGGGGGATTTGTCTTTTTGCGATCTGCCGCTGATATAAAAGAAAGCTAACTACGCGCCGTGGGTGTCTGTCCATTCTGGCCGCCGGTGTGCAGGTTCCGCTTCGGGAGGAGTTTGGCCACAGTCTAGACCACATGTTTATTTAATGTATTATTTTAAATTTGGTCTGTACTGTCATTGGTTAACGAAAAATGTCCAAAACCAACCTTAAATTTGTAGACCAAAGATAAATCAAACATCGAATTTCCAATCCCTATAATGAGCACGCCAAACTTTTCGATCCCTATTTTGAACTTTGAGAATGTTCCGCTGGTATTCGCCGACGTGGCTACTGAAATCAGGCCGCCCCATTAGAGCACTCTTTCGCATGCTCGCGCTGATCTGGTTTTTATTTGTTTAACATTTTTTTAAAATGACAAAAACATTTTATAAAATTAAATGAACATTTTTTACATTGTTTGAAAGGTTGCTCCCATTAAAAAATAAAAAAGTGTTTGAACTTTAAACTGTCATTCAGGTTTTAAAATTTGTTCCTATTATTTCAAAAGATGTTTATGTTTCAATAAGTATTCAATTTTTCCAAATTTTTCTGTTTTCAAAAAGTTTTTCGTTTTTTAAAAATTATTCAGCATTTTTCTCATGCATTTTTCAGTTTTTAGAAGTTGCTTCCGTTTTAAAAAAATTCAAAAGTGTTCGGGCTCTAAAATTGTGCTCAGGTTTCAAAATGTGTCCCCATTGTTTCAAACTAAATTATGTTTCAAAAAATGTTCAATTTTTAGAAATTTATTCTGATTTTAAAAGTAGTTCATTTTTAAGAAAATATCCAGTGTTTTTTTTCTCACACATCTGTTTAGGTTTGAAAAGTTGCTATCATTTTATAAATTTTCAAAAAGTCTTCGCACTTTAAAATTTTGGCTGGTTAAATTTTTTTATGTCTCAAAAAATGTTCACTTTTTCAAAAAAAAATCTGTTTTCAAAAAGTTGCTTGTTTTTTTAAGTAGTCACACTTTACTTTTTTCCTAGAGATTCCACAAATTGTTTACATTTTCCATATTTGTTTGCCCTGAAAAACGTTTTTTTTCTAATCTCGACATTGCGGTGTGTGGTTAAATAACTCGGGTGTCTCACTAAATCACGGACAACCAATTGTTCTAGTGGTTTGTGTGAGGAGTTCAGTTGCACCAGGTGTCCTGGTTGATTCCTTCGGATTGTGTATTTGTATTTTTGCGTTGGCGTTATGAAAAAAGCCAAATTCGCTTCGCACGTGGTAGGCCAGCCCAGTCGCGTCCGCGGTCAACGGTTGTCCATTTTATTGTATTTTTACGTCATGTATTGCGAAAAACAAAAATAATATACTCAAAAAAAGAAAAGAAAAACAAAATCTCGCCTTTTTTTCTACGTATCAACCAAACCTCGCTTTGCCCCTGTTAGGCTGGCCCAGTCGCGTCCGCAGTCAATAGTGCCGAGATTAAACCTGCCACGTCGACAATCCCTGTTTAGGAACGCACACAAGGTTCAAATTAGACCGGAGTTGAAAAGTTTGGTGTGCTGATTTCAGAGATTGAAAATTCACAGTTCGTTTTAGCTTTCGTCTACAAGTTTAAGGTTTAATATATTTTTTCCTCGGCTAACTGAATCTTACATAAGAGCACAAAAATAATGTACACAACGGTACCACAACTGGAAGGAATAAAAAATAATAACAGAAATCACACACATATTCTTGTTCACATCGTCACAACAGTACATGGAGCTACATTTTGTAGATGAATTAATAATTCTACGAAACAGGCTTAGCGGTTGAGGGAGCCACCCTCAAGAAATTTACGGCCCTGCTAGGATGCTGAGTGGCGATACCGGAGCTGGTACATAGAGTATTTCGCTAGGGATATTTTTTTAATGACTAATTGGACGAAGCAAAGTACATTGCGACAAGGAAAAGAAGAACAAGCACAGTTAGCATGATGTTATTTGTTGCAAGCAGAATAGCTACTAGGCCGAGCGCTTGGTTCCCAGATGCAGCGGCGACGTGAGCTAGCTACCGGTCTGGTGAGTTTGTTGACGAGCTCGGACTGCGTCGGCGGTGGCGTCTGGATCTGCCGCTGCTTAAGAGGAGCTAACTGCCCAACATGGTTGCCCCGCTGTGCATGGTGTGGAATTGGAGCAGCAAGCACCTCTGCACCTGCACGGCTTGGTGCACACCAGACTGCTGGTAAGCACGGGGCGGATTCAGCCTTCTGAAGTACGACGCCTGCTGGAAATCAAAGAAACGGCACTGCCGTGCCTGCAGGCAAAGATCGATATTCAGAGCAAAAATCAGCGATGTGAAGTCAAGCATGAAGTGATGCAAGATCGAGCGTTGGAGATCCATTTATGACGGGGTGACCTAGTGCGGTGGCGTGTGCCGTTGCGTTGCTGGTGGACGGCTCACACAGGCACAGAAAATCGGCCGAGCCGTTCGTCAACAACCTGTTCCGCGAACACAGTGAGCGCTGCCGTCGCATTCATTGCGCCACAGAGCAGCTCGAATTTGTTGGATATACGAAAGAGAGATACAGCTAATAGCACAGATCCCGAAGCAAGCTTGCGGTGTTGATTTCAGGAGCATATGAGCCCGAGCTCAGAAACGAATATTCCCCACTGTTTTAAATAGCCCGCTATAGCGGTATAAGACGCTATAAGCGTTCTAAAAAGTCTTCTTGTTAAGAGACTTTGGTCCAAAAATGAATAAACATTTTAAATAGCGTTATAAACATTTATAGACGCTATATAGCATTTGGAAGAGGTCCGCCGCTAAGATGCTTAGCGCGCTATTTAAAACTACGATATTCCCTACAGTTAGCCCAATACTATAGTATTAAAAGCACAGTTTTTAGGGGCAACCAAACAGCTCATTGTAAATAAAATTATGGTAATCTCAAAAACTGTACTATTCCCAAAAGCCGGGTCTGACTATATCTCATCTAGATGTGAGATAATATCTCACATCTAAGTATGATATCAACACTGTTTGTGGACCCTTTTGTTTGTTTAAAAAAATCTAAGTAGTGCACGTCGCACAGCGACCATCCCGTGTGGTGTGCGTGTGCACGCTGATACTTGGGTGCGTGGCAATCGAACTACACTAGAATGCAGTGCCGACGATACAGAACGCCACAGTACCATGCATGCTGATGCTGCGCTGTGCTACAATACATATCCTTTGTTTTTGCTATAAAGTAGAGCTAAACTTCTACTCCCTCCGGTCCTTTTTACTCTGCATATTAGGTTTGTCTGAAGTCAATCTCATCCAACTTTGACCAAGTTTATATAAAAAATTATTGAAATTTACATAACAACACCAACATCATTAGATTCATCTCGGAATATATTTTCATATTATATTTATTAGATATTATAGATGCTAATAAATTTTAATATAAATTTGGTCAAACTTAGCTAAGTTTGACTTTCGGCAAATCCAATGTGCAGAGTAAAAAGGACCGGAGGGAGTACGTACATTATTTTTCTTTCGAACAAGCACACTGGCCATGTGTTCGCTACAAGACAATGACAAGATTACTTTTTCCAGCTACAGTGACCGGTGCAAATGGTCAGTACACAATTTTTTATCAAGCTTCATGCTAACTTATAACAAATTAACCAGGCAGACAAGCATAACAAACAATCCTGTGTAATTTTTTTTGGCAAGCTATATCAAAATAAAAACAGGTAATTCGACACAATTGAATTAAACTGACAACTAGAGTGTAATGTTTCTGGCAAGCTATATGAAATAAAAATGACAACTCGACACAATAAAAAATGACAAACTAGAGTGTAATTTTTGACAACTAAACATGTTCAATGTTGATTACTAAGTGACTGTAATATGACAACTAAACACATTTAAAATCAGGCAATTAAGTACGCAACTAAGCATTTTTAACATGATACCAAGTTTGTATAATCTGACAACTAAGTATTTTCAAATCTGGCAACCAAGTACTACTCGATGGTTGCATCGAGCATCCATCAACATGATGACCGCTTTGGTCTGCCACCAAATATTTCTTTTCGTCCTTGTCAGCATGCATCGTGACACACGCTCGGCCTATGGTGGGCGACAAGACTTGCAATTGGGTAGAAAAATGTTGGGTCCAGTTGCGAGTCATGGGTGGACTTGCAACTCGGGCAAAAAAAAAGATCAAGTATCCAGTTGCGTGTCAATGATGGAGTTGCAACTTAGACATAGAAAAGGATCAGGCCTAGTTGCGAGTCAATGGTTGACTTGCAACTGCAAGAAAAGAAGATCAAGGGACCCAATTGTGAATCGATGGTTGTCTTGCAACTGGGACAAAACAAGGGCGTACCCAGTTGCGAGTCGATGGCTGACTTGAAACTGAAACAAAAAGTCAACCGCTAGTTGCGAGTCGGTGATGGACTTGCAACCGAGGTGCGTATTCAAATTTTATTTATCAATAAAAAATGATCAAGTGCCCACTTGCATGTCAATGATGGACTTGTTATTGAAAAAGAAAATTGCCGGCCCAATTGCGAGTCGATAGTGGATTTGCAACAAGAGAAAAAAAAGGTCGAACCGAGTTGCATGTGGATGGTGGACCTGCAATTGGGTGAAAAATATTGGGTCCAATTGCGAGTCATGAGTGGACTTGCAATTGGGCAAACAAGATTAAGGACCCAGATGTCTGTCAATGATGGACTTGCATCTAGGACGAAAAAAAGGTTGGGCCTAGTTGCAAGTCAGCGATTGACTTGCAACTGCAACCAATAAAAGATCAAGGGGCCTAGTTACAAGTCGATGGTTGACTTGCAACTGGAACAAAAAAAGTCAAGCCCTAGTTGCGAGATGGTGTTGGACATGCAACAAAGGCGCGTATTCACAAATGGTTCAACAATAGAAATGTTTATCAAATAAAATGCCCGCTTGCATCTCAATGGTGGACTTGCAACTCGAAAAGAAAATTATGGTCCTAGTTGTGGGTCGATAGTGTGTTTGCGACTGGATAAAAAAAGATCGAACCCAGTTGCAAGTCAATGATGGACTTGCAATTGCGTCAAAAAAATCTCGCGGCCAGTTGCGAGTCATGGGTGAACTTATAACTCAGGCAAAACAAAAAATTAATGACCTAGTTGCATGTTAATGATGGACTTGCAACTGGGACGAAAAGAGAGACAGACCCAGTTGCAAGTCGATTGTTGACTTGCAGCTACAACAAAAAACGATCAAAAGGTTGTCCTGGAAAACTGGAATAAAACAAGGGTGTGTCCAGTTGCGAGTTGATTATTAACTTGCAACTGGAACCAACAAAAATCATGAACATTAAAAAATATAAATAGAACAAAAACTAGAAAGAGAAAAATGAACAAAAAAACAACGGTTGGAAGCTTCTCCCAAAACCGGTACTTCATTGGTCAGCTCATTCACACACATACGCTCCAGGGAGACAAAAACCAAACAACTAACAGGAAGCTCTTACAAACGACACACAAAAACAATTTACGACTTTGTCCTGGCTGAAAGCCCACAAAGCACAAAAACGGGGGACCCATATAAGAAACAAAAAAGCCTACAACGGTAGGCGAGTGTACGCACTTCTTTTTTTGACTGTTCTCAAAAAAAACTTCTTTGTTTGACGGTTGACGAAACCCACACAGCGACAACAACAAGAGGCGATCCTCAAAAAAAAAGACAACAACAAGAGGCCACGAGCGACAAAATGCCACAACTTTTTTTTTTTGAGGGGTAAAGCCACTTTATTCAAAATCCACAGAAAGTGGGATACACGTTTGGTCATGCGGCTGGCCAAGCCATACATGACGCCCCTGAGCTAAAGACAAAGCAAATTTAGCTAACTTATGAGCTTCGAAATTACATCGACGACTTTCAAAAGTAAAGGTGCAAAATAGTGGTGACGATCTAGAGATAATTTCCGTGATGATGGCACCGTAGGGTCCTTTGTTTCCTTTGGCAATGTCCCCAATCACCGCTTGCAATCGACGACGGCACAAACCTCTCGAATATTAAGATCTTACGCCAATGCGATGCCCTCCCGACATGCCATCGCCTCCGGTGTGGTGGATCCCAAACTCTGGAATGACAAGTGCCGAACTACCCAGAACAAGCCACAGGTATCCCTACACACGGCCTCGGCTGCTCCTCCTCTGCGAGTCGTACTCGGCGTCAACATGGATTTTGGCGTATGTTCTTTGGAGGTGCCGCATGACATTGCATGCAAGTACTGTCCCTGCCAACGGAGCCCGTGTAGGATTAGTAGTCTGAGATAGCTTCGGATCTGCAATAAACCGGGTGATGAACATTTGTATTGCATGTGGACTTTGGAAAATCGCCTCATGAATGGCCTTTCGTCGTGCTGTCCATATTGCCCATAGGGTCACCGCCATTAGGACAAATTTATCATGCGGTAATGTATCAAGCAGGCTAAACAGCCAACTCTTGGCACTCGTTTCTGTGGAGGACGCGAGGGTGCAACTCATCTCTTCGTCGACCAATGCCCAAGTGCATCTTGAAACCGTGCACTGTAGGAGGGAATGCCGCCATGAGTCTTGAGCCCCACAGAAGCCGCATGTACTTGTTGTCGACATTTTACGGTGTGCTCTCACATCCTCAGTGGGTAAGGATTGCTTAGATAACCTCCACAAGAACATGCGTACTTTGGACGGGACCGCCGTCTTCCACAGTGTTTTCCATGATACTTCATCGGTGCGAATAGTTGATGATCCCGCCGATCCTTCAAGCCACGCTTCTCTTCTCTGTCTTGTCGCAACGAGCATGTTATAGGCCGAACATACCGAGAACTGTCCGCTTCGGTCATGTGCCCAACTCCAAAAATCCTGCATGTTCATGGTACATAGTGGGATGCCTGAAATTACCATCGCATCAAATGTCATGAAAGTGGCATTGATGGCGGTATGTTCCATGTGGCATTTGTTGCGTTGATGAGTTACGAAACCATGACCGGGGTTAGGCGATATGCATCCGTATGGCCTCATCATCTCCTCGCGAGGTAGCCAGTTATCCTCCCAGATTTTCGTGTTGTTACCATTGCCAATGCGCTGATCAACCCTTGTTTCAAAGTGTCCCGACCTTCAATGATGGACCTCCAAATCTGGCTTGGTGATTACCCAACCGCCAACAAGATTGATGTGTGGAAATAAACACTTTTCAATATTCTTGCACTCAACGAACACGGATCCTGTAGTAAGCGCCATGCTTGTCTAGCCAACAATGCCAAATTAAAAAGCTCGAAATCTTTGAATCCCAGTCCTCCCATACTCTTGGGTTGTGTCATTGCCTTCCACGACACCCAATGTGGTTTACGTTGCCCATTTGTGCACCCCCACCAAAATTTTCTTATAAGCATATTTAGGTGTTCACAAAGGCCCCTGGGTAGCTTAAAGCAAGACATGGAAAACACCGGAGCGGCTGCGCTACCGATTTGACAAGGACTTCCTTCCTGCTGTTGACATAGTCCTCTCTATCCATACGGATTTTGCTCCACAACTTTGTCTTTCAAGTATCTGAATGCACCATTTTTGAACTTCCAACGTCGGATGGCATACCCAAATATTTCTCACTTAAAGTTTCGTTCGGAGCGTTGAGGATGGCTTTTATCTCGACCCTAATATTGTCAGAACCCTTTCTTTGAAAAATATGGAAGATTTTGCATAATTAATCTGTTGACATGTCGCTGGCTATAAACCTCTAACAATTTGGTTCACCTCGGTAGCACCCACACGTTTGCCTTGAAGAACGGCGCAGTGTCATCGGCGAATAGGAGGTGGTTCACTTGTGGTCTTTGAGGCGCCCACATACTCCACTCAAGTTGGATGACTCACTTTTTGATTTTAGGAGGCACGAAAAGCCCTCTGCTGCTAACAAGAACAAGTATGGAGATATCAGGTCCCCTTGTCGTATCCACGTGAAGGAGAGAACTGCTGAAGCTTTTTCCCATTAAACATGGTGAAAATTGTACCAAGTAATCAGGCCCATCACAATACCACCCATCGCTATTGAACCCCAATTTAAGCATTATGGCACGGAGGTACGTCCACTCAACCTGTCATATGCCTTAGTCATGTCCGACTTCAAGGCAGGATTCTTGCTTTTTGCCTGTTCCTCTTCATGAAATGTAAGCATTCATAAGCAGTAATTATGTTATCGATAATTAATCACTGGGACAAAAGCTGATTGCTCCTCGAAATTATATCTGGCAAGATTTGTTTGATCTATTGGAGATGAATTTGAAGCAATCTTATAAAATCGTTGCACAAACTAATTGGGCGAAGCTGTGAAAGCGGTGTGGGATTCTTTACCTTTGGAATTAGAACTAGAATGGTATCATTTATGCAAGCTGCTGATTCCGTTCCATCTACAATTTTAAGAACCACCTTCGTCACATCATCCCCACAAACATCCCAATGTCATTTGGAAAAATGGGTGGGAAGCCGTCCGGACCAGGGCCTTGATGGGAAACATACGAAACAATGCTTGCTTGACCTCTTCTTGAGTATCGTTGCGTTGAGGATATCATTCATAGCCGGAGTTACTTTCGTTGGCACCGTATCCAGAACTTGGTCCATGTCATTAGTCCCTTCAGAGGTGTACAATTTTTTATAAAATTCTATCGCCATAGCCTCCATCTCATTATTATCCTCTGTGATCTGCCCATCCTCCCGCGGAAGAGATTTAATTTGGTTTTTACGGCGGCGGCGACTTGCTCTCAGATGAAAAAAATAAGTATTTTTGTCTCCATGGATTAACCAGTCCAGGCGCGCCCTCTGACGCCAGAGCATTTCCTCTCGATGAAAGAGTTCGATTAATCTATCTGCAATTTTTTCTCCTCCCGCATCGGCCCTGATCTGCCTGGGACAGAGCGCAGGTGCTCCAGCGCCGTTTTCAACTGGCGGATCTCCGCTTTAACTGAACCAAACTGGGTGCGGTCCCAGTGTGTCAAGTCCCCCGCCAGGTCGCCCAGTTTGGCGCTCAAACCAGCGACGGATCTCCGCTTTAACTGAACCAAACTGGGTGCGGTCCCAGTGTGTCAAGTCCCCCGCCAGGTCGCCCAGTTTGGCGCTCAAACCAGCGACAGTATATGTTTCCTGCATGCTCCACCTGTTACTCACTGTCGTAAAAAGAGGATCTTCCCTCTCCCACATTGTTTCATATTTAAAATGCCACAACTGCCCTGTGCGGACGAGCGACACGGTACACGGGCCGCCCCACCTCGTATGGACCTAGACACGGGCCGCCGCGCGTGACAAACGCGACACGAGCGAGGGCGCAAACGTGCCAAACAAGCCGTACGAATCTTAAAGACAAACAAGATCTAACGATTATGAACTTAGATGTGAGATAGCTATTTCACATCTAGATGTGAAATAGCAAACCTGTTCCCAAAATACTTAGAAAATACTTTGCTATCAAACGGGGCCTAATCCATCAGTACGATTATTTATTTCTGCTGTGTCATTTCTGATAAAAAGTCACACGCGTGCAGATCAAATCGAGTCCGAACTCGAAGCTGAGAAGCGCGGCTAGCAGATCAAATCGAGTCGAGCTCGAAGCACAAACGCCGAAAATCCTCTAGCTCTTCTGCCACTAACTAGTCTACTTCCCTTCGCGTGGCGGTGGCGGCGGCTGCGCTTCGTCTTGGCGCTTCTGGACCTCGCGGCCGACGGCAGGGTCGCCGTGTCCGACGGCCACCTTGGCGACCTCCGTGGCCGGCGTACCGGGCCTGGCCTTCTGGTACAGCACCAGGTAGCCGATGGCGCCGACGATGCCGAACCCCATCAGCGCCATCGTCCCGGGCCCGTACGGCAGGCGGCCGCCTCGCTGGTGCAGGACCTCCCCGGCGCCGCCACGGCCCGGCGGGCGCATGGACGCCTCCACCCCCGCGGCCCGGACCTCCTCCGGGCTCATCTTGTGCGTGTCGGCGTTGCGACGCCACTCCTCCGTGCCGCTCTTGGCCATGCCTGCGTCCTCCTTTCGCTTGTCACCGGCGTAGTACAGTACGTGCGTGTGGTGTTCTGCGTGAATCCGTCTTCTGCGTGGGTGGTTCTGTCTGTGGCGGAGGCTCGTGCGACGGCCGCTGTATGTAAGCGAGAGCTTCGTGAAGTGTGTCATGACTCGTATGAGGTGGTGTAAAAGAATGCAACACGTAGAAGGGGCAGGTGTTGCAAGCTCGACGAGGCGGTGCCAGCTGCTGCCGCGTGCGCTACTGAGAGGTGCACATGTGAGCGCTCCATTCGGTGGCGAGTTATTGAAACTGTAACCGGAAGTACAGCGCATGGGCAACCTAGAAGCGTCGGAACGCCTGAATGGAGCGTATTCCCAATCAAACAGTAAAGTAAAACAAAACTGTGACACCCGTCTGCTTGCATTTTAAATCCTTTTCCTTTTCAATAGAGATTGTCTTTACAGATTTTAAGTTCGGCGGTGGTCTAAGTCTCTGCTGGCCCGCGAGACCTATATCGCGCTTACAGAAGCTACCCTCGTCCGAAGGGTTTACGGATAGGGCGACGCCCCCAACCGTACGATCCAGCGAACAGCCGTTTCGATCTGAGCGTTGACTTGCCCTTCCCTTCTTCCTCTCCGCACGAAGCGCGGGCGCTGCTCGCCTGCACGTCCTCCTGGCCCGCCATCAACCATCCCCCTCACCTGCGCCTCCTCTCTCCGCCGCTCCCGCGCTGCTGGATGCTGCACTCGCCGCCGGTCGCCGCCGTCTTCTCTCATGTATCTCGTCGGATCCACGCATGCAGCAAAAAGTTCGCCGGTGGGTTGCAGCTCCCCCTCGCTGGTGATGGTCACGGCTCCGGCAACACCAGTCGCCGGTTGCAGCTCCGCTGGATGCAGCTCTTGTTGCCATCGGTTGCAGCCCGACGTCAACCGTCACCGCTGGCATGCAGCTCCCATGGCCATCCGTTGCCGCTTTCTATTGCACGGTCGTAGCAAACGGAGACAACAGTTGCATCAAAAAAAGTCAGTCACCATCGTCTTCGGGTGTAGCTCTTCATTGCAGGTAGCAGCCGCTGCGTCTAGAAAAAGAATGGATGTAGCAAAAGTCGTTGCCGGATGTAGCAAAAACCTACCACACTTGCAGTAAAAAGTCGTCGTTCACCGTCGCGGGTTGCAGCTCGGTCGTGATGGATGTAGCAAAACGTGATGCCGGTTGTAGCAAAAAGCGATGCTAGTTGTAGCAAAACCGCGACGCTGGCTATGTGTTGTAGCAAAACATGACGTGGTTGTAGCAAAATGCTATGCCGGTTGTAGCAAAAAAAAATTGCCGGTTGAAGCATGTAGCAAAAAAAGCGACGTTTAGATTTGCTAGGACCAGCGCCACCCCGTCCTCACCGTCCAGCGTGTGCCCGTGGTTGCAGGCTTGCAGCTCTGGTTGCTGCGCCTTGATAGTTCCCGTAGCTTCGCCGGTGGCGACTCGGAGCCGTAGTTGGGCGGAAGCCATGGCTGAGATCCGAAAGTTGCAGACGACCATGGCCGTGGGGAGCTAGCAGGGATACGAATTGGGAAGGACGATGGGAGAGGGGCTCGCCGGCCATGAAGGAGAGGCGGCGTTGGGCGCCGTCGCACGCGAGCACTCGCCGCCGGGTGAGAGAGTTTCTGAAGGATGCGACCAGCGTGGGGCAGGTGTGGAGGAGCAGAGTTGTGATGGGCTGGAGATAAAAGAAAAGGAGGAAAAGTCATGCGGGACTCACCATATACATGTGTCTCGCACGAGATGGTTGTTTCCATGTCGCGTGAGCCAGCGTGGCGCGCGAGTCCGGCGGAAAGTTCGACCGGTGCACCGGATCGAAACGTTTCCCTTACGGATAGCTATCCATATTGAGATTACTGTACAACGGGTTTTTTAGTCCCGTTATATCTCATGTAGTAGTACGTTTTATGTGTGGGTTTTTGTCGATATTATGGGGTTATTTGTATTTCTTTTTCTTTTATCTGTGTTCTTTGGGGTTTTTTGTTTTTTACTTTTTAATTTTATTTTATTCGCTTTTCCCTTTTTTCCTTGGTTTTCAGCGGGTTTCTTGGGGAATTGTTTCCACTGTGTTTCAATCTTATGCGTTGGTTTTTTGGAGTTTTCTGTTTCTTTGGTTTTTTTATCGGTTTTCTTTGGTTTTGTTTTTTAACACATGTCTTTTTTAGTACACATGTACCTTTTTACTGTATACATGAAAAAATATATGCATGTCGTACACTTTTTAAATACGCGGTTAAAATTTTCTATTAGTTATACGATTTGATGTCTATTTTTTCATACACACCATATATTATCCATATACATGGAAAAAAAATATAATTTGTAACATTTTTAAATACGTGATTAATATTTTCTTTCATTTTTTGGTTTTCTTTGTTTCTTTCTTCGTTTTAAACATTATAGGCATGTTTGATGTCTACCTTTTTCGTATACATCTCAAACATTTATTTGATATACATTTAATATTTTCTAATACATGATTAACATTTTTTAATAATGCCACATGCATTTTTATGAAAGGAATGAACATTTTGGTTGTATGATATCAACGCTCTTCATATACATTTGTAACATTTATTTTATATGTTTTTTATTTCTCTTCAAATATATGTTAAGATTTTTTATAATGTCACACAAATCTTTTGAAACAAGTGATCATTTTCAAAATATAAACAATATATTTTTAATATGCCATCAACATTGTTTGAATTAAGATAACAATTATTTTACATTGTGTTGGCATTTTTTCGAATTTTTTTTTGTTTTATGTTTGGAAATATATGTATTTAAATATTTCTGAAATATGAATAAAACAAAAACATAAAAAGGGAAAATAAAAAAAATGAACGAGGTAGTGGATGAAAGAGGAAAATTAACAGACCGGTCTTGAGCCTTTGTTGAACTGAAGAGAAGATGTTAACTATGGGATGGACTAATTAATTGGTCGCCCTTCGCAGTCGCAGGCTTTCTAGCAGACAACTGCAAACGTGTGGAGAGCATCTTCAGCCGTCGAGTGTCACGTGTTGGACACATCCGCATGGTCTTTTTCAACGCGTTTTGGGTTTTTCCTGTTTTTCTGATTTTGCTTGAGTTTTTCTAGGTTTTTGAAAGAAAAAGAGTTTTTTTTTTCTCGCGTGAGGCACACCATGTGAAAAGCACAAATATGCTTCTCCGTGAAGCACAGTTGTGAAAAGCATAACTGTGTGCTTCAACGGGAAAAACACATACAATTGTGCTTTTTAAAAAGTGAAAGCCATAGTTGTGGTGTGCTTTCAGAAGATTAAAAACATCACTGTGCTTCAAGATGAAAATCGTCCATGATTTGGACATACGATTCATAGAGATAAAAAGTTTCAAAAAAATGAATAAACAGGAAAAAAAAGGCACAGAGCTCCCAGCTTGTGACCAAGTGCCGCTAAAGAAATGCGCCGTTTGTCACAACGAAAAGTGGGAGTGACCTCTATAAGATGTACTACTCTCTAACTAGTGATTTCGATCAAGTATTTGCGAGCTGATCCCTCCCATTCAATGTTAAAACGCACAACTGGGCCGGCCCATTTTTGCCCCTCTTAGCTCATTCGTTTCCCAAAAACCGCTGATACATGCAGTGAAAAATGTTGCTCGTTCTCTTCAAAAAACCTGTCAGCGTGTTAACTTCCACAAGGCCACGACCAGTTTTAACAGATTTACAAAAACAAATTTTAAAAATGTTCTAGAATTTGAAAACTATCCATGAAATTGAATAGTGCTTACTAATTTAATAAAATTTTAAAAAATGTGAATTTAAATTTTTTGTGCATTTTTAGAAAAGTTCACGGGTCTGGAGAATGTTCTAAAAAAAGGAACCGGTAGGTGTATAGAAGGGGGAAATTTCTAGATGCGTTTCCCTATTAAGTCGGCACCGGATTAAGATTGGAGACCCCCCACAAGCAAGCAGACAATAAAAAGCCTAAGAGTGATGACCAATAATATACAAAAGAAGTGACAGAGAAAAACATAGCAGGGATGGGGCAAGAAAAAAGGTTCCTAACTCATTGGATAGCTTAATCTATTGGTTGGGGAAAAATATTCATGATTATTCTTTTTAAATGAAAACATAAAAATGAATGAAAATGAATCTGAATAAAATCAATTGAGAGTTTGAGACCAACAAAAAACACATAAGGAAAAAAAACAAAGACAACCTGACCGGAAAACTAGATTTTATAGTTCGTTTTATGAATCTGAATAGAAGAATCCCAAGTATTTGGTTTATAGTACGTTTTAGACAATTGTGTGCTTTTCCTATGAACTACTGGAAATTTTCATATTTTCTTGTGCAATTTGGCTTATAATAGTTCGTTTTAGAAAAGTGTGTTCTTTTTTGTTGAACTACTGCATGTTTTTATATTTTTCGTGTGTAAGAGTTGAATTAGAAAAAACTGAAATTAGTGCATCTATTCGGGTTATCACACCATCTCATGGGAAATAGGTCATCTCAACAATATACCCATCCTTATCCTTCAAACCAAACACCAATTTGGCTATCTTCAACCACTTGATATCCCTCCCGCCAAACAGAGATACCCACAACCACTCAAACATATTCCCCAAACCAAACACAACCATATTGTAGAAAGCTTCCCACATTCTCAGACAGTTCGCTCCAATGAATGGGGCTAGTAGGATGAATTAAGGAGAAAGATATACCTCTGCACTCTTTTATATGGTACTTATTCCACTTGCCCTAAAAGGTTTTGGAACACTAATTTGTATACGAGTAAGAATATCAGGATGTTTTATACAAACTTGGATCATATAGACAGTTCAAACAACCAAAACCACAGCATAGAACATAGGACAGTCGTGTTATGGAGCCAAAAGTTCTTGCCTAGACTATCCTACCTGATACTGTACATACAAGAAAGAAGAAATAAAGGAGTCATGTTGATTCCCGGCAAAACTTTCTGCACACAACAGTTCATCAACCTACAGGCCCCACTGCACATTTTCACTCCCTAGGAACCAAACTCACAAGAAATGAGGAAATGATGAGATGCGTGGCAGATGAGTAAGCAGGTCCCCAAATGGTTCTTGCCTTGGAGGCAATGAGCCATTGCCACTGTCTCCTTCAACAGGAGGCGCATAAGCTTGGGGCTTTCTCTCATAAATCTCATTATTATCACTGTGAACACCAGGGTTTACCTGGCCTGTGCCTGAATCTCTGTGGATCAATGAGCACAGAGAATTGACCCTTGACATGAGCATCCTCTCATCAGCAGCAATAGTGATTTGGGAGTCGTTCAGAAGTTGCCGGGTCAGCTCATCAAATGCTAGTTTACCCGTTGAGTCATTGCCACCGTCGAGGATCTGAGAGTCGTTCAGTAGGTACCGGGTGATGTCATCTATGGCCAGTTTACCTGATGTGCCAGCACCACCATCAGCTGCGGGTAGGTTCCCTGAATACATATGTCTGTAGATGTGGTGTCCAATGTGGTTTGCTATCTCACTCTTGGACATAGAGCGCCGGATCCCTGGCAACTTAAAACCGTTCCAACTAAGGATGCTTGTATGTGGTTCACACACACTGGAGCCACCGCCTTGTTTAATCACTTGACCGTCAGTAACTGGAATGGAAAAAAAAAATGATGAGCAAATTCACAGTTACAAGTTGCAAAGATCCTAGTTGTAATTTGTGGAAAGAAAAAACAGAAAACAAATTCAAATAATTATTCTGAACAGTGACCATGATTCAGTAGCAGCATGACCCAAGACATTGTCAATGAAAAATGTTATTTAATAATTATATTCACCTGAATTAGAGAAATCTCGAGGCAAGCCATCTGATGTTCCAGCTTCCTGTCTCTCTTCAGCATCTATCCTACCGGATGTAGAATGATGCCGTAATAGTTCCCTAAATCTTTGGGGGTCTAACTGATCGTCATCATCTTTATTATGCACAAAATTTTGGCACTTCACATCATCTGGGTCTTCAAATATGGAAGTTCTTGATTCAAAGTACGGATTCTCCAACTTGATGTCAATTTGCTGGCTTAGCGAGCATAGACGTGGGTCACAGTGAACAAGCTTCTCCACATGCTTATTCATCATTCCGGGCGCACACTGAAGAAAGTGCCTCCTGAAAATAAAGGATTTTTGGAAGTTCAGGCACCAGTGTAACTTTGTGTATTATGAGAACCTACTTGATTGTGATGTAGGCCTGAATCTGTCTTTTACAATGGTTTCTCGAGAAACGGCACTAAAATCCACCATGCCATGTCATGGAAGGTCCCATAGAGCGGCATATTTGAATGTGAAGTTCACAGCATATGCTTTTTTCTCTCCACATGAAAATATGCCTCATTTGTATTAGAAGAAGGGGCCGAAATGACGCAAAGTACAACCAGGAAAATGAAGAAAACCACAAAGGACCAAGAAACCAGACTACAAAAGCTAGGAAGAAACTAGCAAAGCCTAGTTAGCCCATCTAATAGAACAGAGGAAGCAAACACAACAATAGAAGTTCACTGCATATATTCTAAGATTTAATAAACATCTGCCACCATACATGAACATGTACCTGTGCATGCTTGCCTGTCCAGCAGTAAAATCAGAAGTTGCCTGCCACAAAGTGTGCTTCCTTGGCTGCGGATTCGTTTCTCTGAAGAAAAGTGGTTGCCTGGACAACTGGATAAAACAAGAAGAAGAAAATTAGCAACAGAAAGAATATGTAACAACGGCCCCAAAAAGGCGAAAATAGACAGGAATATTACTGAACTAGATCTTTACCATCCTATTAATATAATATGATGATGTGATCCATAAGAAAAACTCCCTCCGTCCCATAATATAAGAGCGTTTTTTATACTAGTGTAGTGTCAAAAACGCTCTTATATTATGGGACGGAGGGAGTAATTAACTTTGCAGTAATTTGCATTACTGACTCCATGTATATGCAAGTGCTTACCGCAATTTCCAGGGTGCCAGGTTCCGTTTCTGGACAAACCACCTTAAGTGCACAGATATCAGACCACTGTATCTCAATTTTACTCTTGAGACCACCATCCAGTACTTCCCACACGAGTTTGTGTTTTGCAAAATAGCATTTCACAACCAGATCACCTTCGTACCTTGATACCCACTGTTTATATATGAAGTATAAAGCTTAACATAAGTGAATCGATTGAAACACAGATAAGAAAACAAACAAATGAACAAACGCCACTAACTAAATAGATATATTCAATGTGCATAGGTCTGTAGTACTACACATTTTCCCCCGTGTGCTTTGCAATATAGCAAGCTCATTTCATAACACGTGCTATGGGGTATCAATCTATAAATCCCCCCGTGTCACGGAGATTAGGCTTCAAGCCCGAAATTCGCTGCCATTGCCACCATGGCAGGCCACAAACCAAAGGTACCATGCTCTCATCATGAGATCACTATAATTACGAGCTAAAAAGGATTAGACGTGGCATTCATATAGAACAGATTGTCTGATCTTCAGAAGTAACACGGGCTAACAGTAATAATAGTATTAATACTAAACAGAGTTAGAGACAATAGAATGGATCAACTTGAATGTCAACAATACAAGCAACAAGAGATTATTACCAAAGATACCTGTATGCATTTATATTCAGTTAATACTGAAGGACGGTACTCAACATGGGATTGTTGTCATAACCAGAGGATGTAAGTTATACTCAGTCAATTATGTCAATTTCTACTAAAAACAAGTATCATCCGGGGACCGTGAATGACATAACAGGGCAATGTGGCAGCATGAATGAGCACATGAAAAAGCCACTAACCTCCCAAGATCCGATTCTGAGAATAGAACCAGGGAAGTTGGAGGCTTTTAGTTTCTCCGAGGCACTAGCAGTGCCACTGTGCCGGGCGTCTTTGGCCTTGCCAGCCTGCACAAGCTTCATTTGGATCAAATCCACGAGAGAGGGGCTCTTCTTAAGCCGCAGGCCAAGTGGACTAGGCTCCTCAAGGAAATCATGTTGCGTCGACTGCTGATTTGACACACTAGCACCATCTGTGCTCCATTGCTGCATGACAACACCCCAAAACACAACAAACATAGGATTAAATAAAGCACTGTGAAACAAGATTCTATAAATATTACTTCCTCCGTCCCAAAATAAGTGTCTCAACTCTAGTACAATTTTATACTAAAGTTAGTACAAAGTTGAGACACTTATTTTGGGACGGAGGGAGTACTATCAATCAGGATAATTTTTGCATTCCAAATCTGTGATAAAAATTGGAAAACAGTGAGTGCACAGAGAGCACGCCCATTTGCTTTTGTGCAATGATGAAGTAGAATCATAGTTCAAAAAATCGCTAGGCGTAAATTGTACGTTTTGCCACCGCTTTGCGCTTTACTGACCAAAGTGTATGATTATGCACAGATTAAGCGTACTTATGTGCAATGCATTTTGCCAACGGCTAGAGCCTAGTCGCGCTTAAGCACTCACTTAGGCGCGCCTTTTTTTAACTATGAGTAGAATCTTGCAGGATTAATTAAGAATTAACACCAGAGGGGATTAACATATAAGTGCGGACAGCTCGGATTGTTGGCGAATCAGTACTTGAGATATTGTCCATTTCTAAAACCAAAGAGTGGAACGGATATCTTAGGGGCAGAAAAGATTCCAGTGACTTGACTGCACAAGATCTATTTTCTTTTTTATTTATACGTGCCGATGCCATATCTATCCTCGACAACTTGCATGCCTTTTGCACAGAAACACTTTCATAGTTTCATGCTGGTGTAGTAATTTACGAATATTATGATCATATTAACACGGGCAATGAGAAACGCACTACAAGCAACGAGAATCTCTCCAATTGCCCCAAAACGTTATGTATCGAGTAAATAGAATGAGTAATTTTTTGATAAATTCGAACCGAATAAAAAGGTGGCAGACGAAGGAAATTTGATCGGTAGTAACACTTTCTAGATCACTTCAGGACGCTTCGCTCGGCTGCTTCGGGCCCGCCACATGAAACGATCAGTCCGGATATTACGATGCAAAAACATACTAACAAACAAGCAAGCAAAATCATATCGGAGCGTTCGCGTCGTATTTTGCGGGGAACGAAGCGGGACGAGGACGGAAAAGCCACCTGCGGCTGCTGCTGCGCGAGGCGGGACCTCTTGTGGAACGGCGACGCCTCAGCCCCGGCCGCCCCCGCGGCGCCGCCGTCGTCGTCCACCGCCTCCTCCTTCACCCCCCGCCGCAGCTTCCCCATGTGCGGCAAGTGAACCATCCTCTGCGCTTCGAGTCGGAGAGGAGGGAGAGAGAGTATCGTTGAGGTGGTTGTTGTACGGATGAGGAGAGCTGTTTGAACAAGCAAGCGAGGACGGATGGGAGGTGGAGGAGGGAAATAAATATCTCGGCGGGGGCGGGGAGGAGGAGGAAGCAGGATTAGATCTCCTCTGTTTGTTTTTGCTCGGAGCACGTGCCAGCCACCGCCAACTGGATCCGGATCAGAGGCCACCGTGGCGCTCCAGAGGAGTTCTCGTGCCTACCCTCGTCTGCTACCTTGATGCGCGGTGGTCGGGCAGGGGTAGAATCGTCAGGAGGGACGGTCGGCAGGCGTGCCCTGCGCACGGCAACGGTGCGGTGGGCTTCCCCTTCCCCAGCGGCCAGCGGCAGCACCTGGGTCACGCCCCGGACGGTCGACACGTGTCCAAGGTGCGGGAGGGGGGAAAGGGAGAAGCGGCGGGAGGCGTGACGTGGTTGGTGCGCGTGTGACCTGGACACGCCGGCCCGTCCCCGTCCAGTCCATTGTGCCGACGCTATCCGTTCGCATCAGCATCGGCCTTTGTCGCTCTCTGTGCTTGTGGATAAGGTCGTGGCTGGCCGGCGAGCACGCACAGCGCAGCACCACTCATAAAGTGACAAAATTATTGTGGGGGAGAACAAAGACTTGGACTTTGGATGGACCTATAGAGCCTGCTCCTAGTCTCTCGCTTCAGAAAATTGATTTTAAAATACATATGCTAATCAAAATCAAAATACATATGGACTTTGGATTTATGTGATTTAAAAAACCTACTCCCTCCGTTCATTTTTATAAGTCGTTTCAGGTAACTAAAATTGAGTTGTTTTGCATGCTGTCCGAAATGTTTATAGCGCCTTATAAAAATGAATATAGAGAGTATTTAAAATCAAATAGAGATCACAAATAATACATTTTTCACATAGTACAATCACAAGCGCTTATATATGCCAATACACTCACCTATATGATCGCACACACGCACACCCTACCTCTATGAATACCATCGAGTGACTAAGCTGACATATCACCTTAAGATTTTACGAAGTCACCGTAGGCGCCTCGTAGTCGATGGGAATGTCTCCTTCCACTGAAAGTGCATCGCTGAAAATCGTAAAATAAATCCAGAATAACTGCGAGCACCAGCACTTAAACTCTGGACTGGGAATACCACTGTCCTCATAACCATTCAATCACAGATTGGTTCGCAAGATCATAAATTATTGAAAGGTCAATAGAAATATTATTAAACCCCGCAAAAAATAGAAATATTATTAAATTATTAGGAAAGTGGTTCAAAATAGTATACCTTCTAAAAAATTTAACAATAATTTTGGATTCGGTATTTTCTAAAAAAAAATGGAAGAACATGCTTCCAGAAAAATGTAAAATGACGATAATATATATGGCTTACATGTAAGTTTCACCTCATTCGGAAAACCTTTTAAGTTGATAAAACCATTTTTTGTCAGGTTTTAGTGTGCAAGAATACGGGACATCCATTCAAATATGGGACGTTTTTCCATTCTTGCTCCTCATTTTCTCCCTTAGGCCTTGTTCGGTTTGGGAGGGTTTGAAGAGGTTTGAAAGGGATTGAAGGGGATTAAATCCTTTGCAAGTCAAAATCCTTCTCAAACCTCCCTAATACCCTTCAATCCCTGTGGCAAGGGGATTAACTGAACATGGCCTTATATGGGTGGTCATTTGTATGTGGTTGGTGTAGGTAAAGAGAGAGAAAGGAAAAAAGAGAAAAGGTGGTCCGGGTGGGCCGCGTCCTACGTGGCGGACTGACGAGCCCTCGTATCCTCTCATATTTGGTGTCAATATTGTTGGGGAACATTGCATGAAAACAAAAAAAATTCTACACACGCGCAAGAACTATCCATGGAGATGCATAGCTACGAGAGGGGAGAGCATCTTCATACCCTTGAAGATTGCTAAGCGGAAGCGTTTATCAACGCGGTTGATGTAGTCGTACACCTTCACAATTCATCCCGATCAAGTACCGAACATATGTCACCTCTGCTTCAGCACACGTTCAGCTCAATGACGTCCTCGCCTTCTTGATCAAGAGGGGCGAAGTGGTAGATGAGTTCCGGCAGCACGACGGCATGGTGACAGTGGTGGTGAAGAACAATCTCCACAGGGCTTCACCAAGCACAACGGAAATTATGACGGAGGATAAATTAGAGGGGGCGGGGTTGCCATGTTGGAAAACGTTACATGAAAAACAAAAAAAATCTATGCACACGCAAGATATATCCATGGAGATGCATAGCAACGAGAGGGGAGAGTGTGTCTACATACCCTCATAGACCGTAAGCAGAAGCGTTTGACAATGCAGTTGATATAGTCGAACTTTCTTCGCGATCCAATCGATCGAGTACCGAACGTACGACACCTCCGCGTTCAGCATACGTTCAACTCGGTGATGTCCGCGCCTTCTTGATCCAACAAGACGGCGAAGTAGTGGATGAGTTCCGGCAGCAGGAAGGCGTGGTGACGGTGACGGTGAAGTTATCTCCGCAGGGCTTCGCCTAAGCACTATGAAAATATGACCGGGGGTGTAAACTATGGTGGGGGGCACCGCACACGGCTAAGATAATGTTCTGGTGTGCTAGGCGCCCCCCTCCCACATATATATAGGTGGGGGAGGAGGGAGCAGCCAGGAGGGCGCCCCAAGTAGGCCGAATCCTACTTGGGATCTCCTCCCAAGTGGTGCCCCCTGTCATGTATATGTGTGGGGGAAAGGCAGGGGATAGAGGCGCCCTTTCCTTTCTCCCATGAGAAGGGGAAGGCAAGAGGGGCTAGCCCTCCCCTCCTTTCCTTCCCTAGGGCTGGCCAGCTAGGGAGATGGGCGCACCAGCCCCCTGTGGGCTGGTCTGTCCCTCCCTTGGCCCATTAAACCCATATACCTACCGGGAGGTGTCCGGAACCCCTTCCGGTGACCCGATGGCCACCCGGTGCATCCCGAAACACTTCCGGTGTCCGAATACTATCGTCCTATATATTAATCTTTATCTCTCGACCATTTCAAGACTCCTCATCATGTCCGTGATCTCATCCGGGACTCCGAATAATATCCGGCCACCAAATCATATAACTCATATAACACTATGTCATCAACGAACGTTAAGCGTGCGGACCCTACGGGTTCGAGAACTATGTAGACATGACCGAGACACCTCTCCGGTCAATAACCAATAGCGGAACCTGTATGCCCATATTAGCTCCTACATATTCTACAAAGATCTTTATCGGTTGAACCATTATGACAACATACGTAATTCCCTTTATCCATCGGTATGTTACTTGCCCCAGATTCGATCGTTGGTATCTTCATACCTAGTTCAATCTCGTTACCGGCAAGTCTCTTTACTCGTTCCGTAATACATCATCTCGTAACTAACTCATTAGTCATTTGCCTGCAAGACTTCTTATGATGTGCATTACCAAGAGGGCCCAGAGATACCTCTCCAATACTTAGAGTGACAAATCCTAATCTTGATCTATGCCAACTCAACAAACACCTTCGGAGATACCTGTAGAGCATCTTTATGATCACCCAGTTACGTTGTGAAGTTTGATAGCACACAAGGTATTCCTCCGGTATCCGGGAGTTGCATAATCTCATAGTCGAAGGAATGTGTATTTGACATGAAGAAAGCAATAGTAATAAACTAAACGATCATTATGCTAAGCTAACGGATGGGTCTTTTCCATCACATCATTCTCCTAATGATGTGATCCCGTTATCAAATGGCAACACATGTCCATGTTTAGGAAACCTTAACCATCTTTGATCAACGAGCTAGTCTAGTAGAGGTTCACTGGGGACACGGTATTTGTTTATGTATTCACACATGCATTTAATTTTCCTATCAATACAATTCTAGCATGAATAATAAACCTTTATCATGAACAAGGAAATATAAAATAATAACTTTATTATTGCCTCTAGGGTATATTTCCTTCAGTCTCCCACTCGCACCAGAGTCAATAATCTAGAGTACATCGTAATGAATCTAACACCCATGGAGTCTTGGTGTTGATCCTGTTTTGCTCACGGAAGAGGCTTAGTCAACGGGTCTGCCACATTCATATCTGTATGTATTTTGCAAACTTCTATGTCTCCATCCTTGACATATTCACGAATAGAGTTGAAGCGTCTCTTGATTTGTTTGGTTCTCTTGTGAAACCTGGATTTCTTCGCCAAGGCAATTGCTCCAGTGTTGTCACAAAAGATTTTCATTGGACCCGATGCACTAGGTATTACACTCAAATCGGATATGAACTCCTTCATCCAGACTCCTTTGTTTGCTGCTTCCGAAGCAGCTACGTACTCCGCTTCACACGTAGATCCCGCCACGACGCTTTGCTTGGAACTGCACCAACTGACAGCTCCACCATTCAATATAAATATGTATCTGGTTTGTAACTTAGAGTCATCCGTATCAGTGTAAAAGCTAGCATCGACGAGCTCTTTGTCACCTCCATAAATGAGAAACATATACTTGGTCCTTTTCAGGTACTTTAGGATGTTCTTGGCCGATGTCTGGTGATCCACTCCTGGATTACTTTGGTACCTCCCTGCCAAACTTATGGCAAGGCACACATCAGGTTTGGTACACAGCATAGCATACATGATAGAACCTATGGCTGAGGCATAGTAATGACTTTCATTTTCTCTCTATCTTTTGTAGTGGTCGGGCTTTTAGTCTGGCTCAAGTTCACACCTTGTAATACAGGCAAGAACCCTTTCTTTGACTGATCCATTTTGAACTTCTTCAAAACTTTATCAACGTATGTGCTTTGTGAAAGTCCTATTAAGTGTCTTGATTTATCTCTATAGATCTTGATGCCCAATATATATGTAGCTTCACCGAGGTCTTTCATTGAAAAATTCGTATTCAAGTATCCTTTTATGCTATCCAGAAATTCTATGTCATTTCCAATCAATAATATGTCATCCACATATAATATCAGAAATGCTACAGAGCTCCCACTCACTTTCTTGTAAATACAGACTTCACTGTAAATCTATATAAAACCATATGCTTTGATCACCTCATCAAAGCGTATATTCCAACTCCGAGATGCTTGCACCAGTCCATAGATGGATCGCTGGAGCTTGCACACTTTGTTAGCACCTTTAGGATCGACAAAACCTTCTGGTTGCATCATAGACAACTCTTCTTTAAGAAATCTGAAAGTGCAACTAATCCCCGGGTGGTTTTGGTAATTAATAACAACATATATATCATTGAACTAATCATTTCTTGAGAATATTTCAGAAAGTTCAGTGATATGGGTATGGCAATGACTGATGATGTGGACCCCTCAAAATGCTAAGGAAAACATTGGCAAAAGCTCAAGACTCCATTTTTGGTTTAGTGATCCAAGATCACATTGAGTCCATAGGAAAGCCAATACTATTAAAAGGGATGAGGTTATGATGATGATCTGGTTGCTCAAAGTGCTTAATGATTTATCTCTCAAACTATCAGCAATCTTTCATTCCAACATAAACCCATAAGTAATCTCGGTCCCACCGATTCCATAAACTCAGTCACACCGAGATGAACCACCTCGGCCATATACCCAAACCCTAAGAATCTCGGATTTTCCGATTCCAAACTCGGTCATTCGAAATTGGTGTTGCCAAGCTTCAGTAACATACGTACTCAAATCGGTGTCACCGAGATGAGAAAGTCGGTCCCACCGAGATTGGCAAACCCTAGACTTTGGAAGAATCGGACTAACCGAGATTGTATTTTCGGTCCCACCGAAAATCCCAACGTTCACAAGATTTGAACTTTCGGTCTCACCGAGTTGTCAACTTCGGTCCGACCGAGATTGGTCAAATGTGTGTAACAGTTGGATTTTGTGTGGAGGCTATAAATACCCTCCACCTCCTCTTCATTCGTGGAGAGAGCCATCGAGAAAGAACTACCACTCCTACCTTACATTTACGAGAAGAAAACTACCTACCCTTGTGTTGAGATCAAGTTGCTCCACTCCCACCATATGAAACTTGATTTCTAGCCTTCCCAAGTTGCTTTCCACTCAATCCCTTCCTCCACCACAGCAAAATCGGTGAGGAGAGTTGAGTGTTGGGGAGATTATCATTTGAAGCACAAGAGCAAGGAGTTCATCATCACCAACACCATCTATTACCTTTTGGAGGTGGTGCCTCCTAGATTGGTTAGGTGTCGCTTGGGAGCCTCCGTCAAGATGTGGAGTTGAACCAAGAAGTTTGTAAGGGCAAGGAGATCGCCTACTTCGTGAAGATCTACCCGAGTAAGGCTAGTCCTCCGTGGGCGTAGGCCATGATGGCATAGACAAGGTTGCTTCTTCGTGGACCCTTCGTGGGTGGAGCCCTCCGTGGACTCTCGCAGCCGTTACCCTCCGTGGGTTGAAGTCTCCATCAACGTGGATTGACGATAGCACCACCTATCGGAACCACGAGAAAAATCTCCGTGTCTCCAAATTGCGTTTGCTCTTCTCCACCTCTTATTTACTACATGTGCAATTTACTTTCCGCTGCCATAACTCTAGAATTGCATGTGTAGGGTGATACTTGACTTGGTCATTATTGTGAATTTGCTAAAAACTTGTCCTAATCAAAAGGCTAAACTTTTAAGTTGTCAAGTAGTCTAATCACCCCCCCTCTAGACATACTTCCGATCCTACAAGTGGTATCAGAGCTTTGGTCTCCATTGGATTGGTTTTCATTGCAATTGGATTCCATAAGCTTGGTTTCACAACCTAGGAGAGTATGGCGTCTAGTGAGGGTAATTTTAAGAGAGGTCCTTACTTTGATGGTTCAAACTTTGCTAGTTGGAAGCACAAAATGAAAATGCATATTCTTGGACATAACCTCGCCGCATGGGGCATTATTTGTGTTGGCTTGCAAGGTGAGTTCTTGAGGAAGAAAAGTTCCGGATCATGAAGCTCTGGCGATGAGTTGCGGATGTTCTGAACAATGCTCAAGCTTGTGACATTCTCTTCAATGCTTTGTGTCGAGGAGTTCAACAAGATCAGCCGTCTTGAGAATGCAAAAGAGATTTGGGATACTTTGGTGAAATGCACGAAGGTACCGAGTCCGTGAAGGAATCAAAGCTAGATGTTCTTCAAGGTTAGCTTGACAAGTTCAAGATGAAGGAAGGTGAAGGAGTCATTGAAATGTACTCTAGGCTTGCTCTCATCACCAATGAGATGGCGAGGCTTAGGAAGCGAAGAAATGACCGACCGATTCATCATCAAGAAGATCCTCAGAGCTTTGGATGGAAAGTATGACACCATGTGCACTTTGATCCAAATGATGCCAAACTACAAAGATCTCAAGCCTACCGAAGTCATTGGAAGAATTGTTGCTCATGAAATGACACTTAAAGATAAGGAAGAGCTTCACAACAAGTCAAGTGGTGCCTACAAAGCTACAGTTGAAGCTCCCATATCTTCAAGTGACAAGCTAGTTTCCAATGAAGAGATAAGCCTAATGGTGAAGAACTTCAACAAATTCTACAAGAGTAGAAGCAAGGAAAGAAGCTCAAAGTCTAGATCATATGATGATAAGAGATCTTCTAGTCGTGATCGAAACTGCTACAACTGTGGAAGACCCGGACACTACTCAAATGAGTGTTCGACTCCCCACAAGAGAAGAGAAGAATCTCCAAGAAGAAGAAGCTCAAGGGAAGAGTCACCTCGAAAAGAGAGAAGGAGTAGAGATGATCGTTATGAACGAAGATCCTCTCGGAGAAGCAAGGATTCGGAAAGGAAAGACAAGTCATCAAGGAGCTACACAAGAAGAAAACATCAAGCTCATGTTGGTGAATGGGTTTCCGGCTCCGACTCCGACAATCACTCCGAAAGAAGCTATCACTCCAACTCCGAATATAGTCAAGATGAAGGTGTTGCCGGTCTTGCTCTCGTGTCCTCCAACTCCAACTCCTATGAAATATTTGATTCACCAAATGAGGGAATTGGAAGATGCTTCATGGCAAAAGGCCCCAAGGTATCACATCCTGAATTTATTGACTTTGATAGTGATGAGGATGACTTGCTTGGTGAAGATGAGCTTTTACATGATAAATCTAGTAAGCTTAGTAATGATGTACATGCTAATAGTCTTTATAGTCGAGAAGAGTCGAATGACAATGCTATGAAGGAGATTGAGCGTCTAACTAAAGAACTAAACACTCTTAAGTTAGCTCATGAAACAACTCAAGAAGATCATAGAGAGCTCCTAAGATCTCATGAGAAGCTACGCTTCGAGAAGCTCAATCTAGAGCAAGAACATGAGTTTCTAAAAGCTATCAATGACGATCTTCGAAAGAAGAGTTCTTCATATCTTGCCAAACGACTTCTCTTGTCTAATTTCTTGCCACCTATTAAAACTAAGCATGACAAGCATAAGAGAAATTCTTCATCTAGTAGTAACAATAATCATGCTAAATCCAATGTTGTTACTTCTAGTAGTTCTCTTGATTCCACTAACAATGTTTCAAGCCAAGTTTCACTTGAGCAAGAAAATAGTTTATTGAAAGGAATTATAGAGAAAGGTGTCTACAAGAGTCTTGCCGGAAGCAAGAGCTTCGAGGAAATTGTTCGCAAACAAGGAAGACACCGGAAGAATCAAGGAATTGGTTTTGAGCGAAAGTTCAACGCCGAGGGTGTTGAATGGGAAGAAGGTCAATATCCCACTCCAAAGTTTGTTTCTCAAGAAGAGAAGTATGATCCTACTTCTTCCAATGAGGAACAAGCTCAAGATGACCTTCCACCACAAGACCACAAGCTAAAAGGCAAGGACAAGCTTCAAGAGGAGATTGATGCATTCATTGAAGCACCCATGGCCATGGTCAAGTGGGTTCCCAAGGCAACGTCAAGTTCTACTTCGACAAGCTCAACTACTACCCCAAGGATTCCCATCAAGATGATGTGGATCCCGAAGAAGAAGAACTAGAGAGTTCTTGAGGGTGACTCCGCCAACATACTTCACTCACATTCATTTTGGCAAAGAACTTGTGCAATCAACTTCCACATCATGCACTAGTTCATGGAGTCACAAACCCTCTTGTTGGTAAGTCAAGGGACAAGGTAATCATTGCTTTCATGGACATCATTTATTGTGAACTTCAATCTATGTCCATGGATATCCTTGTTTGTTCCTTGTGGGACTAACCCATGTAGGTATTGAAAGTGCCCGAATCCAAAGGATTGCTCCCAACTCTTGATGATCTACATCAACATTGAGCATCCACATCTTCAACATCTACATGAAGTCTTCAACGACAACCCAAGGTTAGTTTGACCCTTTAAAGGGGTTCTCACATCAAGGGGAGCTTTGCTCTAAAGAATTGAGCTAAAGCATCCTCAAATGATGTGAACACATTAATGCTTTATGGAAAAGTGGTAACCCCACTTGTGCTTAAACGATGAGTATGACCTATGATCAAATGTTCTCATTTGACTCCTAAGTCAATATACTCATATATAGATGACCTAGTCATCGCCAAATTGTGTGCTAGTTGCTAGAGTTTTGTTTGTGCATGTTTGACACATATTTTATTTGCTATCTTATTGTGTGAGCATGTTGGATGCATGATTTAATCCATTCGAGGACATCCATTTGTTGCTTTGGTCTTATGGATTTTTCGTTTTGACCAAATGGATGGACAAGAATGCCTAAGGTCCTCCCCTAGCTATCTATGCTTTCTTGTCTCAAACTCTATTCATGCTTATATCACAAACTTTGAACAAGACTTTTTTTGGACAGACCGAGTGAGGAGCACTTTGAGCCACCGATCCGTCAAAAGCCTAAATTCCAAAACCTTCTAAGTACTTTCGGTCAAACCAATATACTCAAATCGGATGACCGAAATGACTTGGATTGATCTAGGTTTTCACCTCGGTGAAACCGAGTTATAAATTACGGCGTGACGAAGTGTGTAATCGCACGCATTAACCATCTCGGTCCCACCGAAGTTTTCCATCTCGGTCCCACCGACAGCGAAGGGTATATATACCCGAGGACAGCGTTGATTACTTCTTCAAACGCCTCGCCCTCAAACCCTTATTGCCGTCATTGTGGTCTCCGGATCGTCTCCGCCGTCGCTTTGGCGCCCTCGCCATGGTCTCCATCGCCGTCAACGGTCAATCCCACCGCACCGTTGCCGCCGTAGTGAAGCTCCACCAGATTGGGTGAGTTTCATCCCTCTCGTGCTTCTACCGCTGATTCTATGCACGATAGGTTTTGCCTAGCTTCTTGCCAAGATTGAAATCTTCCTATCCAGCAAATAAGGCCTTAGAACAAAATTCGAGTGAAAATCTTAGGGTTAGGTTTCCGCCGAACACATCTCGGTGTGACCGAATCTACATTCTCGGACTGACCGATTTGGCCTCTGGCCATTGCACTGCACTTTTCGGTTAAACCGAGTTGTGCAAATCGGTAAGACCGAAGTGGAGATTCAGTGAAACCCTAGTGCTCTCGGCTAGACCGAAACCCATTTCGGTCCAACCGAAAGTGGTGTGTACGGTTAGGTTTAGACACTTCGGATTCACCGAATTTATAGACTCGGTCAGACCGAAATGTATTCTGTGAAAACCTAAAACTAATGTTTGAACTCATTCTTTTTGCAAAATCCTCTGCAGTTTGTGATAACTCTTCCACTCTGCCTATACCTATTCCTTTCACAGGTTGTCAGTCATGTCTGATGCAAGTGACAGCCAGAACAGGTCTGAACTACCAGTTGAGATTCCAGAGGCAGTGACAAGTCCTGAAGCAAGCAGTTTTTCAGATGATGGAGAGAGAAGCACTCCAAGTGGTTTGCCTGCAGCTGCCACCAGGGCCAGGAAGAAGAAGAATTCAGATGAGGAGGATTCTGACTTTGTTGCAGATGAGGAGATGACTTCCAAGCCAAAAAGGCAAGTGGTTGCCAAGGGCTATCAAGGGCAACAGTCAAAGAAAGGCACCAGCAAGGTGAAGAAGTCCACAGTTGCAAAGAAGCTGAGCATGGAAGAAGAAACCTCCAAAGCAAGATCAAGAAAACTTCCAAGAGGAAGAGGCTAGTTCATGAAGAAGGCGATGATGCGATTCGATGAGGAAGCACCTCAGCCTCCTCGAAGCGAAGTTGATGGGAGATGCCATCGAGGCAGGAGCAGCCACAAAAGCTAAGCCATCAGCTCCAAAGAAAGGCAGCCAAAGCCAAACCTCTTTGCCAAGCCAAAGAAGGCTGTGAGGAACATTCACCTTGAGAAAAGAAGAAGGATAATGTGCCACCTGCTGAATCGATGAAGAGGCACATGTTTTTTGAAGCTCAGACAGAAATTGCCAGTTCATAATGATGCTCATCCTCGAGCTGAAAATATGAAGGAAAGGAAGGACAATGGTCTCAGGCTATGGAGGCAAACTGATCCATATGCCACCAGGAGAAGGACAGCTGTTGACTCACGGTTCCACACCAGAGAGCAACAAGATTTCTATGAGGCAGTTCTTATGGATAAGAAGCCAATTGTTCTTGACACGGTATGTTGATTGAAATACATCGACGATGAAAGCACGAGACTATTTCCCACATGTGCATGAGAGCTTCCTTTGCTTGTGGAGTTCTTGAGTTTGTTGGTCGAAGTTGATTGCTTGGAATGATGAGATGATCATGCGGTTCTATGCCACCGCACACTTCTATCCGGATGGCGTAATTGTATGGATGATGAAGGACGAGATTCCATTCAACTGTTGAAGAATGGAGAGCGTTGCTGAATGCACCAGTATCAAGAGACGATGATGTTGATGTCTATGGCATTCCAAAGAAAAATCATGAGTCGATGAGAAACATGTACAATGAGGTACCTGACAAGGATGTTGAGATATGGAAGCTTGGATCAACCATCTTCAGGCAGGTCTCCCAACCACCAACACCATTCTAAGGCATACTTTGATGCCCAAGTCAGGAGACCACCGCATGATAAGAGGCTACTCTATCAACATGCTGCACATTCTGGATCAGAAGACACCTTTTAAGGTGATGGACCTGATAGTAGAGACTATCAAGAGGACAGCAGCAGACCAGAAGAGGTCGTGTGGGTTTGCTCCGCATATTCAGATGCTCATTAATGCCAAGTTTGGCACGGACACCTACCTGTTGGATAGACCCCACTTGCCATTGCAGCCTGAACATGAAGACAACGAAGTTGTGATGACTGAGGATGCTCCCACATCTGTGGAAGGACATGCTAAGACTGAAGTCGCCAAACAAGCCAAAGCTGAAAAGGAAGCGGCAAAGCCCAAGAGCGTTGGAGAACAACTTCTTGAAGCCACTCGGAGAATTGAACTACGCTTGCCAAAGCATAGTGCGATCTCGGGAGAGCCTTGAGAGGATAGTTGAAGATAAGTTCCATGCTCGGACGTCAAAGTCGATGAAGTGCAAGTCACCGTCAACAAGCTTGAGGCGGACATTGAGGAAGCCAAGAGGAGAAGGCAGAGCTCATGAAGGAGATGGAAGGTGATCTAGTCCGGGATGACTATGAGCAGCCTGCATAAATGCCCACAAAGCCCAGATCATTGCTATTCCAAATGATAGACCCTGGGGCTACTACATGGCACCTCCTACAGCTCCATCGGTTCAAAGACCAGCTCCAGTGTCTACTCCTCCAGCTCCACAGACTTGGCAGAAGCTTTTGCAGATGCAGCTATCTCCACTCCATCGACGCGAGACAGGAGCCGCCACAGAGTCCATATCGACGATTAGCTCTATACCTTCGAACTTTTGGTAACTTGTTGCCAAAGGGGAGAAATTGTATAGATCATAGGACTTCGAGAGAGAGAGTGCTCGTTTTTGCTCTTTCGTTTGCGGTTTTCCTTGAGATACTTTTGAGTTCATTGAGACATTTCGTGTGTTTGATACTACGTTTGCTCTATCTTGATGAGTGCTTGATCATACTATGCTTAATGTGTGCTTAATGCTTATCATATTCTATCTATATCTTGTATGATCATTTACTCATGTCTTGGTGATTGAGTGCATGTTACTCATTCTTATCATTTTGTGCGCTCCACCAAGATGTATGTGACATGGAAGAGTGACCCATGATCCTAATCGATTGTGCATTTGCATTCAAACGCAAATCTTAAATAATGCACAAATTTAGGGGGAGCTCTTGCTTATCACATACTTCTCAAAGCGACAATGTTATTCATTGACTATATCTTTTGTCGAAGCTTTGATCTATATGTTGTCATCAATTACCAAAAAGGGGGAGATTGAAAGTGCAACTAATCCCCGGGTGGTTTTGGTAATTAATAACAACATATATATCATTGAACTAATCATTTCTTGAGAATATTTCAGAAAGTTCATTGATATGGGTATGGCAATGGTGATGATGTGGACCCTCAAAATGCTAAGGAAAACATTGGCAAAAGCTCAAGACTCCATTTTGGTTTAGTGATCCAAGATCACATTGAGTCCATAGGAAAGCCAATACTATTAAAGGGGATGAGGTTATGATGATGATCTGGTTGCTCAAAGTGCTTAATGATTTATCTCTCAAACTATCAGCAATCTTTCATTCCAACATAAACCCATAAGTAATCTCGGTCCCACCGATTCCATAAACTCACCACACCGAGATGAACCACCTCACCATATACCCAAACCCTAAGAATCTCGGATTTTCCGATTCCAAACTCGGTCATTCGAAATTGGTGTTGCCAAGCTTCAGAACTACGTACTCAAATCGGTGTCACCGAGATGAGAAAGTCGGTCCCACCGAGATTGGCAAACCCTAGACTTTGGAAGAATCGGACTAACCGAGATTGTATTTTCGGTCCCACTGAAAATCCCAACGTTCACAAGATTTGAACTTTCGGTCTCACCGAGTTGTCAACTTCGGTCCGACCGAGATTGGTCAAATGTGTGTAACAGTTGGATTTTGTGTGGAGGCTATAAATACCCTCCACCTCCTCTTCATTCGTGGAGAGAGCCATCGGAAAGAACTACCACTCCTACCTTACATTTACGAGAAGAAAACTACCTACCCTTGTGTTGAGATCAAGTTGCTCCACTCCCACCATATGAAACTTGATTTCTAGCCTTCCCAAGTTGCTTTCCACTCAATCCCTTCCTCCACCACAGCAAAATCGGTGAGGAGAGTTGAGTGTTGGGGAGATTATCATTTGAAGCACAAGAGCAAGGAGTTCATCATCACCAACACCATCTATTACCTTTTGGAGGGTGGTGCCTCCTAGATTGGTTAGGTGTCGCTTGGGAGCCTCCGTCAAGATGTGGAGTTGAACCAAGAAGTTTGTAAGGGCAAGGAGATCGCCTACTTCGTGAAGATCTACCCCGAGTAAGGCTAGTCCTCCGTGGGCGAGGCCATGATGGCATAGACAAGGTTGCTTCTTCGTGGACCCTTCGTGGGTGGAGCCCTCCGTGGACTCTCGTTGTTACCCTCCGTGGGTTGAAGTCTCCATCAACGTGGATTGACGATAGCACCACCTATCGGAACCACGAGAAAAATCTCCGTGTTCCAAATTGCGTTTGCTCTTCTCCACCTCTTATTTACTACATGTGCAATTTACTTTCCGCTGCCATAACTCTAGAATTGCATGTGTAGGGTGATACTTGACTTGGTCATTATTGTGAACTTGCTAAAAACTTGTCCTAATCAAAAGGCTAAACTTTTAAGTTGTCAAGTAGTCTAATCACCCCCCCTCTAGACATACTTCCGATCCTACAAAATCCATTAAGGAATGCAGTTTTGACGTCCATTTGCCATATTTCATAATCATAAAATGCAGCAATTGCTAACATGATTCGGACATACTTAAGCATCACTACGGGTGAAGTCTCATCGTAATCAACCCCTTGAACTTGTCGAAAACCTTTTGCGACAAGTCGAGCTTTGCAGACAGTAACATTACCATCAGCGTCAGTCTTCTTCTTGAAGATCCATTTATTTTCTATGGCTTGCTGATCATCGGGCAAGTCCACCAAAGTCCATACTTTGTTCTCATAGATGGACCCTATCTCAGATTCATGGCCTCAAGCCATCTGTCGGAATCTGGGCTCATCATAGCTTCTTCATAGTTCGTAGGTTCGCCTTGGTCTAGTAACATGACTTCCAGGACAGGATTACCATACCACTCTGGTGCGGCTCGTGCTCAGGTCAACCTACGAGGTTCGGTAGTAACTTGATCTGAAGTTTCATGATCATCATCATTAGCTTCCTCTCTAGTTGGTATAGGCATCACGGGAACGGTTTTTGTGATGTGCTGCTTTCCAATTCGAGAGAAGGTAGAATTACCCCATCAAGTTCTACTTTCCTCCCACTCACTTCTTTCGAGAGAAACTCCTTCTCTAGAAAGTATCCATTCTTAGCAACAAAGATCTTGCCTTAGGATCTGTGATAGAAGGTGTACCCAATTGTTTCCATAGGGTATCCTATGAAGACACACTTCTCCGATTTGGGTTCGAGCTTATCAGGATGAAGCCTTTTGACATAAGTGTCGCAACCCCAAACTTTAAGAAACAAACAGCTTAGGTTTCTTGCCAAACCACAGTTCATACAGTGTCGTCTCAACGGATTTAGACGGTGCCCTATTTAATGTGAATGCATCTGTCTCTAATGCATAACCCCAAAACGATAGTGGTAAATCCGTAAGAGACTCATAGATCGCACCATATCTAGTAAAGTACGGTTACGATGTTCGGACACACCATTACGCTGTGGTGTTCCAGGTGGCGTGAGTTGTGAAACAATTCCACATTGTTTTAAATGAAGGCCAAACTCGTAACTCAAATAATCGCCTCCATGATCAAATCGTAGAAACTTTATTTTCTTGTTATGATGATTCTCCACTTCACCCTGAAATTCTTTGAACTTTTCAAATGTTTCAGACTTGTGTTTCATTAAGCAAATATACCTGTCGGTGTCAAAACCGACGGATCTCGGGTAGGGTGTCCCGAACTGTGCGTCTAGGCAGATGGTAACAGGAGACAAGGGACACGATGTTTTTACCCAGGTTCGGGCCCTCTCGATGGAGGTAAAACCCTACTCCTGCTTGATTGATATTGATGATATGGGTAGTACAAGAGTGGATCTACCACGAGATCAAGGAGGCTAAACCCTAGAAGCTAGCCTATGGTATGATTGTTGTTCTGTCCTATGGACTAAAACCCTCCGGTTTATATAGACACCAGAGAGGGCTAGGGTTACACAAAGTCGGTTACAATGGTAGGAGATCTACATATCCGTATCGCCAAGCTTGCCTTCCACACCAAGGAAAGTCCCATCCGGACACGGGACGAAGTCTTCAATCTTGTATCTTCATAGTCTTGGAGTCTGGCCGATGATGATAGTTCGGCTATCCGGACACCCCCTAGTCCGGGACTCCCTTAGTAGCCCCCGAACCAGGCTTCAATGACGACGAGTCCGGCGCGTATATTGTCTTCGGCGTTGCAAGGCGGGTTCTCCTCCAAATTCCATGTGCTTGCCGAAAAGTGTCCGACTTCCTTATAAATGTTGCGCTCCTCGGCTTCAACGTCCAATAATGGCCCTCTTCCACGTGTCGTATGAATGCGAAAAGCCAAGGTATTTTTACGTTTTACCCCAAAGCTGCACGAATAAGCCGCCTATAAGAGAGGCAAGGATCTAGATCCAAGTCACATCATCCTCCTTCCGCGAGTATTCATTGGAGCGCCTCTGACAAAAATCCACTCCATCATGGACAGTCGACGCGGCTCCTCCTCTCGTGCTCCCAGCCCTCAGCCAGGAGATTGGAGGAGATGTTCAGTTCCGCACAGCGAGCTGGTGACGCTCCAAGCGGAGGGATACCTTCCTCCAGCCTTCATGGTCCCGGTTCAAGCCGGACTGGCCACCTACAAAGGTGGAAGCGGTAGGAGAACACCCCAATCCCTCCAAAGGAGGCGGGTGTGCTTCGTCCCTTATCTAATAAGGGGGCTCGGATTTCCCATACATCCGTTTCTCTGGGGGCTTCTGGAGCTCTACGGACTCCAGCTTCATCACCTTACACCTGCCTCCATTTTGCACATTGCAGGTTTTGTAGCTCTTTGCGAGCTATTCTTGGGCATCGAGCCCCATTTTGCGCTGTGGAAGAGGTTGTTTTGCCTCGTACCCCGTTCTCACGAGGGGTCGATATATCAAGTGGGCAGAGCCGAAATATGGCGCATCGCCGGGACCGGATATCTATCCGGAACCCCGAAGAAGGCGTCCGAAGACTAGCCTTCGGAATGGTTTTATATGGAAGACGCTCCTTTGCGGACCCGGTTTGGATCGGCCTCCGGAGTTCAAACAACGCTCCTCAAGAAACGCCTGAGTTGGCGCTCATGAGCCCTCAGCGGGAAGATGATAGGGCGCCCAATATCGATGGGTCGGATAAGGTTGCTAGCCCATTCGGATTGACCATGATTGGAGTCATGGCCACGTGCATTATCACGAGGGTGCAGCCGCCCAATATAGGGGCCACCCATGTGGGGTTTCAACGGGAGAATAGCGCCACCGTCATGGCCGCAAGGGGCCGGATCGGCCGCCGATCTGGTGAAGATCCTGTCTGGCTTGTACAAGGGGGAGAAGGAGGACTTCCTCCACACGAGTCCATTAAATGGATTCTCCATGAATAACCCTCAGAGCTGGGTAAGCGGACATTTATCTATTCGATCCGTACTTTCAAAGTTAAGTGTCTTTATGATTTCGACGCAGGAACTGCGCCGGGATGTGGAGGGCATACACAGTCCAACTCCACAACCCGAGGATCCGGGAAGATCCCTTGATCCGGCCTCCGCACAGGATCCAGACATAGAGGTGGAGCTGATTGACGGGGTGTTCCACCAACTCAGCATGGACAATGCTCTAGTCGCCATTACGGCTGACTACCCCGGTTTATCTCCGGCTTCCCAGGTAACTATGATCGGAGTCCTGACACCATTACTTCATCCGTGCTTATTTCTGACCACCGTATACCAACGGTGTCTCGCAGGAGGTGCCTTCAAGGCGGGAAGCCAAACCCGCGGCGGCTGACCGACAAGGGTCAGTTCGGCCCAGCAGGCGGAAGAGGGGTGCAGTGCGGATTGAAACGTCACCGCAACGGTATAGCACGCCACCGTTTTTAAGGGAAAGATTCCTGGGAGATATATTAATGCTCATGACTTTTCCAGGAGAAAGAGCGCTCGCCGGACTGTGCCCGGAGAGGTTGCCAACCAAGCCTCCGCCAGCCGAGCTCAAACACCTAGTCCGGAGGGGGGAGGCGGCGCAAAGCGCGAGCGGATGCTCCTCAACGGAGGATGCCGACAGGCTGTCCGCCACCAGTGCGAGGTGGAGAGCGCCATGAATCACGGCGCCGCCGACGGTTCTTCGTGGCGTGTTTCTCCCGGGCGTTGAATGCCTTTAATGCGGGAGACGCGCACCTCGGTGCCGCTCAAGATGGTTTAACCAGAGCCACGGAGCAGTATGTGAAAGACATACGAGTGCCAGTAGCCCCCGAGACTTAAAGTAGTTAGAATAACTGATTTAAGGATCATTTGATATGTACGATCTTACGGAGAAGAATACCCAACTGTCCCAGGAGCTTCAAGAGTGCAAGGCCCAACTTGAGGCCGCACTAGCCGCCCCAGGGGGAGCCACAGAGACCCCCTCATACATACTTCGAAAAGATAAGTAGTTTATGAAGTGCGGTTTGTGTGTAAGTTTGACAATAATATTGCAGAGGGCGCCGGACTAGATCCGGACAAGCAACATCTGCTGCGCCTGCTGAAGGCCGGCGAGAAGGTGCTTATGAGGGTGCAGTAGGAGAGAAACAAATTCCAAGATGCCAACACCCAGCTAGGCGAAGAACTAAAAGATGTTCGGGTCCAGCTGTCTGACTCCGTGAAGGAGAATCGGCGGCTTCGTCGCGGCATCTACAGTAAGTGCTTGAGCAAACTCTTTTGAAAAGAAGAGTTCAGCGAGGAAGTCGATTGACAGAAGTGTGTCTGTAGGTGTCCTCACAGGTTGCCCTGCGGACGAAATGCCCAGTTCAACGGGTGACCAGCTTCCCGAGCTGCTGCAACTGCACGAACGTGTTCGGCAGGCAATGAGTGGCATCGCCCAGGCCTTATGGCTGTCCGTCTCCCTACCCGAGGGTCTTGGAGGGATTGCGGAGAAGCTTCAGGGAGCACGATAGCGCTTCTGTCTATGGAAGATATCAGCCTGCCGTCAAGGCGCCAGGGAGGCCTGGGCCATGGTGAAGACGTGGTACACGAAGGCGGATCCGAACCACATGGCCGAGGTCGGACCTGTGGGGCCCGATGGGAAGGAGATCCCTGTGAGCCTAATGTACGGCCAAGTAGAGTTGGCCGCTAAGTATTCCCAATGGGACTATAAATTAGACAGCCTGTTAGATGGGATTGAAGAGGAGTACAATCAGTCAATTTGACGATGTATTTTAAAATGACATGTATAATGCCTTCTAGCCGGATTGTAGATCATTTGTCTTTAGGACCTTTTTCGCTTCAACCTCGGGACCCAACAGTCCGAGTGTGTCCGAATACCCTCGCGGTTATGCGAAACCGGGGCATGCGTGGAGACCAGCGTAGGGGTCATTAGTGCTTTATCGGACAAGTGCCCAACTAGTTATGTTATATTACATGGTTAGTAAGAAAAATCTTCGGGAGAATAGTTCCGTTAAGGGTTCCTTTCCTCGGGAGGCATGCCCTAAAGTGCATGTCGGATTGCGAAAAAGAGCGTAAAAGCATCCGGGGCAGATAAATAGGTAGGTAAAAATCATCTTTCAAGTCACCGATCGAATATTCCCTTAAAACGCTAGCTTTCGGCTTCACCCAGTCGAGGTACACATCCGGTGACCGGTAGTAACAATCGCAGAGGTGCTCCCTTTACCTCCTAGCCGAACAATCGGGAACGTAGGGGTAAGCACAGGAGCCAGGCAACCCAGCTTGGCCAAAACTTAAGTCATAGCGATGCATATAATGGTGAGTAAAAGGTACATGCGGAAGTGTGACGCATGTGTTGGGCATGGAGCCCGTATAAATAAGCTTCTGTTAAAGAAGCCCCCAGGTATAATGAGTGCAAGCAGCACGTCAAGTGTGTGCGAACAATGTGCAGGTCAGCCCACAAAGGCTTTACGAAAAGAAGGGAGGAAGGAAGAGAAAAAGAAAAAGAAAACAAAAGACAACAAACGTTTAAAATGTGGACGGAGGAAGGAGACGAACTGAGTCCGGCGCTAGGCGTAGAATCTTCGGAGGCGGGCTGCGTTCCATGGGTTCGGCTCGAGTTGATTGTTCGATGCGTTTCATAGACGGTATGCTCCGCCGGTCAGGACTTGATCGATGATGAAGGGACCTTCCCACTTGGGCTTGAGTTTGTCCTTTTTCTTGTCCGGCAGGCGTAGAACTAGTTCGCCAACATTGTAAGTTTTGGCCCGTACTTCTCTATTTTGGTATCTTCGAGCCTGCTGCTGAGAGAATGGGGAACGAGCCATTGCCACGTCGCGCTCCTCCTCCAATGCGTCCAAACTGTCCTGCCGATCCAACTCGGCTTCTCTTTCTTCGTACATGCGCACTCGAGGTGAGTCATGAATTATATCGCAGGGCAAAACTGCCTCTGCGCCGTATACCATAAAGAATGGCGTGAATCCGGTAGTACGATTTGGCGTGGTCCGCAGCCCCCAGAGTACGGAGTCGAGCTCCTCCACCTAGTGCGTGTTAGATTCCGTGAGGGACCGCACTAACCTGGGTTTAATGCCGCTCATGATTAGACCATTTGCTCGTTCGACTTGACCATTAGTTTGAGGGTGATAGACTGAAGCGTAGTCGAGCTTGATGCCCATGTTTTTGCACCAGAGTTTAACCTCGTCGGCCGTGAAGTTCGTGCCGTTATCATTGATGATGCTGTGGGGGACGCCATAACGATGTACTACCCCAGATATGAAGTCTATCACAGGTCCGGATTCGGCCGCTTTAACCGGCTTGGCCTCTATCCATTTGGTGAATTTATCCACCATGACCAATAGGTATTTTTGCTTGTGGGTTCCCCCTTTAAGGGGTCCAACCATGTCAAGCCCCTGTATCGCAAGCGGTCGGTGATGGGTATAGTTTTGAGGCGGTGGGTGGCATGTGGCTTTGATTAGCAAAGAGGCGGCAACCGCGATCGTTGGACTAAGTCTTGAGCATCTGCCGGGCGGTTGGCCAATAAAATCCTGACGGAAGGCCTTGCCCACAAGGGCCGGGCTGCGGCGTGGTGCCCACGAGTCCGGCGTGAATTTCAGCCGGAGATTTCGCCCTTCCTCTTCGTGAGATGCACCTTTGAAGGACTCGGTTGTGCTTTTCTTATGAAGTTCTCCCTCATGGACCTTGTAGGCTTTAGATCGCCGAACTATGCGTGGGCCTCATTTTGGTCTTCGGAAGTTCTGCCTAATTAAGTAGGCTAGGAATGGTTACATCCACGGGCAATTCTGCCATTATTTCGTGGGCTGAAGGTGTTATTTCATTGGTGAGCCACCGATTGTGTCGAATGTTCCATGTTGGGTGGTGCGGTTGGTTCGGGTTGTTATTTCCGGACACCTCTTCCCATATCTGAGATGGCATAAAGAGCCGCTCGGGAAGATGTTTGGAGGGGCGGCGTCGCGTTTTTGCGCCGATGCGTGCTAACACGTCGGCTGCTGGTTATTATCCCGGCTACATGGTGGAATTCGAGTCCTTGAACCGGTGACATTTTAAGACGACGTTACGATAGGCTGCAATTTTAGGATCCTTGGCATCAAAGTCTCCATTTACTTGGGATATTGCGAGGTTTGAATCCCCGCGCACCTCTAGGCGTTGAATACCCATGGAGATTGCCATCCGGAGACCATGTAGAAGGGCCTCATATTCGGCTGTATTGTTGGAGTCCATGTACATTATCTGAAGTACGTATTGGACTGTGTCTCCGGTTGGGGACGTCAATCGACGCTTGACCCCAAGCCGCCAACATTTTGGAGCCGTCGAAATGCATGATCCAATTGGAGTATGCGCCGTACTCTTTAGGGAGTTCAGCTTCGGTCCATTCGGCGATGAAGTCAGCCAAAACTTGCGACTTTATAGCTCGCCGTGGTTTGTAGGTTATGTTGAATGGTAAGAGCTCAATGGCCCATTTTGCAATCCTGCCCGTCGCGTCGCGGTTGTTTATAATGTCGTTGAGAGGTACTTTTGAGGCCACTGTTATCGAACACTCTTGAAAGTAGTGTCGCAGCTTTCGGGTTGCCATGAACACCGCGTACGCTATCTTTTGATAATGTGGATACCGGGACTTGCATGGAGTTAAGACAGTGGATACATAGTACACTGGTTTTTGAAGGGGGAATTTGTGTCCTACATTTCTCGTTAAACGACGAGTACCGCCACCGACAACTTGATGTGTTTCGCGATGTATAATAACATTGGTTCGCCCAGTTGGTAGCGGCCAGACCAGATTTGTTGCCAATATGGCCTTTATTTCTTGAGTCCGGCCGTGGCAGCATCCGTCCATTCGAAGTGTTGGTGCACGGAGGAGGCGATAGAGGACAATGCCTTTTCTCCCAAGCGGAGATGAAGCGGCTTAGAGCCGCCATGCATCGATCGACTTTTGTATTTGTTTGAGGTCTTTGGGATATCAATTGTGACAGAGCTCGGATCTTGGCTGGGTTTGCTTCAATTCCTCTACGGATACAATGAAGCCCAAGAGCTTTCCGGTGGTATGCAAAACGCATTTTCGGGTTGATCTTAATGTCATATGCTCGGAGGTTGTCGAATGTGAGCCTCAAATCGTCTACTAGAGTTTCGACGTGTTTGGTCTTAACAACCACATCGTCTCGTATGCCTCCACCGTTTTGCCGATCTGGGTAGCGGACATATACGAATCATCCGATATGTTGCGCCGGCGTTTTTGAGTCCGAAGGGCATTGTGTTGAAGCGAGAATGGTCCGTATGGAGTAATGAATGCCGTTGCGGCCTGGTCATTTCCGCCATCTTGATTTGGCGGTATCCGAGTATCGTCGAGGAAGCACAATGAATCGTGCCTGCGGTGGCATCGATGATTTAGTCGATCGGGAAGGGGAAAGGATCCTTTGGACAGGCCTTGTTAAGGTCTTTAAAATCGACACAAAGGCGCCAGGATTTGTCCTTTTTTGGTACCATCACCAGGTTCGCTAGCCAGTCCGGATGTTTTATATCTCTGATGAATCCGGCTTCTAATAGTTTGGCTAGCTCCTCTCCCATTGCCTGTTTTTTGGGTTCGGAAAATCGCTGAAGAGCCTGTTTGACTGGCTTGAATACTTTTAGGATGTTTAGGATGTGTTACGCTTGACTGCGTGGGATTCTGGCATATCTGAAGGGTGCCAGCAAAATGTCCCAATTTTCGAAGGAATTCTCGTAGTGCGGCGTCTACATCAGGGTTTAATTGTGCCCCAATGGAGGCCGTCTTTGTGGGGTCCGTTGGATGGACCTGGAATTTGACTATTTCATCCGCTGGTTTAAAAGAGGTGGACTTGGATCTCTTATCGAGTATCACATCGCCCCTGTTCACCGTGGAGCTTGTGCAGATGAGTTCCTCTGTCGCTAGGGCTTGGATAGGGCCTCTAGGGCTAGTGCGGCTGTCTTGTTTTCAGGTAGGAGTGCTATGTCCGGATCAGCGACAAGAGTGATGATTCCATTGGGCCGGGCATTTTAAGCTTCATGTACCCGTAATGGGGTATGGCTTGGAAAATTGTGAATGCCTCTCGCCTAATAAAGCGTGATATCCGCTGCTGAGCGGGCCACTTGGAATGTGACCTCCTCGGACTGTAATTGTCCGTGAGCGAACACCACATCAAGTGTAATTTTTCCTGTGCAGCGTGCTTCCCGACTAGGGATTATTCCTCTAAAGGTTGTGCTGCTTCGCTCAGTGCGGCTCTAGCCTATTTCCATTTTTCGAAGGGTTTCCTCGTAGATGAGGTTTAATCATTGCCGCCATCCATGAGTACCTTGGTAAGGCGAAGCCGTCCACTATTGGATGAGGACCAATGCGGTGGTGCTCGGTCTGTTCGGAATTTAGGTTCGTCGCTGGCATTGAAGGTAATAGCCGTGTCGCTCCATGGATTTGTTGTTGCTACTTGGTAGACTTCGGCGAGGTTGCGGATTGTTCATTTCCGCATATTATTTGATGCGAAAGTCTCGAAGACTATTAATGCCGTACTGGTACTGTTGGGTTGGTTCTCCGGGGCTAGAAGCTCTTCGCCACTTTTGGCCACCTGCCGTAGTATCCAACATGCTCGAAGGCTATGTGTTGGAGTGATGCCCTCTGTACTGTGGATTTTATAGGGTCCGCTGAGCCATCCCTCCAATACGGTTCCGTGCCCTTTATGGGGTTTTTGCTTTTTGGTTTTTGTCCTGGGTGCCTGAGCATGATGCACCCTTTTGTTTCAGACTAGGGTTGTGTTCAGAGCCGGATTGTCCCAAAACTTAGTTTCGGTTTTCCAGGTACTCTCCATCGCACAGTACTTTCATACTATGGATGCCAGGTCGGCGAGGCGTGTAATTTCGCGGCGACTTATGACGTTCGTAATTCCCTTGTCCGTGCAATTGTTGCAGAAAATTGAGATTGCGCTTTCCTCACGGCAATCCTTTATCCTGTCCATAAGCAGGAGAATCGCCCGATAATGATGTCTTGTTTCCGTGGGCTCTTGCGGATTTGAGATAGATCGCTTATGTTTGGGTGGGCGGGTGGAATTAAGTCCGGAACCTGCCCAACTTGAGGCTCAAGGGCGAAAAGTTTCAATTTGGAAGCTTGGATTGGTGGATGTTGTCCAACGAATCTGGTGGTCCGCCTCGACTTTAGGTTCGATGCTTGATTGACGTCCGTCCCTCGCGGGAATCCGGCATGGAGGGATCAGAGTCCGGACATAACTGGTCTTTAATATAGAAGAAGAGTCGCGCGTTGTTCCTCTACCACCGCAACATGGTGGGTAACACGGGAGAGTTAATCTCTCTTAGATCGGTTTTAAGCCCAATCGATCGTGATCATAGCGACTCCTGGCGGTGATGCAATCCAAGAGCTCGTTTACGGAAGAGAGCTCTATCGGATCCAGCTGCTCGGTGAATTCCGAGTTGACGTGAAGATCGCTTTTGATGACCCGAGAGGTCATCGTCGAAGCGGCGGCCAAACAGGCGGTCATAAGAAAACCACCTAGCCGGATAGTTTGGCCGGCGGCCAAAGCCCCTTTGGCAATGGTACCGTCTTTAAAGATGGGAAGAGACATCCTTCCTGATTGTGACGGCACAGAGGAACTCTCAATGAAAGCACCAATGTCGGTGTCAAAACCGGCGGATCTCGGGTAGGGGGTCCCAAACTGTGCGTCTAGGCGGATGGTAACAGGAGACAAGGGACACAATGTTTTTACCTGTGTTCGGCCCTCTCGATGGAGGTAAACCCTACTCCTCCTTGATTGATATTGATGATATGGGTAGTACAAGAGTGGATCTACCACGAGATCAAGGAGGCTAAACCCTAGAAGCTAGCCTATGGTATGATTGTTGTTCTGTCCTATGGACTAAAACCCTCCGGTTTATATAGACACCGGAGAGGGCTAGGGTTTACAGTCGGTTACAATGGTAGGAGATCTACATATCCGTATCGCCAAGCTTGCCTTCCACGCCAAGGAAAGTCCCATCCGGACACGGGACGAAGTCTTCAATCTTGTATCTTCATAGTCTTGGAGTCCGGCCGATGATGATAGTTCGGCTATCCGGACACCCCCTAGTCCAGGACTCCCTCAATACCCATACCTACTCGAATTATCTGTGAAGGTCAGAAAATAACGATACCCGCCACATGTCTCAAGACTCATCAAACCGCATACATTGGTATGTATTATTTTCAGTAAGTCATTAGCTCGCTCCATTGTTCTGAAGAACCGAGTTTTAGTCATCTTGCCCATGCGGCATGGTTCGCAAGTATCAAGTGATTCCAAAAGCCCATCCGCATGGAGTTTCTTCATGCGCTTTACACCAATATGATCTAAACGGTAGTGCCACACATATGTTGCACTATCATTATCAACTTTGCATCTTTTGGCATCAATATTATGAATATGTGTATCACTACAATCGAAATTCAACAAGAATAGACCACTCTTCAAGGGTGCATGACCATAAAAGATATTATTCATATAAATAGAACAACCATTATTCTCTGACTTAAATGAATAACTGTCTCGCAATACACAAGATCCAGATATAATGTTCATGCTCAACGCGGGCACCAAATAACAATTATTGAGGTCTAAAACTAACCCGAAGGTAGATGTAGAGGTAGTGTGTCGACGACAATCACATCGACCTTGGAACCATTCCCGACGTGCATCGTCACCTCATCCTTAGCCAATCTTCGTTTATTACGCAACTCCTGTTTCGAGTTACAAATATGAGCAACCGAACCAGTATCAAATACCCAGGCGCTACTACGAGCATTAGTAAGGGACGCATCAATTACATGTATATCAAATATACCTTTGTTCACTTTGCCATCCTTCTTCTCCGCCAAATACTTGGGGAAGTTCCACTTCCAGTGACCACTCTCTTTGTAGTAGAAGCACTCAGTTTCAGGCTTGGGTCTAGCTTTGGGCTTCTTCCCGGCAGTGGCAACTTGCTTGCCTTTTGTCTTGAAACTAGTGGTCTTGTTAACCATCAACACTTGATGCTCCTTCTTGATTTCTACCTCCGCGGCCTTAAGCATTGCGAAAAGCTCGGGAATTGTTTTGTTCATCCCTTGCATATTATAGTTCATCACGAAGCCTTTATATCTTGGTGGCAGTGATTGAAGAACTCCGTCAATAGCACAATCAACTGGAAGATCAACTCCCAGCTGAGTCAAGTGATTATAATACCCAGACATTTTGAGTATGTGTTCACTGACAGAACTGTTCTCCTCCATCTTGCAGCTATAGAACTTGTTGGAGACTTCATATCTCTCAACCCAGGCATTTGCTTGAAATATTAACTTCAACTCTTGGAACATCTCATATGCTCCATGACGTTCAAAACGTCTTTGAAGTCCAGGTTCTAAGCCATAAAGCATGGCACACTGAACTATTGAGTGGTCATCAGATCGAGCTTGCCAGATGTTCATAACATCTGCATCAGCTCCTGTAGCAGGCATGTCACCTAGCGGTGCATCAAGGACATAATTCTTCTGTGCAGCAACGAGGATAATCCTCAAGTTATGGACCCAGTCCGTGTAGTTGCTACCATCATCTTTCAACTTAGCTTTCTCTAGGAACGCATTAAAATTCAGGGGAGCGGTAGCTCGGGCCATTGATCTACAACATAGATATGCAAAACTATAAGACTGAGTTCATGATAAATAAAGTTCAGTTAATCAAAGTACTAATGAACTCTCACTTAAATAAATATCCCTCAAGTTATATAAGTGATATGTGATCCAAATCAACTAACCCTTGTCCGATCATCACGTGAGATGGGGTAGTCATCAATGGTAAACATCTCTATGTTGATCATATCTACTATATGACTCACGTTCGACCTTTTGGTCTCCAGTGCTCCGAGACCATCTCTGTACATGCTAGGCTCGTCAAGTTTAACCCAAGTATTCTGCATGTGCAAAACTGTCTTACACCCATTGTATGTTAACGTAGAGTCTATCACACCCGATCATCACGAGGTGCTTCGAAACGACGAACTTTGGCAACGGTGCATACTCGGGGAGAACAGTTTTATCTTGAAATTTAGTGAAGGGATCATCTTATAATACTATCATCGTTCTAAGCAAAATAATATGCATAAAAGATAAACATCACATGCAATCAAAATATGTGACATGATATGGCCATCATCATCTTGTGCTTTTGATCTCCATCTCCAAAGCATCGTCATGATCTCCATCATCACTGGCTCGACAACTTGATCTCCATCATTGCGTCATGGTCGTCTTGCCAACTATTGCTTCTACAACTATCGCTAATGCATAGTGATAAAGTAAAGCAATTACATGACGTTTGCATTTCATACAATAAAGAGACAACCATAAGGCTCCTGCTGGTTGCCGATAAATTTACAAAATATGATCATCTCATGCAACAACGTATATCACATCATGTCTTGACCATATCACATCACAACATGCCCTGCAAAAACAAGTTAGACATACTCTACTTTGTTGTTGCAGGTTTTACGTGGCTGCTACGGGCTTCTAGCAAGAACCGTTCTTACCTACGGCAAAAACCACAATGGTGATTTATCAAGTTTGCTGTTCTAACCTTCTTCAAGGATCAGCCGTAGTCAAATTCGATTCAACTAAAGTAGGAGAAACAGACACCTGCCAGCCACCTTTATGCAAAACAAGTTGCATGTCTGTCGGTGGAACCGGTCTCATGTACATGGAAATGTAAGGTTGGTTTGGGCCGCTTCATCCCCCAATACCACCGAATCAAAATAAGACGTTGGTGGTAAGCAGTATGACTATCACCGCCCACAATTCTTTGTGTTCTACTCGTGCATATCATCTACGCATAGACCTGGCTCAGATGCCACTGTTGGGAAATGTTGCATGGAAAACAAAAAAAATCTATGCACACGCAAGATCTATCCATGGAGATGCAAAGCAACAAGAGGGGAGAGTGTGTCTATGTACCCTCATAGACCGTAAGCGGAAGTGTTTGAAAACACTGTTGATGTAGTCGAACTTTCTTCACGATCCAACCGGTCGAGTACCGAACGTACGGCACCTCCGCGTTCAGCACACGTTCAACTCGATGACGTCTGCACCTTCTTGATCCAGCAAGACAGTGAAGTAGTGGATGAGTTCCGGCAGCACAACGACGCAGTGATGGTGATGGTGAAGTTATCTCCGTAGGGCTTCGCCTAAGCACTACGAAAAAATGACCAGGGGTCTAAACTGGGGAGGGGGCGCCGCACACAGCTAAGATAATGTTCTAGTGTGCTAGGCACCCTCCTCCCATATATATATAGTTGGGGGGAGGAGGGAGAAGCTGGGAGGGCGCCGGATGTAGGGTGAAACCCTAGAGGGGATCTATTCACACTTTGAGGTGGGGAAAGAGATGAACACCCAAGAACACAAGGGAAAAAATCACTCAAACAAAACCCAAATCACACATCCACCAGAATAGTATACATGAGATCCACAAGAATACATGAACAATCCAAGGAAACAAGCACTAGATAAAGGTTCCTCCCACTCCTAAGAGATGAGGTCTTGATGGTGGTAGTCTTCTCCAAGATGGAGGTCTTGATATCCACAAGTGGGTCCTCTCCTAAGAGGCCTTGATCTCCAATGGAGTGGTAGAATGAGAAAAGCTCACAAATATCTCATATAATACTTTGCTAACCCTAAACATGACCCTAGGTACGGAATATATAGGCTTGGGGAGGTTGGAGACGAAGTGGGTGCTCCAAGATAGATCTCTGCCGTGCATCCTGGAGGGCCCGTGTGCACGGGGTAAGTTTGGCCCATGCGCACGGGGTGCTACAGCTGTAGCTCCCTGTGTAGCCCGTGGGCACGGGTTCTTAGGGGCCCGTGTGCACGGGGTCGCCTGGGACCTCCTGTCCTGCTCCTTGGTGGTTCCTCCTTCTTCCTTGGTGACTTGGGAGGCTTCTCCTTGTACTTGGTGATACTCCTCGGCTGCTTGGAAGTTTCCTTCTTCATACCTAATAATACATAGAGCATTTTAGTGAGGTAGCATCCAAGTTCCGTTCATGTCCATATGCATGTCGAGTAGGAGGGAGTTCACCGCAGTTTCCATTGCGCATGTTCTAGCTCTTGTCATAGCTCCACGTGGTGGTTGATGCATTGGCGTAGAGTCCATGGGGATGATGGAAGGATGCTCCGCATCATCTCCCCGCCCCCTTGGGAGAGATCCATCCATGGATCGTGATCTTCATCACCATGGTACTTGGTAAAGTCTTTGATGTTAAAGATGTCGCTTACATTGTACTTGTCGCGTGGGATGTCAATCTTGTAAGCGTTGTCATTGTAGCGTGCTTGCACCTTGAAGGGTCCATCGGCTCGTGGTAGTAGCTTGGACTTGTGTTCGTTGGGGAAGCGGTCCTTACGAAGATGAAGCCATACGAGATCTCCCGGTTGGAACACCATTGGTGTCTTCTTGATGTTGAGTTTTTTGGTGATGCAATGTACTTGGCGCTTGATCATTGCCCTTGTATCTTCATGCAACTTCTTGAGAAAGCTTGCCCTTGCACTCGCATCCATGTTTGTGCGTTCTTGTAGCAGTAGAGGTAGAATGTCCAATGGGGATAATGGATTGAAGCCGTAGACAACCTTGAAGGGGGACTTGCCGGTAGTAGAGTGTCGATCTCGATTGTAGGCGTACTCGGCGATGGGTAAGCACTCCTCCCATTCCTTGATGTTCTTCTTGATCAACACGCCTAGGAGAATGGATAATATCCAGTTGGTGACTTCGGTTTGGCCATCGGTTTGTGGATGATATGCCGAGGAGAATAGGAGCTTGATTACGAGCTTGGTGCATAGAGTCTTCCAAAAGTAGCTTAGGAACTTGATGTTGCGGTCTGACACAATTGTCCTAGGCACTCCATGTAACCTCAAGATTTCCCTACAAAAGAGATTTGCAACATGTGAAGCATCATCTATCTTATTGTGTGGGATGAAATGTGCCATTTTTGAGAATTGGTCCATAACAACAAATACGGAATCCTTTCCATTTTGAGTCCTAGGCAAACCAAGCACAAAATCCATACTAATATCTTCCCATGGTTGATACGGAATTGGAAGTGGCATATGTAAACCATGGGATTGAGCTTTTGACTTAGCTTTGCAGCATGTAGAGCATCGGTTGGTGAAGCGCGCGACATCACGGAACATCTTTGGCCAAAAGTACTTGTTGGAAAGTGTGGAAAATATCTTGTCGCATCCAAAATGTCCCATAAGTCCACCTTCGTGAGCCTCTTGCAGAAGTAACAAACGAAGAGAAGACTCGGATATACAAAGTTTGTTAGCGTGCATAAGGTAGCCATTCTTGAGATAATATTTCTCCCAACAAGTGTCAACAATACATTTGGCATAAGGAATCGCAAAAGAAGGATCGTTGGCATAAAGATCTTTAACATGCTCAAAGCCTATCACATTCAATTCATGTTGAGTAACTAACATGCATTGCGGGAAAGAGCGTCCGCCACAACATTTTATTTACCCTTAATGTACTTGATCACATAAGGAAAAGATTCAATAAATTCACTCCATTTAGCATGCCATTTATTCAACTTTGTTTGAACTTTTAGGTACTTAAGTGTCTCATGATCAGTATGTATGAAAAATTTTATGTGGACGTAGATAATGCTCCCAAATATGCAATTCTCGCACTAAAGCATACAATTCTTTGTCATACATGGGATAGTTAAGTTGAGCACCAGAGAGTTTTTCACTAAAGTAAGCTATGGGTCGCTTTTCTTGCATCAAAACTCCACCAATTCTGTTACCACTAGCATCACAATGAATCTCAAAAGTTTTGTTGAAGTTAGGCAATGCAAGAATTGGGGCATGTGTAAGCAAAGATTTTAGCTCATTAAATGCAGTAGATTGCGAAGGCCCCAAACAAAGGGTGCGCTTTTCTTACTCGAAGCATGCAACAGTGCGGCAATATTGTGAAAGTCTTTCACAAAGCAACGATAAAAACCCGCTAGACCAAGAAAACTACGCACTTGTTGCAAATTAGTGGGTTGTGGCCAAGTTTTAATTGCTTCAATTTTAGAATCATCAACATGAACAGCCTCTGAGGACACAATGAAACCCAAGAAAACAACCTTGTCAACACCAAAAGTGCATTTTTCTGTATTGGCATAAAGTTGCTCTTTTCTAAGTGTTTGCAAAACGGCCCTAAGATGATATACATGTTCCTTGAGGGATTTGTTAAACACGAGAATGTCGTCAAAGTAGACCACAACAAACATGCCAATGTATGGGCGAAGCACATAATGAATAACACACATGAAAGTAACGGGTGCTTCGGATAAACCCATAGGCTTAACTAACCACTCATACAAGCCAATTTTTTTTGAAAGCGGTTTTCTATTCATCACCTTCTTGTATGCGGATTTGATAATAGCCACTCTAAGATAAATTTTAGAGAAAATGGAGGCACCGCTAATCTCATCTAGCATATCATCAAGGCGTGGAATGGGATGCCTATATCGAATGGTGATAGAATTGATAGGTCTAGAGTCAGAACACATGCGAAAGCTACCGTCTCTTTTTGGCACAAGAATGACCGGTATGGCACAAGGACTCAAACTTTCATGCACATGTCCATGGTCTATGAGATGTTGGACTTGCCTTTGTATTTATTTGGTTTCTTCAGGGTTGACGCGCTATGGAGCCTTGTTAGGAAGAGGTGCATCAGGGATGAGGTCGATCCGATGTTCGATTCCATGTAGAGGAGGAAGACCGGGTGGTAGCTCATCGGGAAAGACATCCACGAATTCATGCAACAAATCAGATAAACACTAGAGGAAGAGGATTAGGAGTGTTAGTATTTTCTACCTCGTCTTTGCACAATAGGACGTAGTGCATCACACTCGATAGGTTCTCACACACTTCTCTCATCTCTCTTTTTGTGGCTAGGAGGACCAAGTTTTTCTCCCTTGGCGAACAATCACTCAATTGTGGCTTGTGGCACTCACTCACTTAGTGGTGGTTCACTCTCTCACTAGTCTCTCCATGATGGGTGGATGCTTGCTTGTCAGTGATCACTTGGCTTGGTGACATAGGTCGTAGCACGTACTTTGTCCCTTCATCTTGAAGCTATAGTGGTTTGTTCTTCCGTTGTGGATGACACCGCGGTCGAATTGCCAGTGTCTTCCCAAGAGAAAATAGCACACAGACATAGGAACCATGCCACACTCTAAGGTGTCCTCGTAAGCGCCTATGTTGAGAAACTAGCACCGTGTACTCCACTTGAATGGTGCCAGAGTCATTTAGCCATTGAACCTTGTAGGGGCGAGGATGCTTCTTCTTGACCAATTGTAGCTTGGAACATAGCTCTTCATTGCCAAGTTGTGGAAACTTCCTCCGTCAATGATGACTTTCACGGAGCACCAGTTGATGCCAGCCTTGGTGTGGAAGATGTGGCACCGTTGGTCTTCGTCTTGTTGGTGTTGAAGCGTCAAGACCTGGGAGACCACAAGAGTGAGACTTGAATCATTATCACAATAGACTTGAGCATCTTCTTCTTCGTTCACTTGACGGTGCATGGCGACATGCTCGAGATCTTGCATCTCATCTTCACTCATGGAGTCATACGTGCCATCATCATTGGCGATCATGGTTCGCTTGTTGATGCATTGGAAAGACTTGTGCCCACGGCCACCACATGTGAAGCAATTGATAGAACTTGTCTTGACGATATCGTCCGGTGGTGCCGATGAAGAAGAAGTCTTGTTCTTGTAGTTGCTTGCTAGAAGTCGTGTTGAGGAAGGCGACGCTTGCTTGATGGAACTTGACTTGTCGCCAGCATTTGGTGATGCTCTAGTCAAGGTAGGAGGTGATGAAGTCGTAGTAGAGGTAGCTTGAGTGTATGAGCCGTAGGTCTTGGATGAGTACTTGGCGTACTTGAAGTCTTCTTGTACTTGTCGTTCCGCATTGGTCGATTGATGAACTAGCTTGAGAAGGTTGGAGTAGGGTTAGAAATATGCGATCTTACTTATTGGGTGGTTGAGGCTGTTCAAGAAGCGTGCCATTGTTTGCTCATCATCTTCTTTGACATTGGCCCGTATCATGGCAATCTCCATTTCTTGATAGTATTCTTCCACCGTCTTCGTGCCTTGCTTGAGGATTTGTAACTTCTTGAAGAGATCTCGTGTGTAGTATGTAGGCATGAAGCGGACTCGCATGACGTCCTTCATTTGTGTCCAAGTCATGATGGGTGCTCGTCCTTTTCGCAGCGTCACTCAATCACTTGCTCCCCACCAAATGAGAACGTAGTCTTGAAACTTGAGGGATGCCATGGCGATCTTCTTCTCCTCGTCGTAGTCATGGAGATAGAATATTTTGTCCACTTTCAAGGCCCATGAGAGATACTCCTCGGGATCATTGCTTCCGAAGAACTTGGGCATGGTGAACTTGAGCTTGCCGTAGTGGAGTTCTTCATCATAGTGACGGTTGTGATGTCGCTCTTGTCATGGGAGAGAGTCTTCAAGCACTCAATCCGCTTGGTGTCGCTCTTGTCGTGTGGGGTGGCGAGGCACATATGCTACTGGTTTTGCCTTTCTTGAAGTTCTTCACATCGTGCGGATTCTTCTTGCCGTTCTTGAAAAAGTGCTTCCTATTGCTCATGTACTTGACAGCTTCGTTGTGCAACGGCTCTACTAGACTCTTGGAGCGCATCTTGAGCCGCTTGAGCTTGAGCTTCACGACTTTGTTGCTCTTGCCAAATTGCATCGCCGTCTTGAGATGCTTGATGAGGACGTTGTGGAGCTAGATCGTGCTCCATAGCTTCTTGTTGTTGGCGCCTCGCTTGTTCACGTGCGTGAACTTGGTATTGTAGGCCATTGCCATGGAAAGGATTTTCTTGAGCTTGGCGATCTTGAGTGTCGTTGCGTCAAAGAGGACTCGCATCAGAAGAAGAGTAAGACAATGAGTGTCGACTTGAGTGGCGCCGTCTTGGTGAAGAGGTTGAGGACGATGCAAGACTCACGATCATGTTGCAGAATTCATCCATTTGTTTGGAGAGCTTGGCGTCAAAATAGTCCCGTTGTCGTGCTTCCGATTTTCGTAGGCCGGTGGCGAGTTGCTCGATAAGAACACCCAAAGCTTCACTCTCTTGATGCAGAGCTCGTTGCGCAATGAAGAAGTGATTCTTGGTGACATAGTCACGTTCGTCATCTTGTTCCTCGAAGAGAGGGTTCACCGAAGAAGAAGGCCTATCCATCATGTAGGAGTGGTGGTGAGTAGGAAATGAGAGAACAATACCAAAGATACCCTTTCCGAAGATTGTGGATGTATCAAATACGATCCCACATGATGTTATAATAGTAGAATTGGTACCGGGTTTTGTTTCTCACACCTACAAGTAAAAGTCTTATGATGGATATCGATTAGGAAGTGGCACAAATAATTCAAGCAAATGTTAGTCAAGATGTCGAAAAAGTTGAAGAGACGCACGCATCACAAGTAAGATAAATAGGTCAAACCCAAGGATATCACGAAGAACACACACACAAAATAAAAATGGGATCTGTGCAACCAAGGAGTGAGCACAAGATGAGAAACCACAGATAAAGCTCATGTTGCACGGATACTAGAAAGACGTAGCTCGATTGCTCTAATGGGCTAGATACACTAGTGCACCAACCTAAGAGAGAAACGGGTCGTCTACTATCCCAAGTATGCTTAAGTATGTAGTGACCAAGATGATGTAGCTATGCTATGAGGCTCGATGTTATTGCTTACAAGCTCTTTACTCCTCTTCTCTTGCTTAAAAGATTTTTTTACTATGCCACAATGCGTAATATGCGAGCCACAATGCAAATGAACAAGTAGGATATGCATGGGATAGACGTAACACTAAAAGGTGCACTAAGGCGTGGCCCGACAATTCTCAACTCGCTAGTCTCGATGGGTAAGCTACGCAAAAGAGGCTCGAAGCTATCAAGGTAATGTAAGGGTAATGCTATGGTGTTGTCGAGGTTACTGCCCTTGCTTACGGTTGGTATGAAGATGGAGTTGACGATGTCGATGTGGAGTCCGAGTCGAATGTTGAGTGGTGGTGATGATGACCTCAAGTCGCGCCTAAGTAGCCGAAACACCTTAGGACACAAGAGAAACCGCAACCCAAAACTCAAACAACCACGAGAAGTAGTGCAGAAGAACGAAAGTGGTGGTGGAATGGCAAAAAGAAGGAAAATGGGAATGGTCGAATTACTCTGAGTAGCCCGTGCACACGGGGTAAGTGATGCCCGTGTGCACGGGGTCCTGGTGGCCCGTGTGCACGGGGTGTTCCGGGAGCGGAAGAACACCTCTGGATCCATGGAAATTCTGCAAAATCCAGCCATAAATGATGGATGGGAGGGTGGTGGAAGGTGGTGGGGGGTATATCCACTTGTCAAACACCAAATTCATGGATCGAATCAACCAAATCTCACAAGAACCAACAAATTGCAAGGAAAAAATTGCGGCTATTTTTGGTGGGGATTTTCAGATTAGGATGAAAAACAACAAAATCAAGCTAGAAATTGGGGGGTAGGGACTCCAAGATGTGAATCAACCTTGTTCATGATAGTAAGATGTTGTAGGGTGAAACCCTAGAGGGGATCTTTTCACACTTGGAGGTGGGGAAAGAGATAAACACTCAAGAACACAAGGGGAAAATCACTCAAACAAGACCTAAACCACACATCCACCAGAATAGAAAAGATGAGATCCACAAGAATACATGAACAATCAAAGGAAATAAGAACTAGATAAAGGTTCTTCCCACTCCTAAGAGATGAGGTCTTGATGATGATAGTCTTCTCCAAGATGGAGGTCTCGATATCCACAAGTAGGTCCTCTCCTAAGAGGCCTTGATCTCCAATGGAGTGGTAGAAGGAGCAAAGCTCACAAATATCTCATATAATACTTTGCTAACCCTAAACATGACCCTAGGTACGGAATATATAGGCTTGGGGAGGTTGGAGACGAAGTGGGTGCTCCAAGACAGATCTCAGTTGTGCATCCTGGAGGTCCCGTGCGCACGGGGGTCCCGTGCACACGGTACATGCCCGTGCGCACGGGGTGCTACAGCCGTAGCTCCCTGTGTAGCCTGTGGGCATAGGGTCTCAGGGGCCCATGCGCACTGGGTCGCCTGGGACCTCCTGTCCCGCTCCTTGGTGGTTCCTCCTTCTTCCTTGGTGACTTGGGGGGGGGGGGCTTCTCCTTGTAATTGGTGGTGCCCCTCAGCTGCTTGGAAGTGTCCTTCTTCGTACCTAATAATACATAGAGCATTTTGGTGAGGTAGCATCCAAGTTCCATTTGTGTCCATATGCATGTCCAGTAGGAATGAGTTCACCTCGGTTTCCGTTAGCTCTTGTCATAGGTCTACGTGGTGGTTGATGTGTTGGTGTAGAGTCCATGGGGATGATGGAAGGATGCTCCGCATCATCGCCCCAAGTAGGTCGAATCCTACTTGGGGTCTCCTCCCAAGTGGGCCCCCCTGCCATGTATACGTGCGGGGGAAAGGCAGGGGAGGGAGCCCCCCCTTTTCCTTTCTCCCTTGAGAAGCGGAAGGCAGGAGGGGCTAGCCCTCCCCCCTTCCTTCCCTAGGGCTGGCCGGCCAGGGAGAGGGGCGCACCAGCCCCCTGTGGGCTGGTCTGTCCCTCCCTTAGCCCATTAAGCCCATATACCTACCGGGAGGGGGGGGGGGTGTCCGGAACCCCTCCGGTGACCCGATGGCTACGATGCATCCTAAAACACTTCTGGTGTCCGAATACTATCGTTCTATATATCAATCTTTACCTCGACCATTTCGAGAATCCTCGTCATGTCTGTGATCTCATCCGAGAATCCGAACAACATTCAGTCACCAAATCATATAACTCATATAACACTATATCGTCAACGAACGTTAAGCGTGTGGACCCTACGGGTTCGAGAACTATGTAGACATGACCGAGACACCTCTCCGATCGATAACTAATAGCGGAACCTGGATGCCCTTATTGGCTCCTACATATTCTACAAAGATCTTTACCGGTTGAACCGTTATGACCACATACGTAATTCCCTTTGTCCATCAGTATGTTACTTGCCCAAGGTTCGATCGTCGGTATCTTCATACCTAGTTCAATCTCGTTACCGGCAAGTCTCTTTACTCGTTTCGTAATACATCATCTCGTAACTAACTCATTAGTCATTTGCTTTCAAGGCTTCTTATGATGTGTATTACTGAGAGGGCCCAGAGATACCTCTCTGATACTCGGAGTGACAAATCCTAATCTTGATCTATGCCAACTCAACAAACAACTTCGGAGATACCTATAGAGCATCTTTATGATCACCCAGTTATGTTGTGATGTTTGATAGCACACAAGGTATTCCTCCGGTATTCGGGAGTTGCATAATCTCATAGTCGAAGGAATATGTATTTGACATGAAGAAGCATTAGCAATAAACTAAACGATCATTATGCTAAGCTAACAGATGCGTCTAGTCCATCACATCATTCTCCTAATGATGTGATCCTGTTATCAAATGATAACACATGTCCATGGTTAGGAAACCTTAACCATCTTTTATCAACGAGCTAGTTTAGTAGATGCTCACTAGGGACACAGTATTTGTTTATGTATTCACACATGCATTTAACTTTCCGATCAATACAATTCTAGCATGAATAATAAACCTTTATCATGAATATGGAAATATAAAATAACAACTTTATTATTGCCTCTAGGGCATATTTCCTTCATGACGGCACACGGCTTGGTGAATGTTGATGTGTCCCGGGTGCTAGCCCTGCCCCTCTATTTATATGTTGAGCCCTAGGATCGTTTGTTGGAGAAAGAGCCTCCTCAAAGTCGGTTTTACCCACAAGGCAAGAGTCCTTCTCGGACTCCAGGACCAGACGCCTGGGTCCTTGGCGTCTGGCCCCAAACGCCAGGGTCCCTTGCGTCTGGCCTACTGGCCTCCACAAAACTCCTTTTTACACCTTCCTTAAGCGTCGTGGGCTTTACCCCTTGGCCCAAATATAGTGTTCTCGTACCCGAACATTTTGAGAAACATCCGAAACCCCTTTCGATGGATTCCAGAACCCTTCTGGAGACTAAACACTATTATCCCATATATCAACTTCCACCTCCGAACTATTCCGGAGCTCCTCGTCATGTCCGTGACCTCATCCGGGACTCCAACAACATTTGGTCACCAACATACGTAACTCATATAATACTACATCATCAACGAATGTTAAGCGTGTGGACCCTACGGGTTCGAGAATGATGTAGACATGACCGAGATGCTTCTCCGGTCAATAACCAATAGCGAGACCTGGATGCCAGTATTGTTCCTACATATTCTACGAAGATCTTTATCGGTCGAACCTTTATGACAACATACATAGTTCCTTTTGTCCGTCGGTATGTTACCTGCCCGAGATTTGGTCGTTGGTATCTCCAAACCTAGTTCAAGTTACCGACAGGTCTCTCTACTCGTTCGTAATACATCATCCCGCAGCTAACTCCTTAGTCACTTTGCTTGCAAGCTTCTTGTGATGCTGTATTACGAGAGGGCCCAGAGATACCTCTCCATCATACGAAGTGACAAATCCCAGTCTCGATCCATGCCAACTCAACAGACACCTCTGGAGATACCTTTAGAGCACCTTTATGATCACCCAGTTATGTTGTTATGTTTTATGGCACACAAGGCATTCCTCCGAAGTCCGGGAGTTGCATGATATCATGGTCGAAGAAACATGTATTTGACATTAAGAAAACAGTAGCTATAAACTGAACGATCATATGCTATGCTAACGGCTGGGTCTTGTCTATCACATCATTCTCCTAATGATGTGATCCTGTTATCAAATGACAACTCATGTCTATGGTTAGGAAACCTTAACCATCTCTCGTCAACGAGCTAGTCTAGTAGAGGCTCACTAGGGACACGATATTTGTTTATGTATCCACACATGTATTTAAGTTTCCGGTCAATACAATTCTAGAATGAATAATAAACCTTTATCATGAATAAGGAAATATAATAATAACAACTTATTATAGCATCTAGAACATATTTCCAACAAATATAAGGATTTGTGCAAAGCTATGACGTATAAGGATGATATGAGGGGTTTGGTTGGGTCACTTTTTTCTTCTCTTTCATGTCTGATACATGTCCATAGATGTCTGAGGAGGAATTGAGGGACTGAGGTATATGTTCTAAGAGCATCTCTAGCAGATCCCGCAAAAGCTCGCTAACCCTTAAAATTTTGGTTGTTTTGCAGGATCTACTTCTTTTTACCCAAACAGATCGTGTAAACAAAGAGTGACTTGTAATTTTTTTGCAGGCGGCCTGCATATGCGCTATATGTACGGGGTCAGATGGATTTTAGGGTTAGCAAACCCTATCCCCGCTATCACAATCCGCCCGTGCCGCTAGCCCTCCCCAACTCCAACGACAAATCTTTGGCGCATTTCCTTCATTTTTTCTTCTCCTCGATGTACAATGGTGCTGGCGGTGTGCCGGGATGATGGGTCACCTCCACGCAAGCTCCCACGACGCGACATGTAGGCCGACAGCTCCAACCAGCCCGCTGTTGACCCATGGCGCTCGCAACAAGCGCGTGACCACGGTCGGCTCTCTCGAAGCGGCGGGCGGAGCCCTTGGGCCGGCTTCCACGAGCTCCAGACAACTCTTTCTGCATCTCCAGAGGTGTCGGGAGGCTAATGCGGAGCTCGTAGCCACGCGGAAGGCTTTGGTGGATGTCGGTACTAAAACCGGCGGATCTCGAGTAGGGGGCCTTGAACTGTGGATATGGGATCGATGGTGAACATGAGACAAAGGGCATGGTGTTTTACTCAGGTTTGGGCCCTCTCAAAGAGGTAAAACCCTACGTCATGCTTGATTATATTGATGATGAAGTATCAAATACATGTTGATCCACCTTGACATCGTATGTTGTGTACTAAACCCTAATGGAGGTGATCGTACTCGTCTCTCTATGGACTAAGCCCACGGTTTACATAGGTACCCGAGGGGTCTAGGGTTACATATGGTCGGTTACCATCTAAGAGTATGCATGCCGACAGCTGGAGTAGTTCTTGAAGTATATGCCAAGTCTATGGTAGAGTTCTTTTTGATCACGCCGAGGTTCGAGGCTTCTGGAGTCCTTCCTAGTAAGATCGATGGGCCATAAGCTCGGCCCATGGACTATGGGTCAACTAGGTTAGTACCCCCTAGTCTAGGACACCGTTAGTATCCCCTGAACTTTCCTTTAGAGCTGGGGACAGTAATCTTCATCGGGCTAATATCTTTGGCTTAGAATCTTCAATTTTGACAAGCGAGTTCCCCCAGTCTCCTGGCTTGCAATGGTCCTTATTCATCAGGAGGTCAAGGTCTTCGCAACCCGCACTTTCCAGGCAACCTAGTTCATGGGTTCTGATACGTCCAACGTATATATAATTTTTGATTGTTCCATGCTATTATATTATCCGTTTTGGATGTTTTATATGCATTAATATGCTATTTTATATTATTTTTGGGACTAACCTATTAACCTAGAGCCCAGTGCCAGTTTCTGTTTTTCCTTCTTTTTGAGTTTCATAGAAAAGGAGTATCAAACAAAGTCCACCGGAATAAAACTTTATGGTGATTTTTCTTGGACCAGAAGACATACGTAGGACTTGTAGACCAAGGAAAAGGAGTTTCGAAGCGACGACAAGGGTGCAGGGTGCACCCTAGGGGGGTGCCCCCTGCCTTATGGGTCCCTCGAAGCTCCTCTAACCCTATTCTTCGGCCTATAAATTCCTAAATATTCCCAAACCACCAGAAGCATCCACAAAAATACTTTTCCACTGCCGCAAGCCTTTGTTCCCGTGAGATCCCACCTTGGGGCCTTTTTCGGCAATCTACCAGAGGGGGATTCGATCACAGAGGGCATCTACATCAACCCTATTGCCCTTCCGATGAAGCGTGAGTAGTTTACCTCAGACCTATGGGTCCATAGCTAGTAGCTAGATGGCTTCTTCTCTCTCTATGATCTTCAATACCATGTTCTCCTCAATGTTCTTGGAGTTCTATCTCATTTAATATTCTTATGCGGTGTGTTTGTCGAGATCCGATGAATTGTGGATTTATGATCAGATTAATTATCTATGAATATTATTGGAATGTTCTCTAAATTCTTATATGCATGATTTGATATCTTTGTATTTCTCTTCGAATTATCGGTTTGGTTTGGCCCACTAGATTGGTATTTCTTGTAATGGGAGAGGTGCTTAGTTTTGGGTTCAATCTTGCGGTGTCCTCACCCAGTGACAAAGTAGGGGTAGCAAGGCACGTATTTGTATTGTTGCCATCAAGGATAAAAAGATGGGGTTTTCATCATATTGCTTGAGTTTATCCCTCTACATCATGTCATCTTACTTAATGCGTTACTCTGTTCTCTTAAACTTAATACTCTAGATACAGGCAGGAGTCGGTCGATGTGTGGAGTAATAGTAGTAGATGCAGATTCGTTTCGGTCTACTTGACACGGACGTGATGCATATATGCATAATCATTGCCTTGGATATCCTCATAAATTTGTACTTTTCAACTGCTCGACAATAATTTGTTCACCCACCGTATCATTTGCCTTCAAGAGAGAAGCCTCTAGTGAAACCTATGGCCCCCGGGTATATTTTCCCTTATATATTTTCAGATCTATAAACCAAAGAATCCAAAAATATCTTGCTATGATTTATTTACTTTTCTTTTGTTTTATGTTTTAGTTATCTTTTATATCTATCTCTATCAGATCTAACCATTGCAATTGACCGTGAAGGGATTGACAACCCCTTTATCGTGTTGGGTGCAAGTGTTTGATTGTTTGTGTAGGTGCATAGATTGGAGACTTGCTTGTGCCTCCTACTAGATTGATACCTTGGTTCTCTAACTGATGGAAATACTTATCTCTACTTTGCTACATCACCCTTTCCTCTTCAAGGGAAAAACCAACGCAAGCTCAAGAAGTAGCATGAAGAATTTCTGGCACCGTTGCCGGGGAGGTTCTACATCAAGCCTACCAAGTACCCATCATAAACTCTCATCTCTTGCATTACACTATTTGCCATTTTCCTCTCGTTTTCCTCTCCCCCACTTCTAATACGATTTCAGAAAAATACAAAAATATTTGCCTTTTTATTTGCTCTTCTTTCCGTTTGCCTTTCCATTTGCCCTTATGTCTTACTTGGTTTGTTTGCTTGGCATAATTGTGTATTTATTGAAAATCAGTAAGCAAAGAGTTTATGGATCCTCATCCACTTGCCAATCTTTTTGAGAGATCCAATTATGATGAACCTATTGCTAGTGAGTTGAGTGCACTAGATTATCTTTATGAAGTTTTGCTTGAAATTTGTGAATCTGAAAATTGTGATGAAGTGTTAAAAGAAGAAATTTATGAAGTGATTCACAATAGCTCCTTGAATGAAAAGCATGATTGCAATGGTGTTATTATAAATTCTATTAATATCAATTGTGCTAATAATATGCAAAACCCCAAGCTTGGGGATGCTAGTTTTGCTATGTCCACTACTTATTGCAATGATCATGATTGGTGATGATGTTTCTTATGATCTTGGAAATTTAGTTAAGCCTCATGATGAATATGATATGAATAGTAGTGTTTGCAATAATATTGAAAGTGGGCTTGGAAGAGTGTCAAATCTAGGTAATAGTTCCACTACTTTGGAGTATGATTAATCTTATGGAATTTTTGATAAAAGTGGGCTTGGAAAGGTCATGACTTTATTTGATGGTAATCCCACTATTTTGGAATAGTGTCAACTTTGCATGCATGTGGATCATATATTATTTGATAGCTATATTTTTGAATTTGATTATGATCCTACATGTAATTATTATGAGAGAGGAAAATATGGATGTAGAAATCTTCATGTCACTAAATTACCTCTCATTATGTTGAGATTGCTATTGTTTCTTTCTTCTTCCTTGCATATGCTAGTTTTTGCTTGTCTTGATAATTTGATTTCTTATAAAATGCCTATGCATAGGAAGCATGTTAGACTTAAATATGTTTGTCACATGTTTTATGATGCTCTCTTTGTGTTTCAATTATTATTTTTCATGTGAGCATCATTGAAATCTCAATGCCTAGCTAAAAGGCTTTAAAGAAAAGCTCTTGTTGGGAGACAACCCAATATTTTTCCTTTCTGTTTGTATGAGTATACACATTATTACCTCTGTAGTAATTTTGTTTTGGTGTTTTAGTTAGTGTTTGAGCCAAGTAAGACCTTTGGGATGGCTTAAGGTGATATTTGATTTGATCTTGCTGAAAAACGGAAACTTTTGTGCTAAGTAAAACAATTTTGAAAAATCACAGAAGTGTGCTTTTGATCTGAATTTTTTAAACAAGGTTGATATACAAATTGCCCAGGTTGTCATAATTTTTCAGAATTTTGGAGTTAAAGAAATATTCGAATTTTACATATAACTACAGACTGTTCTGTTTTTGACAGATTCTATTTTCTATGTGTTTTTTTGCTTATTTTGATGAATCTATGTGTATTATCGAGGGGTATGAACCATGGAGAAGTTGGAATACAATAGATATTACACCAATATAAAAATAGATGAGTCCACAAAAGTACCAAAAGTGGTGATTTATTTTCTTATACTAATGGATCTCATAAGTTTTTTGTTGTGAAGTTTTCAAGTTTTGAGTAAAGATTTGATGTACTATGGAATAAGGAGTGGCAAGAACCTAAGCTTGGGGATGCCCAATGCACCCCAAGGTAATATTCAAGGAAAACAAGGAGCCTAAGCTTTGGGATGCCCCAGAAGGCATCCCCTCTTTCGTCTTCAATCCATCGGTAAGTTTATTTGAGGCTATATTTATATTCACCACATGATATGTGTTTTGCTTGGAGCATCTTGTATGATATGAGTATTTTCTTTTTAGTTTGCCACAATCATCCTTGCTGTACACACCTTTTGAGAGGGACACACTTAAATCGTGAATTTATTAGAATACTCTATGTGATTCACTTATATCTTTTGAGCTAGGCAATATGCTCTAGCACTTCACTTATATATTTTCAGAGCACGGTGGTGGTTTTATTTTATAGAAATTGTTGAACTCTCTTGCTTCACTTATATTATTTTGAGAGTCTCTAAACAACATGGTAATTTGCTTAGGTTATAAATTTAGTCCTAATATGATGGGCATTCAAGAGGGAGATAATAAAAACTTTCATATTAAGTGCATTGAATACTATGAGAAGTTTGATTCCTTATGATTGTTTTGAGATATAAAGATGGTGATATTAGAGTCATGCTAGTAAGTAATTATGGATTGGTAGAAATACCTGTGTTAAAGTTCGTGATTCCCGTAGCATGCACGTATGGTGAACCGTTATGTGATGATGTCGGAGCATGATTTATCTATTTACTGTCTTCCTTATGTGTGGCGGTCGGGGACGAGCGATGGTATTTTCCTACCAATCTATCCCCCTAGGAGCATGCGTGTAGTACTTTGTTTCGATAGCTAATAGACTTTTGCAATAAGTATGTGATTTCTTTATGACTAATGTTGAGTCCATGGATTATTCACACTCTCACCCTTCCACCTTTGCTAGCCTCTCTAGTACCGCACAATTCTCACTGGTGCATTACACCCACCATATACCTTCCTCAAAACAGCCACCATACCTACCTATTATGGCAGTTCCATAGCCATTCCAAGATATATTGCCACGCAACTTCCACCATTCCGTTTTATTATGACACACACCATCATTGTCATATTGCTTTGCATGATCGTAAGAAAGCTAGCATGATGTTCTTATGGCTTGTCCATTTTTTGATGTCCATTGCTACACTAGATCGTTGCACATCCTAGTACACTGCTAGAGGCATTCATATAGGGTCATATTTTGTTCTAAGTATCGAGTTGTAATTCTTGAGTTGTAAGTAAATAAAAGTGTGATGATCATCATTATTAGTGCATTTTCCCATGTGAGGAAAGGATGGTGGAAGCTATGATTCCCTCACAAGTTGGGATGAGTCTCCGGAATTTATGAAAAATAAAACAGGCCAAAGAAGCCCAAATAAAAAAAGAGGCCATAGAAGCCCACCAAAAAGAAAAAAATGAGAGAAAAGAGACAAGGGACAATGTTACTACCCTTTTTCCACACTTGTGCTTCAATGTAGCACCATGATCTTCATGATAGAGAGTCTCCTATATTGTCACTTTCGTATACTAGTGCGAATTTTGCATTATAGAACTTGGATTGTATATTCCAATGATGGGCTTCTTCAAATTGCCCTAGGTCTTCATGAGCAAGCGAGTTGGATGCACATCCACTTAGTTTCTTTTGAGCTTTCATACACTTATAGCTCTAGTGCATCCGTTGCGTGGCAATCCCTACTCACTCACATTGATATCTATTGATGAGCATCTCCATAGCCTGTTGATATGCCTAGTTGATGTGAGACTATCTCCTTCCTTTTTGTCTTCTCTACAACCACTATATTCTATTCACCTATAGTGCTATATACATGGCTCACGTCATGTATTGCGTGAAAGTTGAAAAAGTTTGAGAACATCAAAAGTACGAAACAATTGATTGGCTTGTCATCAGGGTTGTGCATGATTTAATACTTTGTGTGATGAAGATGGAGCATAGCCAGACTATATGATTTTGTAGGGATAACTTTCTTTGGCCATGTTATTTTGAGAAGACATGATTGCTTCATTAGTATGCTGAAGTATTATTGTCTTTATGTCAATATTAAACTTTTGTTTTGAATCTTATGGATCTGAACATTCATGCAACAACAAAGAAAATTACATGGATACATATGTTAGGTAGCATTCCACATCAAAAATTGTGTTTTTATCATTTACCTACTCGAGGACGAGCAGGAATTAAGCTTGGGGATGCTTGATACATCACCAATGTATCTATAACTTTTGATTGTTCCATGCTAGTATATTATCTGTTTTGGATGTTTTATATGCATTAATGTGCTATTTTATATTATTTTTGGGACTAACCTATTAACCCAGAGCCCAGTGCCAGTTTTTGTTTTTTTCCTTGTTTATGAGTTTCACAGAAAAAGGAATATCAAACGGAGTCCAAACGGAATAAAACTTTACGATGATTTTTCTTGGACCAAAAGACACACGTAGGACTTGGAGACTAAGGATAAGGAGTCCCGAAGCGACGGCAAGGGTGCAGGCGCACCCTAGGGGGGCGTGTCCCCCTGCCTTGTGGGTCCCTCGGAGCTCCTTTAACCCTATTCTTCGGCCTATAAATTCCCAAATATTCCCAAACCACCAGAAGCGTCCACAGAAATACTTTTCCGCCGCCGCAAGCCTCTGTTCCCATGGGACCCCATCTTGGGGCCTTTTCCAGCGATCTGCCGGAGGGGAATTCGATCATGGAGGGTATCTGCATCAACCATATTGCCCTTCCGATGAAGCTTGAGTAGTTTACCTCAGACCTATGGGTCCATAGCTAGTAGCTAGATGGCTTCTTCTCTCTCTATGATCTTCAATACCATGTTCTCCTCGATGTTCTTGGAGTTCTATTCGATGTAATATTCTTTTGCGGTGTGTTTGTTGAGATCCAACGAATTGTGGATTTATGATCAGATTAATTATCTATGAATATATTTGAATCTTCTCTAAATTCTTATATGCATGATTTGATATCTTTGTATTTCTCTTCGAATTATCGGTTTGGTTTGGCCCAGTAGATTGGTATTTCTTGCAATGGGATAGGTGCTTAGTTTTGGGTTCAATCTTGTGGTGTCCTCACCCAGTGACAAAGTAGGGGTAGTGAGGCACGTATTTGTATTGTTGTCATCAAGGGCAAAAAGATGGGGTTTCCATCATATTGCTTGAGTTTATCCCTGTACATCATGTCATCTTACCTAATGCGTTACTCTGTTCTCTTGAACTTAATACTCTAGATGCAGACATGAGTCGGTCGATCTATGGAGTAATAGTAGTAGATGCAGAATCGTTTCCGCCTACTTGACACAGACGTGATGCCTATATGCATAATCATTGCCTTGTATATCCTCATAATTTCGCGCTTTTCTATCAATTGCTTGACAGTAATTTGTTCACCCACTGAATTATTTGCCTTCAAGATATAAGCCTAGTGAAAAATATGGCCCTTGGGTCTATTTTCCCTTTATATTTTCAGATCTATAAACCAAAAAACCCAAAAATATCTTGCTATAATTTATTTACTTTTATTTTGTTTTATGTTTTAGTTATCTTTTATATCTATCTCTATCAGATCTCACCATTGCAATTGACTGTGAAGGGATTGATAATCCCTTTATCGCGTTGGGAGCAAGTGTTTGATTGTTTGTGTAGGTGCATAGATTGGAGACTTGCTTGTGTCTCCTACTGTATTGATACCTTGGTTCTCTAACTGAGGAAAATACTTATCTCTACTTTGCTGCAGCACCCTTTCCTCTTCAAGGGAGAAACCAACGCAAGCTCAAGAAGTAGCAGGTTCCACCATGTGTGTTCCCCTTCAATTAAAATAATCCTTTAGCAATCTTGGAGCCACCTAGGAAACTAGCCGCTCTAAGGCCAGGCGTCGAAGGGTCGCCTTTTCTTTATTTAGCAGGTATACTACCCAAGGCTGTGGCAAAAACACGCATCCTAGTTCTCCCCATGCACAAAATGTTCCCTTGAAAGCTTTAGCTCTGAGGGCTTCAGCCATGGCGAACGACACGGGTTCGTTGATGTGTCCACACGGCACCCTCAAAGGAGACTAGGGGAGCTGCTCCATCACCCGTCTCCAACTAATCCGGCTCGCCACTCAAGGTTACTTGTCGGACTTAGAGCTAACGTACACCCACCATGGCCTAATATGTGTAAATGGCCAAGCACATGCGGATAGCCATCCTGTCTTGCATGGGGAGGAGAGAGTTAGTTTTGTCCCCTTCTTGCTACAGGGTCTTGAATTTCCCATCCACCCCTTCCTCCGGGGTTTGCTTGAGTTCTTCAGGATCCAACTCCACCACCTCACACCCAACTCCATATTACATATCACGGGATTCGTTGCCCTCTGCAAGATGTACCTTAGATGCGAGGCACACTTCGGGCTATGGAGGAAGTACTTATGCCTGATGCTTGTTCTCGAGGTGGAAAACTTCACGAAGTGGGTGAGGCCGAGGTGTTCTAGATTGTTGGGACCGGCTACCCAACGGGTACCCCTAGAGAGGATACCGATACATGGGCCACTGAGTGGTTCTACATGGACGACGTCCCGCTGCATGATCCAGCCTGTCTCGAGCTCCCGATCTTCTCTCTCGATCCCTCGAAGAAGCGTTTCAACTGGAGGCCGAGGAGTTCCTTACAAAAGGATGCCTCCAACGTAGCTGGCCTAGCCACTGAAGTGAGGTTCTTAACACACAATGGTCTTACCATCACTATGTGATGGCAACAACAATCGACCGACAAGTCCAACCTCTTCGACAACACATGCAACCACTATGGATGTACAACAGAACCGTCGATGCCACCCAATCTATTTGGGCAGGTATCAACGACCAGGCGGCCTTTGGCGCCGCTCTAGCCGGTGTATATAAGGGGGAGCTAGCGGATTTTGCCAAGCAGAAGTTTGTGGACAACTTCTCCTATTACAGACCCGTTGAAGAAGTAAGTTTTCTTCAAACTACCTCGTCCATCCGAGCAGTGCCTTTATACTTTTGACCAGATGTTCAATATATTCGAACTGAGGTGGAAACGCTGGGTCAAGACACTAAGCTACCCAGTGCTTGAGCCGTGGGTATATTCTCATGATGACAAACCCAACTTCCATGAGGACGAGGAGTTGTCTATTATTTTTGCGGTGGGGATCTTCTATCAAGAGATCCTTGATGGCTCTAAAGTGGCCATCGTTCCTAATGTGCCAGGGGCCATGGCATATACCATGGTAAGGTCTCCTCCAGCCTCTCCATGAAAGAGATCTTCTACCTGCCAACGGGCATCCGAGGTGTCATTCCACAAGCAGCCGCTGTAGAGGTGGAGCATGTTGTTCCTCCCTCAGACGGGTAATGTTTGCCAATAGTAGTCTTTGCAATTCGATATAGCATCGTGCACTTACCACCCGATCTTTGGTTTAGGCAACTAGTTTGTGCACCACGCGAGGAGACGGGCATCATGGGTGCGTCAGAGCCGAGGACCATCGTCGGTCCAAGCCTACATTGGGGGATATTCCCAAAGTACCTCAACCGGAAGCTTTGAGAACTTGTTCCACCACTACTTTAGGATGCTGCTAATGCAACACTACAATCAGAGGCCCTTCGACGAAACTGTGTGCGATGCATTAATCACAAATGGTGTGTGTGTGCGATTGACGGCATACAGTTCACTCGGATGAACTGTATGCGATTAGGCAATATAACAGAAACGGTCAGTCAGATCAAGGTGTGTGCGATTGATGGCATACACTTCACACGGATGAACTATTGCGATTAGCCACAAGAAACAGAAATAGTTAGACAGATCAAGGTGTGTGCGCTAGACTGGCACACATTCTAATTAAAAGAAGCATGCACGATGATAATAACAAGCGCGGACGGTTGATGGAACAAGACATGTGCTGACATTGCCTATTCCGGTGCACACTATGGTGCAAACGCCACGTACGCGGCCGAGAATGCGTGCCCACGTTACGCCATCCGGGAATAGTGCCGCACTTCGAAACTAGAACTGTCAATAAATTTTGAGATTGCGCCCCGTCACATTCCAAATTACTACCATGCTATATTTAATTGCAAACTTGTTCACACCGATCAAAACCTGAACGGTTTCCCACTTAGGAGCATATTAGGACTCGGTTATAAATACTACCTACTCCAAGATGATTGCACATCCCTCCTCAACTCCTCCTCTACAAAAAGAAACAAGTCTTTCATCGTTGTCCCCTTGCATCTGCCATGGCCGCATGAGTTCTGGGTTGAGAGATTACTACCAGGGAGAGGCGAGCATGGAAGCGGAAGCACGAGAGATGTCCCGCCTCGCCACAAAAGCAGCAAAAAAATGTCCCGTCGCGTCGCCGTAGCAGCATAGCGGTCCCGCCGCGCCGCCAAAGCAACACAGAGGTCCCGCCATGTCGTCGATGCAGCCGACTGATCCGGCCATGCCACGGAAGCAGCAGAGATGTCCCACCGTGCTGTGAATGCTATAGAGAGGTCCTCCCGCGCCGTGCTAGCCTGGGAAAATGTCTCGCGGGCAGGCGAGGACTCTCATAGGCGCGTGCACACTATGCTTGATGAAGCTACAGGACGAGATGAATGCCTCGTTTGAAAATGCTACCGGCCTCATCCAGGGACTATGGGAGGACAAGGCGAAGCTCTGCACCGAGCGCGACTTGCTGAGGGCGAAGATCGCCGGAAGAACGAAGCAGCATGAGGAGACCACTGCCTTGTTTAACAGGGCGGGCGTCATTTTCATGAAACTTATGGACGAGAATGCCATGCTCCGCATCGAGCGCAAAAGGTTGGTGGAGGAACCCGTGGATGCTCTCAAGCAGTGTACTGAGGACACAAAAGAGTTCATCACCGCTTGCCACGATAACTAGTCTCCGCGCCCTACAGCAGCGCATCAAGAAAGTAGAGATCAGCAAGCCAGATCATTGTCTGTGTCTTCCTTCTTCTTTTGCCCTTGTGTATTTCGGGCATTGCCACATGTGGCATTTTTTATTGGGCCATTTGCATTTCTATCCCTAACTCGAACCACCTAATCATATATACCCCTAATTCGAAAGCCTGCTCAAATTTGCCCCTCCGCCGTTAGATGCCCTTACAGAAATGCCCTTCTGCACCGTTACCGTCTGGTCAAACAACTTTGACCGTCCTGAAAAAAATAGCAATTTTTTTTTAAAATCTAAAACTTTGTGAGTTTGAAGATACTCATGTGCGCAAGGTGCGTGCAAATTTTTGTGCTATTTGGACATTCCAGGAGCTCGTGGCGAGGAAAAACTTTTAACATGCACACTTGTGAACAGTAAATTTGAAATAAAATAGCAAGAAAATTAAAAAAATATGAAAAAATTTGGCATCAAAGAGGCTTGGGTGCACGAGGTGCTCGCAAGTTTTTGTGATCAAATGACATGCGAGGAGCTCTAGCAAGAAAAAACAAAATAGTCATTTTTTTCCCAAGTTTTTTCTCGAGCCAAATTTTGTTTTTTTCTCCACAAGCCCCTCCAATGTCCAAACACAACAAAAATTTGCACGCAGCTTGTAGACTATAGCCTCTTTGATGCCAAAAAATTCATATTTTTTTAATTTTCTTGATATTTTTTTGAATTTATTGTTTACAGGATTACATATTTATTTTTTTTCCTTTGACACGAGCTCCTGGAATTCCCAAATAGCACGAAAATTTGCACGCACCTTGCGAACCTGAGTATCTTTGATCTCACAAATTTTCAGATTTTCTAGAACTTTTTTGCTATCTTTTTTAGGACGGTCAATGCCCTTTGACCAGCTTTGACCTGCTTTGACCGGACGGTAACGACACAAAAGGGCATTTATGTAAGTGCACCTAATGGCGGAGGGGCAAATTTGAGCAGGCTTTGAAATTAGGGGTAAATCTGAGAGTGGGCGCAAATTAGGGGCATAGATGTAAATGTCCCTTTTTTATTATCTTCCTAAATATGTAATACAATTATTATCCACTATCATCGTCCGTATATATTCATATCAGTCTTGCTATAAGTCACAGTCAATGATATATACGTCCTTCAGATCTTACATCAATATCCGTGCATAATTTTGTTTTCAGTTTTTTCTTCTTCTTAAATATCAGTCGAGTGAGACATAGCCACGCCAGGGGCTCAGGCGCCATTAATGAAGATGTTGGGAAAGAGGTGGGCGGCGCATGGCGGTCAAAAAGCTCTCCTCCCGCTAAGCGCATCATGGGTATGATCACACGCCCCCATACTCAAATAGCTAACCCTCACAGCGCCTCCTAGCCAATAAAAAAGGGGACGCGTGGCGGCACGTAAATGGTAAGTAGAACGCCCATGGTTTCAACAATTCTTGTGTTTTCAATTGTAACGCGACAGCACTTTTTCCAAAATGACTTTGTTGGTTGTTAATATGTGCCCCTTCGCAAATCAGACAACAAAATTTCCACATCATGTTGGTGCCATGTCAGGACACTATGCCAAGTTTCATGTTTTCCAGGCGAGTTTTAGATTTACAGGAACTTAAAAACCGAGTTTCTCGATGTTTCCGGCAGAGCCACGATGCCCAGATGTTTGAATTCCATTCCCATTTCTTGCATGTGACCTAGAAATTCACCCAAGTACACATAAATGATTTTTAACCAACTTTGGTGCACTGGAGCATGTGCTTGTAGTTCAAATTTGAATTATGCGCATTAAATGCCCAGAAACTCCTTTTAAAAGAAAAAAAGGCCAAACAAACCCGGAATAATTCCAAAATTTAGCACGAAACTCCTATTGGTCTATGTTTCCTATGTAAAAAAATCAAGGCAGGAAAAGACAACGTATGTCGTTTCACAGATGAAGGTGACACGTTCCCTCTCGGAACCACGAGCCTTCTTGAGAGAAGCTCTGGTTTGCAAGAAGCTTATACAAAAGCGTGTCCCAATCGGCCAAAAAATTTACCACAGCATGTTGGTGCCATGTCATGACACCATGCCAAGTTTCATGATTTCCATGCATGTTTTGGATTTACAGGAATTAAAAAACCAAGTTTCTCAATATTTCCGGTCGAGCCACGACGCCCAGATGTTTGAATTTCATTCCCATTTCTTGCATGGGGCCTAGAAATTCACCTAAGGACACACATGTGATTTTTAGCCAACTTTGGTGCACTAGAGCATGTGCTTGTAGTTCAAATTTGAATTATGCACATTAAATGCCTAGAAACTCAATTAATGTATGAAAAGGCCAAACGAACATGGAATAATTCCAAATTTTAACATGACCCTCATATAGTTCTATGGCCCTGTTTGGATACTCTAACTCAGTTAGAGGTTAGAGTTAGATTCTAACCTTGAACCAACCCTAAACTAACTTTAACCAAAGAGCCGTTTGGATGATAGGGTTAGATTGACAATAAATATTCTTTTTCAATCATTTGACTACTTTAGACCATGTTTGGATGGGAGGGGTAACTTTTTTTACTAATTTTTTAGTGGGCCCAAGAGAACTAACCCAAATAAGCTCCTCTAGTGTCGGCTAGTTTTTTGGGGTGGGTTAGATCCAACTAACCCAAACTAACCCACCATGTTTGGATACTTTTGGGTTATTTGAGCCTCAACTAACCAAAACTAACTCTATCCTAGGTATCCAAACAGGGCCTATGTTGGCTCTATAAAAAATCAAAGGGGGGGGGGGCAGCGTATGTCGTTCCGCACACAAAGGTGTCTTGTTCCCTCTCGGAATCATGAGCCTTCTTGAGAGAAGCTCCAGTTTGCAAGAAGGTTATACCAAAACTTGTCCCAATTCAGCCAAAAATATTCACAACATGTTGGTTCCATGACATAACACGATGCCAAGTTTCATGATTTTCTTGCGTTTTTTGTATATAGGAATTAAAAAACCAAATTTGTTAATGTTTCCGGCCGAGCCACGATGCCCAGATGTTTGAATTTCATTCCTATTTCTTGCATGGGACATAGAAATTCACCCAAGGACACACATGTGATTTTTCAACCAACTATGGTGCACTGGAGCATGTGCTTGTAGTTCAAATTTGAATTATGCATATTAAATGCCCAAAAACTCAATTAATGTATAAAAAAGGCAAAATGAACCCAGAATAATTCCAAATTTTAACACGACACTCATATAGTTATATGTTGTCCCTGTAAAAAAATCAAAAGGGGGGCAGCGTATGTCGTTTCACACAAAAAGGTGACACGTTCCCTCTCAGAACCATGAGCCTTCTTGAGAGAAGCTCCGGTTTGCAAGAAGCTTTTGCCAAAAGTTGTCCCAATTCGGCCAAAAAAATTAGCACAGTATGTTAGTGCCATGACATGACACCATGCCAAGTTTCATGATTTTCAGGCAAGTTTTGGATTTATAGGAATTAAAAAAAACAAGTTTCTTAATGTTTCCAGCCGAGCAATGATGCCTAGATGTTTGAATTTCATTCCCATTTCTTGCAAGGGACCTATAAATTCACCCAAAGACATACATGTGATTTTTCAACAAACTTTGGTGCACCAGAGCATGTGCTCGCAGTTCAAATTTGAATTATGCACATTAAATGCCTAGAAATTCAAGTAATGCGTATAAAAGGCCAACGAACTTGGAATAATTCCTAATTTTAACATGACACTCATATAGTTGCAGGTTCACTTCAGATAAATGTTCTAGCAATTCAAACACCATATTTTCCCTCCATAACACCATTTTTTCTTTCAAAACAGAATGAAAAAAATCAGGTATACCACAAATAGTTGACTAAAAAGAATTGTGTGGGATGCAATATAAAATATCTTGGCGCACCGTCTTGTCTTCTTACGTAGGAAGCTTTGTCATCTACAGTCCACCTCCCATGCTTGAACCACACTTGCGCGTCCGTTTCTCGTGGCATTGACCAAAAAAAATTCTGCTACTGCGAGAATATCTATCTCCCCGCCCATCCCCCTACCAAAAGCCACATTTCCACTGTTCCTCCTTGCTTTCCAAGTCAAACCTTCACTGCTGCTTACCGGCAACGCAACCTCCTCATCGATGACCCTTCTTGCAGTGCAGCCTCCTCGCCCGCAACTCTTCTTCTTGTTGTGCTGCCTCGTCAATATGGTTAGGTAATCCACACCCCACCCGCACCATCCTCCTCCTTCCCCATCCCCCATGCCCTGACCGACGGTGCAACACCTTTCACCCAACTCACTGCCCCATCCTCCAATTAAGCGCCGCCCACAACCATTTTGCATGCAATATAGCATGGAGCTCAGTACCATCCGGCAGCGGAGAAGCAAATCGCAGCCGCACGCGCGGATGAGGTCGTAGTGGCTGCCATGCGCACCGACTGCTAGATCTTTGAGGAGCACCTCGTCTTCATGGCCACCGTCGATACCGCCACGTAGTTGTCTACTTTGAAATACAGTTCGTGTTGTTTTCTTGAGGCCACTGCCAGTGTCTTCTAGTGATTTGTACTCTGTAATGTTAATATGCAATCTGATTTTCTGAAATATAATGTCTAGTTAACAGTTTGGTCCAACAATTGCTACATTTCGTAGTAGTTCTCAAGCTTTCTTGGTTTCGTTAACTATCTTACCTTCTAGTATATGTTCTATTCTGCAATGTCGTGCTCAGTTAACTATTTTGGTTCATTTGTTCTGCTGTCCAGTTAACTATTTGGTTCAATTTTGCAATTTATTTTCATTTGTTGTGGGTACAATTTTGTATTGTTACGCGTGTGAGAAATAAATCGAATTCGGCTGTACTCAATACACGAGAAACATATATAATTTCTCTATTTCCAAGTTGTTTAGCATGCTTGGTTAGGTTAACTAGCTTTTCCATGCAGCTCGAGTTAATCTGTTGGATCTGCAGTTTGTTTATTTTTCATTAACATATTCTACTCTCAGTTTACCTGATCAAGATCTTCCTTATATGTGTTGCAGGGAAACAATGGGAGGCACTGTGGTTAACCATCGAGGTTTGTTCATGCATGATCCTTTCACTAATAGCACATTATTATACAGTTGCGGGGATCATTCTAATATTTTGGGTTCATACAATTTGGTCTTGCACATGTAGGTCCTGCTGTCAGAGGCTTAGACCCACTGTTCGACCCATTTTGCATATGGGGAAATGAGATGTACATGAATATCAGTCAAGTTAAGAAACTCAGAAATATTGATAGGATAAAGAAATTTGCGACGAATAACAGCAAGATCTTTGTTTGCACAATGAAGAAGACATCAGTAAACTATTGGATGGTGCTAACTCTTTTACCTTGTTTTTCCCCTTGTGCCATTTCAAAATTTATAACAGCGATTTATGCATATCTTTGTTTTCAATACTTTCCAAAGCAGCTCACCAATGATTACCTCTTGAACCACCTACATGGTCAAGAGGCGAGGAAGGTATTCATTCAACACCCATGGTACAATATTGAAGTTTTCCTCAAGAGGTCGGGTGGGCAATTATCCATATCCACTGGCCTAAAGTTGCAAGGACATTCAATATCACTGAAGGCTCAATATTTGCCTTCTTCTTCTGTAGTTTCCCAGATGATATTCATCTATCTATTTACCGTGTATGATGCTACTTTCAAAAGGTTTTTGATGTTGCATGTTAAACTTGGTGCTGCTGTGTAATGGCGTAGCTAGCTATATCCCTATATGGTGTAACTGAGTGCTGAAGCTATCTGATGTAATTCGATTATGAAATCCTGGTTACCATTATACGGATATGAAATATATGGTGTGTTTTATAAGAAATGTCAATTTGATTACTACATGGATTATCAATAATAGGCCAATTACACTGCTTATTTGGGTTTTCTATTGCAGACAGTTTCTGAGACAACACCGTGGGCAATGAACTCAAACAACCACACGGTTTCTAGAAAGTAGGTGTGTTGGATCAATGAAGAATCACACATGACTTTGGCCAGTTAACTATTTGCGTTAGGCCACCTTGCACAAAGGTTTCCACATAAAAAAATGTGTGTGATATACATACAAACGGAAAAGTTTTTCTCGAATTCACGATGTACGATTTACATAAAAACAGAAATGATTGGTCTTTAATGCCTCCCCCGATCACACACGAGCTCATTTTGCACAATGTGTGTGACCGGAGGGCCTATTCCCGATGGTTTCTGGGTCGTGTGGCAAGGACACCCCCTATCGCACACACTGACGAGGCGACGGGTTTAAAACTCCATTGCGGAAAGGGGGTAAAAGCCGTTTGTATAGGACGACTCTGCACCAGCGTGCCACCAACTCTGAGGTTGACAGCGCCATGAATCACCAACGGACAAAGGTATCCTTAAGGAATCATATCTTCTCCAACCAAGAATTCAATGCCCATAGTTTGGTGGATGCTTACCTTGGTGCTGCCCGATCTGGTTTTGAGAAAACGGTCGATGCTTTGTCCAAAGGTTTGCAGGTAAACATCCTTTCTCCCTTGATTACTTTAACAGTACATCAGCAATCCTCCAAATGAATCGGTACTTGTCCTTCTAAACGGAAACAAACCACCTCATCTCGGGAAAACCTTTAATTTTCTGAGACTTAAAGAGATAAAGGTCTGCCATGTATGACAGTAGCCCCTAAGGCACTTATCGGATGAGTGATCCGACGAGTGGATTAATAGTGATATTTGTATGTGATTAAGCATGAAACCCAGTAGACCCCAAGCCTTAATGTGGACACGAGTGGCCATATTAAGGGTCGAATAAATATTATACTCCCTCCATTCCTAAATATAGGGTGTATAGTTTTTGACACAAAAATTAAAGAACACACATGGGGGGAAATTTCACAAGTTTTGGGCGAGATTATACCTAACTAATTGACATGAGTAAATAGAGGAGCTTGCCTGATATAAGGAAATGTAATCAAATTCCTAAAAAATATTATCCAAATGAGTGGTGCAACGCAATGCACCTTATATCTCGGATTTTTGCTCAAAAATCTATACACCTTATATCGAGGAATGGAGGGAGTAGTATTTTATCCCACAGGCTGCTCAGAAGGAAAACAAGAGCCTCTCTGAGGTGTTGTCTCGGACCAAGGCGAAGCTGAACGCCGCGCAGTCAGAGGCGGAGCATATTAAGAAGTTTACCAGAGAAGCACATGGTAAGTGTATCTGGGCATATAGTTTGTATTTCCTAGAACTTGAGGCCTTCCTTGATGGGGCTTATGTCCGCAGCAGCGGAAGCCATTAGTCAACTAGAAAAGGACCTGAAGCAGGCCCAAGAGGACCTACGGTACACTGAATCTCAGGAATAGGCCAGCCATCGCATGTTATCCTGAAGTAGGGATGACAACAACAAGCTCAATGCCGAGAACCAGCAGTAGGCCCAAGAGATTGGGAGGATAAAGGTTCAACTGGCTGCCGCGGAGGAGAAAAACTGGAAGATGAATGGGACTATATCTGGTAAGCATGCTTGGCCTTTAAATGGTCGTTTCTTACCCTGCTGTTCTTTACCTTCTAACCCTTGTTTTATACAGTTCTCTTGACTGGTCGGCCGCAAGAAACCACTAGCTCCTCATCTGAAGATGCCTTGGCAGAACTTATCGAGATACATGAGAGATATCGGAAAGCAATGAAAATTGTGTTTAAGGGGTTATGGCTTGATGAACCTGTTCCCAGGGAACGTCCAAACTTGCTGATCACCCCAAGGGAGTGCTACTTGTGAGCTGCGTTGGGATTTCCCCGAAGAGGAGGGGATGATGCAGTACAGTAGAGATAAGTATTTCCCTCCGTTAGAAACCAAGGTTATCAATCCAGTAGGAGAATCACACAACAACTCGTTAGCAGTACCTACACACAAAATAATAAATGCTTGCACGCAACGCAAACAAAGGGGTTGTCAATTCCTTGGCGGTTAATTGCAATGATCAAATCTCATAGTGATAGATAGATAAATAAAACACGAAATTAAATAAGAGGACAAAAAGTGAAAACAATATATTTTTGGGGTTTTATATATGATTTTAGTAGACCCGGGGGCCATAGTTTTCACTAGAGGCTTCTCTCTTGAAAAAAGCATATGGTGTCTAAACAAATTACTGTTGGGCAATTGATAGAAAAGTGATTACATCGAATAGATATCCAAGAACATCGAGGAAAACATTGTATTCAAGATCAAATAGAGAGAAGAAGTCATCTAGCTACTAACCATGGACCCGTAGGTCTGTAGTAACACTACAAAAAAATACACATCCGTGACATTTTGGGTCGAACGGAATTTTTTTCTTTCATGCTTATGACACTTCTACGATGATAATTGTGACAAAAGCACATATCATCATAGATGTTGTGGGTTCCTACTTCTATGACAAAAAATCATGACAAAAAATGGGCTTTTCGTCCTGGGCAGGCCGGGGACGCACCTGCATGACATTCTTTGGGCCGTCCATGACGGAAAATATCATGGTAGAAGCGAGGGCGAGGAAAATATCAAGGAGTTCCCGGTTACGGTGGGTGGTCGGGGCCGAGCGATGCACGAAGGTTTGCGCGTTTCTCTCATACACGTACACACGTGTGTGCGAGGCATTGGGCTCTAACTAAACCCAGGCGAGGCAATCGCTTACTGAACCCGAGCGTTTGCACTAGCTACGTTACTGAACCCGAGCGATTGATCTGTTGGTGTTAACTGAATCCGAGTGATTCCTTCGCTACTACTACTGACTGAAGCCGATCGAACTTGCTGCTGCCTCTTGATGAATAGCGATCATTGTTGGGGGTTCGATGAACAGTTACCGGTGGGGGTTGGATGAACAGGACCCCGTGGTAGTAGAGGCTATTGCCGCTGGATGAATAGGACCCCTATCGAGGAGGCCACGACACCCGAGCCGGTTGTGGGTGGATGATCAAAACCCCGTGGAGGGCTGGTTGAACAGTAGCCGATGGAGGCTGGATGAACAGAACCCCGTGGAGGGCTGGTTGAACAGTAGCCAATGGAGGCTGGATGAACAGGACCCCGTGGAGGGCTGGTTGAACAGTAGCCGGTGGAGGCGACCCCGTGGATGAATAGTAGCTGGTGGAGGCTGGAAGAAGTCGATGGTGGATGAATAGTAGCAGATGGAGGCTAGAAGAAGTCGACGGTGGATGAATAGTAGCCCGTGGAGGCTGGAGCGAGGCAGTAGACAGTGGATGAACAGTAGCCCATGGAGTCCCGTTTTGCGGTAAGCCACACCCCTCCCGATGAACAGGACACCATTTCAACCGTAGGCGCTCCAACACAAGTCCGTTTCCTTCATTTTGCGGTATGCCACACCCCTCTCGATAAACAGGACCCCGTTTTGACTGTAGGCACTCGAACAGAAGTCCGTTTCCTCCATTTCGCAGTACGCTAGACCCTTGCCGATGAACAGGACCCTGTTTCGACCATACGCGGTCGAACAGAAGGCCGTGTCCTCCATTCTGCGGTACGCCAAACCTATTTTCGGCTGTTCCGTCCAAGCCGGTTGGCTCATAATGAACAGGATGTATTCCGACCCAGTCGGTTGCCTCCCGATGAACACGACGCTGTTTCCTCCGTTCTGACCCAGCCGGTTGGCTGCCGATGAATAGGACACCATCACTATAGCCATTTGAGACCATGCCCGTATGTACGTACGTGGCCATCTATTTTGCAGCATAGCTGTCGTATGTGTACATGATTTAGACGGGACTGCCTGAACTGCTACCGCTCCTTACTTAGACACGGTTCATCATGGTAGGCAGACCGATCTACTGGTATGTACATAGACAACGCTACATACGCTTTGACCTTGTGGGTCCCAACTGTCACGGAGGACAAGAGGAACTTCCTTGCGTGCGGATATATAGCTGGCGGGTCCCAGCTGTCAGGGGCGAAATCATATATTTTTTGCCCGTAATAAGGAGGCACTTCCTTGCATGCAAAGATGTTGTTGGTGGGTCCCAGCTGTCTGGGGCAGGAATAAGGAGGCACTTCCTTCCTTGTGAAGATATACGTGGTGGGTCCCAGCTTTCAGGGGGAGGAATAATTTTATTTTCATGTAATAAGGAGGCGGTTGTGTGCGTGCGTCCATGGACCTGGTGTGTCCCCACTGTCAGCCTCTTCATGTACAACCCTCTTCTGATGACTCTCGTTTGTTGATCATGTTGACAACGCCGCGCCGAGTGCACCAAGGCGATGGAAGACGGCGAGGCCCCGGACGGCAACGAGCCGGTGATGGGAAGACGCAGGAGTGGAGTCACAGATGGAGAGGTGTATGAGGGTTAACTGGTTTGGTGCGGCGTGGTTCTGAAGTCGACAGAGAATAACAGGAGGTGCGGAGGGGTGGAGGGATGGCTTGGCCGGTGGTGGGGTAGCGCTCGACAACGAAGCATGCTAAGCAGAGCTACTAGCAGCCAAAGGCAGGAGCAGGTGGTCCCGACGGTGCTGGAGGAAGAAGACGAGAGATTGAAGATTCATGCCTGCCGTTGGATGTAAATCCAAGGGCTATTGATGTCAGAATCATTTATTGACTAAGTTGACAACGCCTTGCATTGGCTTCGACCTACTGGCCCACATTTTAGCCTCCAAAAATATCGCACGTATTCAACCCATTTTTTTAGAATTTACAGTCCATTCGCTGCGCTGGGTGAACAAATAATGTAGCGTCCATGCGGCCCATTTATTGTTTTTCTAAAAGAACTACAGCCCATTTGCACTTTCTAGAAATACACGAATTTGCTGACCTTGGTGAACAGATAATGTAGCGTCCATGCGGACCATTTATTTTTTCTATCATGATTACAACCCATTTGCACTTTCTCAAAATACACGATTTTGCTGGGCTGGTTCTAATTATAATGTTGGGTTGGGCGCAGTAATGTTATCAAAAAATAAACAGGGGCTGAGCATTTTGTTATAAATATATTTAAATAATAAGTGTTTTATTTACATTGGTCCTTAAAATTTACCAAGCTTTTGAACAAAATCACCTGTATTTTTAATTGACCTTAAGTAAAAAAACCAGGATTTTATTGTTGAACACATATTATTATAAGTTCATAATACGTGTGATAATTTTCTTATATATGTAAGTATCTGTTAAATATATGATGATAGTAACAATAATATATAATAACATATAAATTAATATAAATATATATAATATAGTTAGAAGGGAAACATAAGTGGACCTGGGTTCCTATTCTTATATAGAAAAATAGAATAGACCTCTGCGTTTTCTTCAAAAAAAATACATAAGTTGGGCTACAGATGTTTAAGAAAAAATAAAACCTAGGATAGGAGGGCCATAGGCCGGTCGATACATGATGACCCTCAAAAAAATACAAACTGACATGTCATGGGCCGCACATGTTAAAAAAGAAAGCCTAGACTGGGCAACCCACAACCCAGCTCATACTTGTTGGCCCACTGATAATAAATGATACCTGCTAGCACCCCGATGACTTAGCTTCATTGCAAATTTATCTCCTAGTGGGTCCCGACTGTCCGCCTCTCCACGTACAGTCCTCTCCAGATTCCTCTCGGTTGCTGAGCATGTCCACAATGGCAGATAGCGGCGCTAGGGCGAGCGCACAAACGTGGAGGATGACGTCCAGGCCCCGGATGAGAACGCACAAGAGCTGGGGAAGACATGATACAATAGTGGTAGATCTTGTGCCTAGTTTTTAGCGAAAGTACTAGAGTAGCCTGATACCTCCATTTTGCATCATGCTTTTATATTGATATTTATTGCATTTTGGGCTGTTATTACACATTATATCACAATACTTATGCCTTTTCTCTCTTATTTTATAAGGTTTACATGAAGAGGGGGAATGCCGCCAGCTGGAATTCTGGATTAGAAAAGGAGCAAATATTAGAGACCTATTCTGCACAACTCCAAAAGTCCTGAAACTTCACGGAGAATATTTTTTGAATATATAAAAAAATATTGGGCAAAGAAAGTACCAGAAAGGGGCCACCTGCCATCCACAATGGTGGAGGGCGCCTCCTTCGGTCTTGTGGGCCCCCTGGCAGGCCCCCGACGCCCATCTTCTGCTATATGGTGTGTTTTGACCTAGAAAAAGTTAGAAGGAAGCTTTCGGGATGAAGCGCCACCGTCTCGAGGTGGAATCTGGGCAGAACCAATCTAGGGCTCCGGCGGAGCTGTTCTGCTGGGGAAAAATCCCTCTGGGAGGGGGAAACCATCGCCATCGTTATCACCATCGATCATCTCATTGAGAGGGGTTCAATCTCCATCAATATCTTCACTAGCACCATCTCCTCTTAACCCCTAGTTCATCTCTTGTATCCGATCTTTGTCTCAAAACCTCAGATTGGTACCTGTGGGCTGCTAGTAGTGTTGATTACTCCTTGTAGTTGATGCTAGTTGGTTTATTCGGTGGAAGATCATATGTTCAGATCCTTAATGATAATTAATATTCCTCTGGTTATGAACATGAATATGCTTTGTGAGTAGTTACGTTTGTTCATGAGGACATGGGAGAAGTCTTGTTATAAGTAATCATGTGAATTTGGTATTCCTTCGATATTTTGATGAGATGTATGTTGTCTTTCCTCTAGTGGTGTTACGTGAACGTCGTCTACATGACAATTCACCATTATTTGGGCCTAGAGGAAGGCATTGGGAAGTAATAAGTAGATGATGGGTTGCTAGAGTGACATAAGCTTAAACCATAGTTTATGTGTTGCTTCGTAAGGGGATGATTTGGATCCATATGTTTCATGCTATGGTTAGGTTTACCTTAATTTTTCTTTCATAGTTGCGGATGCTTGCGAGAGGGGTTAATAATAATTTGGAGGCTTGTCCAAGGAAGGGCAGAACCCAAGCACCGGTCCACCCACATATCAAATTATCAAATTAATGAACGCAAATCATATGAGCATGATGAAAACTAACTTGACAATAATTCCCATGTGTCCTCGGGAGCACTTTGCTTTATATAAGAGTTCGTCCAGGCTTGTCCTTTGCTACAAAAAGGATTGGGCCACCTTGCTGCACCTTAGTTACTTTTGTTACTTGTTACGAATTATCTTATCACAAAACTATCTGTTACCGATTATTTCAGTGCTTGCAGAGAATACCTTGCTGAAAACCACTTGTCAATTCCTTCCGCTCCTCGTTGGTTTCGACACTCTTACTCGAAAGTATTACGATAGATCCCCTATACTTGTGGGTCATGAAGACTCTTTTCTGGCACCATTTCCGGGGAGTGAAGTGCCTTTGGTAAGAAGAATTTGATAAGGAAACATTTATATAGTGTGCTGAAATTTACTGTCACTTGTTACTATGGAAAATAATCCTTTGAGGGGCTTGTTCGGGGTATCTTCATCTTGACCGGAAGAGCAAAGAGATGCTCCTCAACCTACTGCACCTACTGAAAATATTTATTATGAAATTCCTTCGGGTGTGATAGAGAAACTGCTAGCTAATCCTTATGCAGGAGATGGAACATTACATCCTGATATGCACCTAATCTATGTGGATGAAGTTTGTGGAGTATTTAAGCTTGCAGGTTTGCCCGAGGCTGAAGTCAAGAAGAGTATCTTCCATTTATCTTTGAAGGAGAAGGAATTGACATGGTATAGGATATGTGATGATATTGGATCATGGAACTAAAAGATTGAAATTGGATTTCATCAGAAGTTTTATGCTATGCATCTGGTTCATCGTGAACGGAATTATATATATAATTTTTGGCCTCGTGAAGGAGAAACTATCGATCAAGCTTGGGGGAGGCTTAAGTCAATGTTCTATTCATGCCCCAATCATGACCTCTCAAGAGAAATTATTATTCAAAATTTGTATGCTCGGCTTTCTCATAATGATCGATCCATGCTCGATACTTCTTGTATGGGTTCTTTTATGAAGAAGGATATTGGATTAAAATGGGACTTATTGGTAAGAATTAAATGCAACTCTGAAGATTGGGAACTCGGCGAAGGTAAGGAGTCAGGTATAAACCTTAAGTTTAATTGTGTTAAATATTTTATGGATACCGATGCCTTTTGTGATTTTAGCACTAAATATGGACTTGACTCTGAGATAGTAGCTTCTTTTTGTGAATCATTTGCTACTTGTGTTGATCTCCCTAAGGAGAAGTGGTTTAAATATCATCCTCCCATTGAAGTTAAAATAGTAGAACCTATTAAAGTTGAAGAAACTATTACTTATAATGTTGATACTATTGTTCCTACTACTTATATTGAGAAACCACCTTTTCCTGTTAGAATCAGGGATCATGGTAAAGCTTCAACTGTTGTTCGACACTCCCTGAACAATTTAAATTTGAACCTAGTATTGATATGGTTAAAGATCTCTTAGTCGATAATATTGATGGGCATGTTATTTATTTCTGTGATGAAGCTGCTAGGATTGCTAAAACCGATACTAAAGATAAATAGACCTGTTGTTGGCATGCCTATTGTTTCTGTTAAAATAGGAGATCATTGTTATCATGGCTTATGTGATGTGGGTGATAGTGTGAGTGCAATACCTTATACCTTATACCAAGAAATTATGAATGATATTGCACCTGCTGAGATAGAAGATATTGATGTTACTATTAAGATTGCCAATAGAGATACTATATATATCACCAATTGGAATTGTCAGAGATGTTGAAATCTTGTGTGGTTAAATGAAATACCCTATTGATTTTCTTGTTCTTGCTTCCCCACAAGATGATTTTTGTCCCATTATATTTGGTAGACCTTTCTTGAATACTGTTAATGCTAAGACAGACTGTGAGAAAGATATTTTTACTGTCGGTTTAGGGGATATGTCTCATGATTTTAATTTCTCCAAATTTAGTAAACAACCCTATGATAAAGAATTGCCTAGTGAAGATGAAATTATTGGTCTTGCTTCTATTGTCGTGCCTCCTACTGATCCTTTAGAACAATATTTGCTAGACCATGAAAATGATATGTTTATGAATGAAAGAAGGGAAATAGATGAAGTATTCTTTAATCAAGGACCTACTTTGAAACACAATTTGTCTGTTGGGGATCCTCCACCACCCAAGGGTGATCCCCTGTTTGAGCTTAAACAATTACCTGATACTTCGAAATATGCTTATCTTGATGAAAAGAAGATATATCCTGTTATTATTAGTGCTAACCTTTCAGAGCATGAAGAAAAGAAATTATTGAAAACTCTGAAGAAGCACCATGCCGCTATTTGATATACTCTTGATGATCTTAAGGGCATTAGTCCCACTCTATGCCAGCACAAAATTAATTTGCAGCCTCATGCTAAACCAGTTGTTGATCATCAACGACGATTAAATCCTAAGATGAAAGAAGTGGTAAGAAATGAAATACTAAAGCTTCTAGAGGCAGGTATAATTTACCCTATTGCTAATAGTAGATGGGTAAGTCCTGTTCGTTGTGTCCCTAAGAAGTGAGGTATTACTGTTGTTCCTAATGATAAGAATGAATTGTTTCCACAAAGAATTGTTACAGGTTATAGAATGGTAATTGATTTTCGCAAATTGAACAAAGCTACTAGAAAAGATCATTACCCTCTATCTTTTATTAATCAAATGCTAGAAAGACTATCCAAACATGCACATTTTTTCTTTCTAGATGGTTACTCTGGCTTCTCTCAAATACCCGTGTCAAAATATGATCAAGAAAAGACCACTTTTACTTCCCCTTTCAGTACTTTTTCTTATAGACGTATGCCTTTTGGTTTATGGAATGCACATGCTACCTTTCAAAGATGTATGACTGCTATGTTCTCTGACTTTTGTGAAAAGAATGTTGAGGTTTTCATGGATGACTTTTCCAGTTATGGAACCTCTTTTGATGATTTCTTAATCAATCTTGATCGAGTTTTTCAGAGATGTGAAGAAACTAATCTTGTCTTGAATTGGGAGAAGTGTGTCGGCATTCTGGGAACCAGGGTACCCAGACCTGCTTTCCTGTGGCCCATGGCGTGGCTTCATCGACGGCCTGGTACGACCCAGCTTTGACTAAGACAAGACAAGACCCTCGCGAGGGGCCAAGCCTCGCGAGGCGGGTGACATCAAGACCTCCTGAGGAAGCAGCCTCCTCAGGCGGCCTCCTGACCGGAGCAGATATTTCTATGCAAGACCCAGCCTCACGAGGCTGAAATGACATCAGCCATGACGACCAAGGCCAGGCGCGTGCCAGCGGGCGCAGAGCAGCAGGTTTCCTCTTTGGTGCAAAGGAGGCAAGCGCAGATGTGGAGTCCCAAGGAATCAGCCAAAGGTTGCCATTTGCATGCAACGACACCAAGACCGCCAGAACAGCAGGATGGATGTCATCGCCGAGCCCAACACGACGTCACACTCAGAGGCTTTGCAGGCGAAGACCACCTTTCATCAGGATTAGATGTACTTCTTGTCCCCTTTCAAATTTGGCCGTTGTGGGATCCCTTCCCGCCTAAGTTTTGGAGGAAGAGGACCAAGGCCACTATAAATATAGCCTAGCCACCACCATAGGATGGATCGGACCCCCGAATACCGAATCCCCAGAGCTCATCACAAGAACACGGCTCCTAAGGCTGTTCTTCCACTTGTACTAGTTCATCCCCAGCCCCTCGCGAGGCTAATACATCACAAAGCAGGAGTAGGGTTTTACACCGCAAGGTGGCCCGAACCTGGGTAAACTGCCGTGTCTTTCTCTGTCATGTTCATCGAGCTAGGTCATGAGAGTAGCGGATCGATCGGTGATACGTCCATTTTGCATCATGCTTTTATATCGATATTTAGTGCATTGTGGGCTGTTATTACATGTTATGTCACAATACTTATGGCTATTCTCTCTTATTTTACAAGGTTTATCATGAAGAGGGAGAATACCGGCAGCTGGAATTCTGGCTGGACAAGGAGCAAATATTGGAAACCTATTCTGCACAGCTCCAAAAATCCTGAAACTCCACGAAAGTCACTTTTGGAATTAATAAGAATTATTAAGCGAAGAAAATACTAGAGTGGGCCCACACCTTGTCCAGGAGGGTGGGGGGGCGCCCCCCTACTGGGCGCGCCCCTGTCTCCTGGCCCCCCTGATGGCCCTCCAGTGCCCATCTTCTGCTATATGAGGGCTTTTACCCTAGAAAAAATCATAAGCAAGCTTACGGGATGAAACTCCGCCACCACGAGGCAGAACCTTGGCGGAACCAATCTAGGGCTCCGGCAAAGCTGTTCTGCCGGGGAAACTTCCCTCTGGGAGGGGGAAATCATCACCATCGTCATCACCAACGATCCTCTCATTGGGAGGGGGTCAATCTCCATTAACATCTTCACCAGCACCATCTCCTCTCAAAACCCTAGTTCATCTCTTGTATCAAAACCACAAATTGGTACCTATGGGTTGCTAGTAGTGTTGATTACTCCTTGTAGTTGATGCTAATTGGTTTATTTGGTGGAAGATCATATGTATAGATCCTTAATGCATATTAGTACTCCTCTGATCATGAACATGAATATGCTTTTTGATTAGTTACGTTTGTTCCTGAGGACATGTGTGAAGTCTTGCTATTAGTAGTCATGTGAATTTGGTGTTCGTTCGATATTTTGATGAGATGTATGTTGTCTCTCCTTTAGTGGTGTTATGTGAACATCGACTACATGACACTTCACCATTATTTGGGCCTAGAGGAAGGCATTGGGAAGTAATAAGTAGATGATGGGTTGCCAGACTGACAGAAGCTTAAACCCTAGTTTATGCGTTGCTTCGTAAGGGGGCTGATTTGGATCCACTAGTTTCATGCTACGTTTAGGTTTACCTTAATACTTCTTTTGTAGTTGCGGATGCTTGCAATAGGGGTTAATCATAAGTGGGATTCTTGTCCAAGAAAGTGCAGTACCCAAGCACCGGTGCACCCACATATCAAATTATCAAAGTACCGAATGTGAATCATATGACCATGATGAAAACTAGCTTGACGATAATTCCCATGTGTCCTCGGGAGTGCTTTTCTCATTATAAGAAATTGTCCAGGCTTGTCCTTTGCTACAAAAATGATTGGGCCACCTTTCTGCACTTTATTTACTTTCATTGCTTGTTACCCGTTACCAATTATCTTATCACAAAACTATCTGTTACCTACAATTTCAGTGCTTGCAGAGAATACCTTACTGAAAACCGCTTGTCATTTCCTTCTGCTCCTCGTTGGGTTCGACACTCTTACTTATCGAAAGGACTATGATAGATCCCCTATACTTGTGGGTCATCAAGACTCTTTTCTGGCGCCGTTGCCGGGGAGTGAAGCGCCTTTGGTGAGTGGAACTTGGTAAGGAAACATTTATATAGTGTGCTGAAATTTTCTGTCACTTGTTACTATGGAAACTAATCCTTTGATGGGCTTGTTTGGGGTATCTTCACCCTGACCAGTAGAGCAAAGAGTTGCTCCTCAACCTACTGAACCTACTGAAAATGTTTACTATGAGATTCCTTCGGGTATGATAGAGAAACTGCTAGCTAATCCCTTTGCAGGAGATGGAACATTGCATCCCGATTTACACCTTATCTTTGTGGATGAAGTTTGTGGATTATTTAAGCTTGCATGTATTCTCGATGATGTTGTTAAAAGGAAGGTCTTCCCTTTATCTTTGAAGGGAGATGCATTGACATGGTATAGGTATGTGATGATACGGGATCTTGGAACTATAAATGATTGAAGTTGGAATTTCACCAGAAGTTCTATCCTATGCATCTTGTTCATCGTGATCGTAATTACATATATAATGTTTGGCCTCGCGAAGGAGAAAGCATCGCTCAAGCTTGGGGGAGGCTTAAGTCAATGTTATATTCATGCCCCAATCATGAGCTCTCAAGAGATATGATTATTCAAATTTTTTATGCTCGGCTTTCTCTCAATGATCTCACCATGCTCAATACTTCCTGTGTTGGTTCTTATATGCTGAAGACTACTGAATTCAAGTGGGATTTATTGGAAAGAATTAAACGCAACTCTGAAGATTGGGGTTCCGATGATGGTAAGGAGTCAGGTATAACACCTAAGTTTGATTGTGTTAAATCTTTTATGGATACCGATGCTTTTCGTGGATGTAGCGCTAAATATGGACTTGACTCTGAGATAGTAGCTGCTTTTTGTGAATCTTTTGATACTCACGTTGATCTCCCTAAGGAAAAGTGATTTAAATATAATCCTGCCACTGAACTAAAGGTAGTTGCACCTATTACAGTTGAAGAAAAGACTATCACCTATAATGATCCTATTGTTCCTACTACTTATGTTGAGAAACCACCTTTTCTTGTTAGGATAAAGGATCATGCTAAAGCTTTAACTATTGTTCATAAGAGTAATATTAGAACTTACACACCTCCTGAGAAAATTAAAGTTGAACCTAGTATTGCTATGGTTAAAGATCTCTTGGATGATAATATAGATGGGCATGTTATTTACTTCTGTGGTGAAACTGCTAATATTGCTAGACCAGATGCTAAGATACATAGACCTGTTGTAGGCATGCTTGTTATTTCTGTTAAAATAGGAGATCATTGCTATCATGTCTTATGTGATATGGGTGCTAGTGCTAGTGCAATACCTATTTCCTTATATAAAGAAATTATGCATGATATCGCACCCGCTGAGTTCGAAGGTATTGATGTTACTATTAAGCTTGCCAATAGAGATACTGTTTCACCAGTTGAGATTGTTAGAGATGTTGAAGTCTTGTGTGGGAAAGTTAAATATCCTGCTGTTTTTCTTGTCCTTGGTTCCCCACAAGATGACTTTTGTCCCATTATATTTGGTAGACCCTTCTTAAATACTGTTAATGCTAGGATTGATTGTGAAAAGGATATTGTTACAATTGGCTTAGTCATGAGTTTAATTTTGCTAAGTTTCGTAGACAACCCCGTGATAAAGAATCACCTAGTAAGGATGAGATTATTGGTCTTGCTTCTATTGCCGTGCCTCCTACTGATCCGTTAGAACAATATTTGCTAGACCATTAAAATGATATGTTTATGAATGAAAGAAGGGAAATAGATGAAGTATTCCTTCAACAGGGTCCTATTCTAAAACACAACTTGCCTGTTGAAATCCTAGGGGATCCCCCTCCACCCAAGGGTGATCCCGTGTTTGAGCTCAAACCTTTACCTGATAATCTTAAATGTGCTTATCTTGATGAAAAGAAAATATATCCTGTTATTATTAGTGCTAACCTTTCAGAGCAAGAAGAGGAAAGATTATTGAAAACTCTGAAGAAGCACTGTGCTGCTATTGGATATACTCTCGATGATCTTAAGGGCATTAGTCCCACTCTATGCCAACACAAAATTAAATTTGAGAAAGATGCCAAACCATTTAGAGATCCTCAACGACGGTTAAATCCTAAAATGAAAGAAGTGGTAAGAAATGAGATACTAAAGCTCCTTGAGGCAGGTATAATTTATCCCGTTGCTGATAGTGATTGGGTAAGTCCTATCCATTGCGTTCCTAAAAAGGGAGGTATTACTGTCGTTCCTAATAATAAAGATGAATTGATCCCTCAAATAATTATTACAGGTTATAGGATGGTAATTGATTTCCGTAAATTAAATAAAGCTACCAAGAAAGATCATTACCCTTTACCTTTTATTGATCAAATGCTAGAAAGACTTTTTAAACACTCACATTCCTGCTTTCTAGATGGTTATTCTGGTTTCTCTCAAATACCTGTGTTAGCGGAGGATCAATCAAAAACTACTTTTACTTTCCCTTTCGGTGCTTTTGCGTATAGATGTATGCTTTTTTGTTTATGCAATGCACTTGCTACCTTTCAAATATGCATGATGGCTATATTCTCTGACTTTTGTGAAAAGATTTGTGAGGTATTCATGGATGACTTCTCCGTTTATGGATCCTCTTTTGATGATTGCTTGAGCAACCTTGATCGAGTTTTGCAGAGATGTGAAGACACTAGTCTCGTCTTGAATTGGGAAAAGTGCCACTTTATGGTTAATGAAGCATTGTCTTGGGGCATAAGATTTCTGAGAAAGGTATTGAAGTTGATAAAGCTAAAGTTGATGCTATTGAAAAGATGCCATGTCCCAAGGACATTAAAGGTATAAGAAGTTTCCTTGGTCATGCCGGTTTTTATAGGAGGTTCATTAAGGACTTTTCTAAAATCTCTAGGGCTCTAACTAATTTATTGCAAAAAGATATTCCTTTTTCCTTTGATGATGATTGTGCAGATGCATTTGAAATACTTAAGAAAGCTTTGATCACTGCACCTATTGTTCAGCCACCTGATTGGAATTTACCTTTTGAAATTATGTGTGAGGCTAGTGATTATGCTGTAGGTGCTGTTCTAGGGCAAAGAGTTGATAATAAATTAAATGTTATCCAGTATGCTAGTAAAACTCTTGACACTGCCCAAAGAAATTATGCTACTACTGAAAAAGAATTCTTAGCAGTTGTGTTTGCTTGTGATAAGTTTAGACCTTATATTGTTGATTCTAAAGATACTATTCACACTGATCATGCTGCTATTAAATATCTTATCAAAAAGAAAGATGCTAAGCCTAGACTTATTAGATGGGTTCTCTTGCTCCAAGAATTTGATTTGCATATTGTTGATAGAAAGGGAGCTGAGAACCCCATTGCGGACAACTTGTCTAGGTTAGAGAATGTTGTTGGTGACCCACTACCTATTGATGATAGCTTTCCTGATGAACAATTAGCGGTCGTTAATGCTTCTCATACTGCTCCCTAGTATGTTGACTATGCTAATTACATTGTTGCTAAATTTATACCACCTAGTTTCACATACCAGCAAAAGAAAAAGTTCTTTTATGATTTAAGACATTACTTCTGGGATGACCCACACCTTTACAAAGAAGGAGTAGATGGTGTTATTAGACGTTGTGTACCTGAGCATGAACAGGAACAGATCCTACGCAAGTGTCACTCCGAACCATATGGAGTACACCATGCTGGAGATAGAACTGCACATAAGGTATTACAGTCCAGTTTTTATTGGCCTACTCTCTTCAAAGATGCCCGTAAGTTTGTCTTTTCTTGTGATGAATGTCAAAGGATTGGTAATATTAGTAGACATCAAGAAATGCCTATGAACTATTCTCTTGTTATTGAACCATTTGATGTTTGGGGCTTTGATTATATGGGACCTTTTCCTGCCTCTAATGGTTACACACATATTTTAGTTGTTGTTGATTACGTTACTAAGTGGGTAGAAGCTATTCCAACTAGTAGTGCTGATCATAACACCTCTATTAAGATGCTTAAAGAAGTTACTTTTCCGAGGTTTGGAGTCCCTAGATATCTTATGACTGATGGTGGTTCACACTTTATTCATGGTGCTTTTCATAAGATGCTTGTTACGTATGATGTTAATCATAGAATTGCATCTCCTTATCACCCACAGTCTAGTGGTCAAGTAGAATTGAGCAATAGAGGGCTCAAATTAATTTTGCAAAAGACTGTGAATAGATCTAGAAAGAATTGGTCCAAGAAACTTGATGATGCATTTTGGGCCTATAGAAATGCATATAAAAATCCTATGGGTATTGAAAGTGCAACTAATCCCCGGGTGGTTTTGGTAATTAATAACAACATATATATCATTGAACTAATTATTTCTTGAGAATATTTCAGAAAGTTCAGTGATATGGGTATGGAAATGACTAATGATGTGGACCCCTCAAAATGCTAAGGAAGACATTGGCAAAATCTCAAGACTCTATTTTTGGTTTAGTGATCCAAGATCACATTGAGTCCATAGGAAAGCCAATACTATTAAAAGGGGATGAGGTTATGATGATGATCTGGTTTCTCAAAGTGCTTAGTGATTTATCTCTCAAACTATCAGCAATCTTTCATTCCAACATAAACCCATAAGTAATCTCGGTCCCACCGATTCCATAAACTCACCACACCGAGATGAACCACCTCACCATATACCCAAACCCTAAGAATTTCGGATTTTCCGATTCCAAACTCGGTCATACGAAATTGGTGTTGCCAAGCTTCAGAACCTTCAGACTCAAATCGGTGTCACCGAGATGAGAAAGTCGGTCCCACCGAGATTGGCAAACCCTAGACTTTGGAAGAATCGGACTAACCGAGATTGTATTTTCGGTCCCACCGAAAATCCCAACGCTCACAAGATTTGAACTTTCGGTCTCACCGAGTTGTCAACTTCGGTCCGACCGAGATTGGTCAAATGTGTGTAACGGTTGGATTTTGTGTGGAGGCTATAAATACCCTCCACCTCCTCTTCATTCGTGGAGAGAGCCATCGAAAGTACTACCACTCCTACCTTACATTTCGAGAAGAAAACTACCTACCCTTGTGTTGAGATCAAGTTGCTCCACTCCCACCATATGAAACTTGATTTCTAGCCTTCCCAAGTTGCTTTCCACTCAATCCCTTCCTCCACCACAGCCAAATCAGTGAGGAGAGTTGAGTGTTGGGAGATTATCATTTGAAGCACAAGAGCAAGGAGTTCATCATCACCAACACCATCTATTACCTTTTGGAGGGTGGTGCCTCCTAGATTGGTTAGGTGTCGCTTGGGAGCCTCCACAAGATGTGGAGTTGAACCAAGAAGTTTGTAAGGGCAAGGAGATCGCCTACTTCGTGAAGATCTACCCCGAGTAAGGCTAGTCCTCCGTGGGTGTAAGCCATGATGGCATAGACAAGGTTGCTTCTTCGTGGACCCTTCGTGGGTGGAGCCTCCGTGGACTCTCGCAGCCGTTACCCTCCGTGGGTTGAAGTCTCCATCAACGTGGATTGACGATAGCACCACCTATCGGAACCACGAGAAAAATCTCCGTGTCTCCAAATTGCGTTTGCTCTTCTCCACCTCTTATTTACTACATGTGCAATTTACTTTCCGCTGCCACTACTCTAGAATTGCATGTGTAGGGTGATACTTGACTTGGTCATTATTGTGAACTTGTTAAAAACTTGTCCTAATCAAAAGGCTAAACTTTTAAGTTGTCAAGTAGTCTAATCACCCCCCCTCTAGACATACTTCCGATCCTACAAGTGGTATCAGAGCTTCCAATGTGGAACAAGCTCAAGATGACCTTCCACCACAAGACCACAAGCTAAAAGGCAAGGACAAGCTTCAAGAGGAGATTGATGCATTCATTGAAGCACCCAAGGCCATGGTCAAGTGGGTTCCCAAGGCAACTTCAAGTTCTACTTCGACAAGCTCAACTACTACCCCAAGGATTCCCATCAAGATGATGTGGATCCCGAAGAAGAAGAACTAGAGAGTTCTTGAGGGTGACTCCGCCAACATACTTCACTCACATTCATTTTGGCAAAGAACTTGTGCAATCAACTTCCACATCTTGCACTAGTTCATGGAGTCACAAACCCTCATGTTGGTAAGTCAAGGGACAAGGTAATCATTGCTTTCATGGACATCATCTATTGTGTACTTCAATCTATGTCCATGGATATCCTTGTTTGTTCCTTGTGGGACTAACCCATGTAGGTATTGAAAGTGCCCGAATCCAAAGGATTGCTCCCAACTCTTGATGATCTTCATCAACATTGAGCATCCACATCTTCAACATCTACATGAAGTCTTTAACGACAACCCAAGGTTAGTTTGACCCTTTAAAAGGGGTTCTCACATCAAGGGGGAGCTTTGCTCTAAAGGATTGAGCTAAAGCATCTTCTAATGATGTGAACACATTAATGCTTTATGGAAAAGTGGTAACCCCACTTGTGCTTAAACGATGAGTATGACCTATGATCAAATGTTCTCATTTGACTCCTAAGTCAATATACTCATATATAGATGACCTAGTCATCGCCAAATTGTGTGCTAGCAGCTAGTGTTTTGTTTGTGCATGTTTGACACATATTTTGTTTGCTATCTTATTGTGTGAGCATGTTGGATGCATGATTTTATCCATTCAAGGACATCCATTTGTTGCTTTGGTCTTTTGGATTTTTCTTTTGACCAAATGGATGGACAAGAATGCCTAAGTTCCTCCCTAGCTATCTATGCTTTCTTGTCTCAAACTCTATTCATGCTTATATCATAAACTTTGAACAAGACTTTTTGGATGGACCGAGTGAGGAGCACTTGAGCCACCGATCCGTCAAAAAGCTTAAATTCCAAAACCTTCTAGTACTTTCGGTCAAACCAATATCTCAAATTGGACAGACCAAATCACTTGGATTGATCTAGGTTTTCACCTCGGTGAAACCGAAGTTACAATTTCGGCGTGACGAAGTGAGTAATCGCACGCAGCTAACCATCTCGGTCCCACCGAAGTTTTCCAACTCGGTCCCACCGACACCGAAGGGTATATATACCCGAGGGCAGCGCTGATTATTCCTTCAAACGCCTCGCCCCAAACCCTTCGCTGCCGTCGCCGTGGTCTTCGGATCGCCTCCGCGTCGCTCAGGCGCCTCGCGCTGGTCTCCATCGCCGTCAACGGTCAATCTCACCGCACCGTTGCGCCGTGAGTGAAACTCCACCAGATTGGGTGAGTTTCATCCTCTCGTGCTTCAACCTCGATTCTATGCACGATAGGTTATGCCTAGCTTCTTGCCAAGATTGAAATCTTCCCATCCAGCAGATTAGATCATAGAACAAAATTCGAGTGAAAATCTTAGGGTTAGGTTTCCGCCGAACACATCTCGGTGTGACCGATTCTACATTCTCGGATCGACCGATTTGGCCTCTCGCCATTGCACCGCACTTTTCGGTTAAACCGAAGTTGTGCAAATCGGTAAGACCGGTGAGGATTTAGTGAAACCCTAGTGCTCTCGGCTAGACCGAAACCCATTTCGGTCCAACCGAAAGTGGTGTGTACGGTTAGGTTTAGACACTTCGGATTCACCAGATTTTTAGACTCGATCAGACCGAAATGCATTCTGTGAAAACCTAAAACTAATGTTTGAACTCATTTATTTTGCAAAATCCTCTGCAGTTTGTGATAACTCTTCTATTCTGCCTATACCTATTCTTTTCACAGGTTGTCAGTCATGTCTGATGCAAGTGACAGCCAGAACAGGTCTGAATCACCAGTTGAGGTTCCAGAGGCAGTGACAAGTCCTGAAGCAAGCAGTTTTTCAGATGATGGAGAGAGGAGCACTCCAAGTGGATTGCCTGCAGCTGCCACCAGGGCCAGGAAGAAGAGGAATTCTGATGAGGAAGACTCTGACTTTGTTGCAGATGAGGAGATTACTTCCAAGCCAAAAAGGCAAGTGGTTGCCAAAGGCTATCAAGGGCAACAGTCAAGGAAAGGCACCAGCAAGGTGAAGAAATCCACAGTTGCAAAGAAGCTGAGCATGGAAGAAGAAACCTCCAGCAAGATCAAGAAAACTTCCAAGAGGAAGAGGCTAGTTCATGAAGAAGCTGATGATGACTCAGATGAGGAAGCACCCCAGCCTCCTCGAAGTGAAGTTGATGGGAGATGCCATCGGCAGGAGCACCCACAAAATCTAAGCCATCAGCTCCAGCCAAGGCAGCTCAAGCCAAACCTGCTGCCAAGCCAAAAAACAAAGTGAGAAATATACCGCTTCAGAGAAGAAGAAGGAGAATGTGCCACCGCTGAATCGATGAAGAGGCACATGTTTTGGTCAAGCTCGATGTAAATTGCCGATTCATAATGATGCTCATCCTCGAGCTGAAAATATGAAGGAAAGGAAGGACAAAGGTCTCAGGCTATGGAGGCAAGTTGATCCATATGCCACCAGGAGAAGAACAGCTGTTGACTCACGATTCCACACCAGAGAGCAACAAGATTTCTATGAGACAGTGCTTATGGACAAGAAGCCAATTGTTGCTGACACCAGATATGTAGACTGGGAATACATCGATAGTGAAGAGCACAGAGACTACTTCCCACATGTGCATGAGAGCTTCACTGCATGTGGTGTTGCTGAGTTTGTTGGTCAGAAATTGACTGCTTGGAATGATGAAATGATCATGCAGTTCTATGCCACCGCACACTTCTATCCAGATGGCAGAATTGTATGGATGACAGAAGGCCAGAGATTCCATTCAACTGTTGAAGAATGGAGAGCATTGCTCAATGCACCAGTATCAAGAGATGATGATGTAGATGTCTATGGCATTCCAAAGAAGAATCACGAGTCTATGAAGAACATGTACAATGAGGTACCTGACAAGGATGTTGAGATATGGAAGCTTGGATCAGTTTATCATCTTCAGGCAGGTCTCCCAACCACTAACACCATTCTGAGGCATACTTTGATGCCCAAGTCAGGAGACCATCGCATGATAAGAGGCTATTCTATCAACATGCTACACATTCTAGATCAGAAGACACCTTTTAAGGTGATGGACCTGATAGTAGAGACTATCAAGAGGACAGAAGCAGACAGAAGAGGTCGTGTGGGTTTGCTCCACACATTCAGATGCTCATCAATGCCAAGTTTGGCACGGACACCTACCGTTGGATAGACCCCACTTGCCACCGCAGCCCTGAACATGAAGATAATGAAGTCGTGATGACCGAGGATGCTCCCACATCTGTTGAAGGACATGCTAAGTCCGAAGCTGCCAAACAAGCCAAAGTCGAGAAGGAAGCAGAAGAAGAAGCAGCAAAGAAAGCCCAAGAGCGTTGGAGAACAACTTCTTGAAGCCACTCAGAGAATTGAACTACGCCTGGCCAGCATAGTGCGATCTCGTGGAGAGCCTTGAGAGGATAGTTGAAGATAAGTTCCATGCTCGATGTCAAGTCGATCAAGTGCAGTCACCGCCAACAAGCTTGAGGCGACATTGAGGAAGCAAAAAGGAGAAGGCAGAGCTCATGAAGGAGATGGAAGGTGATCTAGTCCAGATGACTATGAGCAGCTGCTGCAGAAGGCCCACAAAGCCCAGATCATTTGCTATTCCAAAGGATGCACCCAGGCTACTACATCAGCACCTCCCACAGCTCCATCGGCCCAGCCAAAGGTCCACTCCTCCAGCTCCACAGACTTCAGCAGAAGCTTTTGCAGATGCAGCTATCTCCACTCCATCGACGCAGACAGAGCCGCCAACAGAGTCCCTAGTGACGATTAGCTCTATACCTTCGAACTTTTGGTAACTTGTTGCCAAAGGGGAGAAATTGTATAGATCATAGGACTTCGAGAGAGAGAGAGTGCTCGCTTTTTGCTCTTTCGTTTGCGGTTTTCCTTGAGATACTTTTGAGTTCTTCGAGACATTTCGTGTGTTTGATACTACGTTTGCTCTATCTTGATGAGTGCTTGATCATACTATGCTTAATGTGTGCTTAATGCTTATCATGTTCTATTCATATCTTGTATGATCATTTACTCATGTCTTGGTGATTGGGTGCATGCTATTCATTCTTATCATTTTGTGCGCTCCACCAAGATGTATGTGACATGGAAGAGTAACCCATGATCCTAATCGATTGTGCATTTGCATTCAAATGCAAATCTTAAATAATGCACAAATTTAGGGGGAGCTCTTGCTTATCACATACTTCTCAAAGCGACGATGTTATTCATTGATTATATCATTTGTCGAAGCTTTGATCTATATGTTGTCATCAATTACCAAAAAGGGGGAGATTGAAAGTGCAAGTAATCCCCGGGTGGTTTTGGTAATTAATAACAACATATATATCATTGAACTAAGTATTTCTTGAGAATATTTCAGAAAGTTCAGTGATATGGGTATGGAAATGACTGATGATGTGGACCCCTCAAAATGCTAAGGAAGACATTGGCAAAAGCTCAAGACTCTATTTTTGGTTTAGTGATCCAAGATCACATTGAGTCCATAGGAAAGCCAATACTATTAAAAGGAAATGAGGTTATGATGATGATCTGGTTGCTCAAAGTGCTTAGTGATTTATCTCTCAAACTATCAGCAATCTTTCATTCCAACATAAACCCATAAGTAATCTCGGTCCCACCGATTCCATAAACTCACCACACCGAGATGAACCACCTCACCATATACCCAAACCCTAAGAATTTCGGATTTTCCGATTCCAAACTCGGTCATACGAAATTGGTGTTGCCAAGCTTCAGAACCTTCAGACTCAAATCGGTGTCACCGAGATGAGAAAGTCGGTCCCACCGAGATTGGCAAACCCTAGACTTTGGAAGAATCGGACTAACCGAGATTGTATTTTCGGTCCCACTGAAAATCCCAACGCTCACAAGATTTGAACTTTCGGTCTCACCGAGTTGTCAACTTCGTCCGACCGAGATTGGTCAAATGTGTGTAACGGTTGGATTTTGTGTGGAGGCTATAAATACCCCTCCACCTCCTCTTCATTCGTGGAGAGAGCCATCAGAAAGTACTACCACTCCTACCTTACATTTTCGAGAAGAAAACTACCTACCCTTGTGTTGAGATCAAGTTGCTCCACTCCCACCATATGAAACTTGATTTCTAGCCTTCCCAAGTTGCTTTCCACTCAATCCCTTCCTCCACCATAGCCAAATCAGTGAGGAGAGTTGAGTGTTGGGGAGATTATCATTTGAAGCACAAGAGCAAGGAGTTCATCATCACCAACACCATCTATTACCTTTTGGAGGGTGGTGCCTCCTAGATTGGTTAGGTGTCGCTTGGGAGCCTCCGTCAAGATGTGGAGTTGAACCAAGAAGTTTGTAAGGGCAAGGAGATCGCCTACTTCGTGAAGATCTACCCCGAGTAAGGCTAGTCCTCGGTGGGCGAAGCCATGATGGCATAGACAAGGTTGCTTCTTCGTGGACCCTTCGTGGGTGGAGCCCTCCGTGGACTCTCGCAGCCGTTACCCTCCGTGGGTTGAAGTCTCCATCAACGTGGATTGACGATAGCACCACCTATCGGAACCACGAGAAAAATCTCCGTGTCTCCAAATTGCGTTTGCTCTTCTCCACATCTTATTTACTACATGTGCAATTTACTTTCCACTGCCACTACTCTAGAATTGCATGTGTAGGGTGATACTTGACTTGGTCATTATTGTGAACTTGTTAAAAACTTGTCCTAATCAAAAGGCTAAACTTTTAAGTTGTCAAGTAGTCTAATCACCCCCCTCTAGACATACTTCCGATCCTACAGGTATGTCTCCGTATAAGATGGTTTATGGAAAAGCATATCACTTACCTCTTGAACTTGAACATAAAGCATATTGGGCTATTAAAGAGCTCAACTATGACTTCAAAATTGCCGGCGAGAAGAGGTTACTTGATATTAGCTCACTTGATGAATGGAGAACTCAAGCCTATGAGAATGCCAAGCTGTTCAAAGAAAAAGTCAAAAGATGGCATGACAAAAGGATACAAAAGCATGAGTTTAACGTAGGTGATTATGTGTTGCTATACAACTCTCGTTTAAGATTTTTTGCAGGAAAACTTCTCTCTAAATGGGAAGGTCGTTACGTTATCGAGGAGGTCTATCATTCAGGTGCCATAAAAATCAACAACTTCGAAGGCACAAGTCCGAGGTTGGTGAACAGTCAAAGAATCAAACACTATATCTCAGGTAATCCTATCAATGTTGAAACCAATATTATTGAGACCGTAACCCCGGAGGAATACATAAGGGACACTTTCCAGAATGTTTCAGACTCTGAAAAGGAATAGGTATGTGGTTAAGTAAGTAAACCGACTCCAAAACAGTTCTAATGGCAATTTTTCTTCGTTTTGGAATATTTAAGAATTGTGGAAAGCAAGAAGTAATCCGGGAAGGACACGAGGCCTCCACGAGGGTGGAGGGCATGCCCCCTGTCTCGTGGCCACCTCGTGTGCCTCCCGGACTCTGTTTTCTTGCATGTTACTTCTTTTGGTCGGTAAAAATTCATTATATAATCTCCTGAAGGTTTTGACCACCGTATCACGCAAAAATCCTCTGTTTTCGTTTCGAGCTGTTTTTCTGACAGATCTAGAGCACCATGACGTCTCCAAGCGCTCCCAAGGACAAGTTTTTCGAGAGGGTTATCAACCCCTATCTTGCGGAGGTGCTACAATACCCTCAAACCATTGAGATGCGTGATGGGGTGCTGCACATCCGCGATGTGGAGGGACCAAGGCATACAGGAAGCGTGGAGACAAAGCTCGAAGCCATGGAGCAACAGGTTTTCAAGTGCCAAGGGATGGTGGAGCGAGGACTCAACGCCAACCAGATGATGATTGAGGAGTTCACCAACAACCACAAGCTGGATGTCAAGATCATTGGGGAGACCATCTTCAAGCTTCAAGAGAAAATCGAGCACCTCCAAGCCCAGATCTATGACCTGCAAAACCAAAACTGTGAGTATGAATATAGATTCAAGAGGATGAGTTTGGATGCAGATTTTAGGATCCCGGACACTCGATCATCCTTCTATGATGGTGAGCCTATGCCTTGGAAGATGGACGACAAGCCTACGTCATCAACAACTCCTTCTTCACCACTTCCGAGGACATAATCACATGGGTATGGGCACTCCCCTTGGCAACTGCCAAGCTTGGGGGAGGTGCCCTGGTATCGTATCACCATCACACTCCTATCTTTATCGTTTTACTTAGTTTGATCCTTTTAGTAATATCTTGATCTAGTAGATTGAAGTTTTGGAAGAAGTAGTTTTGAGTTTTGCTTTGTGATCTTTTTATGTAATCGAGTCCATGAGCTATATAATAAAGATTAGTGTTGAGTCAAGGGCTTTGCTATCTTGTTATGATCTTGAGAAAATAGAAAGAATAAAAAGAATAAAAGAGTCCATATTGATCTTATGGATAGTAATGACTTCACATATAAAAAGTATGAGGCATAAAAGTTGTTGAGAGTTGACAAACATAGTTTTGGTCATCGTTGCAATTAATAGGAAGTGATAAGGAAAGAGAGATTTTCACATATAAATATACTATCTTGGACATCTTTTATGATTGTGAGCACTCATTAAGTATGACATGCTAAAGAGTTGATGTTGGACAAGGAAGACAACATGGTTTATGTTTTCTCACATCTCAGTTAAAGTATATTGTCATGGATCTCTCGAACATGTTGAGCTTGCCTTTCCCCCTCATGCTAGCCAAAAATTCCTTGCACCAAGTAGAGATACTACTTGTGCTTCCAAATATCCTTAAACCCAGTTTTGCCATGAGAGTCCACCATACCTACCTATGATTGAGTAAGATCCTTCAAGTAAGTTGTCATGTTGCAAGCAATAAAAATTACTCTCTAAATATGTATGACTTATTAGTGCGGAGAAAATAAGCTTTATACGATCGTGTGATATGGAAGTAATAAAAGAGACGGACTGCATAATAAAGGTTCATATCACAAGTGGCAATATAAAGTGACGTTCTTTTGCATTAAGATTTTGTGCATCCAACCCTAAAAGCACATGACAACCTCTACTTCCCTCTGCGAATGGCCTATCTTTTACTTTATGTCTTTTACATTATGCAAGAGTCAAGGTGATCTTCACCTTTCCCTTTTTCATTTTATCCTTTGGCAAGCACCTCGTGTTGGAAAGATCCTAATACATATATCCAATTGGATGTATAGCATGAACTATTATTGTTGACATCACCCAAAGGTGAATACGTTGGGAGGCGAAATTATAAGCCCCTATCTTTCTCAGTGTCCGATTAAAGCTCCATGACCATAAGTATTGCGTGAGTGTTAGCAATTGTAGAAGACTATATGATAGTTGAGTATGTGGACTTGCTGAAAAGCGCTATTCTTGACTCTTTCCGATGTTATGATAAATTGCAATTGCTTCAATGACTGAGATTATAGTTTGCTAGTTCTCAATGAAGTTTCCGAACCATACTTGACATTGTGAATAGATTGTTACTTGAGCATAAGGAATCATATGACAAAATCTATGTATGTTGTTGTTATAAGAATGATCATGATTCCCTCATATCCGTATTTTATTTTTATCGACACCTCTATCTCTAAACATGTGGACATATTTTTCGATATCGGCTTCCGCTTGAGGACAAGCGAGGTCTAAGCTTGGGGGAGTTGATACGTCCATTTTGCATCGTGCTTTTATATCGATATTTAATGTATTATGGGCTGTTATTACACGTTATGTCATAATACTTATGGCTATTCTCTCTTATTTTACAAGGTTTATCATGAAGAGGGAGAATACCGGCAGCTGGAATTCTGGCTGGAAAATGAGAAAATATTGGAAACCTATTCTGCACAGCTCCAAAAATCCTGAAACTCCATGGAAGTCAGTTTTGGAATTAATAAGAATTATTGAGCGAAGAATACCAGAGTGGGCCCACACCTTGGCCAGGATGGTGGGGGCGCCCCCCTACTGGGCGCGCCCCTGTCTCCTGGGTCTCCTGGTGGCCCTCCGGTGCCCATCTTCTTCTATATGAGGGCTTTTACCCTGGAAAAAATCATAAGCAAGCTTACGGTACGAAACTCCACCGCCACGAGGCGGAACCTTGGCGGAACCAATCTAGGGCTCCGGCGGAGCTGTTCTGCCGGGGAAACTTCCCTCCGGGAGGGGGAAATCATCACCATCGTCATTACCAACGATCCTCTCATCGGGAGGGGGTCAATCTCCATCAACATCTTCACCAACACCATCTCCTCTCAAAACCGTAGTTCATCTCTTGTATCTAATATTGTATCAAAACCACAAATTGGTACCTGTGGGTTGCCAGTAGTGTTGATTACTCCTTGTAGTTGATGCTAATTGGTTTACTTGGTGGACGATTATATGTTCAGATCCTTAATGCATATTAATACTCCTCTGATCATGAACATGAATATGCTTTGTGAGTAGTTACGTTTGTTCCTGAGGACATGGGTGAAGTCTTGCTATTAGTAGTCATGTGAATTTGGCATTCGTTCGATATTTTGATGAGATGTATGTTGTCTCTCCTCTAGTGGTGTTATGTGAACGTCGACTACATGACACTTCACCATTATTTGGGCCTAGAGGAAGGCATTGGGAAGTAATAAGTAGATGATGGGTTGCTATAGTGATAGAATCTTAAACCCTAGTTTATGCGTTGCTTTGTAAGGGGCTGATTTGGATCCACTAGTTTCATGCTATGGTTAGGTTTACCTTAATACTTCTTTTGTAGTTGCGGATGCTTGCAATAGGGGTTAATCATAAGTGGGATGCTTGTCCAAGAAAGGGCAGTACCCAAGCACCGGTCCACCCACATATCAAATTATCAAAGTACCGAACGTGAATCATATGAGCGTGATGAAAACTAGCTTGACGATAATTCCCATGTGTCCTCAGGAGCGCTTTTCTCATTATAAGAAATTTTCTTGCTGAAAAAAGGATTGGGCCACCTTGCTGCACTTTATTTACTTTCATCGCTTGTTACCCGTTACCAATTATCTTATCACAAAACTATCTGTTACCTACAATTTCAGTGCTTGCAGAGAATACCTTACTGAAAACCCCTTGTCGTTACCTTCTACTCCTTGTTGGGTTCGACACTCTTACTTATCGAAAGGACTACGATAGATCCCCTATACTTGTGAGTTACCAATCGGCTTGAGAGGTTGAGTTCTTTGCACACGCCCCTGAGTTCGAACCTTTCTTGGGTCTGCGGAGCCCGGAATCCGACATTTGACGCCCCTGAGTTCGAACCTTTCTTGGAAGGCGCAGAACGGACAGTTGCCTTTGGAGGACTCAGGGTGATTATAGCCACACTTCATGTCAGGCTCGGCTACGAGCACCACCGGGCCCTTGCGCTTCACGTCCTTCGCCTTGGTCTTCTTGTCTTTAGGTTTGGCTTCTGGGAGCTTGAGGAGCGAGAGATGGCCTTCTTCCACCCTTGGGCACCTAGTCTCCATGTTGAACATATCCAGAGCTGAGCATCGGTCTCGGGTATGGAGAGCTCCTCCATCTTGACATCCTGGATGCCATCAGTGAACACTGAGATGATGGCCTTGTCCGACACCTTGGGGATCTTGAGGCGAACGTTGGTGAAGCGCTGGATGCACTTATGCAAGGTCTCTCCTGGTTGTTGCTTGATGCGCCGCAGGTCGCCAGCTGCAGGAGCGTGGTCGTGGGTGCCTTGGAAGTTGGTGATGAAGCGCTCTCGCAGCTCGTCCCAGGAGGAGGTCGACCCCACTAGGAGATTCAGGAGCCACGAGCGCGCGCCATCCTTGAGAGCCATGGGGAACCATCTCAAGTGCGTGGCCACTTCAGGTGCGCTCCCCATGCTCTGCTAACTTACCATCAGCAACGTTCTCGTCACCAAGACACTCGTCGATGGAGGCGCTGGGCTCAATGTTCTCTCCGTCGAGACATTTGATAGGCTCTAGGTGCCATATGACCAGCTTCAGCGCACCAAGCCATTCTCAGGAGTGACTGATGGCTCCATGCACCCCATCGGGTAGATTTGCCTCCCCATCACATTCGGCAAGCGTGACAACTACCACACCGAGCTCATCTACTTTGACGCCGCCCACAGTCGTATGCCGTACAACGCCATCCTCGGTTACCCAGCTCTCGCTGAGTTCATGGCAGCAATGCACCACGGCTACAACGTCCTCAAGATGCCAGGAAGCGGCGGCATCATCACGGTCACCTGCCATGAGAAAGATGGGGTGTGCTCCCTCGAGCACGCCTACCAGGATGCAGCGGTCGAGGACTTGGATGGTGAGGGCATCACCCTCCCCCCTGAGGTTTCCCCCAAAGAAGAAGAAGCAACTCCTCCTCAGGGGCACTCGGGAAGCTGGCATACCTAATGATCGTGACTCGTGCCCCTCGCCCACTGCTGGGGTGCCTTTCCCTCTTGCATAGGAATGCGCGCCCGGCGCCCCCCTCGGGTTGGGATCGGGGGCTCTTCTCTAGAAGGCCTATGACCTGGCCAACATAATGAGGGAGGCGCTCGGGCACCATGTGGAGGCGTGCTTCAACGTGCGCTTCCAGGAGCAAGGCACATGGCGCGAGGCACCAAACGTGCAAGAGTTCGTCACCAGGGCAGTCGAGGATCTTCAGGAGGCGCGGGCCATGCGAGGCGCAACGGCCTGTGTCACTCAATGCAGCTGCTGCTCAGGACGCGAGCGGCGAGCTGTGTGTCTACGTTAACATCCCGGGCCTCAATAGAGCTGCTTCTCAAGAGCTTTTTTGGCCATCCTGCGTGGGCCGGTGTCGAGGCCACCCCCACAGCTATGTCTGCATGCCATTCGGCCTGCCGAGCGTGGCCGCCTCACTCCAGAAATGTATGTGTGGCGTCCTGGCGTCTCGTGAAGCCAGGCACCAGGCAGTCCTGATGGAGGAGGAGCCAGAGCCTCTGGAGCCCCCCGAGGCTCAGGAGCCTACTGGCTCATGAGGAGCAACTTCTGCAGCACGCATCTTCAGCTAGTTCAACACTCCTACCCCAACGGTGCCAGGTGACTTTTTAGTTCGCTCAGTTGAGGGCGCCCCTCGGGCTGCATTATCCTCAAGCTGTATGGGTTCGCCCTGTAACATGTATCGTTTTGCGCACCTATCAGAGCTGATTTCGCCCATTTATGAGCTGCTATATATCATCACCTGCCTGTCCGGTGCTTCGCCATCATGAACATCGTGCGCCCTTTCGAACCCACCCGCGTCCACCTCATGATTAAGGACTGGCACGGCGTTTGTGCTCAGGTTTGTCCCTGCAGTGTCGCTAAACCAAAGTGGTCGAGCTCTCTCTCGCGGGACAACCCTGTGTACGTCACCTCCCGTGGCCCTTGGTGCCTTGTTCTCGCAGGAGCTAATCGCGAGTGGATAAGTTAGGGCGCGTGGCATGGTGCGTCGCCACCGCAGGAGCCGCGCGCCGGCTGTCTTTCCTTGGGATCGATGCATGAGAAGTCTAGGCACGGTGTCTGTGCTCGGGTGCGTCCCTGCAGCGTCAACAAATCCAGCGGCTGAGCTCTGCCTGGCGGGCCGGCCCCATTCACGTCACCTCCTAGTGCCGCTGGTGTTTGGCCTTCTCATGCAATATCCTCCGAGGATTCACCCAGCGCAGGTGACCTCACCATCTGGCAGGATTCCAACAAGCGTCCTTACCAAAAATTCAGGCGCAACCCGCCTTGAGGTAGGGCCTAGTGAGTCCCACGCTAGCTCAAAGGTGCCCAAAGACACCTCCTCTAGTCCTGCCATGCAAGCCACATGCCAGGACGGGGCTGTACACGCCCCAGGGCCTCCCCTCAGATGGAGCCCCCTCCCACGCACCAGTGGAAGCCCCATGCTCCGCGCTGGCGGACAACACGGTCGAGGAGAGGCTATGCCCATGCAAGAGTGGAAGTGCCATGCTCCGCGCTGATGATAAACAACTGACGGCACCCTAGCGGCTGCACTAACCTCATGAGAGCCCCAGGGCTCATCCTCTAGCCCCACTGCGGCAACTTTCCCCCGGGAGAGCCCGCGAGGGGGATGGGCACGGGGGCTGCGTCCAGGTCACGCCTGGCGCATGCCACCCTACCAGGTCTTCGGCACCTGGTCATCTCGCAACCCTCCTAGGAAAAAGCTGGCGAGGAAAGGTATGAGGACTCTGGCTTAACATAGACGTTGCTTGCACTTCCTTCACGAGGCTGTTCGTACGTCAAGGGGGACCCCTGAGCATCGCGACTCAGGGGCCTCACTGGTCAAGTAGCCCCTCACCCCTTGGTCTCGTCCTTGCGATCCGGACGAACCAACGGCGGCTGAGGTATGCGCGGGGCCGGGCCCTGCCGACGTAGAACACTAAAGGGAAACGGAAGGAAATCGAGCACGGAAAGGTAAATCACGGAATCCTAGCAAATTATTACAAACCATAATGTTCGGGAATTCAAAGAAGAAGTTCTTATGCCTCCACGAGGCACGTTAAATGTTGCAGGATGAAAGATGGGAGGCGCCGCCTTTAGCCCTTCTTGCTGCCATCGGCCGACTTGGGGAGCGCGTCCTCGACGGTGCCGCTATCTCCTTCGCCGCCTGCTGCGGTCGCCAAGGCCTCGTGGTGATTCAGCGGAACTTCACCACCGCGGGTTCCACCTGCACCTTCACGGTTTCCGCAACAGCAACCCGGGTCTCGGGCGCCACCGGCTCCAGCAGTGTGCCAAGGTCCAGGCTGGGGTACAGGAGATGAAGATCGTTGTAGACGTGTGTCGCAGCCGCGGTGAAGAGCGCGCGACACTCCCCTTCCACCATGGAGCCCAGTGCAACGGATATGTTCCCCAACTCCTCGACAAGCTTGGTGAGAAGACCAGGAAGGCCATCATCCGGGGTCGCCAGCGGCACGTCGTACCCTCCCTCATAAAGGGAGTAGAGTGCCTTGCGGCACTCCCACTCGAAGGAGGTGAAGGTGTTGCGCCCGGCCTTCTCAGCTGCATTAAGGATCTTTTCCTTGGCCTCCAGCTTGGTCGTCTCCTCCGAGACATGCTTGGCGTGGGACGCCTGGGCCGCATCTACCTCCTGCTTCAACTTCTCCAGCCGGCTCCACTCCCTGCCCTGTTCTTGGGCTGCCCGCTCTAGCTCGGTCTTACGGTCGGCAAGAACGGACTACCGGGTTGTGAGCTCCTCCTCCCATGTCTGGAGCTCGCGCGCCTGGGAGGTCTGTGCTACCTCTTGAGAACTGCGTTGGTTTTCCCTTGAAGAGGAAAGGGTGATGCAGCAAAGTAGCGTAAGTATTTCCCTCAGTTTTTGAGAACCAAGGTATCAATCCAGTAGGAGGCTCCTCAGAAGTCCCTCGTACCAACACAAACAAACAAGAACCTCGCAACCAATGCGATAAAGGGGTTGTAAATCCCTTCACGGCCACTTGCGGAAGTGAGATCTGATAGAGATAATAAGATAAGATAAATTTTTTTGGTATTTTTATGATATAGATTGGAAAGTAAAGATTGCAAAATAAAGTAGATTGGAAACTTATATGATAAAAGATAGACTCACGGGCCATAGGTTTCACTAGTGGCTTCTCTCAAGATAGCATAAGTATTACGGTGGGTGAACAAATTACTGTCAAGCAATTGATAGAAAAGTGCATAGTTATGAGATTATCTAGGCATAAACATGTATATAGGCATCACGTCCGTGACAAGTAGACCGACTCCTGCCTGCATCTACTACTATTACTCCACACATCGACCGCTATCCAGCATACATCTAGAGTATTAAGTTCATAAGAACAGAGTAACACATTAGGCAAGATGACATGATGTAGAGTGATAAACTCAAACAATATGATATAAACCCCATCTTTTTATCCTCGATGGCAACAATACAATACGTGCCTTACTGCCCCTGCTGTTAGTGGGAAAGGACACTGCAAGATTGAACCCAAAGCTAAGCACTTCTCCTATTGCAAGAAAGATCAATCTAGTAGGCCAAACCAAAATGATAATTCGAAGAGACTTGCAAAGATAACAAATCATACATAAAAGAATTCATAGGAGATTCAAATATTTCTCATAGATAAACTTGATCATAAACCCACAATTCATCGGATCTCGACAAACACACCGCAAAAAGAGTTACATTGAAAAGATCTCCAAGAAGACCGAGGAAAACTTTGTATTGAGATTCAAAGAGAGAGAAGAAGCCATCTAGCTAATAATTATGGACCCGAATGTCTGTGGTAAACTACTCACAAGTCATAGGAGAGGCCTTGGCGATGATGTAGAGGCCCTCTGTGATCGATTCCCCCTCCGGCGGAGCGCCGGAAAAGGCTCCAAGATGGGATCTCACGGGTACAGAAGGTTGCGGCGGTGGAAATAGGGTTTCGTGATGCTCCACGATGTTTTCAGGGTATGGAGGTATATATAGGCAAAGGAAGTTGTTCAGGGGAGCCTCGAGGGGCGCACAAGGGTGGGGGGTGCACCCACCACCATAGGGCGCGTCGGGCACCCTCGTGGCCGCCTCTGTTGCTTCTTGACGTCCACTCCAAGTCTCCTGGATTGCGTTTGTTCCAAAAAGATCGCTCCCGAAGGTTTCATTCCGTTTGGACTCCGTTTGATATTCCTTTTCTTCGAACACTGAAATAGGCAAAAAAACAGCAATTCGGGCTGGGTCTCCAGTTAGTAGGTTAGTCCCAAAAGTGATATAAAAGTGTAAAGTAAAGCCCATAAACATCAAAAACGGGTAATATAATAGCATGGAGCTATCAAAAATTATAGATATGTTGGAGACGTATCAAGCATCCCCAAGCTTAATCCTGCTTGTCCTCGAGTAGGTAAATGATAAAAATAGAATTTTTGATGTGGAATGCTACCTAGCATATTTCTCAATGTAATTTTCTTTATTGTGGCATGAATTTTCAGATCCAAATGATTCAAGATAAAAAGTTCATATTGACATAAAAGTAATAATACTTCAAGCATACTAATAAAGTAATCATGTCTTCTCAAAATAACATGGCTAAAGAAAGTTTATCCCTACAAAATCATATAGTTAGGCTATGTTTCATTTTTGTCACACAAAATACTCCCATCATGCACAACCCAGGTTTCAGCCAAGCAATTGGTTCATACTTTTTAATGCGCTTTAGCTTTTTTCACTCTCACGCAATACATGAGCGCAAGCCATGGATATAGAACTATGGGTGGAATAGAATATAATGATGGAGGTTGTGTGGAGAAGAAAAAAAAAAGAAAGTCTCACGTTGACGAGGCTAATCAACAGGCTATGGAGATGCCCATCAATTGATGTCAACATGAGGAGTAGGGATTGCCATGCAACGGAAGCACTACAGCTATAAATGTATGAAAGCTCAACAAAAGAAACTAAGTGGGTGTCCATCCAACTTGCTTGCTCATGAAGACCTAGGGAATTTTGAGGAAGCCCATCGTTGGAATATACAAGACAAGTTCTATATGAAAAATTTCCACTAGTATATGAAAGTGACAACATAGGAGACTCTCTATATGAAGAACATGGTGCTACTTTGAAGCACAAGTGTGTAACATTGTCCCCCTTTTTTATTATCTCCCTTTGGGGGGGGGCTTCCTTTTTTATTTGGCCTTTCTCTTTTTTTATAGGGGACAATGCTCTAATAATGATGATCATCACACTTCTATTTATTTACAACTCATGAATTACAACTCAATACTAGAACAAAATATGACTCTATATGAATGCCTCCGGCGGTGTACCGGGATATGCAATGACGAAAAACAAAGACTCATATCATACAAGACACTCCAAGAAAAACACATATCATGTGGCGAATAAAAATATAACTCCAAGTAAAGTTACCGATAGACGAAGACGAAAGAGGGGGTGCCTTCCGGGGCATCCCCAATCTTAGGCTTTTGGTTTTACTTGAATTATCTTGGGGTTCCATGGACATCCCCAAGCTTAGGCTCTCGCCACACCTTATTCCATAGTCCATCAAATCTTTACCCAAAACTTGAAAACTTCACAACACAAAACTCAACAGGAAATCTCATAAGCTCCGTTAGTGCAAGAAAGAAAAACCACCACTTAAGGTACTGTAATGAACTCATTATTTATTTATATTGGTGTTAAACCTACTGTATTCCAACTTCTCTATGGTTCATACCCCCCGATACTAGCTATAGATTCATCAAAATAAGCAAACAACGCACGAAAAACAGAATCTGTCAAAAACAGAACAGTCTGTAGAAATCTGTAACTTTGGAATACTTATGTAACTCTAAAAATCCTACCAAAATAGGAAGTCCTGGTAAATTTTCCTATTGATCTACTTCAAAAAGAATCAACTAAAAAGCACGTTTCTGTGATTTATTAAAATTATTCTCGTGCGTGCAAAAGTTTTTGTTTTTCAGCAAGATCAAATTAACTATCACCCAAGATGATCCTATAGGTTCTACTTGGCACAAACACTAATTAAAACATAAAAGCACATCTAAATAGAGGCTAGATGAATTATTTATTGAATTACAGCTAGGAAAAATATTGGGTTGTCTCCCAACAAGCGCTTTTCTTCAAAGCCTTTTAGCTAGGAATTGATAATTTTAATGATGCTCACATGAAAGACAAGAATTGAAGCGCAAAGAGAGCATCTTGAAACACGTGACAAACACATCTAAGTCTAACATACTTCCTATGCATAGGCATATTATAAGCAAACAAATTTGCAATGCAAGCAAAAACTAGCATATGAAAGGAAGAAGAAAGAGACGATAGCAATCTCAACATGATGAGAGGTAATTTAGTAAGATCAAAATTTCTACGACCATATTTTCCTCTCTCATAATAATTACATGTAGGATCATAGGCAAATTCAACAAAATAGCTATCAGATGAAATATTTTCAACATGATCCACATGCATGCAAAGTTGACACTCTTCCAAAATAGTGGGATTATCATTAACTAAAGTCATGACCTCTCCAAACCCACTTTTATCAAAAACTTCATAAGATTGAACATTATCCAAATATGTGGGATCTAAAGTTGACACTCTTCCATACTCCCTTTCAATATTATTGCAAACATGATTATCAATCTCATATTCATCATGGGGCTTTAATAAAATTTCAAGATTATAAGAAGAATCACCCCAATCATGATCATTGCAACAAGTAGTGGACATAGCAAAACTAGCATCCCCAAGCTTAGGGTTTTGTATATCATAAACACAATTGACATTAATAGAATTTATTATAAAATCATTGCAATCATTCTTTTTATTCAAGGAGTTATCATGAATCTTTTCATAAATTTCTTCATCACAATTTTTAGATTCACGAATCTCAAGCAAAACCTCATAAAGATAATCGAGTGCACTCAAATCACTAGAATTTGGTTCATCATAATTGGATCTCTTCAAGAGATTAGAAAGTGGATGAGGATCCATAAGCTTTTAGCAAGCGAAGATGCAAGCAAAAATAACGTACATGTTAACACAAGATCGAACGGAAGGAGGGCGAAGAAAAGGCAAAGGGCGAAGTGGGGGAGAGGAAAACGAGAGGCAAATGACAAATAATGTAATGCGAGGGAGAAGAGTTTGTGCTGGGTATTTGGTATGTCTTGACTTGTGCGTAGACCTCCCCGGCAACGGCGCCAGAAATCGCACGTTGGCGGGAGGTCGAATCTTTACTTGACTTCGTGTAAGCCTCCCCGGCAACGGCGCCAGAAATCCTTCTAGCTACCTCTTGAGCACCGCGTTGGTTTTCCCTTGAAGAGGAAAGGGTGATGCAGCAAAGTAGCGTAAGTATTTCCCTCAGTTTGAGAACCAAGGTATCAATCCAGTAGGAGGCTCCTCAGAAGTCCCTCGTACCTACACACACAAACAAGAACATCGCAACCAAAGTGATAAAGGGGTAGTCAATCCCTTCACGGCCACTTGCGAAACTAAGATCTGATAGAGATAATAAGATAAGATAAATATTTTTGGTATTTTTATGATATAGATTGGAAAGTAAAGATTGCAAAATTAAGTAGATTGGAAACTTATATATGATAAAAGATAGACTCAGGGACCATAGGTTTCACTAGTGGCTTCTCTCAAGATAGCATAAGTATTACGGTGGGTGAACAAATTACTGTCGAGCAATTGATAGAAAAGTGCATAGTTATGAGATTATCTAGGCATGATCATGTATATAGGCATCACGTCCGCGACAAGTAGACCGACTCCTGCCTTCATCTACTACTATTACTCCACACATCGACCGCTATCCAACATGCATCTAGAGTATTAAGTTCATAAGAACGGAGTAACGCATTAGGCAAGATGACATGATGTAGAGGGATAAACTCAAACAATATGATATAAACCCCATCTTTTTATCCTCGATGGAAACAATACAATACGTGTTTTGCTGCCCTAACATCCTTTGGGAAAGGACATCGCAAGATTGAACCCAAAGCTAAGCACTTCTCCCATTCCAAGAAAGATCAATCTAGTAGGCCAAACCAAACTGATAATTTGAAGAGACTTGCAAAGATAACAAATCATACATAAAATAATTCAGAGGAGATTCAAATATTTCTCATAGATAAACTTGATCATAAACCCACAATTCATCGGATCTCGACAAACACACTGCAAAAAGAGTTACATCGAATAGATCTCCAAGAAGATCGAGGAGAACTTTGTATTGAGATTCTAAGAGAGAGAAGAAGCCATCTAGCTAATAACTATGGACCTGAAGGTCTGTGGTAAACTACTCACAACTCATAGGAGAGGCCTTGGCGATGATGTAGAGGCCCTCCGTTATCGATTCCCCCTCCGGCGGAGCGCCGGAAAAGGCTCCAAGATGGGATCTCACGGGTACAGAAGGTTGCGGTGGTGGAAATAGGATTTCGTGGTGCTCCCCGATGTTTTCAGGGTATGGAGGTATATATAGGCGAAGGAAATCGATCAGGGGAGCCTCGAGGGGCCCACAAGGGTGGGGGGCACGCCCACCCCCTAGGCGCGCCGGGCACCCTCGTGGCCGCCTTGGTTGCTTCTTGACGTCCACTCCAAGTCTCCCGGATTGTGTTTGTTCCAAAAAGATCGCTCCCGAAGGTTTCATTCTGTTTGGACTCCACTTGATATCCCTTTTCTTCGAAACATTGAAATAGGCAAAAAAACAGCAATTCGGGTTGGGCCTCCGGTTAGTAGGTTAGTCCCAAAAATGATATAAAAGTGTAAAGTAAAGCCCATAAACATCCAAAACAGGCAATATAATAGCATGGAGTAATAAAAAATTATAGATACGTTCGAGATGTATCAGTCGGCATTCTGGGAACCAGGGTACCCAGACCTGCCTGCTTGTGGCCCATGGCATGGCTTCATTGATGGCCTGGTACGACCCAGCTTCAACTACGACAAGACAAGACCCTCGCGAGGGGCCAAGCGTCGCGAGGCGGACGACATCAAGACCTCCTGAGGGAGCGGCCTCCTCAGGCGGCCTCCCGGCCAGAGCGGAGATTTCTATGCAAGACCCAGCCTCACGAGGCTTAAATGACATTAGCCATGATGACCAAGGCCAGGCGCGCGTCAGCAGGCGCAGAGCAGCAAGTTTCCTCTTTGGTGCAAAGTAGGCAAGCATACATGTGGAGTCCCAAGGAATCAGCCAAACATCCATTTGCGTGCAACGAGACCAAGACCGCCAGAAAGGCAGGATGTCTATCGTCGCCGAGCCCACCACGACATCACGCTCAGATGCTTTTCAGGTGAAGACCACCTTTTGTCAGGATTAGATGTACTTCTTGTCCCCTTCCAAATTTGGCCGTTGTGGGATCTCTTCTTGCCTAAGCTTTGGAGGAAGAGGACCAAGGCCACTATAAATATAGCCTAGCCACCACCATAGGAGGGATCAGACCCCCGGAGGCCAAATCCCCAGAGCTCGTCACAAGAACACGTCTCCTGAGGCTGTTCTTCCACTTGTACTAGTTCATCCTTAGCCCCTCGCGAGGCTAATCCTCCAGAAAGCAGGAGTAGGGTTTTACACCGCAAGGTGGCCCGAACCTGGGTAAACTGCCGTGTCTTTCTTTGTCATATTCATCGAGCTAGGTCATGAGAGCAGCGGATCAATTGGCTTGAGAGGTTGAGTTCTTCGCACACGCCCTTGAGTTCGAACCTTTCTTGGGTCTGCGGAGCCCAGAATCCGACAAAGTGACACTTTATGGTTAGTGAAGGTATTGTCTTGGGGCATAAAATTTCTGAAAGAGGTATTGAAGTTGATAAAGCTAACGTAGATGCTATTGAAAAGATGACGTGTCCTAAAGACATCAAAGGTATAAGAAGTTTCCTTGGTCATGATGGTTTCTATGGGAGGTTTATTAAAGACTTTCTAGGCCTTTCATTAATCTCTTGCAAAAAGATGTTCCTTTTGTTTATGATGATGATTGCGTAGAAGCATTTGAAATACTTAAGAAAGCCTTGACTTCTGCACCTATTGTCCAGCCACATGATTGGAATTTACCCTTTGAAATTTTGTGCGATGCTAGTGATTATGCTATTGGTCCTGTTCTAGGCTAAAGAGTTGACAAGAAATTGAATGTTATCCATTATGCTAGTAAAACTCTAGACAGTGCCCAAAGAAATATGCTACTACTGCAAAAGAATTTTTAGCGGTTGTTTTTGCTTGTGATAAGTTCAGATCTTATATTGTGTATTCCAAAGTAACTGTTCAAACTGATCATGCTACTATTAAATATTGTATGGAAAAGAAAGATGCTAAACCTAGACTTATTAGATGGGTTCTCTTGCTGCAAGAATTTGATTTGCATATTATTGATAGAAAGGGAGCTGAGAACCCCATTGCAGACAACTTGTCTATGTTAGAAAATGTTCTTGATGACCCACTGCCTATTGATGATAGCTTTCCTGATGAGCAATTAGCTATCATAAATGCTTCTCGTAATACTCCATGGTATGGTGATTATGCTAATTGCATTGTTGCCAAATTTATACCACCTAGTTTCACATACTAGCAAAAGAAAAAGTTTTTCTATGATTTAAGATATTACTTTTGGGATGAACCACACCTTTATAAAGAAGGAGTAGATGGTGTTATTAGATGTTGTGTACCTGAGCATGAACAGGAATAGATCCTATGTAAGTGCCACTCCGAGTCCTACGAAGGGCACCACGCTGGAGATAGAACTGCACACAAGGTATTGCAATCTAGTTTTTATTGGCCTACTCTCTTCAAGGATGCTTGTAAGTTTGTCTTGTCTTGTGATGAATGTCAAAGAATTGGTAATATTAGTAGACGTCAGGAAATGCCTATGAACTATTCACTTGTTATTGAACCATTTGATGTTTGGGGCTTTGATATATGGGACCTTTTCCTTCCTCTAATGGGTATACACATATTTTAGTTACTGTTGATTATGTTACTAAGTGGGTAGAAGCTATTCCAACTAGTAGTGCTGATCATAACAGATCTATTCGGATGCTTAAAGAAGTTATTTTTATGAGGTTTGGAGTCCATAGATATTAAATGACTGATGGTGGTTCACATTTTATTCATGGCTCTTTCCGTAAAATGCTTGCTAAATATGATGTTAACCATAGAATTGCATCTCCATATCATCCTCAGCCTAGTGGTCAGGTAGAATTGAGCAATAGAGTGATTAAATTGATTTTGCAAAAGAATGTTAATAAATCTAGAAAGAATTGGTCTAAGAAACCTGATGATGCATTATGGGCTTATAGAACTACTTATAAAAATCCAATGGGTATGTCACTGTATAAAATGGTTTATGGAAAGGCTTGTCACTTACCTCTCGAACTAGAACATAAGGCATATTGGGCTATTGAAGAGCTCAATTATGATTTAAAACTTGCCGGTGAGGAAGAGGTTATTTGACATTAGCTCGCTTGATGAATGGAGAACCCAAGCCTATGAGAATGCCAAGTTGTTTAAAGAAAAGGTTAAAAGATGGCATGACAAGAGGATACAAAAGCGTGTGTTTAATATATGTGATCATGTTTTGCTATACAACTCTCATTTAAGATTTTTTGCAGGAAAACTTCTCTCTAAATGGGAAGGTCCTTACATTATCGAGGAGGTCTATTGTTCCGGTGCCATAAAACTCAACAACACTGAAGGCACAAATGCGAAGGTGGTAATCGGTCAAAGAATCAAACATTATATCTCAGGTAATCCCATAAATGTTGCGACCAATATAATTGACACTGTAACACCGAAGGAGTAAGGGACAACTTCCAGAACGTTTCAGACTCCGAAAAGGAATATGTATGTGGTACGGTAAGTAAACCGACTCCAAAACTGTTCCAATAGCATTTTTTCTCTGTTTTGGAATATTTAGAAAATTGGGAAAATTAAAAGTAGTCCGAAAGAGACACGAGGAGACCACAAGGGTGGAGGGCGCGCCCTACCCCCTAGTGAGCCCCCTGCCTTGTGGCCACCTCGTGTGCCCCCTGGACTTCATTTTCTTGCACAATACTCCTTTTGGTCGGTAAAAACTCATTATATAATCTCCTAAAGGTTTTTACCACCGTACCATGGCAAAAACCCCTGTTTTTGTTTTGAGCTGTTTCTGCAGCAGATTTAGGGCAAGATGTGTTCTCAAGAGTCGGTCGGGGAAAGTCGGGTATCTCACCTGACACCGGGCCCAAGAGCATACAACGAAGTTAACCACTTCGGGCAATCAACGGAGGAAGAGATGGAGGCTTACTTGAAAAGGGTGGATGCCATGGAGGAGGATCAAGAAGTTACCTCTAGTCTTCAAACTAGATTCATGCTGGAGGAACTTCAGAGCGCAGCAATACCGAATTCGGTCATTCCTCCCAATGCTAGAATCCTCTCTTATGAAAATATGAAAAAGAGTGTTGCTTTTTCTCTGCAGCTATGAAACATCCATGGGTGAATGGAGCTTTAGCCGTCACGGGTAAACTCCGCGAGGAAGTAATGGATCTTAAGCAGCAAATTAATAAGCTCGAGGAAGAGAATCTCATCTTAAGGGGCATCATCGCCAAGAATATCACATCACCACCTCCGACGAAACAGACATAAATACATGGGTATGGGCACTCCCCTTGGCAACTGCCAAGCTTGGGGGAGGTGCTCCGGTATAATATCACCATCACACCTCTATCTTTATCATTTTTCTTAGTTTGATCCTTTTGGTTATCTCTTGATCTAGTAGAATAAAGTTTTAGTATGATCTAGCTTTGAGTTTTGTTTTGATCTCTATCTATGTAATCGAGTACATGAGTTATATATATAATAAAGAGTAGTTTTGAGTTGAGGGCTTTGCTACCTTGCTATGATCTTGAGGGAATTAAAAGAATAAAAAGAAATAAAAAGATCATATATTGATCTTATGGAGAGTAATGACTTCACATATAAAGAGTATGATGAATAAAAGTTTTTGAGAGTTGACAAACATAGTTTTGGTCATTGCTGCAATTAATAGGAAGTAATAAAGAAAGAGAGGTTTTACATATAAATATACTATTTTGGACATATTTTGTAATTGTGAGCACTTATTAAAATATGGCACGCTAAAAAGTTGAAGTTGGACAAGGAAGAGAACATAATGGGTTATCTTTTCTTATATCCAAATAGAAGTTATATTGTCATGGATCCTCCAACATGTTGAGCTTGCTTTTCCCCCTCGTGCTAGCAAAATTATTTGCACCAAATAGAGATACTACTTGTGGTTCCAAACACCCGTTAAACCACTTTTGCCATGAGAGTCCACCATACCTACCTATGGATTGAGTAAGATCCTTCAACTAAGTTGTCATCGGTGCAAGCAATAAAAACTGCTCTTTAAATATGTATGATATATTAATGTGAAGAAAATAAGCTTTATACGAACTTGTCATATGGAAGAAATAAAAGCGATGGACTACATAATAAATTTCTTTATCACAACCGGCAATATAAAGTGACATTCTTTTGCATTAAGATTTTGTGCATCCAACCATAAAAGCGCATGACAACTTCTTCTTACCTCTGCGAAGGGCATATCTTTTATTTTTACCTTCTACCCTTATACAAGAGTCATGGTGATCTTCACCTTTCCTTTTTACACTTTTTCCTTTGGCAAGCACTATGTGTTGGAGAGATCCGGATATATATAAATCCACTCAGATGTAGGTTTTCATAAAGTATTATTGTTGACATTACCCTTGAGGTAAAAGGTTGGGATGCGAAACTATAAGCCCCTATCTTTCTCTGTGTCTGACTGAAACTTTGTACCCATAAGTATCGCGTGAGGTTAGCAATTATGAAAGACTAAATGATAGTTCAGTATGTGGACTTGCTGAAAAGTTCTTATATTGACTCTTTCCGATGTTATGATAAATTGCAATTGCTTCAATGGCTGAGATCATAGTTTGTTAGTTTTCAATGAAGTTTCTGATTCATACTTTACCTTGTGAATGAATTTTTACTCTAGCATAAGAAATAATATGACAATATATGTTGCTGTTCTAATGATGATCATGATGCCCTCATGTCCGTATTTCATTTTATCAACACCTCTACCTCTAAACGTGTGGACATATTTTTCGATATCGGCTTTCGCTTGAGGACAAGCGAGGTCTAAGCTTGGGAGAGTTGATACGTCCATTTTGCATGATGCTTTTATATTGATATTTATTGCATTATGGGCTGTTATTACACATTATATCACAATACTTATGCCTTTTATCTCTTATTTTATAAGGTTTACATGAAGAGGGAGAACGTAGGCAGCTGGAATTCTGGACTAGAAAAGGAGCAAATATTAGAGACCTATTCTGCACAACTCCAAAAGTCCTGAAACTTCACGGAGAATATTTTTTGAATATATAAAAAAATATTGGGCGATCCACAAGGGTGGTGGCGTGCCCTCCGGTCTTGTGGGCCCCCTGGCAGGCCCCCGACGCCCATCTTCTGCTATATGGTGTGTTTTGACCTGGAAAAAAAATCAGAAGGAAGCTTTCGGGATGAAGCGCCCGCCTCTCGGCGGAACACAGGCGAGAACCAATCTAGGGTTCGTGAAGCTGTTACGCCAGGAAACATCCCGGGAGGGGGAAACCATCGCCATCGTCATCACCATCGGTCCTCTCATCGAGAGGGGGTCAATCTCCATCAACTACTTCACCAGCACCATCTCCTCTCAATCCCTAGTTCATCTCTTGTATCCGATCTTTGTCTGAAAACCTCAGATTGGTACCTGTGGGTTGCTAGTAGTGTTGATTACTCCTTGTAGTTGATGCTAGTTGGTTTATTTGGTGGCAAATTATATGTTCAGATCCTTAATGATAACTAATAATCCTATGATTATGAACATGAATATGCTTTGTGAGTAGTTACGTTTGTTCCTGAGGATATGGGAGAAGTCTTGTTATAAGTAATCATGTGAATTTGGTATTCGTTCGATATTTTGATGAGATGTATGTTGTCTTTCCTCTAGTGGTGTTATGTGAACGTGGACTACATGACACTTCACCATGATTTCGGCCTAGGGATGGAATTGGGAGGTAAAAAGTAGATGATGGGTTTCTAGAGTGACAGAAGCTTAAACCCTAGTTTATGCATTGCTTCGTAAGGGGCTGATTTGGATCCATATGTTTCATGCCATGGTTAGGTTTACCTTAATTCTTATTTCGTAGTTGCGGATGCTTGCAAGAGGGGTTAATCATAAGTGGGAGGTGAGGGAGTCCTGGACTAGGGGGTGTCCGGACAGCCGGACTATCATCGTCCGCCGGACTCCAAGACTACGAAGATACAAGATTGAAGACTCCGTCCCGTGTCCGGATGGGACTTTCCTTGGCGTGGAAGGCAAGCTTGGCGTCTGGATATGTAGATCTCCTACCATTGTAACCGACTACTGTGTAACCCTAGCCCTCTCCGGTGTCTATATAAACCGGAGGGCTTTAGTCTGTAGGACATAACCTCCATTACAATCATACCATAGGCTAGCTTCTAGGGTTTAGCCTCCTTGATCTCGTGGTAGATCCACTCTTGTACTACCCATATTAATATTATCAATATTAATCAAGCAGGACGTAGGGTTTTACCTCCATCAAGAGGGCCCGAACCTGGGTAAAACATCGTGTCCCTCGTCTCCTGTTACCATCCGCCTAGACGCACAGATTCGGGACCCCTACGAGATCCGCGGTTTTGACACGGCATTGGTGCTTTCATTGAGAGTTCCTGCGTGTCGTCACCGATAGGCTCGATGGCTTCTTCAATCAACAACCATGCTGTCGGTGAGACTTTTCTCCCGGACAGATCTTCGATTCGGCGGCTTGAGCTGCGGGCTAATTCACTTGGCCATCCGAGCAGATCGAAGCTACGCCTGGCCGTCAGTCAGGTTGAAGCCTAAACTTCACGGCCGACACCCGCGGGGACTTGATCTTCAACGGGCTCGAGCCACAGCCGAGCGTGCCGCACCGTCACGATGGGCATGATCTAGCTCTGCCGCCGAACAGTGCCTTGGTGGCCGCACACGAATCCGCTCCGGCCCTCAATCCGGAGCCGATCGCCCAGATCGAGGACCGGTGGCTGGACACCGCCTCGGGGGCTGCAACTTCCGCGGCGATGGAGCCGAACTCTGACCTTGTCCCCTATGAAGCTCGTGACTCCGAGGTGCCGGACTCCCTGCCGGACTCCGAACCTCCTGCGCCCCTGCCAATCGAATCCGATTGGGCGCCGATCATGGAGTTGACCGCGGCGGACATCTTCCAGCACTCGCCCTTCGGCGACATCCTAAATTCGCTAAAACATCTCTCGCTATCTAGAGAGACCTGGCCGGACTATGGCCAGGATGGTTGGGATACAGACGACGAAGAAATTCAAAGCCCACCCACCTCCCACTTTGTAGCCACTGTCGACGATCTAACCGACATGCTAGACTACGACTCAAGACATCGACGGTATGGACGACGATGCCGGAGACTTAACAGAACCAACGCCATGAGGCATCGGAAGACCACCTCGTCTTATGACATATACATGGTGGACACCCCAAAAGATGGGGACGGCGAAGAAGCAGCGGAGGCAGATTCCTTAAAGAAACAGCCCAAGCGCCGGCATCAGCGGCGCCACTCTAAATCCCGCCACAGCAAGAATGGAGACTCCGGCACAGGAGATAATAACACCCCAGATAGTGCCGAAGACAATCCCCTCCAGCAAGATTCAGCGCAGGAGGATGCAGAAGCAAGCCCTCGCGAGAGAGCGGCAGACGAAGAGGTCGAGGACGATAATTACATGCCTCCCTCCGGAGACGAAGCAAGCCTCAGCGACGACGAATTCGTCATACCCGAGGATCTCGTCAAACAAGAGCGTTTCAAACGCAGGCTAATGGCCACGGCAAATAGCCTAAAGAAAAAGCAGCAGCAGCTTCAAGCTGATCAGGACCTGCTAGCCGATCGATGGACCGAGGTCCTCGCGGCCGAAGAGTATGAACTCGAATGCCCCCTCCAAAAGCTACCCAAAACGCAAGTTGCTCCCCCGATTAGAGGAGGAATCATACGTACCTTCATCACCAGCGCACAATACGGCCGACCGACCACCCCGTGGTCGCGACAGAGAGGCATCTAGGCCCTCCACCAAGACCGTACCCCGGCATCGCCCCAAAAGTACGAAGCCAAGAGGGAACGCGCCGGACTTGCGAGATATATTGGAGGACAAAGCAAGGCAATCCAGATCCATCTATGGATCACGTGGGCGCCCCACGACCCACGACGAATACCGTTGCGCCGGATACAATAACTCCGGCAGGACCGAACACAGCAGACAACGCTCACTCGAGCTACGTCGTGATATTGCTCAATATAGAGGCGCCGCACACCCGCTGTGCTTCACTGACGAAGTAATGGATCATCAAATCCCTGAAGGGTTTAAACCCGTAAACATTGAATCCTACGATGGCACAACAGACCCCGTGGTTTGGATCGAAGATTATCTCCTTCACATCCATATGGCCCGCGGCGACGATCTCCATGCCATCAAGTATCTCCCACTCAAGCTTAAAGGACCAGCTCGGCATTGGCTTAACAGCTTGCCCGCAGAGTCAATTGGGTGTTGGGAAGACCTGGAAGCCGCATTCCTCGACAACTTCCAGGGCACATATGTGCGACCACCAGACGCCGATGACCTAAGCCACATAATTCAGCGGCCAGACGAATCGGCCAGACAGTTCTGGACACGGTTCTTAACAAAGAAAAATCAAATCGTCAACTGTCCGGATGCCGAGGCCCTAGCAGCCTTCAAACATAACATCCGCGACGAGTGGCTAGCCCGGCACCTAGGACAGGAAAAGCCAAAATCCATGGCAGCCCTCACATCATTAATGACCCGCTTTTGTGCGGGAGAGTCTAGCTGGCTAGCTCGCAGCAATAACCTCAACAAAAACTCTGGCAGTCCGGATACTAAGGACCACAATGGCAGGTCGCGTCAAAGTAAAAATAAATTCTGCATTAACGGCGACGACAAAGAGGATACGACAGTCAACTCCGGATTCCGAGGCTCCAAACCCGGTCAGCGGAAGAAGCCATTCAAAAGAACCACTCCGGGTCCGTCCAATTTGGACCGAATACTCGACCGCTTATGCCAGATACATGGCACCCCCGAAAAGCCAGCTAATCACACCAACAAAGACTGTTGGGTATTCAAGCAGGCAGGTAAGTTAATTGCCGAAAACAATGACAAGGGGCTGCATAGCGACGATGAGGAAGAGACCCGACCACCGAACAATAGAGGACAGAAGGGTTTCCCCCCACAAGTGCGGACGGTGAATATGATATATGCAACCCATATACCCAAGAGGGAGCGGAAGCGTGCACTAAGGGACGTATATGCGATGGAGCCAGTTGCCCCGAAGTTCAATCCATGGTCCTCTTGCCCGATCACTTTCGATCAAAGAGACCATCCGACCAGTATCTGCCATGGCGGATTCGCCGCATTGGTTTTAGACCCAACCGTCGATGGATTTCACCTCACGAGAGTCCCGATGGGCGGTGGCGATGCTGAACCTGCTTTATCAGGATCGGGCGCAAGATGGGCATAGACCCTCAAGGATTAAACCTACAAAGACGACCTTTAAAGGCATCATACCGGTGTTGAAGCCAATTATGCGAGCTCGACCACACCGAAGTGGTCTTCGGATCCCGGACAATTTCGGAGCAAGGACTTAATCTTCGACATAGTTCCGTTCGCAGCGGCTATCACGCTCGCTTTCGGACGAACGCGTTTACAAAGTTCAACGCGGTGCCGCATTATGCATACCTCAAGCTCAAGATGCCAGGCCCTCGTGGAGTCATCACGGTCAACGGAAATACGGAACGCTCCCTCTGAACGGAGGAACATACAGCAGCTCTCGCGGCAGAAGTACAGAGCAGCCTTCTAAGGCAATTTTTGAGTCTGGCCGTTAAACGGCTGGACACGGCCAAACGCGCCCGGAGCAACATCAACCAAGACCACCTGGCTCATTCCGAGCATGCGTAGAAATGCGGCCCCAACCCCAGCCCTCGCATGATTGCAAGACCAACCCTCCGCGTACATGATTATGCTCTGGAGATACCATGGGCCTGGGGGGAGGGGCACGGCCACAACAGACCCAGAGTGCGGCTCGACCACACCAGGGGCTCACAAGTGTGTCGCCTTTTTTATTTTTATTCCCCTTCTTTGTATACACAAGACTCCGTTCACCAGAGGTTCTGTCCGGCGGCGAACCCGCCGAACTCATGATGCAACAGCCAGGGAGGAAAGAAGGCTGCGACGAACACTCAGGTGGCCTCCATTATGAGCATTAAATTCGATTATATACACCAGTCTGCAGCCCACCCCTGGAGGGGGGCATGTTTATTTAGTCCAATCCCTTGCTTACCGCACTATTTGTATCCTTCCGCACTCATAGCAGAATTCCTTGGATAAATAATGCAACATCTTTTGCCTGTTATTGCATTACTTTATACATATGTTCATTAATGACATCTTGCACCCGTATATTTTGGTACGGCCGAATACACCAGGGGCTTACGTTCCCCACATTATGGTGTGATAAGTCCGAACACTTTCACAAGTGCGGCACCCCGAACTTATAGCATTATATCAATCGGCTCCGAATCATGTCTTGGGTCAATAGTTGGGTTTGCCCGGCTCCCACGTTTTGGTGCCTTACATTCCATTCTGTCGGCTAAGGTGGCACTGCGATTGCGCCCCGGTTGAGCAGGCGGCGCCTCGATGGAGAAAGCTAAACGGCGGCATGATAAGGCGAGAGCTGGTCGCTGTTCGAGAGGTCTTTTGGGTCCCTAAAGACTCAAACCGCTTCGAGCGAAGTAGCGGATAATGTCCGACGAAGGCGTGGATAGCGCCCTGAATTCAGTCTTCCGAATACTAGGGGCTTCGCCGAAATTTAAAATTATAGAATTCTATGGCTAAGTGAGGGTGTTCAAGAATTATAAGTCCGGTTGCCTTGTTCGTTGTGTTGAGCACCTCCCTAGATGGACCCAAAAATGGGAACAAGAGTGCTCAAGTTATCCCAAACACCCCAGCATTTGCGGCTCGGGGGCTGAAGCCAACGACTTGCCATCTCTCAGATTTTATAAATGGCCGCACAGAAGGTAATATTTTAAATTAAACAAGTGCTGCTTAGCGCATATGAACAAAAGTTTTCAGCGCACAGGATAATACATAGCGAGTTCTACTCAAAAATTACATCTCTGGGGCACTCATCCGCAATACTGCGGGCACCCTTGAGACAGTCTTATAATACATTTGGGCGACGATACTCCTTGCCGTGGCGGCGGGTCAGTAAGAAGCCTCTCCGCATCCAGCCTGCCCCAGTGCACCTTTGTGCGGGCAAGGGCCCGACGAGCACCTTCAATACTGGCGGAGCGCTGATGACCTCCACCCGGGGCATGCATCCACCAGCCGCAAGACGAGGCGAAGTAGCTCCAGGCATGGCCTGTCGAGCCTACCGAACTATGAGGCCCTTCATGGCCTCCTCGGCCGCCTTGTGGAGCTCGACCAGCTGCTTCACTGGTTGCTAGGGGCACCGGATGGCGGCCTCGGCGTCTTGAGACCGAAGATCTTCCTGTTGAGCTCCCCTCCTGGCCACGGTAGTATGCGGCGGCATCGGATACACTGCGCGGTAGATCTGCAAACGCCCCTGGAGAGCTCCGAATTCGGGTAAGTGTCAGGTAGTTCGCATTAACATGCTTTCTTTGCATGAAAAATGCCTTACCCGCCGCTATCTTCTTCACATCTTCAACCTCCTGAAGGGCCTTACGGGCCTCGGCCTTGGCAGACTTGGCACTTTCGAGAGCCGAGGCGAGCTCGGACTCTCGAGTCTTGGAGTCGCGCTCCAAACTCTCATGCTTCTCCATGAGAGCCTGGAGCTCTTGCCGCACTTCCGCCACCCGTGCCTCCTGTCTCTCTCGCTCTGCCCGTTCCGCGGCCGCATTATGTTCGGCCACGGACACGGCCTCCTTCAGGGTCGCCACCTCGTTAGTGGCCCCTGCAGTACCCACGTTATCCTTGTCATTTCTATTGCAACCTAAATCCTTTTCTGTAAGGTAAATTTTTAAAGTGGTGTTACTCACCTTCTTTGTCCTCGAGTTGCTTCTTGGCACGACCGAGCTCTTGCTCGGACCGCTCGAGATCCTGCTTCAATGCACCGACCTCCGCAGTCAGTGCGGCAGAGGTCAGCAGCGCAGCCTGCAAACCCATATTGACATATTTTTAAGCAACCATGCGTATATCATTTTAGATCCTCAGTCCGGCTTTTATTTCCGAACGCTGAACTGAGCATCAGGGGCTACTGTCTATGCGGTATTACATTACATAATTTTAACTTCTTACCTCAAAGCTCTGTTAGAAGGCTGCTGCGAGCTTCGGTCGGCCCGCTCTTGGCAAGTGAACCTTACGAATCACCGCACTCATGATAGTGCGGTGTTCTTCTCGATGGAAGCGCCTTTGGCGCCTCAAGTTGTCCGGCGCCCGGTTGGGCGGAGGCCGCCGGCGTCACAATCTTGCCCTTCTTGCGAAGGGCCGCTGCCGGACTCTGGAACCACTGCAGTTCCGGCGAGAGTCGGCGCAAAGTCCGGAGGCTGCCTTGCGGCGCCTCGAGCCTCCTCTGATGGGTCCTTTACGGGATCCCACCTCGGCGTCCTCATCGGCGCGAGGGGTGGAGGCAGTCGGGATGGAATCCACATCCGACAGAGCCAATGACCCGCTCGATGAAGCGGGGAGATCATCATCGGCCGGACTGCAGGCAGTATGCGGCATTAGAAGGACACTATGTGACACAAAAGAAATTGCAGATCATTCAGGGATCCGGATACTTACGATCTCACCTGAGGCCTGGGCCTTGAGGGCCACTCTTCACCACCAACGTTGGTGTTGGCGGAGCTGTCCGGGGGAATAGTTCTTCCCCTCTTGGACCCTTCGGCCTCCCCTGTTGGGGAAGCCTTCCTCTTCCTCTCTCCCTCCTCTGGGAGAGAGTCTTCTTCCTCCTCCTCATCTTCGGGGGAGGAGTCCGCCTCAGAGTTGTCGGACGCCTGAAAGCGGGAACTCGAAACCTTCTTGGCCTTCTTCTCCGGCACCACGTGCGGTGCCGGAACCAGCAACCCCGCTAGATGGGCGTCCACTAGGTCTTCTGGCATGGGAGCTGGGCAGATGAGCTGCTCGGCCTTCTTCATCCACTCCTGTCAAAGGAGAAGGGAGATTAAAACCCGCTTAGGGTCGAATTATTAAAAAGTGTCCCGTAAAGGGGTAGAATCACTTACCTCGTCAGCTGGACGCTGCGAGTGGAATCCGGGATCTTCCGTCGCGGATGCGGGGGCTTCGGCGCCCTTAAACAGCACCCTCCAGGCGCCTTCGTACGTCGTGTCGAAGAGCCCGCTCAACGCCTGGTGCTGTTCCGGATCAAACTCCCACAGATTGAATGCCCGTTTTTGGCATGGGAGGATCCGGCGAACGAGCATGACCTGGACCACGTTAACCAGCCTGAGCTTCTTGTTCACCAGCTTCTGGATACAGGTTTGGAGTCCCGTCAGCTCCTTCGAATTACCCCACAGCAAGCCCTTCTCTTTCCAGGAGGTGAGCTGCGTCGGGATTCCAGATCTGAACTCCGGGGCCGCCGCCCATGTAGGGTCGCGGCTCGGTGATATAGAACCACCCCGATTGCCACCCCTTGACGGATTCCACGAAGGCCCCTTCGAACCAAAGGACATTGGGCATCTTGCCCAACATAGCGCCTCCGCACTCCGCCTGAGTGCCCTTCACCACCTTCGGCTTGACATTGAAGGTCTTGAGCCATAAGCCGAAGTGGGGCTGGATGCAGAGGAAGGCCTCTCACACGACGATGAACGCCGAGATGTTGAGGATGAAGTTCGGCGCCAGATCATGGAAATCTAGGCCGTAGAAGAACATGAGCCCCCGGACAAAGGGGTGAAGTGGAAAGCCCTGTCCACGGAGGAAGTGGGGAAGGAAAACGACCCTCTCATGGGGCCCCGGGGTGGGGATGAGCTGCCCCTCGTCGGGCAGCCGATGCGCGATGTCGCCGGAAAGGTATCCGGCGCTGCGCAGCTTGGTGATGTGCTCCTCCTCGACGGTGGAGGCCAACCACTTGCCTCCCGCTCCGGACATGGTCGGAGAAGGTTGAGACGAGATGCGCGAACTTGGGCGCTGGAGCTCGAGTGCGCGGAGATGGATAAGCAAAGGAGGAAGAAGGCGTAGGTGAAAAGGTGAATCCTTATCCCTTATATATAGGAGGACAAAGACTATGCGTCCCCACTAGCCCGGTAAAACTCACTTATCTCCCAAGCGCCACCATCAATGGCGCGGTTGGGTTACCAACGTCCGTATTGATGAGAATCCGGAATAAGGGAACACGATCTCTGCTCGACAAGGCGTGCCAAGGAAACCGCTAAACGCTACCGAGGCGGTATAATAAAAAACGATTCAAGTAAAGGCTTGGTAGTGGTGTGATGTCACGCCGCAAAATACGTCAGCGGATTGAGCTTGTGTACATTTTATTCTCTCTACGGTGGAATGTGGAATTTATTTTGCAGAGCTGGACACTATCCTGGTGTTCATGATCTTCTCTGGATTATTTAAGGGAGGAACCCGCCTTGCAATGCCGCCAGGTTCAGGGGCTACCGAGGGAGTCCTGGACTAGGGGGTGTCCGGACAGCCGGACTATCATCGTCTGCCGGACTCCAAGACTACGAAGATACAAGATTGAAGACTCCGTCCTGTGTTCGGATGGGACTTTCGTTGGCGTGGAAGGCAAGCTTGGCGATACGGATATGTAGATCTCCTACCATTGTAACCGACTCTGTGTAACCCTAGCCCTCTCCGATGTCTATATAAACTGGAGGGCTTTAGTCCGTAGGACATAACCTCCATTACAATCATACCATAGGCTAGCTTCTAGGGTTTAGCCTCCTTGATCTCGTGGTAGATCCACTCTTGTACTACCCATATTATCAATATTAATCAAGCAGGATGTAGGGTTTTACCTCCATCAGGAGGGCCCGAACCTGGGTAAAACATCGTGTCCCTCGTCTCCTGTTACCATCCGCCTAGACGCACAGTTCGGGACCCCCTACCCGAGATCCGCCGGTTTTGACACCGACAGGAGGCTTGTCCAAGGAAGGGCAACACCCAATCACCGGTCCACCCACATATCAAATTATCAAAGTAACGAACACGAACCATATGAGCATGATGAAAACTAACTTGACAATAATTCCCATGTGTCCTCGGGGTGCTTTGCTTTATATAAGAGTTTGTCCAGGCTTGTCCTTTGCTACAAAAAGGATTAGGACACCTTGCTGCACCTTATTTACATTTGTTACTTGTTACTCGTTACGAATTATCTTATCACAAAACTATATGTTACCAATAATTTCAGTGCTTGCAGAGAATACGTACCTTGCTGAAAACCGCTTGTCATTACCTTCTGCTCCTCATTGGGTTCGACACTCTTACTTATCAAAAGAACTATGATAGATCCCCTATACTTGTGGGTCATCATTGCCCGGTGGCCGAGTTCCACTCCCCAACCGCTGCTCCGCCCGGGTTCGATTCCACCTGATGCAGTGAAAATATCCACAATTTTTTTCCTCTGCCTCTGACATGTGGATGCCCATTGTCATCTAGGCACACCACCTCAAACACTTTCCAAAACTTCGTCCCTCGGTTTCTCTGTCATTCGCACACTTAACATTGTGTGGGCATTTTAAAAATAGCATATCTTTTTGACTGTGCATCATATGAAGATGTGCTATTCATGAAATGTTGATTAGCATGATGTTAACTGGCTTGTAGTTCCATTTTGGACCATGAATAAAACTTCTAACATGATGTTATCCCTGTTTGAAAAGGGCGTGCTAATATAAATGCTCTGCCTCTGAAACTTGCAATTTCTTATCTGAAACTGAAACTTGTAGTTTCTTCTCTGAGAATCACATTATCTACACTTCTATATGAAACTACATTTTTTAAAGTGCTAAAAATATATGTCTAGAATTCATAAAATACTTCATATGCTCTATACTGCAAATCTGAAATTCAAAAGACATTCATATCTGAAAGTACTCTCAAATCTGAAACACAAAATACAACTCACAAACTGCAAACACTGACAACCCTAAGCTCCTTCTCAGACTATTTGGGACGACGTGAACGGCGAGGGAGAGGATGGCGGGGAAGCGTCGTCGCGCCAACTGTTTTTCTCCTCTTGCAATTGGGTTCGGTCGACGAAGACTCCATCGGCTCGCTCTGCCACGGCACCCTCGCAAACGGCACCGTGTAGATGCTCGATCCTTCAATCTCGGGTGGATTCTACATCTTGGATCAATACTCCCACCACCGCATCCTCACAATCGGATCTGCTGAATTTGTTTGTTCCACCCAGAGGAGCAGCTCTATGTACTCCTGCATGACTCCCTCCCGGTGTATTGCCTCCTTTTTGCTCTTTTCTAGATATTTGGCCATCGCTGTCGTCGTCGCCGCTAATTGCTCTGGGTTGTCAAACCAAGACTTTATCTCCAACATCCAAGCTAACTTCCCAGGGTAGCCGCCTGCGAGCCACATGTATTGGTTGTACTCCTCCATCGATCTACTTCTCCACAGCTCTTTCACTCGCCAGTGGTTATTTTTTAATGGAAGAGGAGAAGAGCGACGCTCGTTTTGGATTAGAACCGGAGAGGAGCGGTGGTGGTTTTGAAATGGAAGAGGAGAGGAGCGGCGATAGTTTTGGATTGGAACAGGAGAGGAGCGGCGCTAGTTTTGAAATGGAAGAGGAGAGGAGCGGCAGGCATCGTTTGGCGACATTGCATCCATGCATGGACACACTATTCAAACTGGAGATGATGGGTGGCTTTTGCAGCTGATACATCTCCAACGTATCTTTAATTTTTTATTGTTCCATGCTATTATATTATCTGTTTTGGATGTTTTATATCCATTAATATGCTATTTTATATTACTTTTTGGGACTGACGTATTAACCCGGAGCCCAAACGGAATAAAACTTTAGATGATTTTTCTTCGACCAGAAGACACATGTAGGACCTGGAGACCAAGGAAAAGGAGCCGCAAAGCGACGACAAGGGTGCAGGGCATGCCCGGGGGGGGGGCACGCCCCCTGCCTTGTGGGTCCCTTGGAGCTCCCCTAACCATATTCTTCGACCTATAAATTCCCAAATATTCCCAAATCACCAGAGGCGTCCACAAAAGTACTTTTCCACCGCCGCAAGCCTCTGTTCCGGAGAGATCCCAACTTGGTGCCTTTTCCGGTGATTTGCCGGAGGGGGATTCGATCACGGAGGGCATCTACATCAACCCTATTGCCCTTCCGATGAAGTGTGAATAGTATACCTCAGACCTACGGATCCATAGCTTGTAGCTAGATGGCTTCTTCTCTCTCTATGATCTTCAATACCATGTTCTCCTCGATGTTCTTGAAGTTCTATCCGATTTAATATTCTTTTGCAGTGTGTTTGTCGAGATCCGATGAATTGTGGATTTATTATCAGATTATCTATGAATATTATTTGAATCTTCTCTGAATTCTTGTATGCATGATTTGATATCTTTGTATTTCTCTTTGAATTATCGGTTTGGTTTGGCCAACTAGATTGGTATTTCTTACAATCGGAGAGGTGCTTTGTTTTGGGTTCAATCTTGCGATGTCGTCACCCAGTGACAAAGTAGGGGTAGCGAGGAACGTATTTGTATTGTTGCCATCAAGGATAAAAAGATGGGGTTTTGTTCATATTGCTTGAGTTTATCCCTCTACATCATGCCAGCTTATTAATGCGTTACTCTGTTCTGTTGAACTTAATACTTTAGATGCAGGCAGGAGCCGATCGATGTGTGGAGTAATAGTAGTAGATGCAGAATTGTTACAGTCTACTTGACACGGACGTGATGCCTATATGCATAATCATTGCCTTGAATATCGTCATAACTTCGCGTTTTTATATCAATTGCTCGGCAATAATTTGTTCACCCACCGTATTACTTGCCTTCAAGAGAGAAGCCTCTAGTCAAACCTATGGCCCCCAGGTCTATTTTCCCTTATATATTTTCAGATCTATAAACCAAAAAACCCAAAAATATATTGCTGCAATTTATTTACTTTTATTTTGTTTTACGTATTAGTTATCTTTTATATCTATCTCTATCAGATCTCACCATTGCAATTGACCGTGAAGGGATTGACAACCCCTTTATCGCGTTGGGTGCAAGTGCTTGATTGTTTGTGTAGGTGCATAGATTGGAGACTTGCTTGTGCCTCCTACTGGATTGATACCTTGGTTCTCTAACTGAGGGAAATACTTATCTCTACTTTGCTCCATCACCCTTTCATCTTCAAGGGAAAAATCAACGCAAGCTCAAGAAGTAGCAGGAAGAATTTCTGGCGCCGTTGCCGGGAAGGTTCTACATCAAGCCTACCAATTACCCATCGTAAACTCTCATCTCTTGCATTACATTATTTACCATTTGCCTCTCGTTTTGCTCTCCCCCACTTCTAAAACGATTTTCAGAAAAAAATACAATTTTTTTTTGCCTTTTTTCGCCCTTCTTTCGTTCGTCTTTTCGTTTGATTTTTGTTTGCTTGTGTATTAGATTGCTTGCTTTGTTCACGATGACTCAAGAGAATACCAAGTTGTGTGATTTTTCCAACACTAATAATAATGATTTTATTAGTACTCCGATTGCTCCTGCCACTAGTGCGGAATCTTACGAAATAATGCTGCTTTGCTGAACCTTGTTATGAAAGAACAATGTTTCGTCCTTCCTAGTGAAGATGCCACATCCCATCTAAATAGTTTGATTGAATTGAGTGATATGCAAATGAAGATGTGGATAATGATATTGTTAAATTGATGCTATTTCCGCTCTCACTACGAGATTGTGCTAAAACATGGTTTTCATCTTTACCTAAAAATAGTATTGATTCATGGAATAAGTGTAAGATGATTTTATTTCCAAGTATTTTCCTCCTGCTAAGATCATCTCCCTTAGGAATGATATAATGAATTTTCAGCAACTTGATCATGAGCATGTTGCATAATCTTGGGAGAGGATGGAATTGATGATAAGAAATTGCCCTACGCATGGTTTGAGTTTATGGATGATTATACAAAAAAATTATGCGGGGTTGAATTTTGCATCTAGAAATCTTTTGGATTCCGCTGTGGGTGGTACTTTTATGGAAATCACATTAGGAGAAGCTACTAGACTCCTAGATAATATTATGGCAAATTACTCTCAATGGCATGCCGAAAGATCTTCCACTAGTAAAAAAAGTGCATGCAATTGACGAAATAAATAATTTGAGTGGAAAGATGGATGATTTAATGAAATTGTTTGCTAGTAAAAGTGCTCCTATTGATCCTAATGATATGCATTTGTCTTCTTTGATTGGAAATAATAATGAATCTATGGATGTGAATTTTGTTGGTAGGAACAATTTTGGCAATAACGCGTATAGAGGTAATTACAACCCTAGGCCGTTTCCTAGTTATTCCTCTAATAATTATGGTAATTCTACAACAATTCTTGTTTGTAGTCTGGACAAATATAAAACTGCCATTGCCCTTAAATTTTAAACTCTGAGTTGTCAACGATAGTTCACTTTCAATAATTGCTTCCCTAAAATGACAAAGAACATGGAGCACATTAGTAAACCCATAGACTCTGTTTTGATGAAGTAGATGCATAGGTGATGGTGATATGCTGTGAGGAGTGAGCTTTTCCAGTGATTAGCTTACAAATATTATACTGGAACATTTTATTCTTTCAAGCATCAGTTCTAGTAGTGCTTGGCTTACAAATATTCTGGAACTTTTTATTCTTTGAAGCATCAGTTCTAGTAGTGCTTGCCTTCATCCGAGACTGACAGTTATGGAAATTATAATAAGATGCCCTCTGATCTTGAGAACAATATTAAAGAATTTGTAAGTTCCCAAAAAGTTTTCAATACTATGGTTGAAGAAAAATTGCTCAAGATGGATGATTTGGCTAGGAACGTTGATAGGATTTCGCGTGAAATTGATTCTTTGAAAATTAGATCTATTCCACCCAAGCTTGATATTAATGAATCTCTAAAAGCTATGAGAATTTCTATTGATGAATGTAAAGAAAGAACCGCTAGGATGCGTGCTAAGCGAGATTGGCTTGTGAACGCGTGTTCTTCAATTTCTCATGAGAATAATGATGAAGATCTTAATGTGACTCCTATTGAATCTTTGTTTTCTATATAAATCTTGATAAAGATGTGACTGGAGATGAGTCAACTTTAGCTAAGGCGTCCCAATGATTCGGAGTTTATAGATCTTGATGCAAAAATTGATAGAAGTGGGATTGGAGAGGTCAAAACTTTAGTAGCAATGAACCCACTCTTTTGGATTTCAATGAATTTAATTATGATAATTGTTCTTTGATAGATTGCATTTACTTTTTGCAATCCATGTCGAATTCTCCTCATGCTTATAATCAAAATAAATCTTTTACTAAACATATCATTGATGCTATGATGAAATCTTTTGAAGAAAAACTTGAGTTGGAAGTTTCTATCCCTAGAAAGCTTTATGATGAGTGGGAACCTACTATTAAGATTAAAATTAAAGATTATGAATGCCATGATTTGTGTGATTTAGGTGCTAGCGTTTCCACGATTCCGAAAACTTTATGTGATGTGCTAGGTTTCCGTGAATTTGATGATTGCTCTTTAAATTTGCATCTAGCGGATTCCACTATTAAAAAACCTATGGGAAGGATTAGTAATGTTATTATTGTTTCAAATAGGAATTATGTGCCCATAGATTTCATTGTTCTTGATATAGGTTGCAATCCTACATGCCCTATTATTCTTGGTAAACCTTTCCTTAGAACGATTGGCGCAATTATTGATATGAAAGAAGGAAACATTAGATTTCAATTTCTGTTAAGGAATGGCCTGGAACACTTTAAAATAAAGAAAATTAAGTTAACATATGAATCTATTATAAGAGCTACTTATGGATTGCATACCAAAGATGACAATACCTAGATCTATTGCATTATGCCTAGCTAGGGGCGTTGAACAATAGCGCTTGTTGGGAGGCAACCAATTTTATTTTTATGTTTATATTTTTCTTCTATTCTTGAATAAAATACACATTATTACCTCTATAGTAATTGTGTTTTGGTGTTTTAATTAGTGTTTGTGCCAAGTAAGACCTTTGGGCTGGCTTACAGTGATAGTTGATTTGATATTGCTGAAAAACAGAAACTTTTGCACCCAGTAAAATTATTTTCAAAAATCACAGACGATTGATTTTGATATGAAATTTCTACAAAATATTTATATACAAATTTCCCAGGTTGTCCTAATTTTTCATAATGTTTGGAGTTACATAAGTATTGAAGTTTCTGATTACTACTGATCGTATTACTTTTTGATGATTCTGTTTTCTATGTGTTGTTTGCTTATTTTGATGAATCTATGGGTAGTATCGGGGGGTATGAACCATGGAGAAGTTGTAATACCGTATATATTACACCAATATAAATAAAGAATGAGTTCACAACAGTACCAAAAGTGGTGATTTATTTTCTTATACTAACGGATCTCATGAGTTTTGTGTTGTGAAGTTTTCAAGTTCTGGGTAAAGATTTGACGTACTATGGAATAAGGAGTGGCAAGAGCCTAAGCTTGGGGATGCCCAAGGCACCCCAAGGTAATATTCAAGGACAAACAAGAGCCTAATCTTGGGGATGCCCTGGAAGGCATCCCCTCTTTCGTCTTCAATCCATCGGTAAATTTACTTGAGGCTATATTTTTATTCACCACATGATATGTGTTTTGCTTGGAGTCTTGTATGATATGAGTCTTTGCTTTTTAGTTTGCCACAATCATACTTTATGTACACGCCTTTTTAGAGAGACATGCTTAAATTGTTAATTTATTATTATACTCTATGTGCTTCACTTATATCTTTTGAGCTAGGTAATATGCTCTAGTACTTCACTTATATCTTTTTAGAGCACGGTGGTGGTTTTATTTTATAGAAATTTTTGAACTATCATCCTTCACTTATATTATTTTGAGAGTCTCTAAACATCATGGTAATTTGCTTAGGTTATGAATTTAGTCCTAATATGATGGGCATCCAAGAGGGATATAGAAACTTTCATATTAAGTGCATTGAATACTATGAGAAGTTTGATTCCTTATGATTGTTTTGAGATATAAAGATGGTGATATTAGATTCATGCTAGTAAGTGATTATGAATTGGTAGAAATACTTGTGTTAAAGTTTGTGATTCCCGTATGCACGTATGGTGAACCATTATGTGATGAAGTCGAAGCATGATTTATTTATTGATTGTCTTCCTTATGAGTGGCGGTCGGGAAAGAGCGATGGTCTTTTCCTACCAATCTATCCCCCTAGGAGCATGTGTGTAGTACTTTGTTTTGATAGCTAATAGACTTTTGCAATAAGTATGTGAGTTCTTTATGACTAATGTTGAGTCCATGGATTATACGCATTCTCACCCTTCCACCGTTGCTAGCCTCTCAAGTACCCTTGCCGGTGCATTACACCCACCATATACCTTCCTCAAAACAGCCACCATACGTACCAATTATGGCCTTTACATAGCCACTCCGAGATATATTGACATGCAAGTTCCACCATTCCATTTTATTATTACACACCATCATTGTCATGTTGCTTTGCATGATCGTAAAAAAAGCTAGCATGATGTTCTTATGGCTTGCCTTTTTGATGTCATTTGAAACGCTAGATCATTGCACATCCCGGTACACCGCCGGAGGCATTCATATAGAGTCATATTTTGTTCTATGTATCGAGTTGTAATTATTGAGTTGTAAGTAAATAAAAGTGTGATAATCGTCATTATTAGAGCATTGTCCCGTGTGAGGAAAGGATGATGGAAGCTATGATTCCCTCCCAAGTTGGGATGAGTCTCCGGACTTTATGAAAAACAAAAGAGGCCAAAGAAGCCCACCAAAAAGAAGAAAAAGGAAAAAAAGGAAAAAAACTAAAATGGGAGAAAATATATGTTATTTTATATTATATTATCTGTTTTGGATGTTTTATATGTATTAATATGCTATTTTATATTATTTTGGAACTAACCTATTAACACAGAGCCAGTGCTAGTTTTTGTTTCTTCCTTGTTTTTGAGTTTCGCAGAAAAGGAATATCAAACGGAATCCAAATGGAATAAAATTTTATGATGATTTTTCTTGGACCAGAAGACACACATAGGACTTGGAGACCAATGAAGAGGATCCCCGAAGCGACGGCAAGGGTGCAGGGCACGCCCTAGGGGGGTGCCCCCTGCCTTGTGGGTCCCTCAGAGCTCCTCTGGCCCTATTCTTCGGCCTATAAATTCCCAAATATTTCCAAACCACCAGAGGCGCCCACAAAAATACTTTTCCGCCGCGGCAAGCCTCTGTTCTTGCGAGATCCCATCTTGGAGCCTTTTCTGACAATCTGCCGGAGGGGGACTCGATCTCGGCGGGCATCTACATCAACCCTATTGCCCTTCTGTTGAAGCGTGAGTAGTTTGCCTCTGACCTACGGGTCCATAGCTAGTAGCTAGATGGCCTCTTCTCTCTCTATGATCTTCAATACCATGTTCTCCTCAATGTTCTTGGAGTTCTATCCGATGCAATATTCTTTTGCGGTATGTTCGAGATCTGATGAATTGTGGATTTACGATCAGATTATCTATGAATATTATTTGAATCTTCTCTGAATTTTTCTATGCATGATTTGATATCTTTGTATTTCTCTTCGAATTATTGATTTGGTTTGGCCAGCTAGATTGGTATTTCTTGCAATGGGAGAGGTGCTTAGTTTTGGGTTCAATCTTGAGGTGTCCTCACCCAGTGGCGAGGCACGTATTTGTATTGTTGCCATCAAGGATAAAAATATGGGGTTTTCATCATATTGCTTGACTTTATCCCTCTACATCATGTCATCTTACTTAATGCATTACTCTATTCTCTTGAACTTAATACTCTAGATGCAGGAATGAGTCGGTCGATGTGTGGAGTAATAGTAGTAGATGCATAATCGTTTCGGTCTACTTGACATGGACGTGATGCCTATATGCATAATCATTGCCTTGGATATCGTCATAACTTTGCGCTTTTCTATCAATTGCTCGACAGTAATTTGTCCACCCACTGTACTTGCCTTCTAGAGAGAAGCCTCTAGTTAAACCTACGGCCCCCAGGTCTACTTTCCCTTATATATTTTCATATCTATAAACCAAAAAACCCAAAAAATACCTTGCTACAATTTATTTAATTTTTTACGTTTTAGTTATCTTTTATATCTATCTCTATCAGATCTCACCATTGCAATTGACCGTGAAGGGATTGACAACCCCTTTATCGCATTGGGTGCAAGTGTTTGATTGTTTGTGTAGGTGCATAGATTGGAGATTTGCTTGTTCCTCCTACTGGATTGATAGCTTGGTTCACTAACTAAGGGAAATACTTATCTCTACTTTGCTTCATCACTGAGGGAGTCCTGGACTAGGGTGTGTCCGGACAGCCGGACTATCAATATCCGCCGGACTCCCAGACTACGAAGACAAAAGATTGAAGACTCCGGCTCGTGTCCAGAAGGTACTTTCCTTGGCGTGGAAGGCAAGCTTGGTGATACGGATATGTAGATCTCCTACCATTGTAACCGACTCTGTGTAACCCTAGCCTCTCCGGTGTCTATATAAACCGGAGGGCCTTAGTCCGTAGGACAACATCACATCTCAACAATCATACCATAGGCTAGCTCCTAGGGTTTAGCCTCCTCGATCTCGTGGTAGATCTACTCTTGTACTACCCATATCATCAGTATTAATCAAGCAGGACGTAGGGTTTTACCTCCGTCGAGAGGGCCTGAACCTGGGTAAAAACATTGTGTCCCTCGTCTCTTGTTACCATCCGCCTAGGCGCACAGTTGGGACCCCCTACCGAGATCCGCGGTTTGACACCGACATTGGTGCTTTCATTGAGAGTTCCTCTGTGTCGTCGCCGATAGAGCGGATGCCTTTACCCGTCTTCAAAGATGGTGTTTTCGCCGGAGGGGCCTTGGCCGCCGGTCAGACAATCCGGCTTGGTGGCTTTCTTATGACCTCCTGTCCGGCCGCCGCTTTGGCAGTGACTTCTCAAGTCGTTGGAAGCAATCTTCGTGTCAGCCCTAAAGCTGCCGAACAGTTAGATTCAATTGAGCTCTCGTCTGTTAACGAACTCTTGGATCGCATCGCCGCCCTGGGAGTCGCTACGGACTACAATCAGATCGGGCTTAAAACCGATCTGAGAGAAATTAACTCTCCCCAGGCTACCCACCACATTGAGGTGGTGGAGGAACAACTCGGCAATTCTTTGCCAGTGTTGAAAACAGTCCGTGTCCGGATTCCCGAACCCTCCATGCCGTATTCCCGCGGAGGGACGGACTCTGATCGAGCATTGAACTTAAAATCATCGTCGCTCGGACTCATTGGATCGTCTCCAGCAGATCGAGCTTCCGAATTCGGAAGTCCCTCGGCCTTTGAGCCCAAAGATGGGCAGGGATCCGGATTTTATTCCACCCACCCGCCCAGACATATGCGACCTATCTCTAATTCGGCAAGAGCCTTGAAGCAGTACATCATTCTTGGGCGATTCCTCTGGTCATGGGCGGGATAAAGGACTGCCGAGAGGAAAACGCAATTTCGATATTCTGCAATAACTGCACGGACAAGGGAATACTGAACACCATTGATCGTCGCAAGATTACGCGTTTCACCGATCTGGCGTCCATAGTGCGAAAGTACTGCGCAATGGAAAGTTTCCGGAAAACTGAAAATCAATTTTGGGATAATCCGGCCCCAAACCCAGTCCGCGGTAAAAGGGCGCCTCACAATCAGGCCCCAGATGCAAAAACAAAAAAGCAAAAACCCAGCAAGGGAAACGGAACCGTACTGGAGGGATGGCTCAATGGACCCTGTAAACTTCATAGTACAGAGGGAGCTATCCCAACACATAGCCTTCGAGCATGTTGGGTACTACGGCAGGTGGCCAAAAGTGGTGAAGAGCTTCTAGCGCCGGGAAACCACTCCAACAATACTAGCACGGTATCAACAGTCTTCGAGACTTTCGCATCAAATAATATGCGAAAACGAACAATCCGCGAACTCGCCGAAGTCTACCAAGTAGCAACAGCAAATCCATGGAGTGACACAGCTATTACCTTCAGCGCCAGCAACGAGCCCACACCTCGAACTACGAGCCCGGCCGACCGGTACTTAGTCCCATAGTGGACGGCTTTCGACTGACAAAAGTCCTCATGGACGGCGGCAGTGGACTAAACCTCATTTATGAGGAAACCCTGCGGAAAATGGAAATCGATTGGAGCCGTATTGAGCGAAGCAGCACAACCTTCAGAGGAATAATTCATAGCCGGGAAGCGCGCTGCACCGGAAAAATCACACTTGATGTGGTGTTTGGCTCCCCGGACAATTACAGATCCGAAGAAGTCACGTTCCAGGTGGCCCCGTTCAGCAGCGGCTATCACGCCATATTAGGACGAGAGGCATTCACAATTTTTCAAGCAATACCTCATTACGGGTACATGAAGCTCAAAATGCCTGGGCCCAGCGGAATAATCACTCTCGTCAGTGATCCGGACACAGCGCTCCGCGCCGAAAACAAGACAGCCGCACTAGCCCTCGAAGCACTATCCGAAGCCTTAGCGGCAGAGGAACTCACCGCGCTGCGCTCTACGGTAAACAGGGACGATGTGATACTTGATAAAAGATCCAAGTCCACCTCCTTCAAACCAGCAGATGAGATAAATAAATTTCAGGTCCACCAGCGGACCCAACAAAGACGGCCTCCATCGGGCGCAGTTGAGCCCGAAGTTGGCGCCGCCTCGCTTGCAATTCCTTCGGGAAAATTGGGATATCTTCTTTGGCATCCCTCGGACATGCCGGAATCCCCAGAGTTGGCGAACACAGCCTAAACATCCTAAAGGATTTAAGCCTATCAAACAGGCTCTTGACGATTTTCCGAGCCAAAAGACAGGCAATGGGAGAAGAGCTAGCCAAGTTATTGGGCCGGATTCATTAGAGACATCAAACATCCGGACTGGCTAGCGAATTTGGTGATGGTACCAAAGAAGGATAAATCCTGGCGCCTATGTGTCGACTTCAAAGACCTCAATAGGGCTTGCCCAAAGGATCCTTTCCCCCTTCCGCGCATCGATCAAATCATCGATGCCACAGCAGGACACGACTCGTTGTGCTTCCTGGACGCATACTCTGGCTATCATGAAATCAAGATGGCGGAAGTAGATCAAGCCGCAACGGCATTCATCACTCCATATGGACCATTCTGCTTCAACACGATGCCCTTCGAACTTAAAAACGCCGGCGCGACATATCAGCGCATGATTCAAACATGTCTGGCCACCCAGATAGGCAAAACAGTCGAGGCATACATAGACGACGTAGTCGTCAAAACAAAACACGTCAAAACTTTAGTAGACGATTTGAGGCTCACATTCGACAACCTTAGAGCATATGACATCAAGTTAAATCCGGAAAAATGTGTTTTCGGCGTACTAGCCGGAAAGCTGCTGGGCTTCATTGTATCCGGTAGGGGAATTGAAGCAAATCCAGCCAAAATCCGGGCTCTGTCACAGTTGGATATCCCAAAGGACCTCAAGCAAATACAAAAATTAACAGGATGCGTGGCAGCTTTAAGCCGTTTTATCTCCCGTTTAGGAGAGAAGGCGTTGCCCTTATCGCCTCTAAAGGCGCACCGAAACACCAGTGGGCGGGGGGGGCCGCCCTTCCGGACTTCGAAGAAATAAAGGCCATATTGGCAACAAATCCGTCTTGGCTGCGCCCACTATGGGCGAACCAATGTTATTATACATCGCAGCAATACATCAAGTTGTGGCGCTGTTCTCGTCGTCGAAGCGAGCGACGAAGGGCATAAATTCCCTCTTAAAAACCCGATGTATTACGTATCCTTTGTGTTAACCCCTGCAAATCCGCTACCCGCACTATCGGAAGATAGCATACGGTGTTCATGGCGTCTCGGAAGCTCCGACACTACTTTCAAGAGTGTTCGATAACGGTGGCCTCTGAAGTACCACTCAATGACATTATAAATAACGCGACATAGCGGGAGGATTGCAAAATGGGCCATTGAGCTCTTGCCATTCGACATAACTTACAGACCTCGGCGAGCCATAAAATCACAAGTTTTGGCTGACTTCGTCGCCGAATGGGTGAGCCGAACTCCCTAAAAGTGCGGCGCATACTCAATGGACTATACGCCGACGGTTCCAAAATGTTGGCGGATGAAATTTGGCGTTGTATTAGCGTCCCCAGGAGATCTGATCGATATGTACTTCAAATCATGTACACGGACTCCAACAATGCAGCGAATCGAGGCCCTATTACATGGTCTCCGGATGGCGGTCTCCATGGGCATTCAACGCCTAGAGGTGCGCGAGGATTCAAACCTTGCTATATCCCAAATAAATGGAGACTTTGGCGCCAAGGATCCGAAAATGGCAGCATATCGCAATGTTGTCACGAAAATGTCATTTCGGTTTGAAGGACTCGAATTCCATCACATAGCCGAGATAATAACCAAGCGGCCGATGTCGCACGCATCGGTGCGAAACGTGATCTTGTCCCTCAAATATCTTCTGGAGCGGCTCTTCAAGCCATCCGTACTATGGGAAGAGGAGCCCGTAACGACAAACCGGAGAAAACCGTACCAAGCGGTGATTTAGCAGATGACATAACACCCTCCGCATGCGTTATAATGGCGTAATAGCAGCGTGGACAGAACCTTTCTAGCCTACTTACTTAGGCGGGAACTTCGAAGACCAAAATGAGGCCTGCTGCATAGTCCGTGATCGAAGGCCTACAAGGTCCACGAGGAGAACTTTACAAGAAAAGTACTACGGAGTCCTTCAAAGGTGTATCTCCGAAGAAGAGGCGAAAACTCTGGCTGAAATTCACGCGGACTAGGCGGACACCACGCTGACAGCCGGGCCTGGTAGGAAAGGCATTCCGTCAGAGATTTTATTGGCCGACGGCTCGGGCGGATGCAGGACTTGGTCAGCGATCGTTGCTTGTCGACTCTTTGCTAATCGAGCCATATGCCACCCGCCCTCAAACCATACCCATTACGGCGTTCGCGATGCAGGGGCTTGACATGGTTGGTCCCCTTAAAGGGAACTCACAAGAAAAAATACCTATTGGTCATGGTGGATAAGTTCACCAAATGGATAGAGGCCAAATCGGGCAAAACGGCAGAGTCCGGACCAGTGATAGACTTTATATCAGAGGTGGTACACCGTTACGGGGTCCCCCACAACATCATCACCGACAACGGCACGAATTTTACAGCCGATGAAGTCAAGTCATGGTGCAAAAATATGGGCATTAAGCTCAACTATGCGTCAGTCTATCACCCTCAAACCAACGGTCAAGTGGAAAGAGCAAACGGTCTAATAATGAGCGGCATTAAACCCAGACTAGTGAGGTCACTCACTAAATCAGACACCAATGGGTCGAGAGCTCGACTCCGTACTCTGGGGCTGCGGACAACGCCTAACCGTACTACGGATTCACACCATTTTTATGGTATCGGTAGCAGAGGCAGTTCGCCTGCGACATCATTCATGACTCACCTAGAGTGCGCATGTATGAGGAAAGAGAAGCGAGTTGGATCGGCGGGACAGCTTGGACACATTGGAGGAAGAAGCGTGACATCGCGAAGGCTCGTTCCGCATTCTATCGACAACAGGCCGAAGATACCAAAGCGAGAAATACGGGCCAAGACTTACAACGTTGGCGAACTAGTTCTCGCCTCTGGGACAAGAAGAAGGACAAGCTCAAGCCCGGTGGGAAGGCCCTTCATTATTGATCAAATCTTGACCGGCGGAGCGTACCGTCTCTGAAATCGTCGGACAACCGACTCGAGCGAACCCATATAACGCAGCCCGACTCAAGCGATTCTATGCCTAGCGCGGAGTAAGAGTTTGTCCTCTTCCCGTCCAACCTTTTATATTTGGCTGTCTTCATTTCTCTTTCTTTTATCCTTTTAACTTAAAAGCCCTTAGGGCCTATTTTAGCATTCTTTGCATACACGATGTGCCATCCCTTTTCGTTATTCTTGGGGCTTCTTATCTGAAGCTCAACTATCTGATTTTATACCCAACACATGTGTCACGCTTCCACATGTACCTTTTACTCGCCATTATATGCATCGATATGACTTAAGTTTTGGCCAAGCTGGGTTGCTGGCTCCTGTGCTTACCCCTCGTTCCCGATTGTTGGCTAGGTGGTAAAGGAGCACCTCTGTGATTATTCTTGCCGGGTCGGCCGGATGTGTAACTCAGACTAGGTGAAGAAAGCTAAGCGTTAAATAAGGGAATATTGATCGGTGATTTAAAGATGACTTTTACCTATTTTTCCATCTGCCCCGGATGTTTTCTGCTCTCTTGGCAGTCGGACATGCACTTTAGGGCATGCCTCCCGATGAAAGGAACCCTTAACGGAACTATTCTCCCGGAAGATGTTTCTTACTAACCATGTAATATAACATAACTAGTTGGGCACTTATGCGATAAAGCACTAATGACCCCTCGCCTAGTCTCCATGCATACCACGGTTATTTCTTAACCACAAAGGTATTCGGACACACTCCGAACTCTAGGGTCCCGAGTCGAAGCGAAAAGGTCGGCAACGACAAGCGATCTACAATCCGGCTAGAAGGCATTTCACATGTCATTTTTAAAAAGGATAATATACATTGTCAAGTTTATTGATTGTATTCCTCCTCAATCCCGTCTAACAGGCTGTCTAGTTCTGATCCGTTGGGAAAATTTAGCAACTAGTTCTACTGGCTGTACACTAAACTCACAGGATCTCCTTCCGTCGGGCCCCACCGGTCCAACTTCGCCATATGGTTGGGATTAGCCTTCTTGTACAGCGTCTTCACCATGGCCCAAGCCTCCCCTGGCACCTTGACGGCAAGCGAAACCTTCCACAAGCAGGCGCTGCCGCCTCCTGCAGCTTCTCTGCAAGCTCCCTCGAGGCCCTCGGTAGGGCGAGGATGGCCATAAAGCTGTCGGCACCACTCATTGCCTGCCGAACTCGTTCGAATAGCTGCAACAGTTCGGGAAGTTGATCATCCATTGATACGGGCATCTCCTCTGCAGGATGGCCCGTGAGTATACCTACAAGACATTTATGTCAAATCACTTCATCGCCGAACTCTTCTTCCTTAGAGAGCTCGCTCAAGCACTTACTATAGATGCCGCGACGAAGCCGTTGATTCTCCTTAGCGGGCGGACAGCTCGGCTGTGCGCCTTCGGCTCTTCTCCGAGCTTGGCGTTGGCATCTTGGAGTTTGTTCCTTTCTGCTGAACTCTGTTCACACACTCTCGCCGACCTTTAGTGGCGCGATAATCTTACTGTCCGGACTTTGTTGGCGGCTTTCTGGTCGTTATTAAACTTCATGCGCATCTTTGCTGGCGCTTATATTAATTTATACAAATGTGTTACCAGGGGGGTCTTTCCGTCTCCTCCTGCGGCAGCAAGTGCAGCCTCAAGTTGGGCCTTGCAATCTTGCAGCTCCCGAGACAGTTGTGCGTTCTTCTCGTTGAGAGCCTGAAATTTCAAATGATCCTTAAATCAGTTAACATAACTAATTTAAGTCTTGGGGGCTACTGGTGTATACAACCATTAAAATTTCCTAACCCGTATGTCTTTAACATCTTGCCCGTGTACTGGTAAAACCATTTTGGCGGCCGGAGATGCGTCCCCTGCGTTAAAGGCATCCAATGCCTCGGGAAAGCACGCCTTTTGAAAAACTGTCGTGGCGTCTATGATTCATAGCGCTCTCCACCTCGACTTGGTGGCGGACGATCTGTCGGTATCCTCCGTTGGAGTAGGATCCGGCTCGCGTCTTCGCTTGCCTCCCCTCCGGTCCGGCGGCTGGGAGCTGGCGGTGTTGGTTGGGTCGGCAATTCCTGTGCTTTCCTTGATCCGCGGCGCTTTTCTCTATAAAGGTCATGAGCACTTAGAAGTTTCCTCGGGCGTTGCTCAAAAGATCGAACACGAGCTATACCTCTGCGGCGGCGTTTCGCCCGCCTGGCGCTCCTTTTCTTCTGCTAGTTCGGATGACCTCTGTGGAGTCGGCCGCCGCGAGCTCGGCTCCCCGACGTAATGGCGCTTCCTACAAGATACCATCGTTCGCGAAGGTCGAAATAGGCAAGGATAAAATAGCGGTGTCGGACTTGGTCTTGGTCACAGGATGCGAACTTAGCGGGGTAGTCCGCCGTAATGGCGACGAGCATCATCAATCTGAGCTGGTGATACACCCGTCTATTAGCTCCACCTCGATGTGGATCCTCTTGGAGGCGGACCGAGGATCCTTCCGGATCCTCGGGTTGTGGGCAGGACTCACCATGTCCTCCACGGTCGGCGTAGACCTGCGCCGAAGGCGTAATGTAAAGCTTCAACTTCAAAGATACGGGTAAGGGCCCTTTTGAGGTGTTAAACACCCATCCTCAGGGTTGATCATGGAAAACCCTCGGAGGTTGGCGAAGAAGTCCTCCGTATCCCCCTTATGCAGACGGACGGGATCTTCACAGATCCTCGGTCAAACCGGACCTTCTTGCGGCCGTGCGGGTAGCATCGTCCTCCCCATTGAAATCCCACATGGGGTGGCCTCGTATTGCAGCGGCTGCACCCCGCTTGATGCTGCGTCGCCATGACTCCAATCATGGTCAAGCGGAATGAGCCATTAATCTTATCCGGCCCATCAATTAATGGGCGCTCTTGTCTTCCTCCAAGCGGGGCTCATGGGCGCCAGCTAAAGGCGTTTCTTCAAGGGAGCGACATCAAACTCCGGAGGCCAATCCGGACTGGGTCGAGCGGCGGGCGTCTACAATATAAAACCACTCAGAGGCGATCTTGGACGCCCTCTTGGGGTGCGGATAGGTATCCGGTCCCAGCGATCGCCATATTTGGCGCCGCCCACGATATATGGACCCTGGTGAGAAAAGTGCAGGCGAACAACCTCTTCCACAATGCGAAATGGGGCTCGATGCCCGGGAATAGCTCGCAAGAGCTACATAGCCCGCGATGTGCGGCCTGAGAGGCGGGCGTAAGGTGGTGGAGCTGGAGTCCATAGAACTTGAGAGCCAGCGGAGGAGCGGATGTATTGAAATCCGAGTCCCCTTATCGGATAGGGGACGAAACACACCGCTCCCCTTGTTGGGGCTTGGGGTGTCCTCGCTGCCTCCACCTTGATAAGTAACGGTCCGGCTCGGATTGGAACCATGAGCGGAGGAAGAAATCCCTCCATTTGGAGCTTTACTAGCTCATTGTGCGAAATAGAGCACCTCCTCCAATCCCCTGGCGATGGTCTAGGAACGCGGGAGGAAGAGCCGCGTTGACGATCCATGGTGGAATGGATTTCAGGGTCAGAGGCGCTTCGATGAAGTATACGCGAGAGGAAGACGGTGCGGTTTGGATCTGGATCCCTGCCCCTTTTATGGGCGGGCGACCCGCACAATTAGGGGGTGGAATGCAAAAGACACCCTGGCTTTTCGCATTCGTGCGACGTGTGGAAGAGGGCCATGACTTGGCGTAGAAGCCAAGAAGCCTGATATTCGAGGTGAGGCGGACAACATTGGCGGTACATGGGATTTGAAGGGAGAACCCGCCTTGCAACGCCGAAGACTACAAGCACGCTGGACTTATCGTCATTGAAGCCTGGTTCGGGGACTACTGAGGGAGTCCTGGACTAGGGGTGTCCGGACAGCGGACTATCAATATCCGCGGACTCCCGGACTATGAAGGCGAAGATTGAAGACTCGGCTCGTGTCCGGAAGGTACTTTCCTTGGCGTGGAAGGCAAGCTTGGCGTCTGGATATGTAGATCTCCTACCATTGTAACCGACTACTGTGTAACCCTAGCCTCTCCGGTGTCTATATAAACCGGAGGGCCTTAGTCAAATGGGACAACATCACATCTCAACTATCATACCATAGGCTAGCTCCTGGGTTTAGCCTCCTCGATCTCGTGGTAGATCTACTCTTGTACTACCCATATCATCGGTATTAATCAAGCGGGGCGTGGGTTTTACCTCCATCGAGAGGGCTGAACACAGGTAAAAACATTGTGTCCCTCGTCTCTTGTTACCATCCGCCTAGATGCACAGTTCGGGACCCCCTACCCGAGATCCGCCGGTTTTGACACCGACAATCACCCTTTCCTCTTCAAGGGAAAAACCAACGCAAGCTCAAGAAGTAGCAGCAACACATATCTAAATGGTGTGTGTGTGTGTGCGCGGGGGTGTGTTGTGTGTGTGTGTGTGTGTGTGTGTGTGTGTGTTGTGCCTCTTAAAACACATTGTATATAGTGTCATAGATGGTTTAGGTTTCGAACATCTAGCTACAGCATACATGTACATGATTTGAATTCAACATAAAATGGATACATATATTTGAATTGGAGATTGTGTGTACATGTAGTTCATATTTATATGGGAGTTAAGTACTCCCATATTCATGTCATGTGTCGTGAAGATAATATTCAGATGGTTGTATAACTAACCCGAGTACAATCTCATTCGAACCGGGAAAATGTACTCAAGTTTAGTCCATATGCTAGACAGTAGGAAATGTTTTTTTATTGTTGAGGGAAGTGCAAATTGATTTGGTACTGTACAGGTTAAGCTTGTTGTCCCGGTTTTTTAAATTTTTTGTTGTTGTTTTTGAATGGCAATTCTAGTAATAATATAGTAAAACGGGACATGGCTCTCTCTTGTGGGGTGCGAACTGTCTTTTTTGTTTTTGGATTTTTGTTCACGTTAAGCTTGTTCTCTCCAAATTTCAAGCCACGCATTGTTATGCCGAAATTTCAAGCTTGTATCTCTGTCTATCGTGCTGCGAAACTCCAGCCTCTTCAACCTGCGCCTTGTTATCCCAAAATTTTAGGATATCTCATTGTCTCGTTCTGCTCCGAAAACTCCCTCCATCTTAACCTGCGCCTTACTATCCCAAAACTACAACGCGCGACAAAACTCCCACCTCCTGCGAAATTCCGACACGCGAAATTCCTGTGATACCCTTGAGCCGAAAGAACCGCCTAGTTCAAATCGGTGGGGGTACTTTTGTAAATTACCCCACATTTCGGACAAGCGCGTCTCTAAGGCATCGTTGCCCCTTCCCATCCCCTCCTCCCCCGTTCATACACCGAGGCTGCAAAAACCCGCGAAGCCCCACACCCTCATACGTTCACCACCTAGCCGGAGCCTATTCCCTGACAACATCATCCGCCGCAACAATTCGACGTCCCTCATCCACCGCACTGGATGAGGATCTATCATCGATCTCATTATCCCGCCGGTTCAGCCACCCCATCCTTCACCTCCAAGGAGCTTCCCTGATGTTCGCCTCGTCTATCGCGCCACCTCCATTCCCACACCGCCATCTTCACCTACACCACCGGAAGAGCAGTACCATCACTGATTCCTCGGATGAAGCTGAGGCCTAATCGGCGCCACCAAAGAGGTTCTACACTAGTCGCTGCATTTTCTTCTTGATTCGATCTCACTATGCTGCAGCGCTCGGTCCTGCCGCCATGGCGCAACTCCATCTATGGAAGCGGCCACTTCCTCCATGGTGTATCTCCCTCGGCGGCAACGTCGACATCAATAGGAGCTGCTACTGCTGCGCCGGCTCTCGCTGGCACTGCTGCTACTGCTTAGGCTCTCGCTCGTGCTGTTGCTCTGCTCTTGCTCTTGGTCCCCTGCCTGGTCTGCTCTTACTCTTGCTCGCGTTGTTGCTCTTACTCTTGCTTGCGCTACTGCTCTACTCTTGCTCATGCTGCTGCTGCATGAGCAGATGTTGCAGCTATTGCTTGAGCTCCTGCTGCTACCCGAGATGCTGCTACATGACCAGCTGCCCCGACTCTCGCATGCGTTGTTGCTCTAGGCGCTACTACTGCACGGCCAGCTGCCCCGGCTGCTCCCTGGTACTACATTCCCTGCGGGAGCGGCTACCGATTTAGATCACTGCTACTCTGCCACTAGTGCTCGAGGGGGAAAAACTATTAGTGCGCTGCTTTTTTGCTACTAGTGCGTTCAGTTTCTATAGTAAAATTCAGTTTCGAGAGCAAAATTCAGTTTCGATAGTTAAATTTAGTTTCGACAGTTAAGTTCAGAGATGAGCGGCTGATGCATTTTACATCTAGCACTTTGTGGTTATGTATTTTACATCATCTATTGGAGATGGTATTAGAATTCCACTCAGATTTATGTTGTATCTCTTTTCCTGCTTTAGCCTCGTCGTTGTACAACTGACCGGAGCTGCTCCAACGATGAAACCGTCCATCACAATAGAGCAGTACCCTCGGCTCCATCTCTAGATGCCTAAGATCTTCTTCCCCTCCTCTGACAGCCGCAACGTCCTCAGCGACCAACCCAGTGATGCTAAGATCTACATGGCTTCGCCAAAGAGGTTGTACACTTGTTGCATCACTTTTTTACTCAACATGTTATATATATTGTCCACTGAGCTCGTGTAGCAATGTGAAATACGATTAGTTTCTCCTAGTATATGACAAGCAGTGAGGTACCAGGCAACTTAGTGAACTGTGATGGACTCTCTCGAAATCCATCATTATTTATTTCTTCGCCTTTGAGCTGTGCATTTGTAGATAGGCCTGGGAGTTCAGCTAGTAGGGCAGTAGCCTATCGAGGTCGCTCTCCTCTGCGGCCTCGAGCACCTATAGAACCTTGGGGCCCCTACAGTTCAACAAGGGAGGCGGGGGTCAGCCTTGAGCGAGATCGAGGTCGAGGCGCCTGAGGAGACATGCAATCTTTACCCGGCCGGGGCTCTCGGAGATAACACCCCTCTGCTGCTCTGTGTTGTTATAGAGGCTAGCTCGGCGTGCGAGCATATGGTGGTCTTGCGGGTGTCGAATGAACGAACCCCTTCTCGTGCGCATGGGCCTCCCTTTTATAGTCTTAAGGGGTACCCACGGTGGCGGCGTGGGAAGAGGGGTAGAAATGTAAAAGCGCGAGGTTGGTGCAGCGGTGTCCCTACCTAACTCGGCGGGGACAAGGGCATTAAATGCCGTCCGTTATATGATCGGGAGGAGTGACCGTTAAGTGAGCCTCCGGTTGCCGCGATGGTGCCTCTGTCGACTCCGTTTGCCACCTCGCTCCGCATGGTTGCGTAGTGCCTGCGCCACGTGCCCTTGGGATGAGTGCGGTGATGGCCAGCGTCCTTTGGGTGTCTTTGGAGTTGGGTGGCAGCCTTGCGCGGCAAGTGCCTTGCAGATCCTTTTGTTGTCTTGGCAAGCTTGCGTGCTGGTTCTGCTTAGTAGCCTTGGCGCCATGGCAAGTTCTGATGATGCCTGGTTAGCCCTCGGCAAGCTCCTCGGGCTCTAGCAGGCGGTCGGCGTGGACTCCCTCCGCGCCGCGCCATCCCTTGCGAGCAAGGGGAGAGCCCGCTGGCTGTTGTGACTTGGCCCAGTTCATGAGGCTGCGCCGGGCCTCAATTTCAACTTCACGATCCTGGGCTGGATGCGATCTTTGAGGAGAGCGTTCAAACCGACCCCAATCATCCGGAGTGGTTCCGATTGCGCGAAGCGTTGTCCCCACTGTCTGACAACTCCCGGTAGCGACCGCATCTGTCAGCGATGATGCGAAATGTGATTCGCGCGGGGTTAGCGCCAAGCTGGATGAAACCCGCGCCGAGTCGTGCAGCAGTTCTTTGATGACCTGTTGGGCGGCGGTTAAACACAACGGCGAAGCTCCTCACCAGCGCCACCACTGCGGTGGCGTATATTGCTAGCGAGGGCGAGGCGGCGGCGGCCTGTGGCGGTATATGGCTTCCGCTGTCGGGCGAAGCGGTGGCGGCAAGCCTTGCCGCCCATGAAAATTTGCCGGGAGGCGGCGGTGAAGGAGGGGGCGGCGGGGCAAGCCAACCAACCCGGGGTGTGGCGGCCGACCATTTCAAGCAATTTGCCGCCGTCGGAGCCTTGAACCGCCCTAGTTTCATCAGGAGGCGTCTCCGTCGAGTCGGAGAAGTTGGCGGAGAGCACGGCTGAGCAGCCACCCGCGGCGCCCGCGAGGCAGCCTCCGCTGCGACAAGTTCCGTCGCCGCGGGAGGATCCCAAAGCTGCCAGCAAGCTGGCCGGGTCTTCCGGGCCGCCCGCCCGACCATCGCGGCCCTTAGCAGCGCCGGAGCCTACCCTCCCGACCGCCCGTGCGAGGAGGGCACGGAATTGACCTCTCATGCTGAGCTCACGGCGGCGATGGGGAGGGCGGGGCCTTGAAGGTAAGGCTTCTCTGTCTTGCATCCGCTTTTTCCTCGATCCTTCTTCTTTATGCGCCTTGTATCTAATCTGTCTTTCTCTCGAAACTCTGTTATGTCGAGGACTTTGGCGGAAGGCGGCCAAGAGGGCGAGTCGGTGGTGAGGGCGATCTGCTAAGGTGGCGGAAGATCGTCTGAGACTACTCTGGCGGACCCGGCCCCTTCCCTCGCAGCAGCTCAGCCTGGCCCGGCGTGGCGTCTTGATTCATCCTTCGTTATGGGGGGTGCAAGGTCGTTTCTTCCTCTGCCAACATCTTGATTGTTGGCTCTTTTATATCTGAGAGAAAGCAGGCCCATCGGGGCAGCGGGAGGTTGATGCGGAGGTGTCGTCGGCCTCCACTCGCCACCGAGGCCGACTCTCGATGTGGGAGCCGTCTCCGACAAGGAAGGGTCCCCGGCAAGGTCGAGACAGCGAGCCCAGCGGTGGAACCCGTGTTGTGAGTCTGGCGCGGTGAGCTTCCTTGTGGGGTTTTCCCTTGGAACCTGCTGATCTCTCTTTACCTTCTTACAGTTATTGATTATCTCTTTTCTTCCACCTTGGATATTCCCTTAGGGACCCGATGGAGGCGAGGCCGCCGTTGAGGGGCGGTAGTGTGCAACAACGAGGGCGCCTTGCTGCCACGAGGAAGGGGCGGTGTGGAGAGTCCTTTGGCGAGGAGGCTGCCGGGGCCGCCGAAGCAGAGGGGCAGCGGGGTCCGATGATCGTCTGCCGCGACCGGAGGATCACGGAGCACAAGGTCTTTGTACCGACCGCTGATCCCTCCGCCGCTGTAGTGCGGCCTTGAACTCGAGGGGCTAACCAGCGTATACTTGAAGGCGGCAGCGGTGTGTATATCAAGCTTCCACAGGCATCGAGCTCAGGCGCCCGATTGAAGAGGAATTTGATGGGGAGATACTTGCCTCTCTGGGCTGGCGGTGGTCGACAGGCCAAGCAGCGGCAAGTCGGAGGAGGAGGAGCTACTCGAGGCTGGTGTCACTCGGACGGTAGCGGTAGAGTGACACCAGTTTCAGAAGCTGCTCCTCGACTCGGCTGGGCCAGAGCCGTGACAGGGAACTGCCTGGTGGGTCGGACAGATGCATGGCAGTGTGAGGCAGGGAGATGGAAGGTCGAGAAAGGTCGAGGCAGCCGTGGCGTAAGCCACCTGACGATCGGCGCATGGGCTCGACAGGCTGCCATGACGAGCAGCTCGTGGCTGGACTGGCTGATTCCGGCAGCAGGCGTGAACATCAAGCAACCTGCGAGCAGCAGCGACCGACGCAGGCGCAATCGCGCGGCCAGGTCAAAAAGCGTCCGACGGCGAAGTCTGATCCGCGTCTCTATGGATCGGCGGGTGATGGCGATCGTCAACTGCGTCATCGGTGACGAGGCGCTCCGGTCATTGCGGCGCACCACGAGACTTGCGCGGCGTGGTGAGCGAAGGTGGATCGGCATCACAGATCCAGCACCCTCCGCCCTCCATTACGCCCCATTTGCTGCGAAGCTCACCGGCAATCGTCTCCTTTATGCCCATCCGGGAGGTCCATGCGATTCCATGACCGGCGGCTCCCTTTCTCAGCCGAGGGAAAAATAATGGCGGAAAAACAGCGGCGGGAAGGATACCAGCGAAGTTCTCGCAAAGGTCGCGAAAACGCCATTGTCAAAACAGCGTTGGGGTGAAATCAGCGAGATGGAACCCATAGGTGTTCATGATATCGCCAAAAGAAGTCGAGAAAAAGGTGGGCGAGCCGCAATGAAGAACAGGAAGAAGTAGTACCCTCAGGGGCACTTCTTGATTTGAAACCTCCGCTGAGAAAGCGCCCGGCGTCTTGGAGTGCGCCCGCGTCTCCGTCGACCAAAAAGGTAGAACCCGCCCATAGCGCATCGGGGTGAGCTCGAGAGGAAAAGCACCGCCTCTTGCGCAGCGCCTCGAGCTCTTGTGCCTCGGACGATTTCAGCCTTGGCGGCCTTCGTTGCCTTCCGACCTTGGGGCCATAGCCGGGGCAGCGGGGGAAGCAGAAATGGCGGCGGCGATGGGCGTGAGCGCTGTTCTCCTCTCGATTCGAGGCGGGGAGGCGTCAGACTTCGGAGGAAGGAACGCAAGTGGTGAAAGTGGGGGCGACCCGTTCCTCCGCTTATAATAGGGGATCTGACGTTACGCATTTTGGAATTCGCGCCGCCCACGTCTCCCACGGCGCCGCAATCGGCGTGCCGTTGCGGGAGAAGCCGCGGTGGTAGCGGAGCCCGTCATTGTGCGTGCCCGAGCCCGCAGCGTGCCCGTGCACTATTTTGGGCCTGGCCCAACAACTTTTCGGCACCGTGTATGGCCCGGGCGGGGCTCTGTCGGTGTACTAAAGTGAAGTACCTTAGTACCCCGAACTTGTCTGCAGGCGGTCGTAGCACCAGCGAGGCTTCCCGAGCGCCCGACAAGGCCCTCCACCCCCTTTTTGCACTACCATCCAAGAACAAAGTACTAGCCCGAGGAACACGAAGGCCCGGCAAGAGGAGCTTGCCGGGAGGGCTAACTTCGAGGCATCATCGGAAAACTTGCGCGGCGCCCAGCGCGCCCGGCAGGTCGATGGCAACAAGCTTGCCGGCACAACAAGGACGCGACAAGGCACTTGCCGTGGCAAGGCACCACCCAACTCCAGCACACGGTGGCGTCATCACGAGACCATCCCAAGGGCGCGTGGCGAGGCACTCTGCAACCTATCTGAGCGGTGGCAAGCGGGTACGAGGCACCATCGTGGCAACCGGAGGCTCATAGCGGTCACCCCTCACCTTTGTTGGAGGCGCGCGGACGGGCATTAATGCCTTTGTCCCTGCCGTCGAAATTAGGTAGGGACCTTTGTTACATTGTTGTACCAACCTGCGGCACTACGTTTCTACCCCCTCTTCTTCTCTGCTGCCACTGTGGGTTCCCCTTGAACTATAAAGGGAGGCCCATGCGCGCGCGTAGAAGGGGTTGATATAGGTCGACACCCATAGTACCACAATATGCTTTGCGCTCGAGGCTAGACTCTATAACAACTGAGAGCAGCAGTAGGGGTGTTATCTCTCAGAGAAACCCGAAGCTGGGTAAGATTACTGTTTCCCAGCGTGCGCCCGACCTCGATCGCTCGCGCGCAACCCCGCTCCTTGCCAAACGAAGGGCCCCGATGCCCCATAGGTGCTTCGAGCCGCGTGGAAAGCGACCCGACATCTTTGGCGCGCCCGGTAAGGCGCGTCGAGTCGTGAAACATCTGATCCGGTCTCCGCCGCTGCATCAACGCCATCGTCAGCGTGCCGCGAAGAAGAAGCCTTGGAGGTGGCCGCGCCGTCTATCAGTTACGCCACCACCACGGAGCAAGCAGGCGGCGGGGACGAGCGCGGCGGCGGAGGAGGCGCCGCCCGGTGGGTCTCGTGTCGTCACAAGATCCAAAAACAAGGCCCCTGGCGTCGTCGGCCCGGCGAGATACCGCACCCCTCAGGAGGTGCAAAGGTCAGCAACGCCCGGTGCTCCTAACCGCCGTACTACGCGATGGAACAAGGCCAACATGGTGGGTCGCGGGGCGCCGAGGTCGACATGCCGTCCACATCTTTGGCGCTTGGCGAATCTGATCGCCCGGGCGGGGTGTGGTGCCTCCCAATCGAGTTAAGTCCGAGCACCTCCGCTCTTTCGCCGTTCGTCACCACCGCCACCCAAGGCAGCGGAGAAGCGCTGGCGGGCCGGCTTCTTCTAGACTTCCCTCGGCGCCGCACAAGATCGGCGGCGGAGGATAGCCATACACAGCCTCGCCGGCTTTGCCAGCAGCGACAAGCCCAGCGACCAAGCGCGTCGAGGCCGGCGGGGCAGCCCGGCGCGAGGCGGTGCCGGCAGGACTGCTAGGGTGCGCTTACATGCGCTCCCAACCCCAAGGTCGAGATCGCCCGGCTCGTCGGACCAACCAGCGCCCGTCTCCACAGCGTCGCCGGACCCGCGAACTTCGCGCGATCAGCGCCCGTCCTTCAAACGACAACATGAAAGCGCTTCGTACCCGCGCCGGCGCCCGGCGAAGCGGCGTCAATCGACCAGCGCGGGCCCAGCTGTCGGCCGCGCAGCGAAGAACCGGCGACTTGCCGTGCTGCGGCGAGGTTGCCCTGCGTTCACCAGCGAGTTCTGGCAGGTCGATGGCCCAAAACCAAAATTTCAAGCGAGGCGTGCCGAGAAGTATGGCGGCGGATACACCCATCGGAGTTCCTCGGCATCTACACCATCAGCGGTGCAAGCTGCGAGGCGCGGCGAAGATCTCGCCAACTACTTCCGCTAGTACTCAAGCCCAACGCCGGATCTTGGCTCATGCACTTGCGGACGGCTCCATCTCTTCATGGGCGGACTGTGCCATCGGTTTGCCGGTGCCTTCATGGGTGGCCACAAGCCTCATGGCGGAAAGTGACCTCCACTTGCTCGTCGGAAGGAGGAGCCCTAGCAAAAATATACAAAGATTCAGCCGGTGCAACGCAACATCGAGCGTTCACCCTGCGCGGTTATTAGCGCGTTTCATCGAGCGTGCGTAACCGCGAGATGAGAAGAGATGGCGATGTGCAAAATCGAAGATGTCGTGAGCTTGACACTCTGGCCGACAAGTGTGCACTGGTGAGGAGGAAGGAAAATCCCGGAGAGATTGTGCCGGGGCGAAGGATCGGCGGCGAGGATCCGCCCGGCAAGGAAGAACGGGCGGAGCAATAGGAAGAGGAAAGCTAAGGGCGTGCTGGCTGTTGAGCAGTCCAGCAGGCCAGCTCCGACAAGGCCAAACCGGCGACTCGGCGAGGCCGTGGCGGCCGCCCGACAAGCAAGGGCGGCTCCGCAAAGCGTTCTTGCAAGATCCACCGCACCAAGGGCCATGACCTCCAAATCTGCAAAAAGTAGAAGCGGATGGCGGAGCTGCGAGAATCTGGCGCGCGATAAGGAAAACCCGGGGAGGTGGCGGAGGATCCGGCAAGAAACTTCCGCCGGGGAGGAACGCGGCCAGAGCCAAGGCAGCAGGTGGCAGGCCTCCCAGCGGCGCGACAGGGCGAAGGTGAAGATGAAGATGATGAGATGGAGGAAAGCGGCGAGGATCAAGAGTTTGAGAAAGCAGCGAAGTATTATCGTCGCGGCGGCGCCTCCTGCACACCTCGCGCCAACTCAAGCGATGGGTGTGCGAAGTGAATCTGTGAACCCGTCCGTCGGTAGCGCGAACCTCTGAAGTGGTGCAGCAGCGCCCATCGTCTTGACGTTGAGGACCACCTGATCGTGTCACGCGGTTGGGTGTTTGCGATGCTGGTTTCACCAACCATCCGCAACCTCAAGGTCGCGAAGATCTTTGGTAGATGGCGGGGCGGCCTGAACTTGATTTCCTCTGCGGTGCTCAAGCTCGGATCCCGGCAATGAGCTCGAAAAAGCTGGTGCCTTTCAAGGAATAAATCCGGGAAGGAGCAAGCCTAAGGAAGATCACATTGCCGGTGGCGTTTGGCAGCGAACTGAACTTCAAGACTAAGAGGTCACGTTCGATGTGGCGATATCCCTGCCCTGGCGGGATACTCGGCCGACCTGCACTCGCTAAGTTCATGGCGGCCTCTCCTCGCATATAATGTGCTCAAGATGCGGTCAATGAGTGTTATCTCTGTCCAAGGCGACAAGAGGATGCGCTCATCTGCGCCCGACAAGATATCTGGGAAGCGGCTGCTGCGGCGCGAGCCACTCACTTATTGAAGCTCCGGGGAAGAAGAAGACCAAGTCCGGCGAGAACAGCTCTGGTGCTCCTCCGGCAAGCGCATCTCCGGGGCTGTCTTTTGCCGTCGAGGGCAGCGCCATCGAGCTCCACCGGCAAGTGCAAAAAAGCGAAGTAGCTTCACGGAGACCAAGAAGGTGGCCGCCAAGGAAGGCGGCCTTTGGTGGTACCTTCACCATCGATGCCACACTTGACCCTAAATAGGAAGCGCGCTCGTTGCTTTCCTGCGGGCGAATGTTGATGTGTTTGCATGGCAACCATCCGACATCCCGGCGTTCGAAATGTCGAGCACCACCTTGCCGTCGCCCTCCGCCGCGGCCCGTCAAACAAAAAGTCGAAAGCAAGCGGTAGGCGGCAAGAGTTCATAGCGAAGAGATCAGGAAGTTGGAAGCGGCGGGGCTGGTCGTGGAGTACTCCATCCGGCGTGGCTAGCCAACCCGGTGGTTGTCGCATAAAGCGAATGGGAAGTGGAGGCTTTGCATTGACTTCAGCGATGTTAACAAAGCTTGTCCCAGGATCCATTTCCTTGCGGCGCATTGACTAGATCGTTGACTCCGCGGCGGGATGCGATCTGCTTTCATTCCTTGATGCATACTCAGGATATCATCAAGTCTTCATGGCTGAAGAGGATGAAGAAAAGACGCATTCATTACTCCATGTGGCATGTCTTTGCCGTACGGATGCCTTCGGACTAAAGAATGCTGGCTCAACATTTGCGAGAGTAGTCGATCCGCTTTTGAGCCACAACTGCCGCGAAATGTGGAAGCTTACATGGATGACATAGTGGTCAAAAGCAAGGACAAAGAGACTTTGATCCAAGACTTGGGCGAGACTTTCACAAATCTGCGCAAGATCAATCTCAAGTTGAATCCGAGAAGTGTGTGTTTGGGGTTCCTTCCGGCAAGCTTCTCGGATTCTTTGTATCTCGAGAGAGGATTGAAGCCAATCCCGACAAGATCAAAACAATTGAGCGGATCGAAGCACCGACCCGAGTCAGGGCGTCGCGAGCTTGCGGCGGTGTTGCTGCTCTCGATGGGTTCATCTCTAGAATCTGCTGGCCTGCCTGCCATTTTCAAAATCTTGAAAAAGGCGGGTCAATGAAATGGACTCGAGCGGAGGCTGCGCTGCAGGACTTGAAGAAATACCTATCCTCCACTCCAACACTTGCGCACCTAAGCCACAAGAGAAGTTGCTGCTATATCTAGCGGCAACCAATCAGTGGTTAGTGCTGCGTTAATTCGCGGAGAGGAGGCGAGCGATGAATCGGCAACCACGGCAAGCGAGTCGGCGACAAGCGAGGGGCTTCGCCCGACAAGTTACAGCTCGGCGAGATGGATCATGCGATTTGGGAAGAAAAGCGAAGAGGATGGTGCGGCGCCCGGTTTACTTTGTCGGTTCCCTCCTGCGAGGAGCTAGATCAAGAGTACCACTGGTGTGCGAAGTTGCTTTTCGGCCTACTCATGGCCTCGAGGAAGCTGCGCCATTACTTTCAAGCACATGAGATCACAGTAGTCACTCGATTCCGTTGAAGAGGATATTGCAAAATCCGGAAGCAGCGGGCAGGATCGTCAGTGGAGCCTTTGGAATTGTCAAGCTTGACCTCAAGTTTGAAAGTACTTCAACTATTGAGCCGAGCATTGGCGAATTCATAGCGAATGGGCGCCAACACCCGGCGAAGAAACCTCGGGCGGCATCCCGTCAAGGAAGCTAGCAAAGAATGGATCATGTACTTTGATGGTGCCTTCTCGCTGCAAAAGCGCCCGGTCTTGAGCGTACTACTTGTCGCACCCACGGAGAGCACCTCAAATCGTGGTCCAAATGCACTTCACCAAGGGCAAGCAACAAACAATCTGCGAGTATGAAGGCTTGCTTGCGGACTCGAGATAGCAGCAGAACTTGGGATCAAGAAGCTTATTGTCGGGGGTGACTCGCGGCTTGTCGTCCGTCAAGTTAACAAAAGATTATCGAGTCCGTTGATGGAAGCATACAGCGATGAAGTGAGGAAGTTAGAAGAGCATTTGACTGACCTACAAATGGAACACGTTCAAGAGCTCGAGAATGACGCTGCGGATGGCTTTGTCGAAGTGTCTTTTCTCAAGTTACTGTGGAACCGGTATTTTTGTGCTCAAGCTGACTCAGCCGTCTGTAACACCATCAACGAGGACTAAGCAAAAGAAAGTTGGTCACTGGCGACTACTTTCCGGCCGAGCTTCCAGGCCGCCGTCGACAAGGTCCCAGGATCAACCACAGAAATTGCTGAGGCGATGCTGCTCCGGCAAGCCCTAAGGTTTGTTTCATTAAGCGGGCGCTCCCGACAAGCTGTGTCGACACGCTTGCGGGAACATCAACCGGCGAGAATCCCAGATTCTTGCCGTAGAAGCGGATGTTCCCTTGGCAACATTGCGCCTTTAGTCCTTGTCGTCGAGCCTCGAGGCTCGGCATGAACCGCGACAAATCGTCCATTTCCTTGAGCGGGGAACTTCGAAGAACAAGAAGAAGCGAGAGAGAGTAGCCCGGCAATCGGTATGTACCGGTTTGTCGATGGCGTCTTGTAGAAGAAGATTCAGCGGAGTGAAATTAAAGTGCATTTCCGGGAAGATGGGCGGCATTTGTTGGCGGTACATGGAGCATATGTGGTCACCACATTGGCGCAAAACACTTCTTAAGCAAGGCTCTCGGCAAAGGCTTCTTCGGCCGACAGCCCTCGAGGATGCTGCGCACAAGTAACCAAGTGTGAAGCATGCAGTTCCACTCCAAACAGATTCACCAACCAGCTCAAGCTCTCAAACAATCCCTTTGTCTGGCCATTTTGATGCAGGGGCTCGACATCCTCGGCCCTTTTCCCGAGCTGTCGGCTTTGAGTACTTATGCGTTGCGATCGACAAGTTCACAAAGTGGCTGAAGTGGAACCGGTGAGGAAGGTGACAGCCTGATCGGCGATCAAGTTCTTGGTCGATTGTTTGCGTTTGGAATCCCAAACAGGATCATCACCGACAATGGCACACAGTTCACGAACCACACCTTCATGCGAGTCGCCCAAGATCTTGGCGCCAAGATTTGCTTTATACATTGCTCACTCGAGAAGCAGCGGTCAAGCGCGGAAGGCGAGCAGCTGAAGTGCTCTTGAGCACAAGACCAGAACTTTCGAGAGGCTGCGAAGTCGCGGAAGAAATTGGATTGAGCGGCTGCGGTGGTTCTTTGGTCGTCGGGGCGGCGCCATCGAGCCACGGCGGACACCCTTTGCTCTCGTCTGAGCGAAGCGAGTTCTCCCCACGGAACTTCGTATCACGGGTCACCACAGTGCTCGCTTACGATGAGCTTGAGCTAGAGCAGCTGCGACAAGATGACATCTGCTCCTCGAGGAGGATCGTCTTGTTTGCTTGTGCGAGCTGCTCGTTACCGACAAGCTTTGCGCCGCTATCATAACCCGCAAAGTTAATTGCGAAGCTTGAGGAAGGCGACCTTGTTCTTGGCGAGTTCAATCCGCCAGAATTCAAACAAGTTGGCCAAAGTGGGAAGGCCCTTACGGGTGAAGCGAGTCACTAGGCCGCTGTCATATGAGACCGAAGATGGCGTTCGATGAGCAATTCTGGAACATAGAACATCTTCATAAGTTTTACCCATAAAGTAGCGGTTGCGGACCCGTTCCGACAACCACTTTCTTTTATACAAGCATTGCGCTATCGCATGTAACCCTTTATGCGAAGCGAGCGCGATTCCGTGCGTAAATAAAGTTCGTGTGCTTTGCACATCTTGTCAAATTTGATGCATAATATTCTTTTTTGCACCCATACCTGACACTCTGTGCAGCACACCACCCCGGTAAGCAATAGCGAACCTTGAGGTTTCATGCGATTATTTTCTCTTCTTTCTTCTCATATACAGAAGATTCCTCCGCCCACAAGTTCACGGGGAAGGAAGGTAGAAGTATGGAGCAGGCGGCGTTCAAAGAATCTAGCCTTGCGGGGCCTTGAAGACAGAAAAGCTAAGTAGCTAAAATTTGAGCCGCTCAATTTTAAATTTCTTTTCAAGCTATATCCCTTGAGCGTTAGGTGCTTTGTATGGCAAACACATGCTTGGCGGAGGAATCGACTAAGTGGCTAAGTTAAGCCCTTGCTGTTTCGAAACCCGCTTCGGCAATGCGAGTGAGTTGCAACTAGTCCCGACAAGATTCCTTGCGGGCAGCGCCCTTGAACTCTTGATGTTCCGCACTCAGCGAGTGTGCTTGCCCGACAAGGTCCCTCAAAATGCAGGGTGAAAGCATACAAAGGGCGCAACAAAATAAAGGGAATAAGCGACAAGCGATACCCATAATTAAGTTATATTACAAGAATGACTTATTATGGCGCTAAGCTGGAATTGTTCCCATAATCAAAATGGCAGCAACAAGAAAAGGGGAGAAGAGCAGCCTAATCACGCGCTCGCCATCGAGCCTCGACCTCGTTCACTTTGTCCATGATGGGTGCGACAATGGCCTGAGGCCCTCGACATCGAGCACCCTCCGGCAGCTTCTTGGTGGCAGCGGAGAGGTCGATGCGGGTTGCGGAAGAGGACCTTCACCAACACCTTCTCGAGGACCCGGCACAGGACGGCGCGCGACTCGGTGACCAACTGCCGGGATCCTTTCCCGGAGCTGCCGCGGCGCCGTCACCACATCCTTGAAGAAAAGCGTGAGCTTGGGCTGGGCTGGACATTAAGCCACATGGAATACCCGAAGCCCGTCAAGTCCAGCTCCGCCGACTCCTCGTCAATGGCGGCAATGTTGGCAGGCCTTCCGTCGAGCTCCTTTGTGGTTTTGAGGGTGTTACGGGCCTCGGCGGCCCTCGTCAGTAGCTCCTCATGGTCCTTGAGGTCTTTCCTCAGGGTATCTTCTCGTTTCTTGGCGGCGTCCAGCGTCTCCGTCAAGGTGGCCAGTTTCAGCCCTAGATCAGCGCTCGAGTCCTTGGCGGCGTCCAGCTCTTTGATCTTCTCGGAGAGTTGGGCTTGCAGATCGCCGTGGGCGCGCGCTTCCTCCTCGCGATCGCGCTGGAGTGCGGCAAGCTCCTCGTCTTTCCTCGTCACGTCCGCCTCCAGCCGCGTCACTTTCTCCTCCAACTCTTTCTTGGCGGCCTCGGCAGCGGCGGCGTCTTCGCTTCCTTGGCGCCCGCCAAGTGTTGTTCCGGCCGGCGAGCTCCTCATCATGGCTGTCCAAATCGCTTTCCGTTGTATCAGCTCGCCGTCCCGCTTGGACAGCTCCTCGGCGGCAAGCCTCTGCTGCTCCTCGGCTTCAGCCTTCTCGGGATGAAACGCTTTCTTCGCCTCATCAAGCTGCGCCCTCTCCTCGGCGATGGACGGAGGGCCTCCACAGTTCGCGACTCTTGAGTTCTTCGCGTGCTTCTCTATGTCGGCTCCGCTGCTTGCGACAGCGCTTCCGGGACTTCGAGCTTCGCTTGCGGGCGCGGTAAGTGACACCAGTTTCGAGTAGCTCCCCTCCTCGACGACTTGCCGCTGCTGCTGCTTGGCCTGTCGACCACCGCCAGCCAGCGAGGCAAGTATCTCCCATCAAATTCCTCTCCTTCAGCTGGCGCCACAGGCTCGATGCGAGGAAGCTTGATCTCACACCAGCTGGCCTTCAAGTATCGCGGGTTGGGGCCCCTCGAAGCTTGGCCCCGCACCAGTGGCGGAGGATCGTGATCGGTCTGCACCTTGTGCTCCTGCATCCTCGGGTCGTCGGCACGATCACGGACCCCTCGCCGGCCCTGTGCGGCGGCCCGGCAACCTCCTTGCGGTGGACTCCTCCACGGCCCCTTCCTCGGTGGTAGCGGCGTCCTCGGTGTTGCCACGGCCGTCCCCCTCAGCGGCCTCGGCCTCCATCAGGTCCCTAAGGGAATATCTGAAGGCAGGGAAGAAAAGAGATAATCAATAACGAGAAGAAGATAAAGAGATCAGCAGGTTCAAGAAACCCCGACAAGGAAGCTCACTGCGCGGACTCCATGAACAGGGTTCCACCGCCGAGGCTCGCCAGTCTCGCCCCTTGCAGAGACCCCTTCCTTGTCGGAGGCGGCTCCCACATCGGAGTCGGCCCTCGGTGGCGTAGTGGAGGCCGGCGACACCTCCGCATCAACCTCCGGCTGCTCTGATGGGCCTGCTCTTCTCCTGCATACAAAGAGCCAACAATCAAGATGTTGGCGGAGGAAAACGACCTTGCACCCCCATAGCGAAGGATGAATCAAAGGCGCTCACGCCGGAGGCTGTCTTTGGGAGCTGCTTCTTGAGGAAGGGGCGGGTCCGTCGAGTAGTCTCAGCGTATCTTCCGCCACCTTAGCAGGATCGTCCTCGACCACGGGACTCTGGCCCTCTTCGCCGCCCTCTCGCCAAAGTCTGGACATAGCAGGAGTTTGAGAGAAGAGAGATTAGATACAAGGCGGAGCAGTAGCAAGGATCGAGGAAAAAGCGGATCGTCTGGGAGAAGCCTTACTCCTCTGCGTCCTCGTCCTCCTCATCGTCGTCGAGCTTCGGTCGGAGAGGTCAAATTCGGTGCCCTCCCTGCGGCGTGTCGGGAGGGTAGGCTCCCTCTGGCGATTGCCAAGGGCGCGGCAAAGTCGGCGTGGCGGCCAGAAGACCCGGCCGAGTTGCGGCGCGATGCAGGATCCTCCCGGCGCGGAACTTCGCTTGCGGGCGCGTCAGCAGCGCCGTGGTGGCTGCTCGAGCTGTGCCTCCGCCAACTCTCCGACTCGGAGGCGCCTCCTCGGATAAGCGGGGCTGCTCGAAGGCTCCGGCGGCAAATTGCTTGAAAACGGTCGGCCGCTCACACCCCCGGCGGGTTGGCTTGCCCCGGCCGCGGCCTCCCCTTCACCGCCGCCCTCCCCGGCAAAATCTTCATGGGCGGCAAGGCTTGCCGCCTCAGCCGCTTCCGCCTCCGACAGCGTGAAGCCATACTCGCCCGCGGCAGCGGCTGCCGCCGCCTCCTCGGCCCTGCTAGCAATATCGCCAGCTCTCGGCGGTGGTAGCGCGGGTGAGGCTTACGCTCGTCGAGTTTAACGCCCGCCTCCGGCAGGTCATCAAAGAACTGCTGCACGACCTCGGCGGGGGCTCTATCCGATTGGCGCTAACCCGTGCGAATCACATTACGGCATCATCGTGCGGATCGCGGTCGCGGCCGGGAGTTGTTACCTGGGGACAACGCATGTGGCCACTAGAACCCTCCGGATGATTGGGGTCGTGTTTGAGCGTCTCCCTCGGCGCCGCATCCAGCTCGAGGCTGTGAAGTTGAAATTGAGGCCAGGCGCAGCCTCGCGAAATCCGCCGGGCGGCCCCGAACAGCGGCGGGCCTCCCCTTACTGCAAAGGCGTCTGGCGGAGAAGTCGCGCCGACCGCCTGTTGTGATCAGCGATGCTGGCCGGAGGTCGGGTGATGGCGATCGTCGGCTTGGCGTCATCCGTGACAGGCGCTCCGATCGTGCGGCGCACCACGAGACTTGCGCGGCGTGGTGAGCGGAGGTGGATCGGCATCACAGATCCAGCACCCTCCGCCCTCCATTACGCCCCATTTGCTGCGAAGCTCACCCGGCAATCGTCTCCTTTATGCCCATCCGGGAGGTCCATGCGATTCCGCCAGCCGGTAGCTCCCTTTCTCAGCCGAGGGGAAAAATAATGGCGGAAAAAACAGCGGCGGGAAGGATACCAGCGAAGTTCTCGCAAAGGTCTTGAAAACCGCCATTGTCAAAACAGCGTTGGGGTGAAATCAGCAGATGGAACCCATAGGTGTTCATGATGTTGCAAAAGAAGTCGAGAAAAAGTGGGCGAGCCATAATAGAAGAACAGGGAAAAAGTAGTACCCTCTGGGGCACTTCTTGATTTGAAACCTCCATGAAAGCACCGGCGTCTTGGGAGTGCGCCAGCGTCTCCGTCGACCAAAAAGGTAGAACCCCACCCGCAACGCATCTGGGGTGAGCTCAGGAGGGAAAAGCACCCGCCTCTTGCGCAGCGCCTCGAGCTCTTGTGCCTCGGTCGATTTCTCGCCTTCGCAGCCTTCGTTGCCTTCCGGCCTTGGGGCCATGGCCAGGGCAGCGGGGAAGGCAAATGGTGGCGGCAATGGCGGCGAGCGCTGTTCTCCTCTCGATTCAGGGGCGGGGAGGCGTCGGAGCTTTCGGAGGAAGGAACCGCAAGTGGCGAAAGTGAAACGACCCGTTCCCTCCGCTTATAAATAGGGATCTGAGCGTTCGCATTTTCTGGAATTCGCCGCGCCACGTCTCCCACGCGCCCGCAATCGGCAGCGTGCCGTTCTTGCGAGGAAGGCGGTGATGGCGCGGAGCCCGTCGCTATCGTGCCAGACCGCGCGTGCCCGTGCACTATTTTGGGCTGGCCCAACAACGCTTCGGCACCGTGTATGGCCCGAGCCGGGGCTCTGTCGGTGTACTAAAGTAGAAGTACCTTAGTACACGAACTTGTGCCTGGCGTCGTAGCACCCAGGCGAGCTTGCGGGCGCCCGACAAAACCCTCCACCCCTTTTTTGCACTACCATCCAGAACAAAGTACTAGCCGGAACACGAAGGCCCGGCAAGAGGAGCTTGCGGGAGGGCTAACTCAGGGCATCACGGAAAACTTGCCGCGGCGCCCAGCGCCCGGCAGGTCGATGGCAGGCAAGCTTGCGGCACAAAAAAGGACATGACAAGGCACGCAGCAGGCTTCACCAACTCCAGCACACCCGGTGGCGTCATCACGGACCTTCCCAAGGGCGCGTGGCGAGGCACTACGCAACCATCATGCGGGCGGTGGTAAGCGGGTGACAGAGCGCCATCGTGGCAACGGAGGCTCACTTAGCGGTCACCCCTCCTGCCTTTGTTGGGGCGGCCGGACGGGCATTAATGCCTTTGTCCCTGCCGTCGAAATTAGGTAGGGGCTTTGTTGTCTGTTTGTTGTACCAACCTGCGCTTTACGTTTCTACCCCTCGTCCTCGCTGCCACCTGTGGGTTCCCCCTTGAACTATAAAGGGAGGCCCATGCGCGCGTAGAAGGGTTGATTCGTCGACACCCGCGAGTACCACCATATGCTTTCGCTGCGCTCGAGCTAGACTCTATAACAACCTAGAAGCGGCGGTAGGGGTGTTATCTCTCCGGAGGCCCGAAGCTGGTAAAGATGCATGTCTCCCGCGTGCGCCGACCTCGATCTGCTCTCGCGCGACCCCGCTCCTTGCCGAACAGAAGGGCCCCGATTGCCCCATAGGTGCTCGAGCCCATGAAGGAAGCGACCCGACATCTTTAGCGCGCCCGGTAAAGGCGCGTCGGTCGTGAACATCTGATCCGGTCTCCACCGCGCTGCATCAGCGCCATCGTCAACATGGCACCAAAGAAAAGCCTTGGTGGCTGCGCCGTCTACATCGGTTACGCCACCACCGCCCGAACAAGCAGGCGGGGGGGGCGCCAGCGGAGGAAGCGGGCGCCGCTGGTGGGTCTCGTATCGTCACAAGATCCAAAAACAAGGCCCCTTGCGTCGGCGACCGGCGAGCGCGCACCCTCGGAGGTGCAAGGTCGATAACGCCCGGTGCTCCTAGCACCGTGCTACGCGATGGAACAAGGCCAACATGGTGGGTCGCGGGGCGCCCGAGTCGGCATGCGCGTCCGCATCTTGGCGCGAGTGAATCTGATCGCCCGGGCGGGGTGTGGTGCCTCCCAATTCAGTTGGGAGTCCGAGCACCTCCGCTCTTTCGCCGTTCGTCACCACCGCCACCCAAGACAGCGGAAGAAGCGGCGGCCTGGCCCGGCTGCTTCTAGACTTCCCTCGGCGCCGCACAAGATTGGCGGCGGAGGATGGCCATACAGCCTCATCGGCCGCCAGCAGCGACAAGCCCAGCGACCAAAAGCGTCGAGGCGGCGAGATGCCGGCGCGAGCCGCTGCCGGCAGGACTGCTGGGGTGCGCTTTGTCGCTCCCAACCCCAAGGGCGAGATCGCCAGCTCGTCGGACCAACCTTAGCGCCGACTCCACGCGTCGCCGGACCCTGAACTTCGCGCGATCAGCGCCCGTCCTTCAAACGGCAACATGAAGAGCGCTTCGTACCGCGCCGAGCGGCGGCGAAGCGCGCGTCAATCGACCAGCGCGCGGGCCCGCTGTCAGCGCGCCGCAGCGGAGAACCGGGCAACTTGCCGTCTGGCGGCAGGTTGCCCTGCGTTCACCGCGAGTTGCGGCGAGTCGATGGCCCAAAACCAAAATTTCAAGCGAGCGTGCCGAGAAGTATGGCGGCGAGATACACCCGTCGGAGTTCCTCAGCATCTACACCATCGCGGTGCAAGCTGCCGGAGGGCACGACGAGAAGATCCTCGCCAACTACTTCCCGCTAGTACTCAAGCCCAACATCAGATCTTGGCTCATGCACTTGCCGTACGGCTCCATCTCTTCATGGGCGGACCTGTGCCATCAGTTTGTCGGTGCCTTCACGTGTGGCCACAAGCCTCATGGCTAGGAAAGTGACCTCCACTTGCTCGTCCAGAAGGAGAGCCCTAGCATAGATATATACAAAAGATTCAACCGGGTGCAACGCAACATCCCGAACGTTCACCTGCGCGGTTATTAAGCGCGTTTCATCGAACATCGTAACCCGGGATGAGGAAGAGATGGCGATGTGCAAAATCGAGAGATGTCGTGAGCTTTACGCTCTGGCCGACAAGTGTGCCTGAGCTGAGAGGAAGGAAAATCCCGGAGATTGCCGAGGCGAAGGATCGGCGGCGAGGATGCCGCCCGGCAAGGAAGAACGGGCGGAGCAGCAGAGGAAGAGGAAAGCTAAGGATGTGCTAGCTGTTGAGCATTCCGCAGCGGAGGCGGCTCGGCAAGGCCAAAACCGGCGACTCGGCGAGGCCGTGTGACCGCCGACAAGCAGGGCGGCTCCGGCAAGCGTTCTTGCAAGATCCACCGCACCAGGGCCATGACCTCCAAACCTGCAAAAAGTAGAAGCGGATGGCGGATGGCTGGAAGCGAGAATCTGGCGCGCGATAAGGAGAAGCCAGGGAGGTGGCGGAGGATCGGCAAAGCTTCCCACCCGGGGAGGAACGCGGCCAAGCCAAGGCGGCAAGGTGGCGAGCCTCCCAGCGCGACAAGGGCGAAGGTGAGGATGAACATGAAGAGATGGAGGAAGACGAGACCGATGATCAGGAATTTCAGAAGGCGACAGAAGTGTTATGCATCGACGGCGGCGCCTCCCTGCACACCTCGCACCGCCAACTCAAGCAATGGGTGCGGGAAGTGAACCTGCCGAACCGTCCGTCGGTAGCGCGAGGCCTCTGAAGTGGTCCAGCATGCCCATCGTCTTGACGTTGAGGACCACCCTGATCGTGTCACAGCGATCCGGTGTTTGCGATGCTGGTTTCACCAACCATCCGCAACCTCAAGTCACGAAGATCTTTGGTAGATGGCGGGGCGGCCTGAACTTGATTTCCTCTGTAGTGCTCAAAGCTCGGATCCCGACAATGAGCTCGAAGAAAACTGGTGCCTTTCAAGGAATAAATCCGGGAAGGAGCAAGCCTAAGGGAAGATCACATTGCCGGTGGCGTTTGGGCGAAGCTGAACTTGGGACTGAGAGGTCACGTTCGATGTGGCGATATCCTGCCCTACAGCGGGATACTCGGCCGACCTGCACTCGCTAAGTTCATGGCGGCCTCTCACTCGCATATAATGTGCTCAAGATGCCGGTCAATGAGTGTTATCTCTGTCCAAAGCGACAAGAGGATCGCTCATCTGCGCCGACAAGATATACCGGGAAGCGGCTGCTGCGGCGACGCTGAGCCACTTCGCCGCTGAAGCTCCGGGGAAGAAGAAGACCAAGTCCGGCAAGAACAGCTCGGTGCTCACTCCGGCAGCGCATCTCCCGGGCTGCTGTTGCCGTCGAGACCCGCCATCGAGCTCCACCGGCAAGTGCAAAAAGCGAAGGTAGCTTCACGGAGACCAAGAAGGTGGCCGCCAAGGAAGGCGGCTGGTGGTACCTTCACCATCGATTGCCACACTTGACCCTAAATAGGAAGCGGCTCGTTGCTTTCTGCTATGGCGAATGTTGATGTGTTTGCATGGCAACCATCCGACATCCCGGCGTTCGAGAAATGTCGAGCACCACCTTGCCGTCGCCCTCACGCATGCCTGTCGAACAAAAAGTCGAGAAAGCAAGCGGTAGGCGGCAGAGTTCATAGCGAGAAGAGATCGGGAAGTTGGAAGCGGCGGGACTGGTCCGTGGATTACTCCATCCGGCGTGGCTAGCCAACCCGGTGGTAAATGCATAAGGCGAATGGGAAGTGGAGGCTTTGCATTGACTTCGCGATGTTAAGAAAGCTTGTCCCAGGATCCATTTCCCTTGCGGCGCATTGACGGATCGTTGACTCCACGGCGGGATGCGATCTGCTTTCATTCCTTGATGCATACTCGGGATATCATCAAGTCTTCATGGCTGAAGAGGATGAAGAAAAGACGCATTCATTACCCCATGTAGCGCGTCTTTGCCGTGCGGATGCCTTTCGGACTAAAGAATGCTGGCTCAACATTTGCGAGTAGTCGGTCACACTTTTGAGCCTGGCGCAGAAATGTGGAAGCTTACATGGATGACATAGTGGTCAAAAGCAAGGACAAAGAGACTTTGATCCAAGACTTGGGCGAGACTTTCACAAATCTGCGCAAGATCAATCTCAAGTTGAATCGAGAAGTGTGTGTTTGGGGTTCCTTCGGCAAGCTTCTCGGATTCTTTGTATCTCGAGAGGATTGAAGCCAATCCCGACAAGATCAAAGCAATTGGCGGATCGAAGCACCGACCCGAGTCAGGGCGTCGCTTGAGCTTGCGGCTGTGTTGCTGCTCTCGGTAGGTTCATTTCTTAGTCATTGGTGGCGCCCTGCCATTTTCAAAATCTTGAAAAAGCGGGTCAATGAAATGGACTTGAGCGGGAGGCTGCTGCGGAGACTTGAAGAAATACCTATCCTCCACTCCAACACTTATCGCACCTAAGCCACAAGAAGTTCTTGCTATATCTAGCGGCAACCAATCGAGTGGTTAGTGCTGCGTTAATTCGCGGAGAGGAGGCGGACAATGAATCGACAACCACGGCAAGCGAGTCCAGCGACAAGCGAGGCTTCCCGACAAGTTACAGCTCCGCGAGGATGGATATGTCGCGATTGCGGAAGAAAAATAGAAGAGGATGGTGCGGCGCCCAATTTACTTTGTCGGTTCCCTCCTCCGAGGAGCTAGATCAAGGTACCTGGTGTGCGAAGTTGCTTTTCGGCCTACTCATGGCCTCGAGGAAGTTCGCCATTACTTTCAAGCACATGAGATCCACGGTAGTCACTCGATTCCGTTGAAGAGGATATTGCAAAATCCGGAAGCAGCGGGCAGGATCGTCAGTGGGCCTTTGGAATTGTCAAGCTTTGGCCTCAAGTTTGAAAGTACTTCAACTATTGAGCCGAGCATTGGCGAAATTCATAGCAGAATGGGCGTAACACCCGGCGAAGAAACCTCGGGCGTGACATCCCGTCAAGGAAGCTAGCAAGAATGGATCATGTACTTTGATGGTGCCTTCTCGCTGCAAAGCGCCCGGTCTTGGCGTACTACTTATCGCACCACGGAGAGCACCTCAAATCGTGGTCCAAATACACTTCACCAAGGAGCAAGCAACAAACAATCTTGCAGTATGAAGGCTTGCTTGCGGACTCGAGATAGCAGCGAGAACTTGGGACAAGAAGCTTATTATCGGGGTGACTCGCAGCTTGTCGTCCGTCAAGTTAACAAAGATTATCGAGTCCGTTGATGGAAGCATACAGCGATGAAGTGAGGAAGTTAGAAGAGCATTTCGACGGCTACAAATGGAACCGTTCAAGAGCTCGAGAATGACCTGCGGATGGCACAGCCGAAGTGTCTGCACTCGAGTTACAATGGAACCGGTATTTTTGTGCTCAAAGCTGACTCAGCCGTCTGTAACACCATCAGCGGACTAAGCAAAAGAAAGTTGGTCCTGGCGACTACTTTCCGCGAGCTTCCGGGCCGCCGTCGACAAGGTCCCGGGATCAACACGAAATTGCTGAGGCGATGCGCTCCGGCAAGCCCTAAGGTTTGTTTCATTAAGCGGGCGCTCCCGACAAGCTGTGTCCCGACACGCTTGCGGGGGCATCAACGGCGAGAATCCCAGATTCTTGCCGTGAAGCGGATGTTCCCTGGCAACATTGCGCCTTTAGTCCTTGTCGTCGAGCCTCGGGCTCCGGCATGAAACACGACAAATCGTCCATTTCCTTGAACAGGGGAACTTCGAAGAACAAGAAGAAGCGGAGAAGTAGCCCGGCAATCGGTATGTACCAGTTTGTCGATGATGTCTTGTAGAGAAGAAGATTCAGCGAATTGAAATTAAAGTGCATTTCCGGGAAGATGGACGGCATTTGTTGGCGGTACATGGAGGCATATGTGGTCACCACATTGGTGCAAAACACTTGCCGGCAAGGCTCTCGGCAAAGGCTTCTTCGGCGACAGCCCTCGAGGATGCAAGCTTGCACAAGTAACCAAGTGTGAAGCATGCAGTTTCCTCCAAACAGATTCACCAACCAGCTCAAGCTCTCCAAACAATCCCTTTGTCTGGCCATTTTGATGCAGGTGCTCGACATCCTCGGCCCTTTTCCCGGTAGTCGGGGCTTTGAATACTTATGCGTTGCGATCGACAAGTTCACAAAGTGGCCTGAAGTGGAACGAGTGAGGAAGGTGGCAGCCACGGTCGGCGATCAAGTTCTTGGTCGATTGTTTGCCGTTTGGAATCCCAAAGCAGGATCATCACCGACAATGGCACACAGTTCACGAGCCACACCTTCTTGCGATCGCCCAAGATCTTGGCGCCAAGATTTGCTTTATACATTGCTCACCGAGAAGCAGCGGTCAAAGCGGGAGAAGGCGAGCAGCTGAAGTGCTCTGCGAGGCTCAAGACCAGAACTTCGAGAGGCTGCACAAGTACGGAAGAAATTGGATTGGCGACTGCGGTGGTTCTTTAGTCGATCGGGCGGCGCAAATCGAGCCACCGTCCGGACACCCTTTGCTCTTGTCTACAGGCGAAGCAGTTCTCCCCACGGAACTTCGTGTCACGGGTCACCACGAGTGCTCGCTTCGATGAGCTTGAGCAAAGCAGCTGCGACAAGATGACACGCTGCTCCTCGAGGAGGATCGTCTTGAGCTCTTATGCGAGCTGCTCGTTACCAGCAAGCTTTGCGCGCTATCATAACCCATAAAGTTAACGCCCGGAAGCTTGAGAAAGCGACCTTGTTCTTGGCGAGTTCAATCCGCCAGAATTCAAACAAGTTGATGCCAAAGTGAGAAGGCCCTTACGGGTGAAGCGAGTCACTAGGCCGCGCTGTCCACCTTGAGACCGAAGATGGCGTTCGATGAGCAACTCACTGGAACATAGAACATCTTCGCAAGTTTCTACCATAAAGCGCGGTTGCGGACCCGTTCCGACAACCACTTTCTTTAATACAAGCATTGCGGCATCGCATGTAACCCTTTATGCGAAGCGAGCGCGGTTCCGTGCGTAAATAAAGTTGGCGTGCTTTGCACATCTTGTCAAATCGATGCATAATATTCTTTTTGCACCCATACGACACTCTGTGCAGCACACACCCGGTAAGCAATAGCGAACCTTGAGGTTTCATGCGATTATTTTCTCTTCTTTCTTCTCATAGGCAGAAGATTCCTCGCCCACAAGTTCACGGGGAAGGAAGGTAGAAGTATGGAGCGGCGACGTTCAAGGAATCTAGCCTTGCGGGGCGCGAAGAAGACAGAAAAGCTAAGTAGCTAAAATTTGAGCCGCTCAATTTTAAATTTCTTTTCAAGCTATATCCCTTGAGCGTTAAACTTTGTATGGCAAACACATGCGCGAAGGAATCGACTAAATGGCTAAGTTAAGCCCTTGCGCTGTTTTGAAACCGCTCGACAATGCAGTGAGTTGCAACTAGTCGACAAGATTCCTTGCGGAAGCAGCGCCGCCATGAGTTCTTGATGTTCCGCACTCAGCGAGTGTGCTTGCCCGGACAAGGTCCTCAAAAGCAGGGGTGAAAGCATACAAAGGGCGCAACAAAATAAAGGGAATAGCGCGGCAGCGGTACCCATAATTAAGTTATATTACAAGAATGACTTATTATGGCGCTAAGCTGGAATTGTTCCCATAATGAAAATGGCAGCAACAAGAAAAGGGAGAAGAGGGCAGCCTAATCCGTGCTGCGCCATCGAGCCTCGACCTCGTTCACTTTGTCCACGATGGGTGCGACAATGGCCTGAGGCCCTCGACATCAGCACCCTCCGGCAGCTTCTTGGTGGCCAGGGGAGAGGTCGATGCCGGGTTGCGGAAGAGGACCTTCACCAACACCTTCTCCGGGACCCGGCACGACGGCGGCTGGCGACTCGGCGGCCAAGCTGCCGGGATCCTTTCCGGAGCTGCCCTTGCGCCGTCACCACATCCTTGAAGAAAAGTGTGAGCTTGGGCTGGGCTGGGCGTTAAACCACATGGAATACCGAAGCCCGTCAAGTCCAGCTCCGCCAACTCCTCGTCAATGAGCGCGGCAATGTTGACGAGGCCTTCCGTCCAGAGCTCCACTGTGGTTTTGAGGGTGTTCTGGGCCTCGGCGGCCCTCGTCAGTAGCTCCTCATGGTCCTTGAGGTCTTTCCTCAGGGTATCTTCTCGTTTCTTGGTGGCGTCCAGCATCTCCATCAAGGTGGCCAGTTTCAGCCCCAGATCAATGCTCGAGTCCTTGGCGGCGTCCAGCTCTTTGATCTTCTCGGAGAGTTGGGCTTGCAGATCGCCGTGGGCGCGCGCATCCTCCTCGCGATCGCGCTGGAGTGCGGCAAGCTCCTCGTCTTTCCTCGTCGCGTCCGCCTCCAGCCGCGTCACTTTCTCCTCCAACTCTTTCTTGGCGGCCTCGGCAGCCGCAGCGGCGTCCTTCGCTTCCTTGGCGCCCGCCAAGTGGCCATTCCAGCGAGCGAGCTCCTCATCATGGCTGTCCGTCGCTTTCCGTTGTATCAGCTCGCCGTCCGGCAGGACAGCTCCTCGGCGGCAAGCCTCTGCTGCTCCTCGGCTTGAGCCTTCTCGAGGATGAGCGCTTTCTTCGCCTCATCAAGCTCGCCCTCTCCTCGGCGATGGTGGAGGGCCTCTGGTTTAAGCTCTTGAGTTCTTCGCGTGCTTCTCTATGTCGGCTCCGCTTTGCTGGCAGCGCTTCCGGGACTTCGAGCTTCGCTTGCGAGGCGCGGTAAGTGACACCATTTCGAGTAGCTCCTCCTCCTCGACTCGCCGCTTCTTTGCTGCTTGGCTGTCGACCACCGCCAGCCAGCGAGAGGCAAGTATCTCCCATCAAATTCCTCTCCTTATTTGGCGCCACAGGGCTCGATGCGAGGAAGCTTGATCTCTACACCAGCGCCCGGCCTTCAAGTATACGCCGGGTTGGGGCCCCTCGGAGCTCGGCGCCGCACCAGCGGCGGAGGGATCAGCGGTCGGTACAACACCTTGTGCTCCTGCATCCTCCGGGTCGTCGGCACGATCACCGGACCCCTCGCCGGCCCCTGTGCCGGCGGCCCCGGCAGCCTCCTCGCTAGTGGACTCCTCCACACCGGCCCCTTCCTCGGTGGCAGCGGCGTCCTCAGTGTTGCCACGGCCGTCTCCCTCAACGGCGGCCTCGGCCTCCATCGGGTCCCTAAGGGGAATATTTGAAGGCAAGGAAGAAAAGAGATAATCAATAACCAGAAGAAGATAAAGAGAGATCAGCGGGTTCAAGGAAAACCCCGACAAGGAAGGTCACTGCTGCGGACTCCATGAACAGGTTCCACCGCCAGGGGCTCGCCGGTCTCGCCCCTTGCCGGGGACCCCTTCCTTGTCGGAGACGGCTCCCACATCGGGGAGTCGTCCCTCGGTGGCGTAGTGCAGGCCAACGACACCTCCGCATCAACCTCCGGCTGCTCCTGATGGGCCTGCTCTTCTCCTGCATACAAAAGAGCCAACAATCAAGATGTTGGCAGAGGAAGAAACGACCTTGCACCCCCCATAACGAAGGATGAATCAAGACGCTCACGCCGGGGGCTGTGCTGGGAGCTGCTGCGAGGGGAAGGGGCCGGGTCCGTCAGAGTAGTCTCAGACGTATCTTCCGCCACCTTAGCAGGATCGTCCTCGACCACCGGGACTCTGGCCCTCTTCGCCGCCCTCTCCGCCAAAGTCCTGGACATAACAGGAGTTTCGAGAGAAAGACAGATTAGATACAAGGCAGACAGCAGCAAGGATCGAGGAAAAAGCGGATGCAGTACAGGAGAAGCCTTACTCCTCTGCGTCCTCGTCCTCCTCATCATCGTAAGAGCTTAGTGCGGAGAGGTCAAATTCTGGTGCCCTCCCTGCACGGCGTGTCGGGAGGGTAGGCTCCCTCTGGCGCTTGCCAAGGGCCGCGACAGGGTCGGGCGTGGCGGCCCGGGAAGACCCGTCTTGATTGCGGCGCGATCAGGATCCTCCAGCGGCGGCGGAACTGTCGCGCGGGGAGCGCGTCCAGCAGCGCCGTGGTGGCTGCTCGGCTGTGCCTCCGCCAACTCTCAGGCTTCGCGGAGCGCCTCCTCGGATAAGCGGGGCTGCTCGAAGGCTCCGGCGGCAAATTGCTTGAAAAGCGGTCGGCCGCTCACACCCGGCGGGTTGGCTTGCCCGGCGCGGCCTCCCCTTCGCCGCCCTCCCGGCAAAATCTTCATAGGCGGCAAGGCTTGCCGCCTCGGCCGCTTCCGCCTCCGGCGGCGTGAAGCCATACTACGCCCAGCGGCGGCTACGCCGCCTCCTTGGCCACTAGCAATATCGCCAGCTCTCTGGCGGTGGTGGCCTGGTGAGAGCTTACGCTTTCGTCGAGTTTAACCGCCGCCTCCGACAGGTCATCAAAAACTGCTTTGCCGCGACCTCGGCGGCGGGCTCTATCGATTGGCGCTAACCCGTGCGAATCACATTACGGCATCATCAGCGCGAATCGCGATCGCGGCGGGAGTTGTTACCTGAGGACAACGCATACAGCAAGCTGGAACCACTCGGATGATTGGGGTCGTGTTTGAGCGTCTCCCTCGGCGCCGCATCCAGCTCGGGGCTGAAGTTGAAATTGAGGCCAGGCGCAGCCTCGCCAGAAATCCGCCGGGCATTTGTACGGCCGGCGGGCCTCCCTTACTGCAAAGAAGCGTCTGGTGGCGGAGAAATCGCGCCGACCGCCCTATTGTGAGCCAGCGTGCTGGCCGGAGAGGTCGGGTGATGGCGATCGTCGACTTGGCGTCATCCGGCGATAAGCGCTCCGGTCATTGCGGCGCACCACGAGACTTAGCGGCGTGGTGAGCGAAGGTGGATCGGCATCACAGATCCAGCACCCTCCGCCCTCCATTCGCCCCATTTGCTGCGAAGCTCACCCGGCAAATCGTCTCCTTTATGCCCATCCAGGAGGTCCATGCGATTCATGCCGGCGGCTCCCTTTCTCAGCCGAGGAGAAAAATAATGGCGGAAAAAACAGCGGCGGGAAGGATACCAGCGAAGTTCTCGCAAAGGTCTGTGAAAACCGCCATTGTCAAAACAGCGTTGGGGGTGAAATCAGCAGATGGAACCCATAGGTGTTCATGATGTCGCAAAGAAGTCGAGAAAAAGGTGGGCGAGCCGCAATAGAAAGAACAGGAAAGAAGTAGTACCCTCTGGGGCACTTCTTGATTTGGAAACCTCCATGAAAGCACCGGCGTCGTGCAGAGTGCGCCAGCGTCTCCGTCGACCAAAAAGGTAGAACCCGCCCATAGCGCATCCGGGGTGAGCTCGGGAGAAAAGCACCCGCCTCTTGCGCGGCGCCTCGAGCTCTTGTGCCTCGGTCGATTTCTCGGCCTTCAGCGCCTTCGTTGCCTTCCGGCCTTGGGGCCATGATGGGAGCAGCGGGGGGAAGCAGAAATGGCGGCGGCGGCGATGGGCGTGAGCGCTGTTCTCCTCTCGATTCGGAGGCGGGGAGGCGTCGGACTTTGGAGGAAGGAACGCAAGTGGCGAAAGTGAAACGACCCGTTCCTCGCTTATAAATAGGGGATGTGAGCAGTGCGCATTTTACGGGGTCGCGCCGCCCACGTCTCCCACGGCCTTGCAATCGTAGCGTGCCGTTCGGGGAAGGCCTTGATGGTAGCGGAGCCCGTCATTGTGTGTGCCCAGACCCGCGTGCCGTGCACTATTTTGGGCCTGGCCCAACAACGCTTCGGCACCGTGTATGGCCCAGGCCAGGGGCTCTGTCGGTGTACTAAAGTAGGGGTACCTTAGTACCCGAACTTGTCTGCAGGCGGTCGTAGCACCTGGCGAGGCTTACAGGCGCCCGACAAGGCCCTCCACCCCCCTTTTTTGCACTACCATCCAAGAACAAAGTACTAGCCAGGAACACGAAGGCCCCGGCAGGAGGTGCTTGCCGGGAGGGATAACCAGGGCATCACCAGAAAACTTGCCGCGGCGCCCAGCGCCCGGCAGGTCGATGGCGGCAAGCTTGCGGCACAACAAGGACCGTGGCAAGGCACTTGCAGCGGCAAACTACTCACCCAACTCCAGCACACCCGGTGGCGTCATCACGAGACCATCCCAAGGGCGCGTGGCGAGGCACTACGCAGCCATCGGGGCGGTGTAAGCAGGTGACAGGCGCCATCGTGGCAGCGGAGGCTCATAGCGGTCACCCCTCACTGCCTTTGTTGAGGCGACGGACGGGCATTAATGCCTTTGTCCCTGCCGTCGAAATTAGGTAGAGAACCTTTGTTGTCTGCTTATTGTACCAACCTGCGCTTTACGTTTCTACCCCCTCTTCCCTCGCTGCCACTGTGGGTTCCCCCTTGAACTATAAAGGGAGGCCCATGCGCATGCGTAGAAGGATTGATTCATTCGACACCGCAGCACCACCACATGCTTTCGCGCTCGAGCTAGACTCTATAACAACCGAGAGCGGCGGTGGGGTGTTATCTCTCGGAGAAGCCGAAGTGGGTAAAGATGTTGTCTCCCAGCGTGCGCCCGACCTCGATCGCTCTCTGCGACCCCGCTCCTTGCCAGAACAAGAAGGGCCCCGATGCCCCATAGGTGCTCGAGCCGTGGGGGAGGCGGGGTGTGTGAGCATGTCGAGGTCAGGCGCGCAGCAGGGGACAGGCAATCTTTACCCGGCCGTGGCTCTCAGGAGACACCCTGCTGCTCGTGTTGTATAGAGTCTAGCTCGGCGTGCGAGCGTGCTGCAGAACCCCTTCTCGTGCGCATGGGTAGTCGAAGGGACAAGGGAAATTAAATGCCCGTCCCGGTACGGGGACAAGGGCATTAAATGCCCGTCCGGTGAGGAGTCGGGAGGTGACCGTTAAGTGAGCCTCCGGTTGCCACGATGGCGCCTCTGTCAGCTCCGTTTGCCACCTCGCTCCGCATGGTTGCGCAGTGCCTCGCCACGTGCCCTTGGGATGGTCTGGTGATGACGCGTCACTGGGTGTGCTGGAGTTGGGTGGCAGCCTTGCCGCGGCAAGTGCCTTGCCGTGGTCCTTTTGTTGTGCCGGCAAGCTTGCTGCCACTCGACCTGCTTGCTGCTGGGCGCAATGGCAAGTTCGGGTGATGCCCTGAGTTAGCCCTCCCGGCAAGCTCCTCTTGCCGGGGCCTTCGTGTTCCTGGCTAGTACTTTGTTCTTGGATGGTAGTGCAAAAAAGGGGGGTGGAGGGCCTTGTCGGGCGCCCGACAAGCCTCGCCGCGGGGTGCTACGACTGCCCGTGCACAAGTTCGGGGTACTAAGGTACCCCCCTACTTTAGTACACCGACATAGCCTGGGTCCAAAGTAGTATAAGTAGCACCAAAAACATTTATGGAGTGTAGGCTTTTGCCTGTTCAAGCTTCCCTATAGAATCGCCATTGCTTGAAAGGAAAAGAGAAGGAAAAACATAGGATTTGGAAAGTTTCCTATGGTACTACTATTCATGCATTTGGTTCAACAGAATGGAGCAAAGGAAGACTGTATGATTGGTTCCTTTAGTGTCTCCTTCAAAGAAAAACCATAGAAATTTGCCTCCTTTTCAAATTCCTATTCAGGAAGCACAAGACTAAGAGATAGTAGCATAATAGCATTATAACTGTACAGTTTCTTGTGGTTTGACTTAATTTCACCATGCTTTGCATTCCTATGATCTTCCAATTCTTGTGAACCAAACACCCAGATTGACTGAAATCCTGTGTTTTTAAATTCTCTGTTTTGCACGTGCATTCCTATCCTATTCATGTGTATTTCTAATCCCTGCATTGTTAGAACCTCCAATTCAAGCAAGCCCTTACAAAATTACTTCTGTCACAGATATGTGTCATAGAAAACCTTGTGTGGTTTGTGCCACTCCAGCTGCACTGTCGTCCACCCCAACTCAGCTGCTCCAATGAAAGAAGGGTTCACCATAGTAGGGATTGGCCCTCTAGATTATCTTTCGCCGCCTTAGATCTTCTTCCCTGTCGCTAGCAGCCACCATAACTGCATTACCATCATCAACTAAGCGGATGACCTTGAGGACTACATGGGTCCTCAAGAGAGGTCACACTCTTTCGTGTCTGCTTATGTTATGCATCGCTGAATATGGCATGCTACTTTATTGTACTGTTCACCGATTAGACTCTGAATCAGGTCCAAACTAATGCTCAAACTTGAGTTTTTAAATGGTTGTGGGGTACATATTGGGCCCGCAATCAATAGTATTTGTCTACTATGAATTTCATATTGGGTGGGAAACAAACATTAAACACTACAAAAAATACACTTACGTGATGATACATGTTTGTCACAGTAGGTCACGTTTTCTGTCATGCATGTACATCCATGACGATTTTATGACAGAATCAAGATAGTCATACTGTCTTTGTCGTAGAAGTGTTCCATGACATTACCAAAATTATCATCACGGAAGTGTCCACTTCCATGACGATAAATCACCCGTCATAGAAGTGCTTTCGTCAAGGGTGACCGACACGTGGCATCCACCGTAACGGAACGCCGTTAAGCTCTTGGATCCGGTTTTGAATTCGATAAGCCATTAACAACCCCGACCAATGGGGATTTTCCACGTGTAAAATCATCATTGGCTGGAGGAAACACGTGTCAGCTCACCGTTGGAACAGATGTCATCCACTCATTGGACCGAAGGCACCTATGATACGTTGACACGTGGCCCCATTCTTGTGAAAAGGCCAGCCCTTTTGACTTGGTCAAAAGGTGGCGGGCCGGCCCACGGAAATCCTATTAACGATCTGTTCGCACATAGCCCATTAGCCCGCTAACCCAGGGCCCGTTACGACCTATCCGAATTAGGCCCAGTAGCATCATCTGGGCCGTCCAATATGATTCCAGCCCGTTTTAACTTCCAGCCCATGTATGGCCCATGACGTCTTTCGGCCCATATGAGGCCCTTGTAACTCTTGGCCCATTAACGGCCCGTGGTGAAACTGGCCCGTAATGAACAGTGTATCACTTTATACCCATTAACTACCCATTATTCCATTGGGCTGTTTCCTGCCCATGTTATCTTTCGGCCTTCTCAAGGCTCATTTATGCTTGGGCTCATTTCCGGCATTCGGTTACTTACGGCCCATTACTGTAATTTTCTGCTTGTGGGCCAAATTCAGCCCGTGGTTACAGTCGGCCCGTTTGTGGCCCGTTAATACGTTGGGCCCTTTTCACAGCGTCATCAAATACGGCCGATTAATGATGGCCCATTATGGTTGGCCCATGAACGGACAATTCCAACTCTAGCCTGTTTACGACCATAATGCGGTCTGTTATTGGCAATGTTTTGCCAATCGATCATACGGCCCATAGAAGGCCCATTGATGATATGGCCCATAGAAGGCCCATTGTGTCTACGGCCCGTAGAAGGCCCATTGTCTCTACGGCCCGTAGAAGGCCCATTGTTTCTACGCCCCATAGAAGGCCCATTATTTCTACGGCCCGTAGAAGGCCCATTGTTTCTACGGTCCGTAGGAGGCCAAGTGTCACTACAGTAAATATGTAGCCCATGGTTATTGTGGCCAAGTTTTAAAAAATAGGTTATTGCCGCCACTAGCAAACCGCGGAAAAAGAACTGCACTCAATACAAGCAAACAAATAAACAAGACAACAAGGAAATAAATAAGCAAGCAACTTACGCTAGGCTATCACGGCTATTACACATATTACATCCACTGGGCATCAAAGTCCGCCACCAATGCAAATATAGGGAACAAAGCAGCATATCATATACACTGGTTGTCAAAGTTGGCGACCAGCGCAAATAAACGCCGCAGCAAAACAAGTCCAGAACTGAAACCACTTCAGAAGATCTCAAGAAACAATATCCTGGGTACCCATAATGCTGGCAAGATGCTTAGAAAGCTTATTAACTTTCTCTTGTTTCGCGCTTAAATCCTCCAGCGCTTGCTGTTGCACCAGAAATTATGCATCTGAATTCTGTAGGGACTTCCTCAGTCATTCAGCTTCCTGTCGCAGCACATCTAATCGATGTCTTTCAACTTGAAGTTGAGACTCAAGAAGACAAACTAATTCAGGCAGCGAGTTCGAAGAGCATGAGCCAACAGTAGTGGCCAGTAACTCAAACACTACATCAGGACATGACTTTTGGGTTCTCTCACTGTCGTCAAGATAGTTTTTATTAGCTTTCTGGGAGATCAATATGGATATCTCACTATCTTGAACCTTATCTGCATTACTTCTTTACCATTGCATAACGGGGTACTATTCTCCTATATTTTTCCGCATTCTAAAAGAGAAATAAGCAGACACACCTTAGGTTTACCATGTTGTATATGAAACTCATTTTGGTAAATCAGTTCAGTAGTAAAGTAGACAGGATAATAGCAATTAACAAACATATATCTATGTACCATGGTCACTTTATGGTCTATATCATTCTAGTTTTTGTTGCCAAATCAAGATAGAGACACGGTTCAAATAATATTTGTTCAAGACAAAGCAGAATAGACAGAATATAAGTGTGGGAAACTATAGAGCAATAACAACACTTGTAATGTGCATGACATGAGAACATAACTGTTTATTCAATTGAAACTGAAATCAACATAGAGCAAGTTACAACAGCAAACCAATTAAAGAAACAGGTTTAAAACATACCTGTTGTGTCATTGGAGTTTCAATTCCATCCTTCAAATTTGAAAATAGTTGGTATGAGTAAATACAGTGATGTAAGAGCAAAGGAGTATGAACCATAGCTACAGAACCTGACCTGAGAACAAATCTTCTTCTTCTTTAAGCGTTGAGTTGGGATTTAGAGTGGTGGTACTTGTGCTTTGGGCACTGCAGTTCCCTTACTAACTTCTCGTGTTTGGGTGCTCTGTGGTGGAGACGGTGATGTGTCAACTAGAAGTGGGTTACTATCTGCCGGGGTTCGGGTTAGAAGGGGTGTAGCTGGTTCTCTGTCCAATTGGGTAGGAGTACAATCTGCGAGAGTCTGGGTTATGTGTGGTGGGGCTGGTTCTTGGGCAAGTACAATCGTGGTTCTATCTGCATCAACTGGTAGCACTATCTTTTCTAAAGACCATGTTGTTACTCCCTTAGATACTGCCATCACCCTCTCCAATTCAAATGGCTGATACACAGGTGCAATGGATAGTGGGGAATAAAAGAGGGCATGAAATAATTCACATTTATGTTGTCTAACCAAACATGATAGCCTGACACAATTTCACTTATATAATGGCTAACTAAACAGGATAGCATGACACAATTTCACTTATATAATGGCTAACTAAAAAAGATGGAAAGACATAGTTCAAAATATGATGACTATGTAAGCAGGATGACATGATATAACTATATAATGTGTTTATTAAATAGGTTGGCATGCCATAATTCACATACATGCCGCCTATGGAAACATGATAGCATGATATAATTCACGGATAGAATGACATAATTCAAAATATGATGACTGTAAACACTAAACAGGATGAGATGATATAACTATGTGATGTCTTTATTAAATGGGTTGCCATGCCATAATTCAGATAGATGTTGTGTATGTAAACATGATGGCATGATATAATTCAAATATATGATTTATATAGTAAGCAAGTAAGCAGATGGCAATCCATATATGATGTAAAAACTAAGCAATTCTAGACAATATGCATGACATGGATAATATAACCCTGCCAAGTTTGAGCATAGACCTCTGGGGGGAAATAGGACTGGTCATCAGTCTCTGAATCCTCCTCCGAGGAGCTCTCTGTAACCAGTAAGATGTCTACTTCAGCAGGTAGCATTGTCTGCTCTGAATACCTTGTTTTCACTCCAGATACTTCCATCACCGCTTTAAATGGCTGAAGCACAGGAAGAGTAGTTGAATATACAAACATTGTCGACAAATGGAACACGTAATACAAAAACTGATAGCATGATATAATTCACATACATGATGATTGGCTAAATAGCATGGCATTGCATAATTCACATATATAATGCCTTTGGAACAAGATAGCATTGCATAATTCACATATATAATGTCTTGCAACAATATGACAATGCATAATTCACATATATGGTAATTAGACACTAAACAGGTGGCATTCACACAAAGCATGTCTAAACTAATCAAATGACATAGCAATTCAAGACACCATATGCACGATATGAACAACATAACCCTGCCAAGCTAGAGAATACACCTCGGGGGGAAATAGGACTGGTCATCTGTCTTTGAATCCTCCTCTGAGGAGCTATCCGTAACCAGCAAGATATGCACTTCGTCAGATAGCATAGTCTGCTCTAAAGACCTTGTTTTCACTCCAGAATTTTCCATCACCGTGTTAAATGGCTGATGCACACGAAGATGTACTAACATTGTTGACAAATGTAATATGTACCGAAAAAAGGATGGCCTGATATAATTCACATATAAGATGACTGGCTAAGTAGGATGGCATTGCAAAATTCACATATATGATGCCTTGCTAAACAAGATGGCGTTGCATAATTCACATAAACAATGAATAAACTAAACAGATGGCATTCACACAAAGGATGTCTAAACTAAGCAGATGACATATTTGATGTATAAAGTAAGCAATGCAAGGCACGATATGCATTATATAACCAACATCAGCATGCCAAGTTAGAGCGAAGACCTCAGGGGGTAAATAGGAGTGGTCTTCTCCTTTTGAATCCCCCTCAGAACAGATATCTTCCTCTCGATTACAATCCAAAATGGGTGGAGGGGGCTGCCTTTGCGCCTACCATGGAGCGACGTCTGCATGAAATTTTATTGCCATGCAAGGCTCGTCTCTTTTGCTCTACATGTTCAGTTCCATTTTTTACAGTAACTGAAATGCATAGGAATAAAACATAGTGAGATTATGTAAGGAGTGCATGCAAAAATCCAGAGTGATGGTAGCAACCTGTGGATAGACCCAAAACCAATGATAGCGAGCGGATAATGGCTTGGTTAAAAATACAGATAATGGCTTCTTTCTTTGTTTGATTCCCACCCAACATGAAACTCATAGTAGACACCAGAGATTAACCAAATAGTAGATAGATACTATTGATTGCGGCCCCGATATGTACCCCACAACCATTTAAAAACTCAAGTTTGACCATTAGTTTGGAGCTGACTCAGAGTCTAATCGGCGAACAGGATGATAAAGTACCATGTAATATTCAGCGACGCATAACGTAAGCAGCCACGAAAGAGTGTAACCTCTCTTGCGGACCCGTGTAGTCCTCGAGGTCATCTGCTCGGTTGATGATGGTAATGCAATTTTCATGGCTGCCGGTAGCTAAAAGAAGATCTCGAGGTAGCGAAGAGCGGTCGGAGGCGGATCCTCTTTGTGCTGGACCCTTCTGTCATTGGAGCAGCTGAGCTGGGGTGGACGATGGCGCAGCAGGAGCGGTACAAACCACACAAGGTTTTCTTTGACAACTATCTGTAAGAGAAGTAATTCTGTAAGGGCTCGTTTGAATTGGAGGATTCTAACAACGTAGGGATAGGAAATACACAGTAATAGGATAGGAATGCATGTGCAAAACAGAAAATTTAAAAACATAGGATTTCTACCAATCTGGGTGTTTGGTTCACAAGAATTGGAAGATCACAGGATGCAAAGAAGCATGGTGAGATTAAGTCAAACCATAAAAAATGTATGGTCATAATGCTATTATGCTACTATCTCTTAGTCTTGTGCTTCATGAATAGGAATTTGAAAAGGAGGACAAGTGGATATTAAAATTCCTATGGTTTTTCTTTCAAGGAGACACTAAAGGAACAAATCCTACTATTTTCCTTTGCTCCATTCCTTTGAACCAAATGCATGAATAGTAGTACCATAGGAAACTTTCCAAATCCTATGTTTTTCCTTCACTTTTTGTTTCAAGCACTGGCGATTCTAGTAGGCAGGCTTGAGCAAGGAAAAGCCTACACTCAAAAAATGTTTTTGTGCTACTTCTACTACTTTGGACCCAGGCCACTACCCTACTAGCTCAACTCCCAGGCCCATCAACAAATGCACTGCTCCAATGCGCAGAGATAAATAATGATGGCGTTCAAGAGAGTCCATCAACGATAGCTAAGTTGCCTGGTACCTCACTGCTTGTCATATAGTAGGAGAAACTAATCGTATTTCACGTTGCTGCGTGTGCTCAGTGGACAATATATATACCATGTAGAGTAAAAAAGAGATGCAACAAGTGTACAACCTCTTTGGCAAAGCCATTTGGATCTCAGCGTGATTGGGTTGGTCGGTGAGGATGATCCGGCTGACTTGGCTGTCGGAGGAGGGGAAGAAGATCTTAGGCATCTAGAGATGGAGCCCGGGGTACTGCTCCGCTGTGATGGAGGGTTTCATCGGTTGAGCAGCTCCGATGAGTTGTATGACGCCGAGGCTGAAGCAGGACAGGAGAGACAACGTTAACCTGAGTGGAATTCTAATAGCATCTCCAATAGATGATGTAAAATACATAACCACAAAGTGCTAGATGTAAAATACATCAGCCGCTCATCTCTAAACTTAACTGTTGAAACTGAATTTAACTATCGAAACTGAACTTAACAGTCAAAACTGAATTTTGCTGTCGAAACTGAATTTTACCGCCGAAACTGAACGCACTAGAGGTGAGGCTACACGTCAGTCGACTGGCTTTTTCATCTCTGGTCAGTCGATTTTCTAGCCGTTGGATACGAAATCATGGGCCTGCAGTTCATCTTCAACCTCCATCCCCCTGAGCCGCCAGCCACCAACGGCCAAACAGTCGGCCCCCGCCGCCCGCGGCCGGCGGTGCACTGCCCCGCCCGCCCCGAAACCACTCCTCACCGCTAGTCCGCCGCCACCCCGGCCATCCCTCTAGGCCCCCCGTGGCGAGCTTTTTCTCCGGCGATCCCCACGCCACCGCCCCACCACCGCCGGCGACCACCGCCACCACCCTGAACCCTAAAATTGATAGGGGGTACCTCTCCGGCAAGCCCCCTCCCCACTGTGGCTGGTTCTTCATTAACTCCGGCGAGCCCCCCCCCCCCTTGAAAATCGACTGACCCAAAAGTCGATTCAGTCGACTGAAGTGTAGCTAAATCAGAGCAGCATTGCAAGCAATAGCAAGTGTGAGAGCAGCAGCGCGAGCAAGAGCAAGAGCAATAGCAAGAGTAGACCATGCAGGGGACTGAGAGCAAGAGCAGAGCAGCAGCGTGAGCGAGAGCTAAAGCAGCAACTCCTGCTGATGTGGACGTCACCGCCGAGGGAGCGACGCCATGGAAGAATTGGTCGGTGACGCCGCCATGGATGGAGCCGCGCCATGTCGGCTCGGGACCGAGCGCCGGCAGCACCGTGAGATCGAATCAAGAAGAAAATGCAGCGATTAGTGTACAACCTCTTTGGTGGCGCCGATTAGGCCGCAACTTCATCCCAGAAAACCATGATGATGCTTCTCTTTCAGTGGTGCAGGAGAAGATGGTGGTGTGGGAATGGAGATGGCGCGAAAGACGAGGGGAACGTCGGGGCAGCTCCTTGGAGGTGGAGGACGGGGTGGCTGAACCAGCGAGATGACGAGATCGACGACGGATCCTCATCCGGTACGGTGGATTAGGGAAGTCGCGGTGTTGCTGTGGACGATGTCATCGGGGAAGAGGCTCTGGCTGGGTGGCGAATGGAGGAGGGTGTGGGGCTTCGCGGGTTTTCGCAGCCTCGGTGTACGAATGGGTGGGCAGATGGGATGGGAGTGGGGAACCATCGCTTAAGGACGCACTTGTCCGAAATGTGGGGTAAGTTAAGAAAGTACCCCCATCGATTTGAGGCGGTTCTTTCGGTTCAGGGGTATCACGGGCATTTCGCGTGTCAGGATTTCACAGGAGGTGGGAGTTTTCACGCGCGTTGTAATTTTGGAATAGCAAGCCACGGGTTGAGATGGAGGGAGTTGTCGGAGCACAGCGAGACAAAGATATATCTTAAATATTTTGGGCTAACAAGGCGCGGGTTGAAATTTCTAGACAAGCCTAATGTGTACTGTACCAAATCAATTCGCACTTCCGTCGACAAAAAAAACAAAAAAATCAATTCGCAGCACACAAGAGAGTCTAGTCCCGTGTACTTTACCAAATCAATTCGCACTACAAATGTCATTCAGAACTTTGAATCCATGTTATGTTCAATTAAAATTTTTTGCTACGTGTATAATGCATGCAACCTACTACTCAAATGAACGTTTTAGTGCATTCCAAACGTATATACTACCGCTTCAATATGAACTTGATTTCAATTCATTTCTCTATTTGAATAAGATCTACCATAATGATTGTTGTGAAGTCAAACCATTTGAATTCGTTTCTCTATTTTAATAAGATCTACAGTCATCATTATTGTCAACTTAAAGCATCGTTTGTGTATTATCTTCACAGCACACCACATGATTACTCTCGAGTTAGATATGAACTATGTGTACTATATGAACTCGAACTCGATTTTTTGAATCCACTTTATGTTGCTTTCAAATCATAGTACATTTCAAGATCTAGCTAGATCTTCATAATCTAAAATATGTCTCATCTATACCTACTAATAAAAGAAATAGTTATTTCTTAGTCCTTCATGGTATTTCGTAGAGCTTTTTTTAAATACTCATATCTTCTAAACCAAATATCCAAATTTAACATGCTATATATGGAATTTCATTAGAAAAATATATAGAATCCAAATATGATGTTATTTTACTTGTTAACCAATTAAAAAAGTACTATCTAGGGTGCAATCTTAGTCAACATGCATTATCCGTCTTTCTTTCGTATCGGTACTGATCCGGATTGTGGATGAATATCTCAGCAAAATCAGGATTGGAGACAAAGTTAAAGAACACTTTCCCGTTTCTTTGTACGTATTAAATCTACATGCAAGTCATGTTTAAATAGAAGACACGTGGAATCTTGAACTTGCACTTTTGTAGGCAAAGACCATCTTTACTTGGGACGTAGCTATAAATACTCAGATTAATATTTTGTAAATTAAGAACGTGTGGTATTCTTTTCTCCCGTTGTAACGCACGGCCCTTTTGCTAGTATGCATAATGTGTTTATCACATATTGTATGGTGCCCTGCCCCCTACGCCTACAAGTATTTAGATGTATGTTGCAAACACCACACATTACCACAAATTCAAATAAAATGTGAGATTGTTCGATATATAGTATTGTTTAGATTGTTTGATATTTAGTTGTAAGCTGCAAACAACACACATTATCACAAATTCAAATAAAATGTGAGATTGTTCGATGTATAGTATGGATTAGATTGTTCGACATTTAGCTGTGAGTTGCAAACGCCATGCATTATCACATTATAGTATAACATGTGCAAAACCACAGCATGCATATCACCGCTATATTCATGCATGCATATGTTTATAACAATATGATCTCCTATTCAAATATATGAATCCACTTTCATTTCAAATTATGATCTTAGTTAGTCTCTTACACCCACACAATCCTCTAACCTTTGTAGCTAGCACTAACTTTCTCTCGTGCATGCACACGCCCTCCTCGCCCTTCCCCTCCCTCAGCATTCCATCCATCGCGCACATTCTTTTTTTCTTTAGGTCGTTCTCCCACAGTCTCCACAACTCCTTTCCGACACACACTGATAGATAAACCTCTCCAGCGATGTCTGCCTACAACATCCACACGCACCTTCCATCTCCTCCTTTCTGTGTCGATGACTCATGTCTCTCATATGGTCACACACGTGTAAACTCTCACCCCTCTTTTCATCGATCTCACAACCGCACACTCCCCCCCCCTATCTAGCTAGTAGCTCGGCCTCTCGCACCATCTCCTGGCTCCATTCTCTCTGTCTATCCGTCTCGCTGGGCCTTATTTGCCTCTAACAAATCGATGTACACCGACCGATCTCCCTCTATACATATAGCTAGCTAGGTCCTTATAAATCGTTCTTCCTCATGCGTCGATCGATCTACCTCATTAGTTATGTCTCTCCCTTCCTCCGACAAACAACAATTGATCTATCGATCTAGTTAGGTTTTCTTACCAAACACATGGTTCCCCTTCATCATCAATGCATGGGCCTGACAAATCTATCACACACAGGCACACACAGAAACACATCCCCACTCTTATTGATAATATTGCAGTTCTACCCTCAGTTTGCCTAGTAGGCCTCTCCCACCATCTTCGAGAAGCAACTCCATCACCCATCCAACACTCTACCCCTCTCTCTCTCTCTCTCTCTCTCTCTCTCTCTCTCTCTCTCTCTCTCTCTCTCTCTCTCTCTCTCTCTCTCTCTCTCTCTCTCTCTCTCTCTCTCTGTCCCATCCTATTTCCCGTCCTTCAGTTATGTATGGATGTCGACGATCTCCCTCAAGACATAGTTGGGTCTCTCCTTCTTAACACATATACGAGTCATTCTACCTCTATAGTTAGGCCTCTGCCTCCCCCTCCCCCCCCCCACACAAACCGATACATCGAGCGCTCTAGTCATGTCTCCCTGCCACACACAAACTTGACCTGTGCCCTCTGACGTTCTGGTAGGTCAGTCGCCCTATATCTTTGACTTGCACACACATACACACACAATGGCGATGGATCTCTTCATCGATCTCGCACCCACCCACTTGATCCTCTCTTCGACTCTATCGATATCTATGACCCCTCCCTCTCTTCTCATGGATCGCCCGACCCTCTATATATGATATGGATAGGCCTCCATTTCACACACATTGCATGCAAAATTTTGTTTGAGATGTCGTCGAGACATATTCCCACTAATACATTCACGAAATCACCCCCAAAGAAAAAACACTCACGAACGCACACGCAATCTGTCTAGGTTTGTATCTCTCTCACACACACCCACATAGGTGGGGGACGTGCACGAAGAGAAGAGGTGCACGCACGGCGCACGTACTCCAGTCCCAACCACACCCGCGTGGGTACACGGTGGAGCTCATTTCTGTATGAAAAGGTAGCCCACGTGGTAATTTGACACGTGTACTGGTTGTCCACTTGATGGAGGAAGGATCGTCTACCACGGGTGAACAAACAAATTGTGACTTGATGCGTTGTGTTAAAAAAGAAGCAAACCATGTGGGGCCCACCTTAGAGGCAAGGCTCTATACACTGGAGTACTTTTGATGTGTCCCGTCAACTCGCGGAACGAGGAGAAGCTGGCTTAGTACGCGGTCTCCCCCGCCCACGTGCGCGGTGGCTTGCAGGATGAGGTGAAGATTGCTTACTAGTACTATACGCCTTACGCCCGCTCCCTCGCCCACGTGCGCGGTGGCTCGTAGGACGAGGAGAAAATTTTACTACTCCCTCCGTTTACTCCTCGTCCCTACCATGGTTAGAGAGATTATCATATTGTTTGGAATATAGTATGTCCTTTAGTAGATTTCAATATGAACTACTAGTACATACTCCAAACACTGATGTATATAGACGTATTTTAGAGTGTAGATTCACTCATTTTGCTCCGTATTGTCAGCGTCCTGGGAACGGGGGTCCCCAGACTTTCCTGCCTGCGGCCTGCAGCGTGGCTCAGCCAGTGGCCCAGTACGGCCCGTCTTCATCAACCCAAGTTCAAGACCCTCGCGAGGGGCCAAGCCTCGTGGGGCGGGTGATGCAAGGCCTCCTTAGGGGCGGCCTCACTAGGCAGGCTCAAGAGGAGGCGGAGTGATCAAGGCAAGGGGTGCCTTGCGAGGTCCTCATGACGCAAGCCATGACGATCAAGACCAGGCGGGCGCCAGCCTGCGCAGTGTCCTCGTTTCCTCTTTGGTTCAAAGGGGGCAAGCGCAGGCGTGGAGTACCGGGGCATCAGGCAAAGGTTTCCATATCGGTGCAACGAGACCAAGACCAGCAGAGCGACAGGATGGAGGTCACCGTGGAGCCCAAGACAGCGTCATCACCAGTGCCTTTGGCAGACGAAGACCACCTTTAGTCAGGATAGTTTGTACTAGTTGTCCCCTTTCAAAATGGCCATTGTTGGATCCCTTCCCGCTCAATATTTGGGAAGAGGACCAGGGCCTCTATAAATAGGGCCAGCCACCACAGTAGAAGACAATCTGATCTGGACCTAGCTCATCCACCCCACCATAAGAACACCTCTCCTCGCGAGGCTGTTCTTCTATACTGTTCATCATCATCCCAAGAGGCAATCCACCACACCACACACTAGATTAGGGTGTTACACCACAACGGTGGCCCGAACCAGTATAAACCTTGTGTCTCTTGTGTTGTTCATCGTGCTAGATTAGAATCGTGGCGAGGTTGTGGGCGTGTTTAGGTAGGGAGAATATCTTCGTGCGCACCCCAGAGTTCGAACCTTAAGGGTTTTGCTGGAACTCGATATCTGACACGTATGTAGTCCATATTGAAACGGACATAATAGTACGCACACTCCCTCACCCCTCGACCCTCGTCCACGTGGTGGACATGCGACAATTCATTCGGTCTTAGAATGATATATACTCCAGTACCATTATTGCTCGACTTCCCGAAGAGGCGAAGAGCCAATCGCAAGGTTTATAGGAGAATGAGTAGTAGGTGCCGCGTCATTTATAAATAAAGTTTTTTTTCCTTCAGTGGCACGTACGCAATATAAATAGGTTCATATGGAGAGAAAAGGAAACCACTCCACTATATACATAGCAGGACTAGCCTACACGGTTGCTTGCAGGGGTTGCTCTCTTCACACTCTCTCACACAAAACGACAGTGGCCACATCTCTAACATCTCGGCGGATCACGTCCGCCGGGAGAAGGGGTGGATGCTTAGTGTAGATGCAGTCACCGTTGCCGACGTTGAAAAACCCACTGTCGGCACGTCCCGATCAGGGGTCCCCGCTGTTCTCTCTCGCAAAGCCGGTGAGGTTGCCTTCGTCCCTTGCTCACTGCCGCGACATGGGCAGTTGCCGCCTCCTGCCGCCCTACTCTAGGTTGAGCTATGTCCTGACATCCCTCAGGTACAACTGCCTTTACTGCCGGCTTACACCACTACTCCAACTGCCCACATCACTCCATGTGGATATTTCTCTACTTCTTTGCCCTGCACATACCTCTACTGGCTTCTATGTACTGTATTTGTGATGAGTTTATTTCTCATCAACTAGTTCCCAGTAATATTATTCTAATCATGCTTCTTCAATTTCTTTGCCACAGGGATGCTCATCTCGATTTTGGTGAAACTGTACAAAATGATTCGATGGTCAAAGGGTTGCAAACTTCATTTCTTGGGAAGCTCCAACGTCGCCAGCAAATTAAAGCCTGGTTTGGATTTATAGTTCAAGGGCTAGGGACTGCATGGATAATTTTTTTCTTTAGTTGTCTCTGTTTCAAAATAAGTGTCAACTTTAGTACAACTTTGTACTAAAGTTTGCATAAAGTTGAGACACTTATTTTGGAACAGAGGGAGTACATATTGGCTATGATATGTCAATCATTGAGATGCAATAGCATGCATGTTAGTCTCCTTTGTATTTGATGAAATGTTGCAACGGGCAACCTTGGACGCAAGATACATGAAACAGAAGTTGGAAGCTTCATAGCATTGTACAAATTTATCTCGCCGATAAATTACAGTACATACTATACTAGTACTATGTAAAGAGTTAGGTGTCCCACGGTGTCCAGAAAATATGGTGATAGTGTGAGGTGGGCCATGTAATCACTGAGCCTGCGTGTTTTCACTGCTCTCGCACTCCTCCACTGTAAGAATGGAGAAAATTGTAATCTAGTAGTACCTCCTTTCGCCGAAAGCGTGGGACATCCAGTAGTCCTACCACCTCAGTAATAATGACCAATGAGCCATCAAATCACATAGACCCAACAGTAAGTTAGACGGACAAAGCAACCATCACTCTTGAATCTGCTTCTCCCTTCAATGCAGGCGCCAGTGAGATGTCACGTCTGCTCTGCCCGGACATGAATGCGGCACCGATTCTTTGGAGCGGCGCTGACCGTTTTGGGCGGGAAGCTCGTGCGGGCGATGGAGGGGCTTTGGGTGGGCCAGGCTGGTCAGGAGCAGGCGTGGCAGCTGTCCGCCTGTCCCGACCGAACGCCCTGAAATGAGAGGATGCCCCGACTCTCGCGGCTAATCCGTACACTACACACCATCTCTCCGTAGGAGTAGGTCGATGTGTCACTCTTTCTTACACACACATGCTGTTAAACACACACACACACACACACACACGCACGCACGCACACGCACACACAGGTTCATAGAATTGGAAAATCATGCGAGTGCGAAGCCACAGGAAGTGAGATACAAATGGAGTACGTACAAGAAGAGAAGAGGTGACGAATATTCCATCAAACCTGGACTGAGGAGTAGTGCTCCCTCTGTCTAGGTGTTAAGTCATCATACGGAAATCAGATATTCCTGAAATGTTTAGGCGTCGTCCATTAACTTCGCATCTCAATCCCCTCCTGGCCTCGTTGCTAGCGAGCGTCGTTACTTAGGGAGCGTTTGGATCCTTAGCAAGAATAGCTTATAACCTAGCTGGGCAAGGTTAGGCGTTTGGAACTGTTAAAATATGTTAGCTTTTGTGGGCCAGCTAGCTTGGGTGGGCCAAAAAACCTTCCTATCTCAGGAGAGCCAGATCGGCTCGCTTCCGACGGCAAACTTCGCGTAGTAGTAACATGAACTAGTAACATATGCATGTAACTAGTCCAAGTTACGCACCACTATGACCAGCCTAAGCAATGTAACCAAATGCTCATTACTCTGCCATGTTATCTCCCCCGGAAACCCAATGCATGGAGCGCAACTACACACTGATCAGTCAAGAAATCAAAGTCGGCTTGCATGCGAGTAAATACGTGACCCTGCATGGTAGCTAAAACAACATCTCTTAGTTGTTTGGATTAATTGTTGCGTTTAGAGACAGAAATCAGGGCTTTGATTGGAGGAAGGACCGGTCAAGTTTCTCCTTCTCCTCCAATCTGCTTGCACTTTGGTCCCACTGCACCTTCTAATGTGACTTATTACACCTAGACGGAGGGAGTAGTACTCCCTCCGTTTCTTTTTAGTCCGCATATAAGGTTTGGTCAAAGTCAAGCTTTGTAGAGTTTGACTAACTTTATATTAAAAAAATATAAATATTCACAATATGAAGTCAATTTTATCAGATGCACCATGAAACGTATTTTCATACTATAGCAAATATGCCCGTGCGTTGCAACGGGAGATTATGCAGGTGTGATAGATATAAAAAATCTAAATCAAATGCCAGGATGAGATAAGGACTTCTAAAATATCGTTTGACAAACTAATCATTTGACAAACTATGTCTAAGTGATGTCATGATGAAATAAGAGTTATTTAAAAGTCATGATGAAATAAGGGAATTCTAAAAAGTCATTTAAAAAACTAAACATGTGATGATTTGATCACGATTTGTTTTCTTAAGGCGTCAACGGAAAAAAATTGGTGAGCAAACTGCATTGATAGATCCTGCCGAGCTAGAGTGATGAATGATGTGCCTCGTCTTGACCTAAGCGTGGCGGTGTTTATCATAACCGATGCGGTGGTACCAAAATAAATATAGATGTGTATGAAGGCAAAATAGACATTTATCATTTTCGCATAGCTTACAAAAACTAACCTACAGGAAGATCGTCAATTGTTTTGAGCTCGGCGTTGTATGAACCATGAAGACCATTTTTAACCCGACGCAAGGCACTAAATAAAATCATAAAACGACCTCCACGGATCCCTAATAAAACTTCTACATAGCGATGATTCGGTTTTGTTCATTATTTGAGATATGTTTTAATTTTGGAATATTTTCTATAATTCATGTACCTTTTTCTATTTCCAAAACATGTTTTCAATACTGTATTATTTTTTAAAAATTATGATCATTTTTTTATTTCATGAACATTTATTGTGATTTGTGAATATTTTTATAACATATGTGATTTTTTTTAAATCATAAACATTCTATGATTTTCAAATATTTTTTGAATTCATAAAGGGTTTATGATTTCTCAATATATTTTTAAAGCTCACGTCATTTTTAAATTTGGTTCATTTGAAAATCTCGAATTAACTGAAAGAAGGAAAATGAAAAATAAAAATGAAAAGGTAAAAAGCAAAATAGAAAATAGGCGGCGCCACCATCCGTACATGGGCCGGCCCATTAGGGCGAACGAGAGGAGGAGGGGCGCTTCATATTGAGAAAAAAGGGGGGGAAAGGGGTGGGGAAGCAGGGATCGAACCGTGGCCGCCTGTGCAGTAGACGAATGCCTCAGCCATCAGGCTAGCTCTATTTTTGTGTTACATCAGCGTATCATCCTTTAAGAACCAAACACGGAGGCGATTTTGAAATAACGTGAATTGTTTTACTTACGGATGGCAGAGTGGGTAATTTGTGCTAACTTTGAGGGCAATTCTAATGACGGACGACAGAAACCCAATTCTCTTTATTATTAGGTAAAGATATAGTTTTCGTATTGTAGATGTTCATATTTTTTTATATAAATTTGGTTAAACTTTGTGTAGTTTGACTTGGACCAAATCTTATATGTGGAGTAAAAAGAAATAGAGGGAGTACAAGATACGATGGCACACTGACTTAGGTCGAATACAAGTGCCCAAAATTGTGTGCATGTTATAAGAAGGATTCACTTAAAATAGTACGTGAGCGAACATAGGAATCAATTGGACAGTGTTCACGAGCAGTAGCGAGATGTGTGAGGTAAGATACACCGCTGGCGCTTTTAATTTTTCTTATTAATCTTTTTGTTTCACCCTCTTACTGGTGGGACCCAACATACTACGTGGAGAGAGGTAAGTTGACTGAGGCTGCATTATTTCTGTACTACCAACACTGCTTTAAATCCCAAAACACCTTAGACTAGTCACAATGGATAGTAACTTAGACTAGTAACATGCATATGTTACTAGTCCATGTTTCTACCTCTATAGTGGCGAGTAACATTGTGTGGTATCATGCAACACTTCATTTATTAGATTGTAGACTCATTTTGTCTTGGTATGTGTGATGTTATAGTAACTAGATATGTTACCACGTGCCTCTATTTCCTCATTAATTACTCGCCACATCATCTATTTTGCCTAAAGATGTGTGATGTTACCACCTATGTTACTCCCACTATGGATAGTCTTACCATCAAAGCTACATGACACGATTCTGATTTAAATCCCAATGACTCCCACGCAAAAGAAAACACGGCATGCTTATCACATGAATGCAGGAATGTATAAAAGGTTATTTTCCTCTCGTTGAACATAACGAGAGGCTTTTGTAGCTGGTTAGCCTGTTCGTTCATCAAACTTGAGGTTTCGGGTTCGATAACTACACTTGAGCATAATTTTTTTATTCGACTTCTTTCTTCCACCCAATGACAGGTAAGCCCCGCATGACAGAGAGAGAAAGTGATCTGGGGCGGTGCCAGGAGGATTCTTTTATTGGTCAAAATGAATGGATACGGAGCTATACGATCTCGTAGTGACCATATAATCACCTCATCGCGTATAAGCTGCAGCCTCGATGCTTGTTTTCTAGGGTTTGCACTCTTCACACTCTCTCTCCAGTATATATACACGCTGGAGCCTCAGCGCTTGTAGTTGCTCTCTTCACACTCTCTCACCCTCTCCAGATCTAAACAGGAATTCGTTGGCCTCTCTCTCTCCCCTCACTACTGGTCAAAGAGCCGGCATGATCCATCCGTCGGGAAGGGAAGGAGGCTTAACGCTATCACCGTCGGCGAGGGAGGGAATCCACTACCGGCGCAGCTGTTCTCTTTCACCCAGCGGCAGCGCAGGAGGGCCTCCGACCCCTTCTTCTTTGCCACCGTACATAGTGTGGGCCGAACGGCCTCCGGTCGCCCACCGAACCACATCCCAAGAACTTTAAGGTATAATTTACTTTTTCCACATGCATTGCTCTAGCTGCACGTGGGCTTTTTCTGCTTCTGCACTCGAATTTAGGTGTTGGATAAAACGGGAAAGTAGTGGGGAAAGTTGTATAGCATGAATCTACGACGTGGTTCAAAGAGGAAAGGAATGGGGGAAAGTAGTGGGGAAAGTTGTATAGCATGAATCTAGGACGTGGTTCAAAAAGGAAAGGAAGGGGGAAAGTAGTGGGAAAAGTTGTATAGCATGAATCTAATTCGTGGTTCAAAGAGGAAAGGTATGGGGGAAAATAGTGGGGAAAGTTGTATAGCATGAATCTAGGACGTGGTTCAAAGAGGAAAGGAAGGGGGAAAGTACTAGTACAGACTGGCTATCCAGCACCTACGTTGGTCGAAAAGGGAAAACATTGACAAACGGAGTACACACATCTGTAACGAACTGATCTTTTATTTTGGGAGTCAAGGCTGTAGAGTTTGAGCAGGACTAGATTTGCTGCGCTCACATAGGGAAAGGTGTCTAAAGATAACAAAACTCAGACCAACACAAATACGCTCCTTGGTTGTTTGTTCTTTGTTGCAACAAACTATGCATCACCCCTTCATACATCGGTAGATGCACATGGTGTTGGTGCGCCCTGTTTGGTTAAAAACTCCCTAGTCCCTACCTGCTTGGTTCCAGGGACTACACATGGACTAGAGGTTATTAAATGACATGCTAAAAGACCATGTTACCCCTAGTAATGAACTAATAGAGGCAAGGTGTGATGCGGGGCAGGGGCAACTGTTGGAAAAAGTCCCAAAAAGACTCTCCCTCGGGGTCTTCTTTCTTTAGTCCCAAATGCCCACTTTTAGTCCCTAAAAGTCCCTCCTGTTTGGCTTAGATGGGACTGACACGGAGGTTTTTTAGTCCCTACACCAAAATGTCCCTGTAAACAAACACCCTCTAATAATGCCCCCGGAAAATTGATGCAATTCCACAGTTAAAAGCCAATTACACGTTTAACGAATTTTATTGTTAATACAATCTCTCTGTTAATATTAATCAATGCCACTGTTTGAGAAATGCTATTGTCTTGCTTTCTTTCCCATTTAGATAAGTTAGATGCTTCTTTTTGTTGACTTCTATGTCAACCACCGTTATTGACCACTAGTTGTTTCCTTGCACCTCTGTGTAAACAGGGTTATCTCCTTCACCTTGTTGCTATTGTGACCTTTTGTTGCACTGCACAAAACACTTTTGTTTTAAGAGTGTTTTGTGCAGTTCAACCAAAATGTCACACCGACAATGTTGCTTGATTGCTTGATCTTAGTGGAACTGCATAAGAGGAGATCTTACTTCCTATCCGTGTTGGCAAATTGGGTTCAGATCTTCTTCTTGTGAGTTGTTTGAATTCCGCGTCATGAGAGGTCAGTACTAGGCTTCTTTCACATGATTCTGCAGTGTGCTTTCATATGTTGTGCTGCTTGTATGGTAATGTTGCTTGATTTTAGCGAACTGCACAAATGGAGACAAGACTTCCAATCTGTATGTGCACCATAATATCCCACTGAGGTAAGATAAGGATATTTCACAACTGTTTGCCTGTATTTTGCCACTTTCATCAGAAAATTAATGTCGTTGTTTAGTGCTATACTTGTGCTCCCTAATTGACATGCCAAATCTTACATTAAAAGCGAAGCTTGTCTGTTATTGAACCAAGTGATGAAGGGGAAGAACAAGCGGAAGAAAAACAAAAATCAACTCCCGGTGTTGTAATGAAGCACTAGAACAGTGATGACACAAGTAATGATACAGTGTTGCATCTTAATTTATTGCTATGGCTGGAACGAGCAATTGTTTTGCCACTGATTTGATGCCACTCTTAATGTAATATGTAATTATCTCTACTTGTGCAAACAGGGATCTTCTTTGAAGATACCATATATTTTAGTGGAACTGCACAAGAAGATGTTGGAAACATTAAACTAATCGAGGAGTATATAGTAAGCATGGCCACCACAGTAGATAGCAACAGATGGTTTCAGAGAAGTGCTTCATCTGTATGCTCTACACAATAAGCCTCCTGCCAAAGGTTGGTACTCGCCCACAGATTTCATCCATATGATTGAGCTTTGTCATCTCTATTGGTGTTGTGCTACTATTTAGATACTGTCATGAGAAAGTGGTATTGTCCTTGAGAAGTGCTTCACCTGTGTTGTTTTAAATATTTTATTTCCTTTTTTCGAGCAAACATGGATGCCAGCATTTAGTTGTCCTCTTGCCTTTGCATAACAGGATCATCCTCCTCTGAAGAAGAATATGGAGTACGTGAAGTGACTAGTTTCGATTATGCCAGGGTGAAGATGCCCTGTCTATCTTCTCATCAGAAGGAGCAGTTGAAGGATGGTTACATTACTCCCCATAAGGCCAAACTAATTTCAGCTCAGAAGGACTGACAGGTCTCCATTTTGTTGTTGTGATCTGCAAGTACAATGTTGTTCTAGGATTCTTTCCGGTGAGTTCCATTTTTCTAAAAGTGTGCTCTACATGGACCATGTAGGTGCCTGTTTAAACTGTCAATTCATAGTACAATTTGCTTTGTACTAATCACTTTTTTTGTATTTTTGTAAACAGGGGTGCTCAGCTTGATTTCAATGAGAATTGCACAAAATGTTCATGAATACATCGAATCATTCATTTCCACCACAAGAAAGGAGGTGCCAATAAGTTCAAGGCGTTGCAACATATAAGGGCGAAATCATACAAGCTACGCGCGAATTTGGTTGATTTTGGTGGAACTGCACATAAAGAACAGTTGGCTTATTTAGCACGAGGTGCCATGTCAATGTCCAAACTAATGGCAAACCCTGCCCATTCCACAATCGTAGGCATTTGATGTTTTGGAATGGGAGAACCTTGTCAAATTTTGCTCATTGATGTTAGCAAGAAGACATGTGTTTGATATTTTCGAATGGGACGCCCTTTGCTATCAACAGCATTGATCGATTTTTCTTTATTCTTTAGTTGTGAAGTAAATATTGGCTCTGGCATGTGAATCACTGATATGCATAATCATCGATTGTTTTGAATGTTCTCTATGAATTGCCAGGCCTGTGTGTTTGATTGCAATGTACAGGAACGCTAATAAGCTGCTCAAACTCTTTGTACTCCTTCTCTTCCTCTTTAGTTCCCACATTGTGAAAGTGCATACTTTTTTCTATAAGATTGGTCAAAGTAGAGATACTTTGACTGCAAACAAAACTTGTATGCAGACTAGAAAGGACCGGAGGGAGTACATGTGAAACTGATGCAAACGAGGTGATCACCCTAGGAATAATGCTAGTACTTATTGTTTTGCATGTTCATCCAATGCCAGTGATACAAGAATTCAAATTAATTTAAATAAATTCATTCATACACGGTCCGATTTCATATAAGCATGCCGGATTTCATTACATTTCATACATTCTTCAACTAAAAATGGGTTCGCTGGAGGTATAATTAAATAACCGAAGCTACCCACATGTGTCTGGCTGAGCCGAACAGAAGCTTCTTCTCTAGCGGACTGAGCTTTAGTGACTTAACTGCAGGTGCAATTGCGTAACTGACATGTGGCCAGATGCTTGTTGGGCCCACGTGTCAGTCAGCAAACAGCACCAGCAGTTAAGTAGAAGCAGCATCCTTCTCCAACATAGCTCTCCGACTCCACGTCGCCGCCAAGAAGCTAATCGGTCGTCAATGATCCACCCGCCTAGATTGGCTTCAACCGGAGGGTAGCAGCACTGGCCTTAGTTGGACCTGAGCAGCGGCGACCTACCGTGTTCTACTCTTCCTTGTTTTCTGTGTGGCGTGGTCTCGTTGGCAGTGGGACGGGGCCTCGACAGAGCCGGTGATGTCCTCTTTCTCGTTGTCGGCGGAGCAGCGCCTCAGTGGAGTGGGGGAAATCCTCCCACTCGTTGCTGGCAGGGTGGGGCCTCGGCTGAGCCGGCAATGTCCTCTGCCTCATTGTTGTCGGGGCGGGGCCTCGGCAGAGTAGGGCCTCCGCCTCGGCGCCGGCGGGGCGGGGCCTCGGCGGAGCTGGCGATGTCCTCTATCTCGTTGCCAGCGGGGCAGCGCCTCAGTGGAGCGGGGGAAATCCTCCCCATTGTTGCCGGCAGGCTGGGGCATCGGTTGAGACGGCGATGTCCTCTGCCTTGGCGGGGCGGAGCCTCGGCGGAGTAGGGATTCCGCCTCAGTGCCGGCGGGGCGAGGCCCCGGCGGAGCCGGCGATGTCCTTTGTTTGTTGCCGGCGGGGCGGCGCCTCGGTGGAGCGGGGGAAATCCTCCCCCTTGTTGCCGGCAGGGTGGGGCCTCGGCTGAGCTGGCGATGTGCTCTACCTCGTTGTTGGCGGGGTGGGGCCTCGGCGGAGCCGGCGGTGTCCTCTGCCTCGTTGTTGGTGCCGCGGGGCCTTGGCGGAGCAGGGCCTCGTCGACGCCAGCGGAGCGGGGACTCGTTGGAGCCGACATTGTCCTCTACCTCATCCTCGGTCTCACCAAACAGCGCCTCGCCCGCTTCATAGACCTCTTTGTAGGCGGCCGCAGTCTCTGCCACCCGCATGCGTTACCGCCAGCGCTCGAGGCGGCCCTCACGGGCGGAGTGGTAAGAGTCGAGCAGCGCCTCCTACTCCGCCTGCTCCGCGGTGAACTGTTCCTCCGCGTGCAAGTGCTCCTAGAGGAGATGGTGGTTGTAGGCGGCGGCGGCCTATGCCTCCTGGAACTACTCCTCAGGCTTCTGCCTCACCGTGTCCATGTATTGGGCACGGGCTTCACCGATGGTCATGGTGCAATGCACCGGCGAGGATGGCGCGAAGGAGGGGGTTGGCACCGGATCGTCGACTACCATGTTCTCCATTGGGACGTCGTCGTCCTCCGGCTGCCTGCCGGCCAGCCAGTCGGTAGCAATGGCTGCCATCTCCTTGTGGTCTGCCGTCCGCCCGTCCTGAAGAGTGCCGGAGTGCGAGGAAGCCATGGTGGGCAGTAGTGGTGTGGACAGGATAAAGGGATCGGAGGCGGATGACTCCGACTATGGCCGGCGCAACAGTTTATATAGCAATGGTGGGTGGCAGAGGGATGGACGTGTGGCGCCGGAGTAGCCGCCTCAGCAACCGCGTATCATTAATGTGGGCGGCACACGAACGGACGGACGACACTTGTGTCGTTTGAAGGCGGAGCAATCGCCTGCACCGGGAAGCGGGGCGGGCGACGCTGACCGTTTTAGGCGGAAAGAGCGCGGGCGAGGGAGGCGGTCTGGGTGGGCTAGGGCAGTCAGACTCGTGCTTGGCCGCGGGTCGGTCCAGAAGCCGGACATGCTGGCTCGCCAGCGAGCTCGCCGAGCTGAGCGACGACAATTAGATGATGGACATAGCTTCCGACCAGGAGCCGGCGCCACTATCCAAGCCGCTTCCTGCCATGTTCACCATAGAGCTGGTGCGATCACACTTCGACGCCCTAATGGCGGAAGAGCTACCAACACAGGAGGACCTGTGCTGCAACCTGCGTCTCCTCCACGAGCATCGGTGAACAAGCGAACGACAATGTCGTCACGGACATGCGGCCCTATGATCCTGGCTTCCTGAATGAGGAGTGGGCGCTGTATCAGACCATCTGTAGGGCCCGCGAGGACCTCTCTGTCGTCCTTCAATTCTTGCGCTCACCGTGGCGCCGCCGTCTCGCGTTGTCAACATGGTCAACGGACATGAGAAATGAGGAGATGACTTTACTTGGAGAGGATGACAGTGGGGACCCACCAGGGCCATAGCCGGACGTACGCAAGTGCCTCCTTATTATATACAACTGTATATTTTTTCTTCCTCCTGGTTTCCTGACATCACGGTCCCACACCATTGTCAACTTATGTAGTCAATTAACGAGAGAATTGCACAAGGAGCGGGGATAGCTGGGACCAAGCAGCTCGAGCAGTTTTTTTGTTTTTGAGGTGCGAGCATTGCAAAGTTTTTCTTGAGCGATGTTTTCGTTGTTATTCAGAGGAGAGCAGGGTATTAGCTGGGCGGGCTGTGGCCCGTCTAGCCAAGGCCAGATATTAATTTTTTTCAACCTGAAAATGGCTATCCCAGCTATACTTTCTTTTGAGGAATACCCAGGCAAGGTCAACTTGTTATTCCCCGCCCCGCTGGGCTGCAAATCTTTCCTAGGGAGGGATGCATTAGGCTTAACAAGAAAATGGGATTTAAGAAATAATAAATGGGATGTAATTATAAAAACTGGGCAGTAATTATACAAAAATGCAACAAACACGTAATTACTTTATAAAATATTATTTTTGGATTTTGAAAATTTTAATTTCATTAATTGTTGCGTGTGCAATGTTTCGTTGGATTTTTACGTAATACAAATTTATATTGAAATTGTATTTAATCTGACTAGAAATTTTGAGATAAAAATATTTCGGATCCCATCAAAATGTGGGAAATTTTATTGAATTCTCTTTTGAACGGTTGGTTGAAATTATTAATCGTTGTCCTAGCTAGAAAATGGGTTGTACTTTTAACAAACTGTAAATGGGCTTTAGTAAATTCCATTAGAATTCGAAAATGGGCTGCACATTCTTACAAATCTCAAATGGGCTATAAGTTCTCTACCACACACTTGTGGTCTTACTAAGTTGTCGCGTCCCCTCAAAAAGAAAAATAAGTTGACACGTATGCAAGGCTTGGTCAACTTCTAGTCAACACACGGTTCTAGCAGCAGTGGCCGTTGGATGTCCATCCAATGGATGTTGTGCTTCTTCTTCAATCTCGGATATTCTAGCTTCACCCGCCCAAAAAATGGTTCCTCCCCTTGACATCTGGGGCGCACGGTTTCGGAAGCTAACCTATGGGCCTACAAAGTTGACGCGTACCAAGGGCTTTGTCAACTTAGTCAATATAAACGATTCTAGCTGCAGTGACCGTACGATGTCCATCCAACGGCTGTTGTGCTTCTTCAACCTCTGGTCTTCTTGCTCCAGCCGCCCAAAGCAGCGCCGGTCGTGCCGCCTGCTCCTGCCTCTCGTGGCCGGCTGTGCTGCCGCGGAGGCCTCACTACCCCCTACTACTCCCACCGCTGGCCAAGCCATCCCTCCACTCACCCACACCCCCTGTTATTCTGCGGCGATGGCGGCCTCACACCGCAGCCGAACCAGTGAACCCTCGTACTCCTCTCCGCATGGGCATCCACTGCTGCGTCTTCCACGGCTCTGCGTCGTCCCCTTCCTAGGCCTTGCCATCGTCGACTGCCTTGGTGCTCTCGGCACGGCGTGGTCAATGTGGTCAATGACCGACTTCCAACGAAAGAGTACTGTACGTGGAGAGGCTAGTAGCTGGGTCCACAGCCGCAGCAAGGAAGTGCCTCCTTATCACGCGGAAAATAATTATTCCTCCACCTGACAGCAGGGACCCACCAGAAGGGCCATCGTATTTCATGAAAAAAAGTTTCCCCCTGACTGTTGGGACCTACCAGCTACATCTTCGCACATAAGGAAGTGCGTCCATATTACGGGCAAAAAAATAATTCGCCCCCTGACTGCTGGGACCACCATCTAGATCTTCGCACGCAAGGAAGTGCCTGACAGTCGGGAACCACCTGGTCGAAGCGTATGTAGCATTGTCATTCTAGTCGCGAACATGTACGTACATATGATCGGTCTGTCTACAGGCTGCAACGATGAACCATGGCCGTGTAAGGAAGGGCGCGTGTCATAGTAGAAGGCTAGAGGCGCGCACGTAGCACGTACATATACATACAGCGGCCTGGGTGCAAGAAAGAAAATACGGCCACGTACATACATACGGGCAGGGTCTCGAGCACGTATTTGCGCATATATATACAGACGGCCGGGGCTTGTGTACATGGAGAGGCAACGGACGGCAGCAATTGAGGGAGTCCTGGATTAAGGGGTCCTCGGACAGCCGGACTATATACATGGGCTGGACTGTTGGGCTATGAAGATACAAGATAGAAGACTTCTTCCCGTGTCCGGATGGGACTCTCCTTTGCATGGAAGGCAAACTTGGCGATTCGGATTTGTAGATTCCTTTCTCTGTAACCGATTTTGTGTAACCCTAGCCCCCTCCGGTGTCTATATAAACCGGAGGGTTTAGTCCATAGAAACAAGAATCATAATCATAGACTAGACTTCTAGGGTTTAGCCATTACGATCTCGTGGTAGATCAACTCTTGTAATATTCATATTCATCAAGATCAATCAAGAAGGAAGTAGGGTATTACCTCCATAGAGAGGGCCCGAACCTGGGTAAACATTGTGTCCCCCGCCTCATGTTACCATTAGCCTTAGACGCACAGTTCGGGACCCCCTACCGGAGATCCGCCTGTTTTGACACCGACATTGGTGCTTTCATTGAGAGGTCCGTTGCGTCGTCACCAGAAGGCTTGATGGCTCCATCAATCATCCACAACAACGCAGTCCAGGGGGAGATCTTCCTCCCTAGACAGATCTTCGTATTCGGCGGCTTCGCACTGCGGGCCAACTCGCTTGGCCATCTAGAGCAGATCGATAGCTATGCCCCTCGCCATCAGGTCAGATTTGGAAGCTTAAATTTTGTGGCTGATATCCGTGGAGACTTGATCTTCGACGGATTCGAGCCCATGACGGCTGTCCCCTGCCACCACGATGAACATGACCTAAATCTGTCATCTGGCCATGCTTAGGAGATAGCGCATGTAACCGCTCTGGCCCTAGATCCGGAGCGGACCGCGTCGTCCGAAGACGGGAAGCTTTACCCCGCCACAGAAGCCGCAGACTCAGTGGCACTCGAGCTGCACACAGACCCAACATCAAGCTGGGCTTGTGTCACCGGAACCTCTGACTCGTCTCCGCCCATAGGTTCTGGACCGCGTGCATCCGCGTCCATCGAACCTTATTGGGTGCCAACCTTGGAGTTCAGCTCCGCGGGCATCTTTTAGCACTCACCTCTAGGTGATGTGTTAAACTCATTGAAACCCCTCTCCCTGTCGGGAGACTCTCGGCCGAACTATGTCCAACTCGAAGGGGAAGCAGACAACGAAGAACTTCGTTTCCCACCCACCACCCACTTTATAGCCACTGTCGACGACTTAACCGACATGCTTGATTACGACTCCAAAGACATCGACGGTATGGATGACAATGCCGGAGAGTAGCAGGAACCACCGCCTACAGGGTGTTGGACAGCCACATCCTCATACAATATATACATGGTGGACACACCTAAATAGAAGGAGGCCGACGATGATAACTGTATGCCTGTCGATGAACCTCCCAAACACCGACGTCAGAAGCGCCAACCTCGATCCGGCAAAAGGAAAAACATCAACATTTTAACGGACAATAGTGATAATCTAAACCAAACTGAGGACCCCGCAGAACCAGCGCTGGAGCAGGACGTGCGAAAGGACGGCGAGCATAGTCCGGCGATGTTGTCTGACCCAAGCGATGCCGAAGATAGCAATTACCAACCTGTCTCCGAAGAGGGCATCAGCCTGCACGACAATGAATTCATCGTCCCAGAAGAACCCTTAGAACAAGAACGCCTCTATGAAAGGCTTATCGCCACTGCAAGGAGCCTGAAGAAGTAGAAGCAGCGGCTTAGAGCCGCATAGGATACGCTCAATGACATATGGAACGAAGTGCTAGACACTAAGGAAAAATACGGCGGTAATCGCGAAACAAAAAGCTATCCTAAACATAAACTACTGCCCGAATTTGACGACGAGGCTATTGCGCCTATACTTCTGAAAATCAATACAGCTGACAAGCCGGACCGACCACCGCATGGTCGAGACAGAGTGGCTAGCAATGTCGCACACAAGCCTGCACCCCCTCCCCGTAAAGGAAGGGAGGGTGCGACCCAGGACCAGGAACACGATCTACGTGAGGACCTGGACAAAAAGGCTGGCAAAACCAGGTCCATCTATGGATCCCGGGAATGTGCTCCTACACGGGACCATGATTATCAAACCAAATATGTCAGTCAGTTACCAGTTCAGAACCAATACCGAACATTACAACCGTCGGACCCACGCCACGACACAGCCAAATACAGGGGTGCCGCACACCCCCTGTGCTTCACCGATGAGGTGCTGGAACACGATTTTCCAAAAGGGTTTAAACCCGTAAACATCAAGGCATATGACGGAACGATAGACCCCGCGGTTTGGATAGAAGACAGTATTCTTCACATCCACATGGCTCGCGGATATGATCTCCACGCCATCAAATACTTACCCCTCAAGCTAAAAGGACCAGCTCGGCACTGGCTGAAAAGCCTCCCCGAAAACTCCATCAGAAGCTGGGAAGAACTTGAGGACGCTTTCTGCGCCAAATTCCAAGGGACCTATGTCCGGCCCCCGGATGCAGACGACCTAAGTCACATAACCCAACAACCCGGAGAATCAGCCCGTCAGCTTTGGAACCGGTTTCTCACTAAGAAGAACCAAATCGGTGATTGTCCGGACGCTGAAGCCTTAGCGGCCTTCAAACACTGTGTCCGAGATGAATGGCTAGACACACACCTCAGCCAGGAAAAGCCAAGGACAATGGCAGCCCTAACTACACTCATGACCCGCTTTTGCGCGGATGAGGACAGCTGGTTAGCCCGTAGCAGCACCAGTGATCCCGGCACATCTGAGGTCAGGGATGGCAACGGAAAACCATGACACAATAAAAACAACAATACAAAAAAAAGACACATCCGTGACATTTTGGGCCGAACAATTTTTTTTCTGTCATACATATGACACTTCTATGACGATAATTGTGACAAAACCCGGTATCATCATAGATGTGGTGGGCTCCTACTTCTATGACAAAAAATCATGACAGAAAATGGGCTTTTCGTCCTGGGCAGGCCAGAGACGCAGCTGCATGACTTTCTTTGGGCCGTCCATGACGGAAAAAACCGTGGTAGAAGCGAGGGGAGGAAAATTTCGGGGAGTTACCAGTTACGGTGGGAGGTCGGGGGCCGAGCGATGCGCGTTTCTCTCATACACGTACGCGCATGTGTGCGAGGCATTGGCTCTAACTGAACCCAAGCGAGGCGTTGGCCTCTAACTGAACCCGAGCGATTGCACAGCAGGCTACGCGTTACTGAACCCGACCGATCGATCGATGGCTGTTAACTGAACCCGATGGAGCAATTCCTTCGCTACTGCTGCTAACTAAAGTCGATCGATGTTGCCTATGGGATGAACAGTGAGCGTTGCGGGGGGTTTGGATGAACAGTGATCGGTGGCATTGCCTCTGCATGAACAGGACCCCATGGTGTGGAGGGCTGGATGAACAGTAGACGGTGGAGGGGTGGCCGTGGAGGGGTGGTTGAATAGGACCCCGTGGTGTGGAGGGCTGGATGAGCAGTGAGGCGGTGGAGGGGTGGCCGTGGAGGGTGGTTGAGCAGGACCCCATGGTGTGGAGGGCTGGATGAGCAGTGAAGCGGTGGAGGGGTGCTGTGGAGGGGTGGTTGAGCAATGGCCGGTGGAGTAGCGCGCGGTGGAGGCTGGATGAGCAGGAGCCGTGGAGGCTGGAGGAGGTCGACGGTACCCCGTGGAGACTGGAGGAGGTCGACGGTGGAGATGAACAGTATCCCGTGGAGTCCCGTTTTGCGGTACGCCACACCCCTCCCGGTGAACAGGACCCCTGTTTCGACCGTAGCGCTCCAACACAAGTCCGTTTCGTTCGTTTTGCGGTACGCCACACCCCTCCTGATCAACAGGACCCCCATTTCGACCGTAGGAGATCCGTTTCGTCCGTTTTGCGGTACGCCACACCCCTCCCGATCAACAGGACCCTCGTTTCGACCGTAGGAGGTCCGTTTCCTCCGTTTTGCGGTACACCAGACCCCTCCCGATGAACAGGATCCCGTTTCGACCGTAGGAGGTCCGTTTCATCCATTTTGCGGTACGCCACACCCCTCCCGATCAACAGGACCACTGTTTTGAACGTAGGAGGTCCGTTTCCTCCGTTGTGCGGTACGCCAGGCCTCGTTTCCATCGCCTGTTCCGTCCAAGCCCTCCCGATGAACACGACCACGTATTCCGTTCCGACCCAGCCGGTTGGCTCCCCATGAACACGACGACGACGCTGTTTCTCTGTTCCGACCCAGCCATGTACGTATGCGTGAGTAGGCGTTCGAGACCCTGCCGGTATGTACGTACGTGGTCGTATTTTCTTTCTTGCACCCTCGCCGTTGTACGTACGTGTACATGCTACGTGCGCGCCTCTACTACGACACGTGCGCGCCTCTACTACAACACGTGCACGCCTCTACATCGACCAGTACGTACGTACACGTTCGCGACCAGAATGACAACGCTACATACGCTTCAACCAGGTGGGTCGGTATCGGGCACTTCCTTACTGCGAAGATGTAGCTGGTGGGTCCCAGCAGTCAGGGGGGCGAATCATTTTTTTTTGCCCGGACGCACTTCCTTGCGTGCGAAGATGTAGCTGGTGGGTCCCAGCAGTCAGGGCGTCAAATCGTTTGTTTTGCCTCGACACACTTCATTGCGTGCGAAGATGTAGCTGGTGGGTCCCAGCAGTCAGGGGGGCGAATCGTTTTTTTTTACCTGGACGCACTTCCTTGCGTGAGAAGGTGTAGCTGGTGGGTCCCAGCAGTCAGGGGGGAAACGTTTTTTCGCGAAATATGGTGGACCGTCCGGTGGGTCCACGCTATCAGGTGGAGGAATAATTATTTTGCGCGTAATAAGGAGGCACTTCCTTGCTGCGGCCGTGGACCCGTTGTCGACCTCTCCACGTCTGATCCACGTCCGATGGAAGCCGTTCCTTGACCATGTTGACCACGCCGCACCGAGAGCACCAGGGCATTGGACGGCGGCGAGGCCTAGGAAGGGGACGACGCGGAGCCAGGGAAGATGCGGCTGTGGAAGCCCACGTGTACAGGAGTACGAGGGTTCACTGGTTTGCTGCGGTGTGAGGCTGCCATCGCCACAGAATAGCAGGGGGTGTGGGTGAGTAGAGGGATGGCCTGGCCAGCGGTGGGAGTAGTAGGGGGAGGTGAGGCCTCTGCCGCATCGTAGCCGGCCATGGGAGGTAGGAGCACGAGGCACGACCGGCGCTGGTTTGGGCGGCTGGAGCAAGAAGACCAGAGGTTGAAGAAGCACTACGGCTGTTGGATGGACATCGTACGGTCACTGGAGCTAGAATCGTGCATATTGACTAAGTTCACAAAGCCCTCCGTCCCCGTCAACTTAGTAGGCCCACAAGTCAACTGCCACTATTTGGGTCCCAGCTAATGTGGGGAGTATTCATTTTTTTGTGCGTAATAAGGAGGCACTTCCTTGCGTACGAAGATATAGCTGGTGGGTCCGAGCTATCAGAGCCGGCCGCAGGGAGGAGGGAGCAGGCAGTCCCGTCGGTGCTTGTTTGAGCGGCTGGAGCAGGAAGAGCAGAGATTGAAGAAGCACGACGGCCGTTGGATGGCCATCCAACGATCCTTTGCTGTCGTCAACCTTTTTAGAAAAGCCTCAAATCTGTGGAAAACAGCATACAGCCCATCTGCCATTATTTTTAATAATTTACAGCCCATTTGCTAATTCTTAAGGTTGTTTTTTGAGCCCATATTCTTTTTGTTAGCATTACAGCCCATATTGTGGCCACGGTTAAAAACTTATACGAAATTTTGCATATTTCGGTGCGGTCCGAACTTTTTTTAATCCCGAAATTTTGACTCACATTCAAACTGATTTTAAAAATAAATGTATATCAATATAAAATCCAACAAATTCTCCACGCATAAAAATCTAATGTAATTTAAAAATCTTGAAATGAAAAAAGATATTTGAAACTAATTGCCAGTTTGATGTGTTTTAAAAATGTACAGCCCATTTCTCATTACTGATGGGCCATTTTCTCGACCAGCCGAATGAATGCTCTCCTCGTCTTGAAAGATTTGCAGCCCAACAGGCCTGACAAAGCGACTTACTTGGCAAATCACAAAAAAAACTAGGCTGTAGCCATGGACCCAGCTGTCAGCCTCTCCATGTACAGTACTTTTCCGATGGAAGTCGTTCCTTGAACACGTTGACCACGTCACACGGAGAGCACCACGGCAGTGTACGACGGCGAGGCCTAGGAAGGGGATGACGCGGAGCCGGGGAAGACGTGACAGTGGAAGCCCGCGCGGAGAGGAGTAAGATGGTTCACTGGTTTGGCTATGGTGTGAGGCTGCCATCGCTGCAGGGCCTGGCCAGCGGTGGGAATAGTAGGGAGCGGTGAGGCCTCCGCGGCAGCACAGCCGGCCATGGGAGGCAGGAGCATGCGGCACAACCGGCGCTGCTTTGGGAGGCTGGAGCAAGAAGACCAAAGGTTGAAGAAGCACTACGGCCGTTGGATGGACATCGCACGGTCACTGGAGCTAGAATCGTTCATATTGACAAAGTTAACAAAGCCTTCGTCCCCATCAACTTGGTAGGCCCACAAGACAGCCTCCCACCAAGGTGGGTCCCAGCTAGCCGGGGGAGTATTCATTTTTTTGTGCGTAATAAGGAGGCACTTCCGGTGGGTCCGAGCTGATAGCGGGGGGAACATTTTTTCGCGAAATATGGTGGCCCGTCCGGTGGGTCCCAACAGTCAGGGGGAAACAATTTTTTCGCAAAATACTGGTGGCCCGTCCGGTGGGTCCCCGCTGTCAGGTGGAGGAATAATTATTTTCCGTGTAATAAGGAGGCACTTCCTTGCGGCTGCCATGGACCCAGCTGTCAGCCTCTCCACGTACAGTACTCTTCCGATGGAAGTCGGTCGTTGACCACATTGACCACGCCGCGCCGAGAGCACCACGGCGGTGGACGACGGCGAGGCCTAGGAAGGGGACGACGTGGAGCCGGGCCACGAGAGGCAGGAGCAGGTGGTAGCACAGCCGGCCACGGGAGGCAGGAGCAGGCGGCACGACCGGCGCTGCTTTGGGTGGCTGGAGCAAGAAGACCTGAGGTTGAAGAACCACTATGGCCATTGGATGGACATCATACGGTCACTGTAGTATTGACTAAGTTGACAAAGCCCTCCGTCCCCGTCAACTTAGTAGGCCCACAAGACAGCCCAACAATATGGTGGGTCCCAGCTAGTAGGGGGTATTCGTTTTTTTGGGCGTAATAAGGAGGCACTTCCTTGCGTGCGAAGATATACCTGGTGGGTCCGACCTGTCAACGAAGGGAACGTTTTTTTCACGAAATACAGAGGCCCTTCCTATGGGTCCTAGCTGTCAGGTGGAGGAATCATTATTTTGTGCGTAATAAGGAGGCATTTCCTTGCGTGCGGCCGTGGACCCGGTATCGGCCTCTCCACGTCTGATCCACTTCCGATGGATGTCGCTCATTGACCACGTTGACCAGGCCGCACCGAGAGCACCAGGCGGTGGGACGAGGTGAAGCCTAGGAAGGAGCGACACGGAGCGTGGAATACTCGGCGCTTGTTTCCCACGCGGAGGAGTACGAGGGTTTACTGGTTCGTCTGCCGTCGCCGGAGAATAACAGCATGTGTGGGTGAGTAGAGGTATGGCTAGGCCAGCGATGGGAGTACGATGGGGATGTGATGCCTGCGTGGTAGCATAGCCGGCCGCGGGAGGAGGGAGCAGGCAGTCCCGCCGGCGCTTGTTTGAGCGGCTGGAGCATGAAGAGCAGAGATTGAAGAAGCACGACAGCCGTTGGATGGACATCCAACAGTCACTGCTCTCTTGTGTTGACTAAGTTGACAGGGGCGTTGGGTGTGCGTCAACCTTTTTTTTATGAAAGCATACGCGTCAACCTGTAGTAGGCGCACAAGTCAGCCTCAAATCTGTGGAAAACAGCATACAGCCCATCTGCCAATATTTCTAATAATGTACAACCCATTTGCTAATTCTTAAGATTTTTTTGGAGCACATCTTCTTTTTGTTAGCATTACACCCCATATTGTGGCCACGGTTAAAAAGTATACGAAATTTTGCATATTTTAGTGCGGTCAACTTTTTTTAATCCAGAAATATCGATTCACATTCAAACTATTTTGAAAATAATTTATATAAATATAAAATCCAAATAATTGTCCATGCATAAAAATCAATGGAATTTAAGATCTTGTAATGAAAAAAAATTGAAACCAATTCCCGGTTTGATGTGTTTTAAAAATATACAGGCCATTTCTGGGCAAACCAAATGAAACTCTCCTTGTCTTGAAAGATTTGCAGCCGAGCAGGCCGATAAAGCAAGTAGGCCTTGTTTGGGTATTTCTTTTTAAAAAATAGAACTGGGCTAGCCATTTTCAGCAAGAAAAAAACACAAGTGGGCTCATGATGTGGTAAACATAAATCAAACCTCGCTAGGCGGGCCTGCCCCAATTTCAGCGTCGTTGTTACCCTGATCCGTCACTAAAACTAGTATAAATAACAACTGCTTGTTCCTAAAAAAAACTACGCGACTTGCTGGGACCCAGGTGTCAGCCGCTCGTAGTGTAATTCTCTCGTTTATTGACTACGTTGGCAATGGAGTGAGCCCTAGATGTCCAACCATTAGGAGGAACCATATTTTTGTGCTTGTACTATAGAGGCACTTGCTTGCGTACTGCCATGACGCTGGTGGGTCCCTACAATCATCCTCTCCACGTACAGTCATCTCCTTATTCCTCTCGGTTGTTGACGACGTTGACAATGCAAGAGGGCGGCGCACGGCGCACGGCGAGCAAACCAAGGCCGCGAGGCGGAGGACGACGGCGAGGCCTCGGACAGAACGAACAGGAGTCGTTGAAGATGCGCCACGATCGATCGCGAGGGGAGTACGAGGTTGGCAGTTGGGCGCGGGTGCGTGTTGGGTCTGACATCGCCGGAGAATAACAGGACGTGTGGGGGAATAGAGGGAGGGACTGGTCAACATTGGAGGTTACGTACGGTATGGCGGCGGAGGCGCAGCCAGCCATGGGAGGCGGGAGCAGGCGGAGCCGACGGGGTGGTTTGGTTTGGGTGGCTGGAGGAAGAAGAAGACAAGAGATAGAAGATACACGACAGATGTTGGATGTCAATCCAACGGCTGGTAGGCAGAATCGTTTGTTGACTGGCTAGTAAGTCGACACCACCTTGGATAGGCTATTACCTCGCGGGTCCCAAATGTCAGACTCCAAATCTGTCACGGTCATGCAGCCTTTCCTATGAAAATTTACAGCCCATTTGATCTGCTAGTTCGAAATAAGTTTGTGGGTGTTGGTGGGGGCTAATCACTTGGCTTCTGTAATGCACGGTGAGCTCAAGCAGCCAGCGAGAGTGATGTTATTTCCCTTGGCTGGGATTTGTTACAATATTTCACTCTAAATTAAACGAATGGCAAGCCATTTGCCTTGTTTCAAAGAAAATATGACAGTCACAGCCGAGTTGAAAAGGGCAGGAACATCTAACTCCAGCTTACAAAATGTACAAAAGCATGAGGGTTAATTGTTCATCAGGTTTACAAAAAAACCAGATTGAAAAGGGCAACAACATCTAACTCCAGCATTGTTTTCGGTAGTCACAGTCAAATGGATCAGTCAGGTCCATAGAATGAACATCCTGGATCATAACATTTACTGGATTATGACCACAATATGTTGTAAATAGAAGCCCGACACGTTCAGAAGCTCTTTTGCCCACCTTAAACTCCTTTCTTTGCTCTTCGACATACCCATCCGTCAAAACCATGCTGCTGATAAACTTAAGCCTGATGGACAATAGTAACATCGCATTCAGCAGGAAGAATGTGACAAATCTTGTGTTTGCACGGTTGGCTACATATCGTTCTAGCGTTATTATCTTCAATCGAATCTCATGAGAAGTGAGAAAATCCCGATGCTTACGAATCCACTGACTGGTTATAACTTTCTTACCCCGTCCTGTTGCCTAAATAGACATGAAGGTTGAAAACAGTTAAGGTCTAAAAGAAGAGTGTCAAAAGAGCAATAGCTGAATGGTTAATTCTAGTACACTATATGCGGGCTTCCAATGTGCGTGAAATTATCACCTTTATAGACAACTTCTCCAGACATGGAAAGCATTGCAGCAAGCCAATAATCTTGTTCAGATCAAAACTATTCATTTGGATATATAAGATCTTGACAGAATCCAGCACCATTGATAGGCCATCCATGGAGAAACTCTTCATTGAGCATAGAACATAATATTAGTACAAAATGTGTACTCCAAGATGATATATAAATTATGCACAGAAATTTAAAATGCAGCTTTTGGTTACAAGTGTAGATGATAATTTAAAGTACCTGAAGAACTGTGGAGCCAAACACCATATTGAAATGAGCACAGAAATCATGTATTACACCCAAGGTCTCAGGTTTAGGCGCAGAGAGGACGGTTATTTGCAACGGTGAATAACTAGAATCAAGGATCAACCTTTGAAGTGAAGGGGCATCTTGGATGATGAGCTGCCTTCCATCAAAAGAAATTCCAATTCTTACGAGGTTAGACGACTTTATTTGGAGACAACCGATTCTAACTGTGAAAACAAGCACCAAGCACACCAGCGCAGGGCAACTGGAGTGGATGATGTTGTGCAATGAGGCCTCCGATATACGAACCCGCACAAGTGAAAGTTTCTTGAGAAATGGGAGTCAAAGGTTTAGTACGAGATTGTCTGGTAGGTAGCACAGCGCAAAGGTGGCGGTGTGGAGAGAGGAGGAAAATCGCGAGATGGACATCGGTGCTGAGGGCATAAGTTCTGGCGTTCGGTATGTGGTATGTGATTTCCATGGGAATAGTAGAACTCAAGCAGCTGTAGTTCTGTGAATTCAGGGGATTTCAGCCAAAGGCCCACCGCAGGCATGGTATGCTTGCTCAGTAGCATGACGGGATGCAGAGGCTTTGAACGGAGCCCTGGTGGGAGGAGATGATGGCTCTGGGGATTTCAAAATCATTGAAGAGAGATAGCTGACGACAGTCGAGATTAAGGGGCACAACGCGCCATAGAGGGCGCCACTGAATTGAGAGGACTTGGGTGCGGCAACAATCCTTGGTGGGGAGAAGCGAGATGATCTCCCCAAGGACGGCGTCCGGGAGATCGCTGATGCGGTCCACCTGAGATTCTACGGGTTCCTGGGATCCGGTGGGGGCAGGCTCACCGCTTCTCCCCGCACTGCCGGGTGAGGGATCTACAACAGGCGTCGCCGCTGGCGGGAGCCTCATCTTCTTAGCGCTATGGTCAGCCGACTCCATTTTCCTCGAGGACGTCGCGTTGTGCTCACGGATTTGAGCAGAGTAACGAATGACGAGCCTAGTTGTAGTCTTGGCGAAGAAGAAGGGAGCTGGGGTTTTTGTAGGAGTGAGGAAGAAGGGAGCTGGGGTTTTCAGAGGAGTGAGGTGAGGAATTTGGGGGTACGAGGAGCGAAATGACGTGAGGTGGGTGGGAGCGAGGAGAAAGAAGAGCACCTGTGTGTTTTTTGGGGCGGTGTCTTTGGGTGTGGGTAGCGCCTTTTGAATTGATTTTACTATTTACTAGTGTGGATTGGCTGATTTGTCTTGGGCCCAGAGAAACAATTACTACTAGTACAAAGTGGAGACACTCTCTGACTACCTAGAAAAACAATTACTACTAGTACAAAGGAGACACTCTACATACTCGCTCCTCCTAGGTCATTGAAACGTCTCCCTCTACTGAATGCCGTTATACTTTTGTTCACCGACATGCGGGCCATGCAGTGCGCGGGCACAAATGCCATCCACCAAATTAGAAGGCAGTATGCAGGCGGAGAGTCACCCCGGTCGTAGCACGGCAGTAACGAGCCGTCGTATCACAAAACCCTACCTCCCTGCAGTCTAGGTTTGACGGACGAAGCAACCATCATTTCACTCTTTGCTGAATCCCCTTCTCCCTCACCGTCTTCAAGAAAGGCAACACTCGCATCTGCCAATGTTCTTCTCTCCCAACGAAGGGAAGGTAAGTGGATCCGTGATGTTGGTATATTTTCGTTCAAAGAAAAAAAAGAACTTTTGCAAACCAGTAACTGATCCTCACTCTCTTTTTTGTTTCATTGTCATTGCGATTGTGTTTTCCTTTCAGTGGTCTCCTAGTAATCGTCAGTTTCATGATGGACCAAGGAGAACCAGGCAAAGATCTGCCGATATTGGAGCAGACACGGGAGGCTGATCTCCACGAGACAGAGAGCTCCAAGAAGATGGAGGCAACCACGAAGCCGACCCCAGATACGCTCACGGCCACTCTTGAGATGGTCAACGCCTGCTTGAGGTTACTGACCCCGTGGCACCGCAGAGCGGTTTTCCCCTTCGAGGATGTGTCCCCCACCGAGCTGCCCAAGGTGATTTCCTTCTTTGCCGATCTCGATTGTGGTTTTTCATCTAAGTATGTGATGATTTTTTTTAGAAAAGGAAATATGTGGTGATTAATAATGCAAAATTTTATTAGCTTCGATGCCATGCTATACATAGTGGTTTAAATAACTTGTGTTTCTTATATTGAAAAGTAATTCAGAATTTGTTTCGTTTCAATTAGAGCCACGATGCGCATAAGGATTGTGTGGTTGTGCATGTCACTCGCTATGAGGCGGATGACCTGAATATACGCACTGGGAAAACAGAGTTCTTAGGCTGTTGGATCCTGGAAGCCATTTGCGGTTATACCAAGGAAGAGTTGTATTCCAGCCTCACTGTTGTCAGGTGTGTTGTCCAGGGTGTACTGAAGCACAAGAAGTTCAAAGCTACTCCTTCATTTGTGAGGCATACTGTTCTTGTCAAGATTACGCAGGAAGATGACGTGGCATGCCTCCACAAACAAGTTTATCGATGGCAAGGCCACAAGGTTGTCTTCATGAAGGTTCACAGATTGAGCTATTGCGGGACGCCCTCGATGATGTTCATGGCAAGGTCCGTCTTGTGTCCAGCCCAAATTAGATCGAGGCATGAAATAGTTGCCCCAGCTAGTGTTTAATAGTAGTTTGGATTGTGTCTAATTATCCGAACCTTGCCTGTTATCGACCCCTCTGGGGCTAGTACTCTATTTGAATCCGTTTATGGGAACTGCTGCTACTTTTGTGTGCACGTGAATCATGTGATAACCATCATAATTATTGCCGAAACAGATGCATCCTCACTAGTTTTTTCATGAATATGGAATGGTAAGACATAAGTTGTCACGGTTTATCATACAAGCAGTGTGTGTTTTGATGAAATAGAGGACTCGTTCGAGAACCGTGCACTGACGTATACATAAGTACTTGTAAACACTGTTGGTGCTACCCCACTTGTAAGCAGTTGTGCAAAACACGGCACATTGGCTCAGCTTGCTTCAACACTAGGCTATCGACCAGCTAACAATCAACAATCTGTTGTCTGACATATAAGCAATTATGTATCTTGTTACAGTGGTTCATGCAGTTAATTGAGGCCACAATGTAATAAATTCCAAACGTTCACACGCTAGTCCAGCGCTCATGTGGAACACTCACATTAAACTCGTCTTCATAAAAATCTTGAAAAGCATAAGTTAAGCAATTTTATACATCTCAATGATTCATAGAACATAACAAACATATACTAGTTCACATCAAAAGACAAAGTTGTGAGAAGCTTTACAAATCAGGAAAAAACAAGCAAGGCTTCTCTGAGCAAAGGGCGTCCCGGCAGGCTTAAATTTCCTGGAGTTCACTCTGGTTTTTTCTTGTTGCCACCATCCATGGTTACGTTCTCTCATTCCGAATAACCAATTATAATTGTGGTCTCACCGAATGTTGAATCGAACCATGCAAAGGTAATCGACCAGCTAAAATGCTTGTGCATTCCACTAAATTTAAGAACCGCTATTTGCGTAAATAAGGCACCACAATGCCTCTTGTCCGCGCTTTTGTCCAAAAAACCACCATGCAAAGAAGGCGGCTAGTCCTCGGTCCATGGATGAACTAGTAGAAAGTGCATTCCGACTAGGATGCGATTGTTTTCGTCGTCCTCGCACCGCAATCGTGAAGTAAAACGCATTTAATCAGCTTCTTTTAGATTGCGTTGGTCATTCTACCTTACTACCAATGTAGGGATACCTTGAAGACGGGAGGTTAGACGACGGTAACGAGGGATAGCCATCTCATTTTGTGCAGTTGTACTAAAACTGAGGTGTGTGCTTTTGATTGCGCAGATAGAAACGATACGGAGACAGACATCCCGAGACAATATGGAGACAGACATCCCTGTTTGCGCAAATACGAAATATGGTTATTTAAACAGTGACAGATATTACTACTTTCCCCCGTTTCCTCTTAGAACCAAGTCCTAGATTCATGCTACAGTTTCCCACTTTCTTCCTTGTTTGAACCAACGCTTTGAGTCGATTGTATAAACTAGCTTTACTTCTAATAATAGTAGAAGTCTAGGTGGCTTTGGAACAGCGGACGAAAGTAGAAAAGGATCCACACAAAGGGGGAAGAGCTGGGGCAGTAGAGCAAGGCAGGTTTCGAAGGAATGTATACCTGAGGGTCGTCGGCATGTGGCAAAGACGGCATCGGGAGGTCGCATCTTCGCTACAATACCGTAGGGAGGAAGAAGGGGTCGGAGGCCCTCCCGAGCCGGCGCTCTCTCATAGAGAACGGCACGGCTGCTGATCGGGACGCACGGGTAGTCGTTGGTATCCTCCCTCGCCGCCGACGACAGCGTGAACGATGCATCTACAACCCTACCCCGGTCGAGGTTGTCCGGCCGGATTTGTGACCAGCCGTGAGCAGAGAGAGAGAATGTGGCCACCTATGTCTTTCTTAGATCTGGAGAGCATGAGAGAGTGAATGAGAGGAACCCTAGTAAAGCAAGCGCTAAGGCTCCTGCTTTTATATATAGTGGAGTGATTTTGTTGTACCAGCTTCAAAAAAATGCGCTCCTACATGTACCCGCGAGTGGGTGTGAGAGAACTAGTGTGTGCGTGCACCGCTTCTCTTCGTGAGAGTACAATATACTATGCCCAAGAACGTTCGCCGCAAGAGTAATAGTATAAGTGTGTGACGTGTGAGCTAAAATAAAATGTGCGCGCCGTCTTCTGTTTTTTAGAAGTTCTGAGGGTAGGGTGTGAAGAGCACATATGTGCGTGACGTCTACCTGCAGATAGACGGTGGGTGCGACGTGTGAGTGTGCGAGAGGACTCGGGAGAGTCGTGACTCGTGAGGGTGTGTGTGCGTGAGAGAGAGGGGGGCACGTATCAATGCAATGCATGTGTCCGTAAATCATTATCCGAAAATGTTCGCCACAACCCTTTTCCTGACGAACGCCGTAAGAACCGTTAGATCGGCATCCGACAGTGTCAGTTTTGCCATGTCATTTAACAGAACAGCCACTCCTCCTGCACACAAATCTTCCACGTGAGTGTTAGCAACTGTTGTATGCTCCATCCGTTCCGAAATGCAGTGCATATAGCTTTATTGAAAATTGAACCTCGCAAACTTTTACCGAAGCGTGTACCAAATTGCACATGTAGAATACCTCAGATATATCATTTCATTCATCTTCGAGAGGTAACTATAAATATGGGTGAGGAGTCTACAAAGAAATACCATCGTATCACCCGTAGCAATTTCAACCATCCTTTAGTGTCGAGGAATATCATAGGAACTCTATATGATATGATTTTTATAGGATTTTTTCCCTTTAGAGCCAATTGGTTCATAGGAATAGATTCATATACTCTACATTTCAAAGGAAATAAACATGATATCATTTCTATAGCTTTAGAGCCACTTGGTTCATATGAATGGATTCCTATACTCCGTTAATTTCAAAGGAAAATAAACATTAGCATATATTCAATAGAAAAGTTCCTATGATATGAACCAAATTACATCTCTTTACTAATCCCTCCTCATAGGAGCTGAGATACATGTCATCTCTAGATTCAATAGAAAAGTTCCTATGATGTGAACCAAATGACATCTCTTTTCCAATCCCTACTCATAGGAATTGAGATGCTCCATGTCATCTCTTTACCTACAACTTCCATGTATACATCTTCTATTACTAAATAGATAGTACAACCCACTAGTAGCTTTTTTTCCAAAACATGCAACTATGGCACAAGAACTATATAGTGTGCTAATAACTTTGAAAGATTGTCGCTGCATGAAGCTAACCCAATAGTGCAGAGATGGGCAAATCCGAGCACTACTGGCCGTTGGATATCATCAACATTCCACCAGATCTGCCACATGTACAATTTAGAAGACTCCATGGTTGAACTTAAGCATAATGCACAAACCTCAAAACACAAGCACTTCTCCTTTGTTCTAGAATCTTCTGTATCATAATTTATTATTTTTTTCTAAATGAATTGCCATTATTTGTTTTTACTTTATGATTTACAATGCACAACCCCATGAATCTTAACATTTTTATAAAACTAATTGATTTTGAATGAGATGAACTATAAGAACTAAACGAACATCTACATCATGCATATATGACTCAAAGCTTTACATGCTATAGTGTGTATTTATTCATAATTTGGTTTCGAAATCTCATGCGTTCAATACATGTGTACTTTACGCGGCCCCGGGTATCTCAAAATGCAGGGCCCATGCATCATTGCCTCTCGGTCGAACCTACGTCCACAATTTTTTGTACGTACTATATCTCCACTCGTCCCCGAACCCAAAATGCTGCCTCGTTCCCGTCAAACCAAGCGGCCCACACATATTTAAGGCGTCGACTCGAACCCATTTACTACAACGTGGGCCCGCACGCCGTAGTACTCCTACAAACCCTACCGCCGCACTCATCATCGGTTTTCTTCAAGAGGACGAGGGAGAAGCCGATTTGTAGTGGAGGCGCTTTCAAAAAAAAGGATCTGTAGTGGAGACCCCTACCCTAGGGTGCCCTAGGTAGCTGCCGCACACATCATTGTTTTCTCTTTTTTCTTTATGCTCTTGCGTGCTAGAGTGAAATGATGGTTGCTTCGTCCGTCCAGCTTAATGCGGGAGAGGTGGGGCTTTGTGATTTGACCCCTCATCGCTCATTTTCTACTACTGCGGCGCTACGACTGGGGTGCCTCCAATTCCAACCGCTGCTCCGAACTGTAATTTGGTGCATCACACGTGGACCAAGACGATGGATGATCCACATGTCTTCCAAAGGGGTCCTGTTAAGTGTGTCGCCATTTCATGTGTGGACTGACCCTGCTTGAGTTGCTATGCCAACACGATAGGAGCAGCCTACCACTTGGTTTTGCTCCTTGGTGAATCCCGACTATATTGATCTAAAAAGATACATGCTGAACTACCCTCTCCATCTTAGTTTTTTATTTTAGGCGTCTCGGTTTATAGGGCCTGCACGTAGTTCTAGGTCATCCATTTGACTAACTAAATATGATTTACTATGTCACAAAAAGTATATCACTGGATTCTTATTGGTCGATATGTGAAGAAACAAGAAACGAGGTAGAAGTTAATGCACCACGCCTTAGTATTTTGGGATTATTTGGTTTTCGTAAGATGACTTACTCACCTAGACGGAGGGAGTACTTGTATTTAAAAGTCTAGGGTGGGGCTTTTCCTGCGCGGTAGGTGGCGGGGCAGTTCCGCCTAGTCGGTTCGACAAAGACGTGAGAAGACGAGGGAGTAGGCTGCTGCAAACATAGGGCTGTGTGATTTGACAAATGAAGTTATCTTTGGACAAGTGGGGCCCGTGATTTGACTTGCCATTATCATTTTAATCTGGGCGCCACGACCGGCGTGAGTCTCCCGATTCCTTACCACCTCCATACAGGTGCCTCTCCCAATGCTCCACCATGTAGTAGAGGCTGGCCCTTGCATGAGAGCCCACTTCTCCACTTTTTCCTTGCCTCTCTTTCCTCCACATATGCAAAATGCCATGTAAAGCACACTATTGTACTCACTTGCTCCCTACAGCTTAAGCTTGCCACATAGGCATAAAGTCTGATGTGGCAAGTTAATCAAGAAGAGAGAGACTAGTTTGGTGACCCAAGGAAGAAACGGTGCTAAGCGCGTGTACCTAGGTGAAAAGACAATTTTGAGTCTATAGCTAATTAAATGAAGCAAACTTAGCAACACCATTACATTGGAAGAGGTCACTCCTTGGCAATGCAATAAATACTACTTTTTCGTCCCATAATAAGACGTTTTTAACACTAGTGTAGTGTTAAAAACGCCTACATTATGGGAGACGAAAGTATATCAGTCCCATAATATAAGAACGTTTTGGCACTACACTAGTGTCAAAAACGTTCTTATATTATGGGACGGAGGGAGTACGAAGAAATAGATAGAGAGGAGTAAAAAAATATACACTTATAGCCAACCTTATAGCCAACCTTGTTGTAGTATGAGTGACTAAGTGATGACATGCCAACATCAGATAGCCTAACGCACCGTGTTAAATCTCCAAGGGCGCGACCGCGCGAGCGATGTGATGGTCGTGGTAGGCGCGACCATGATATGGGCTGCTGGTAGCCCTTGGATCTAAGATCAAACGGCCGCATGCTAAGTTGCTGAAAATTTGCAGAATAACCCTCCAAGATAGGATATTCACCCATAGGTCTAGAATCACGCCATGCAACCGTTCGATCTCAGATCCAAGGGCTCTCGAAGCTCAGATCATGGGAGAATGGAAAGCCACTACCCTGCCGCTCACATCTTTGGCAGTTCGCTCCTACTCGTCCCCGCACGTCCTTTAATACTACGGCGGTTCGCTCCTAGTCGTCCCGTCCATTCACATTACGGCAGTTCCACTAATCCTAACCCTCCTCCCAAATCCATGGCGTCCCAAATCTCTCCGATCGGCGGTGAGTACAAGGTTAGAACCATCATTGGCGTTGAGTTCGATGTCATATACACCCGTACATCCGCGACGGTGAAAGGATGCCTTTCTCGCTTCAGACGCATGTTCGAAAACTCACATGATGAGTGGGTCGCTGGGCTAGATGTTGAGTACACCACAGTCGTGGGACGAGAGAAGGAACTAAAGGACGAAGAGAGGAAGAAGCCCACTGTGATCCGGGTTTGCGTACATAACGTTTGCTTGGTCTACCACATATGCCATGCCGACGTTGAGTGCCAGGATTTTAAGAACTTCCTCGAGGACAAAACAGTCAAATTCGTTACTGTAGACTTTAAGAACGAGAAAGAAGTCCTGGGTCGGATAGGCCTCGTTGTAGGCAACCCCTTCGACCTCCAAAAGAATCGGCTGGTGCCCTCTCGTCACTCTCACGCCGACCTCGGCAGAGCCATGGTTCATCCTTCGCATCAGAACCGGAGAAACCTCATTACAAGTTTCATCGTTATGCATGGCAGCGGAATGTACTAGATATAGACCACATCCACTACGCTGCAATGGATGGCTACCTTTGTTTCAATATCTACAAGGGTTGGATGAAGAGCATCAACCAAGTTGGCAGTTCAAACAAAGAAGTATCGGCCAAGAGGAAGAGGGACAAGGACGAAGTCGAGGACGTGGACGAGGACTCCGAGTAAGGTGGCAGTGTCGTTGCTCATGGTGGTTCTAAACTTCTAATGCAGTGTCTACCGGATTAGTTGCATAGTTTAATTTGATGTGTGCTTAGTTTAATTTGACGGGTGTGTTGTGCTGAGCCCCCAGCAGAACTATGTTATGTTTCTTCTCATTACTTTAACTCTTCAGTATGTACATACTACTAGTATTTCTTTAATAGAATTTAGCACCCCAATTAAGCACGTTCTAGCTTTTTTAATAGTACTATATGCATAATTTGGTGACGAGCGCTCTCTATATGTACCACCTTTTTTAAAATTTCAATTTTTGCTCCATGGCGCAATCCATCTATAGTACTACTGTACAAAAGTATACATTTTTTAAAAGGCTAGCGTACTGTTCATCACATATATATAGCCAGTTAAATTCTCAACCTAGAATGACATGCATGCCATGTAGTAAACCGATACGGAGGAAGTATAGTAAAAATGAGGTGATTTTACCGAGCGATCGGCGGGGTAGCATGGCCTGTCATGCGGTCCCACATGTCATGATGTACCAAGGCGATGCGCGTGTCCCTCTTGAGGCAGAATCAATACTAGTACGTGGTTTGAGATGATGTAGAACCGAAGTGTGAAATAATGGTTGCTTCGTCCGTCTGGGTAGGTGCGGCATTGTGATTTGACGTCTCATTTCTCATTACTACTACTGGGCGATGACAGTGGGGTGCGTCCCCCTCGTTTCACTGCTTTGTTATTTGGTGCTTGACACGTCGACCGGTTGCTATATGTCCCACATGTCGTGATGTGAAGTCTGAATTCATGCAAGGGAGCGTCGAGGAGGAGTATACTATAGAATTCATGAAAGGGAGCGACTTAGTTTTGGAAAAATCTGTTTTTACGAAGTACGTACCCACTAGGGTTTATAGGGCTCACCTAAAAAACATTCGTTTTTCCGTTTGATAAGTCTCAATTCTACTATACTAGTAGTAGCACCATTACATGTTGGATTTCGAGGTGCGTTAGATCAACCGACGCAAGCAGTGTCAAGAGGAAACTAACCAATGCATGTACAAGTTCATGGAAATTTAGTGGTCATTCATGCATTCGTTCTAATTAATGCCTCGGTAAACATAACTTCTTGAGAAAAACGAGCGTACTGTGCAAACTACAAAATTAATTCGACCACTCACCGTCTACCTTGGTTGGAGAGATTATGAAATTGAGCCATAAACTGGAAAGGAGGGAGTAGTAATTTTTGTCTCGATTACTATTTGTGGCCTTGTATAGATGCAAAATGTATTTTTTATAGTGGCCTTGTATAAGTAAATGGAGGGAGTACTGACCAAAGTACGTACTTAGTAGGGACGAGGAGTAAACGGAGGGAGTAGTATAATTTTCTCCTCGTGCTGCGAGCCACCATGCGTGTGGGCGAGGGAGAGGGCGTAAAGGCGTATAGTAGTAGTAAGCTTCACCTCATCCTGCGAGCCATCGCGCCCGTGGGCGGGGGAGACGGCGTACTAAGCAAGCTTCTCCTTGTTCTGCGAGTTGATGGGACACATCAAAAGTACTCCAGTGTATAGAGCCTTGCCTCTAAGGTAGGCCCCACATGGTTTGCCTCTTTTTTTAATTTAACATAATGTGTCAAGTCACAATTTCTTTGTTCACCCGTGGTAGACGATCCTCCCTCCACCAAGTGGACAACCAGTACACGTGCCAAATTACCACGTGGGCTGCCTTTTTCGTACAGAAATGAGCTCCACCTGTACCCGCAGCGGGTGTGGTTGGGAAAGAGACGGAGTACGTGCGCCGTGCGTGCACCTCTTCTCTTCGTGCACGTCCCCCACCTACGTGGGTGTGTGTGAGAGAGATACAAACCTAGACATAATGCGCCGTCCATCCCCATGCCTCCGCCCGGTCAGACCACCAGTCACCACCACGGCATCACGCCCCCTCCTCCTCACCTTATCTCTCATATTTCTCCTCCATTTTTATATACAAGGGCCACTATCAAAATTACAATTTGCAGATATACAAGGCCACTAACACTAATCGATGCAATATTAATGGTGTTTGCCTCGTGGTACTAGCAAAGGAGGACATTAATTATCCCTTGCATGCATGCGGAGTTTCTAAAAATGCATCTTGATGTTCCGTGCAATGCACGGGCATCTTGCTAGTCCATGAAAACAACACATGGAAAAATTCCACGGCAAACGAGGATTTGAATCTGTTGGGAGGGGCTGTTTGATCTTGCCCGGGGTAGCCAAAATATTGGCGACCCTTTTGTCCACCGGTGCCTTTGCCACCGATGAACAAGGAATGGCTCGGGTGCTCATGTTGTCATGCATCCTCCAGCGCGCACGTTGGATACGAGCTCGCACGAGCTGTGTTTTTTTGTCCCACAACACCGCCCGAGCCGCCCGCAGACAGATCGGCGACCCGCAAATTATGCCATCCAACCGTAGCCGCACACATTATGACAGCAACTCAACCAACCGTACGAAATTCATGCAAACACGTAGACAAACTGATATTTCATATAAACAACAACGAAAATCATATAAAATACCGGATTTTCACACAAACATGACGGATTTCATTACATTCAAATGAACTACGCGATGCTAGTTCTGGACAGCACAGGTATATAATACCTGGCCTAAATGGTCGCCCGCCGATCGATTTGTGTTCCTCATGTCCAGCAGCACGATCACCGGACTGCCGGGAGCCCCGGAGGTATATGCTTCAGCGCAAAGGACGGCTCACTTCCCCACTGCCCAACTGATATCATTGGCTGGTGCCGAAGATGATGGTGGCTGGCACCGGTTCGAGTTCATCACTGGCCACTACTTCGCCATGGCCAGCACTGGCTCGAGTTCATCCTAACATTCCCCTCTTCCGTGGAGCCCATGCGGGGTCGACGAAGGTCCTCACAACAAAAGGATCCGGCAAGACACCTGCTGTGTACGCCGGCGTCGCCTTCGCGGTGGCCTTCATGGGACCCAAGCGGCGGCGGCCTCCCGTGTTCTACTTCTCCTCGATGATGGCGGTGGACGCGGAGGCGCTGGCCACCGACTCGTCACTCTCCGCACACCCGGCTTCTGTCGCTGCTTGCATGGCGCGGCCGCCGGCATGGGAGTCTCGCCACGTAAACGGAGACGCGTACGAGGCGGCGGCGTGGGCAGAACGACGGCCGTCGCGCCGCTCCTCGCCGAGCTAGCTCGAGCGGCGAAGTTGTTGAACGCGCGCGCTTGGGGCGGCAATCGCTCCAGAGGGCAAGGGGAGGAGGTGGATCAGCGAGCTGCATAGCTCAGATCCGCGGCTACCCAGCCGGCTTGGATGCGGAATAACTACTCTTCGTAAGCCATTGTAAGAGTGGACAAAATGGTGGAGGAGATAGGGGAGCTGTGGAGGTGTGCGATTCTTGGCCGGCGTTTGGCCTCATTTAAATAGGAGATTAAATAGACGACGGACGGGAGGAGCTCGGCCGGCGTTGCGTTTAACGCCGGCCCGGTCATAAACGGACGTGTGTCCAGAGTAGGTTTCTCGGCTTCCACACGGGCGGGTTTCATGGAGGCGTTTGAATGCGCACGGGGGCGTGTTCAGCCGGGCGTGCCGCGAGTGGCGCCATCGACTCTGACCTAGGACACCGCACTGTTCTTCCACTAACGTGTGGGCTCTTTGGATGCATGGCCTGCATGTCAGTGACCCAACGCTGGCAGCGCACAGCAGAGGAACCTTTGGTGGGCCAGGGCGGTCAGTAGCGGGCATTTCATAAACCGATGATTGTTCATTGAGTGTGACATCATCTTTTTCATGTAGTTAAGCCTACTATGTTGATAGCCCGTTCGATACGTTGTGATTCATAAAGACCACTGCAAACATCAATGTTCTGCTTATCACAGATAAGATTGATTAATACCCATAACAATCCATGTCCTTAACAAAGGGTGCATGCACGTATAGGTTGAGCGTGCGTCTTGCGTCGTGTGCTGTGTGCATGCAGGCGTGCGAGTGTTGCATGCATGCAAGGGTGCGTTTCAGTGTTGCATGAATGGGTGCGTACGTGCGTGTGTTCGTGAGTGCATGTGTACGTGTCAGTGTTGCACACCAGCATGCGTGCGTGTGTACGTTATGTGTACGTGTCAGTGTTGCACGCCTACATGTGTGCGTGTCTTGCGTGCGTGCATGTGTACGTGCGGGGTGAGGCTACACATCAGTCGACTGACTTTTTCATCTCTAGTCATTAGATTTTCCAGCCGTTGGATACGAAATCAAGGGCCTCCAGTTTATCATCAAACTCCACCTCCCCTGAGCCGCCAGCCACCACCGGCCGAACCGCCCGCCCCCGCCGCCCGCGGCCGGCCCTCCCTTCCCGAAACCACTCCCCACCTCCGGTCCGCCGCCGCACCGGCCATCCCTCTAGCCCCCCCTCCCCCCGCGCACCGAGCTTTTTCTCCGGGGATCCCCACCCCACCGCCCAATGAACGCCCCCCCAACCGCCGGTGACTGCCAACCAGAGGTCTCACGACTTCAAATACCCACCAACCACTAGTTTATTACCATTTATGTCCTTCATATACACGCTGACGGGCGGGCCCTATGGTAATGTGCGCTGCTGAATGTGGACCGTTTGACTGGTCAATTGATCGTGTTATCAACAAATTACGGAGCTGTATGGTGAGCCAGTGACCGTATGATCACCCTAAAATGTACTCCTATTTTATTAACACAATACAGACTCAAACTACCATTTCTTTCTTTCATATACAGGCTGACAGGTGGGCCCCACAGTTACGCACCCCGATGGTGCAACACTAGTTGTGCCCTTTGGCTGGTCAATTGATTGTGTCATCAACAAAATACGGAGTTGTACGGGTGAGCAAGTGACCATATAATCATGACATGTATTTGTTTAACACGGTACAGATGCAAGGGCTCATATATACGTGCAAGCACTCACCGCTATAAGCGCACACACGCAAACCCTACCCCTATGAGCACCTTCGAGAGAGTGGGCCAGCATATATGATCTTGAGATTTTACGAAGTCAACATAGCTGCCTCGTAGTCGAGTGGAACGTCTCCTCCCACTGAACGTACATCGCCGGAAAATACTGAAATTAACACAAGATAAATGCGAGCACCGGGACTTTAACCTTGGTGGGCTCGTGAAACCACTGTCCTCTAACCATCCAACCACATGTTGGTTAGCACGACAAAATGTATGTGGTGACCATGATGAGCTTATTCTGAAGTCCAGTGATCATATCGTGCTTTTGCTTCAAATACAATGACCGTAAGTGTCGTCAACAAAATACGGAGCATGCATCAAATGTAAAGTCCATCAGTGTCATCAACAAAATATGGAGACGTATCGTGAGCTAGATACCGTTGTACTATTGTATATGCTTATTTTCTTAGTGGCCGATTGCGTGTGTGGTGTGGTGGGCACATCATTTCTAGTTGTGGTGGGTCAACATGAAGACTCATGGGTCGGTTCCATCCTGCACCACATATAGGTTGGACCGAGACGTGTTATACGAAGACCCATGTGGAGGACTCGGCGTACAACATGAAGCTACCAGAGTTGTGGAGGACTCTATCCCCACTGGTGATAAGCCGACTATATATGATTTGTAACCCTAGGCCCTTAGTATGTTATACAAGCTTGGGGGCTAGTTCGTCGATAGTATACACACACGCACAATGCCTGGTATTCACGTGTACTTTGTACACACCCCTATCACTAATATACAGTACCAGGAGTAGGCTCTTTCTTCAACTGCAAAGGGTCCGATCCGAACTAGGGTAAAACTTTGCCTCAGATACCATCCAGCCTAACAGCCGTGGATATCCTACCGAATGATATGATGAAATCATATCGCCAACTACTATTAGAGAGGTGTGTGGGGGCAATGTGTGTAGAGATGCCTAAAGATAATATGCGTATGGAGACACGTAGGCACATATATGTGCGATAGAGGGCTAGTAGAGACCGTGCATGTGTATATATGCATGTGAGAGAAATAGTGTTTTCCAACTGAGATTAGTGAAAAGAGTGGTACAGAGTAGTCAGAAAGAGAGAGAGAAACAGAGAGAGCATGTGCGTGAGACACCCCGACACCCTGAGAGAGATTGTGAGCATGTGTGAAAGAGAAATGCCGATGCATATAAAGTGTGTGCACTGATGCGTTAGATAGAGAGATATATAATGCGTTTGTGAGAACGGGGCGAGGCATAGTGCATCTACGTGTAATAGGCGGTTCTACGCATTAAATCAAAATATAAATGGCATTATTATTTTTGGATGAGATCATGAATTTTGCAAAATTGCGTATGGACGAAAATCGGTCTATCAGACACCCATACTCTATTGAATTCTAGCATGTGCATGTGTTTATTTCATATTATCGATCTATAGAGTGAGAGCGGTTTGAAATACAGGCAATGGATGCTTTTGCAATTCATATATAAACATTAATTAGTGTACTCCATGTTGTTAGTGTGAAGCACTTTATACATTTGTCACTTGCATGGATACATTCCAAATTGCTAGGTACGAAATAAAATACATGTCGAATTCAGCATAAAGGGGGTTTCGAAGATTCAAATTCATAGGAAGTGCATTCATCTATTTGAACCCGAGATAATGGCATTTGTAAATCAGATGTAAAAGGGGGCATCAATCTTTGTTGCGAGTTTGAACATGCTATATATATTCATACGCATATCTAACTTTTTTTTGCAACCAAGGAGATTATATCTGGAACCATGCATGAACTAAGGTAAGTTGCATATTTTTTAATATATACTCGTGTACAATGTATATTAAAATGTACCCCCTCCATTCCAAAATAATCGTAGCTTTAGGATTTTCAAGAGTAAAGATTATTGACAAATCCTGAAAGTTCAATTCAAGAGAACCGAAAACGTTAATGCTTCTGGTCCCAAATATTGAACGAAGCACCAAATAGGCCTCTGGTCACCCGAAACCACGCGAGACTAATGTTTTGGTGGTAGGAAATTACTGTCGTGACTCTGGCCCGTGTAGCCTATCGGCCCGATGTCCAAAGGTCTAAACCGGGGTAGGTTTGTAACTTCACCAAGACGCCAGTCTCAACCGCCTCCGAGAAGCATTCATACGCCGTGGGCGCCTAAACACCCATGCGCCGGCGAAATCTATCCCGCCCACATTTGGGACACACGACATGACTGTTCTACCCCAACCCGCAATATGTCCGAATTTTAGATGGGGGCAAAGTTTGTAACTTTCCCCAAATTTCAAACAAGCGCGTCTCAAACCAAACATTGTTCCCCTTAGTTCCTCGCCTCCCTCCGCTTCCCCATTCATACTCCGTGGGCGCCAAAACGCTCTCCACCACCATGAAACCCCAGCCTCCTCCGTCCTCAACCCCATAGCGCCAACCACCGCCGCCCTCCTCCATCACGCCGAGTTCGTACCCGACGCCGCCGTCCAACGCAACCGCACCGCAACGCCTCAAGGACTTAGTAGCGGCCGAGGCAGAGCTGCCTCCACGACGCCGACGCCGACGTGCGCCAGCATTAGAACCACTCCGACCACGCCGTCCTGCGCTCCTCACTATGCGGCTCCACTGCCGCAACCGTCCACCGCACTGGAACTGTTCCCGCAACGTCGTCGTTCGCCGCCTCGGATCTGCTTCCCCGCTGCCGACAGATGGCCACCGCACCACACTCAACAACTTGGCCATGGGTTAGTCCAAGGCTGCACCGTCCTCCACAACTTCTGGTTTTCGGCGAACAACAAGATCGTCGGAAAAATAGAAGGAGGACACAGCACTGCCAGCAGAAAGAGGTACTCCTCTTCACTTATTCGTGCAAATCTTACGTCTCCGCTCACACCGTATTCATCCCACGAAAGAAACTAGTTGAACACTTCTTACTGCATCTTCTTCGTGATACTAAATGCACAAGGTTTCCTCCCTTTTACTATTTCATCTTTGCTAGAGGTCAGTAGCCCGCCTGGATTTTAATTCAGGGTCAGTCGAACCGCAATTAAAATAAGCAACACCCGCTTAGGCACGCGGAGCACCTAGTCCGCCTGTTCCCCGGGGAAGCGGCGCATCAGTGTCTATCATAGGGGTGTGGGGTGCAGGAGCTGCTTGCGCCCGATCTGGAGGTCGGCGGGGCTTGAATGGATGGTCGGGGGGCGGTGCCAAGCACGGCGGGGCGGTGAGGTCGAGGGGAGGGCGCATGCAGGGGAGGAATACTGGGCTGGTGGTCGCTGGCGTTTCGAGGAAGATCGTCAACACTGATTGGCTGGAGGTAGATGAAGGCGATCTGCCCGTTCTTTGTACATCGGACGGTGCAGAAAAAATGGACTGACCTATTTGCTTTCAGTCGACTGTTATTTTCATAGAATCCTGTAGTAATTGAGTGTGCCATGCATGTTGTAGAGCTATCATATGTCTCCCGTCATTTATTTCTCACCGACCTGCTATCTGCTACCTTTACACTGTACTAATTGTGCACACACCTCACCCATACTCACACTATTGTTTTTTTATGCAAGGGTATTTCAGACTCTGACGCAGTGTTGATGAATGCAGAAAAGAAAAGACAGAAGTTGCTCCAATGTAATTCGAAGATAAACACTAAGCGTTTCAGCGCTCTAATGGGTGCAGTGTTAGCAGTTGGAGACAGTAAACGTAGCTCTGCAGTTGATGATCTCAATTGCCACACACAACCATCCCAGGTGCTTGCTTTAACTTTGCGCTGTCAAATGTTGTTGCATGTTGCATATGGTGTCTAGTTTGTATTGCTTCCAATTTGGTTAAATTGCATCCGCTTACTTTACACATTATACCTTTGATAATGACATGCCTTCCTGCTTTTTGATACATACTACATATGTCTATTAACCATGTTCGTACATCAAACTAATGCTCTTTTGTATCCTCGTCAATCACTTATGATGAGACAGTCACGGTGGGTTCTTGTGAGACGCCCTACTCGCTTAAAGAGTGCGGTGTCATCCTCCCCACATGATTTCAAGAAACAAGAAGGCTAAATGAAGATAGTCAACGAGCTCTCTAGTTGATCACCAGAATTCCCCACACCACCATCGCAGTGCTTGCTCTTACTTGGCAATGTGATATGTGGTTGCATGTTGCATATGGTGTCTACCTTGTAATGCTTCTAATTAGGGTAAATTGCATCTGCTTAGTTAACACATTATACCTGTGAATATGACATGCCTTCCTGTTTTCGGTACATACTACGTCTTTCTATCAACCATGTTTTTACATCAAACTACTTTTCTTGTGTATCCCTCATCAATGCTCCTAATTTGTTAAATTGCATCTCCTTAGCCTACACATTATACATGTGAATATGACACGCCTTCCTGTTTTTGGTACATACTACATCTGCCTATCACACCATGTTCTTACATCAAACTATCGTTTTGTGTATCCTGCGTCTATCGCTATGATGAGACAATCAGACGCGTGGGTTAATATGAGACATAATACTCTTATAAAGAATGCAATTTCATCCTCTCCACATGAATCTCAAGAAACAAAAGCCTAAATGAAGATATTGAACATTGCTCAGACCAAGACCGACTTCCCTACACCACCATCATAGGTGCTTGCTCCAACTTCAGCAGATGTGATATGTGGTTGCATGTTGCATATAGTGTCTAGCTTGTAATGCTTCTAATTAGGGTAAATTGCATCTGCTTAGTTTACACACTATACCTGTGAATATGACATGCCTTCCTATTTTTGGTACACACTACATCTATGTGTTAACCTTGTTCTTACATGAAACTACCTCTCTTCTGTATCCTGCATCAATCACTTACGACGAGTCACCTTTATTCATTGCATATTGCATATTATTTCTAGCTTGTTGCCATGTATTGCTTCTAATTTGGTCAAATACATTTGTTAGGGCACCCTTTTAATTTGGCAGAGTGATATTGGTTTCATCTTTCATATGGTTTCTAGCTTCCATCAATTCTAACAAGTTCAAGCACCTTGTGCTTAGTTTACACTTTATACATCATACATGTCAATATGTCACGCTGTCCTGTTTTTCATACATATTCCATCCTCCTATCATGCGGCTCCCTTACATGAAAGTAGTGTTCGTCAGTATCATGCATCAATAAGTTCTGAAGAGCAAATTTTATTCCTTTTTCTTGTGGGTTTGACTTGACAAGGCAAAATCAAGAAAGAGGAAGGAAAAGAGTAAGGAAGGCGATGATGGTGGTCCTCTGCAGCAACGTAAACGGAGCATCTGTACCGATTCTCCTTGTACTTATAGTGCATTACAAGGTCCAAGTCTCCGCTCCCCTACTCCACCATCCAAGGTGCTTGATCTAACTTGGCAGTGTGATATCTGGTTGCATGTTGCATATGGTGTCTAGCTCATATTGCTCCTAATTAGTGTAAACTGCATTTGCTTAGCTTACACATGATACATGTGAATATGACACGCTTTCCTGTTTTTGGTACATACTATATTTGTCTATCACACCATGTTCTTACACGAAACTACTCTTCTTGTGTATCCTGCATTAGTCACTTATTGTGGGACACCTTTAAGTTGGCAGTGTGATATTGGTTTGCGTCTTGAATATGATTTCTAGCATGTATTGCTTCTAGTTTGATGAACGCCACCTATGACGAGACAGTTTTAACTTGGCAGAGTGATATTGATTGCACCTTCCATATGGTGTCTTGCAGTGTTTCTAATTTGTTGAAGTGCCTTCTGCTTAGTTACCACATCATAGGTGTGAATATGTCAAGCCGTCCATTTTTTCATACATATTCCATCCTCGTATCATGACTTTGCCTTTCATTAGAGTAGTGTTCGTCAGTATCATGCATGAATGAGTTCTGAAGAGCGAATGATATTCCTTTTTCTTGTCGGTATGACCTCACAATGCAAAAATCAATAAAGCTGAAGGAAATTGGCAAGGCATTGGATGATGGTGGTCCTTCCGAGCAACTGAAATGGAGGTTCTCTACAGATTCTACTCTGCCATCCTCCCAATAAGATTCGCAAGACAACGCAAGGCTAGACAGTCAACGTAGATGTGTAGATGATGAGCACATCTCCCCTACTCCACCATCACAGGTGCTTGCTCTAACTTGGCACTATTATATGTGGTTGCATGTTGCGTATGATGTCTATCTTGTATTGCTTCTAACGTTGTTGAATTGCATCTGCTTACTTTACACATAATGCCTATGAATATGACATGTGTTCCTGTTTCTACATCAGACTACTATTCTTGCATATCCCGCATCAGTCACTTATGATAAGGCACCTTTAAGTCGCCACTGTGATATTGGTTGTGTCTTGCATATGATTTCTAGCATGTACTGCTTCTAATTTGTTGAAACGCCATACAGTTTGAACTTGTCAGAGTGATATTGGTTGCATCTTTCATATGGTGTCTAGCTTGCAGTGCTTCTAATTTGTTGAAATGCCTTCTGCTTAGTTACCACATCATAGGTGTGAATATGTCACACCATCCTGTTTTTCATACATATTCCATCCTCGCATCATGTGTTTGCCTTTCATCCGAGTAGTGTTCGTCAGTATCATGCATGAATGAGTTCTGAAGAGTGAATTTTATTCCTTTTTCTTATCGGTTTGATTTCATAATGCAAAATCATTATAGCTGAAGGAAATTAGTCCAGCAGTGGATGATGGTGGTCCTTCGGAGCAACTCAAACAGGGGGGTCTCTACATATTCTACTCCGCCATCCTCCCAACAAGATTCGCAAGACAACACAAGGCTGGACAGTCAACATAGCTGTGTAGATGATGAGCACATTTCCCCTACTCCACCATCACAGGTGCTTGCTCTAACTTGACACTATTATATGTGGTTGCATGTTGTGTATCATGTCTAGCTTGTATTGCTTCTAACTTGAATTGCATCTGCTTACTTTACACATAATGCATGTGAATATGACAGGTGTTCCTATTTCTAGAACATACGTGTACATGATGAGCACATCTCCCCTACTCCACCATCACAGGTGCTTGCTCTTACTTGGAACTATTATACGTGGTTGCGTTTTCCGTATGATGTCTAGTTTGTATTGCTTCTGATTATGTAGAATTGCATCTGCGTAGCTTACAACTTATACCTACAACGACCACTTACCCATAAGACACATTTAACTTGGGACTGTGATGTAGGTTGCATCTTGCATTGTCTTCTAGCTTGTACTGCTTCTAATTTCTTGAAATGGCACTTACGACGAAACACTTTTTACCTGATAGAGTGATATTGGTTGCATGTTCATATGGTGCCTAGCTTTCATTTCTTCTAATTTTGTTGAAATGCCTTCCGCTTACTGTTTTTTCATACATATTCCATCCTCTTATCGTAGTGTGAATATGAAACGTTGTCTTTCTTTGTATATATTCCATCCTCCTATCCTGCGCTTGCCTTACTTCAAAGTAGTGTTTGTCTGTATCATGCATCAACCAGTTATGCCGAGCTAATTTTATTCATCTTCTTGTGGTTTTGACTTCATAAGGCAATATCGGAAAATAGGAAGGAAAAGAGTAAGTTAGGGGATGTTGGTGGTACTCCGCACCGACGCAAACAGAGACTCTCTAGATTTGCCACTGCTACTGCTAATGAAGTTGAAGTCCCAAATCTACATGATGAGTTCATGTCCCGTACTCCACCATCGCAGGTGCTTGCTCTAAGTTGACAGTGTGATAATTGGTTTCATGTTGCATATATTGTCTAGCCTGTATTTCTTCTATTTTGATTAAATTGCACCTGCTGAGTTTATACGTTATACATGTGCATATGACATGGCTTTCTGTGTCTAGAATACACTTTATGTATCTATCATACCATGTTCTTACATCAAAGTACTGCTGTTGTGTGTCCCGCACCAGTAACTCATGATTGGACGCTTTTAACATGGCAGTTTGATAGTTGTTGCATCTTGCATTGATTTCTGCGTTGTACTGCTTCTAATTTTTCGAATTGCCACTTATGACAAGACACTTTTAACTTGGCAGAGTAAGATTGGTTGCATCTTTCATATGGTGTCTAGCTTGCATTACTTCTATTTTCTTGAAAATCCTTCTGCTTAGTTTGCACATCGTAGCTGTGAATATGTCATGCCGTCCTATTTTTCTTACATATTCCATCCTCATATGGTTGTCTTACATCAAAGTATTGCTTGTCTATATCATGCATCAATGAGTTCTGAAGAGTTCTTTTGTAGGGAGTGTTGTTACTCGTCGGGTGAAACAGAAAAGGTTCTGCCGTAGAGATTCTGCTAGTACTTATAGTGCAGTAGAAGGTCCAAGTCCACCGGCTAAATCTACAAACACAGTATCACCTGCCCCACCAACTGCAGCATCCGCTTCAACTGCGTATCAAAGATCTCAACCATTATTTGTTTGTTTGCTCGAATCGACAGTTCCCAAGCTGCCTTCACACCTAACACTACTTCAAGCATCGCCGACACAACAGACTTGGCAAGATCAGATGAACCTCATGAGCATCAACACCAAGACGGTACTGACCGAGTCAAGTTGCGCTTGCATGCTCCTTTATATGTACTCTCACGTTTGATGTACACTAACACTTTCCATATTCGTTGTTGAACTAGCACCACGGCGCAAGCGAAAACAGACATCGGGGTTAATGCTTGATGATTAACAAAATCTAAAGGAGGAAGAATGGAGATCCATTGTGAGGCAGGTTTAAAAGGCCACATGATGCTCTGAGTCACCAAGTTAGTATCAAAGGCAGCCGTTCTTTGTTAGGTGTCATGCGCGATCGTCCCAACGTGGATCCAGTACAGGAATGAGAAAGAAAATACCCAGTTTAACACCTTCCTTGACCATTTATCCGTAAGTAATGTTATTCATCGCAATTAGTAATATTGTCTTGCTCTGTCCCATACTTTGCAAAAAGCACCTTCCTGCGTAAATCTGGGTTGGTTGTCAAGGTAACCTCGTCCAAATTGCCTACTGAACAAAATCTTCCTACTAGACAGAGTGATATATCTGTGCTCCAGACACAAGTCCAATCCCTAATGAACGTTGTTTCGGAAACAGGAATAGTGGTTGAGAAATGTCGTCAAGATATGAATGGTTTTGAAACCAGACTATCAGACATTCGCTTCGTTGTTCAAGAGCAATGGCGGAAAAAAGGTGGAGATTGTGTTGCTCCATCAAATTCTACAGCCTGAAACATTAGCACTCAGGTCAAATGATCTGTGCTTCTATACATCTGATGGTGCTTTTATCTGGAAGGACTGTAAACTTTATGCCAACATGCCTTTTTTGTATGGTTGGAATTTATTTTGTTGTGATACAACATTTATGATGCTGCCACAGGCTGCAGTAATTACGACGCTATTTTTGTATAGTGTAGGTTTATCTTAGTAATCTAATCGGCCGAAAGCTTCGTAGGAGCCCAACATGCCAACATTCATCGGGCCCATTCCAATTTGGCTAAAAACGATTACGGGCCGAAATTGGCATGTAGCCCACTAAAAATATCTGGGCTTAAATCAGCATAAGCTTTCATATTTTTCTGGTAGGCCTGTGCCATAGTGGGCCTTTAACAGGCCTAAACATAATTTGGGCCCTCAGTAAAAATAGGCCGCTTCTGTGTGTAAATATCTCGAGCCCATAAAAACATGGGCCTTTAATAGACCGAAGTGAGATTGGGCCCTAATTGTGCCAAATAACCCATCGGACTTAGCAGTCGAAATGGTGGCCCATTTACGATGCGGATATTTGACAGCGAAATCGGACGGGTCAGAATGCGCCGACGTAATACACTGGCCTTTAACAGGCCGGAACTTCGGTCGGGCGAGATTATCGTCATTTTTATATGGGTCGTTAATGGGCCCGATATGACGTTGGGACACATATGGCCCATGGTTTATGTCCGGCGTTAACAGGCCGAAAATGACAACAGGCCGAAAGTGGCCCAAATCTATAGTGGGCCTCTAACAGGCCGAATGACAGGCATGGCCGAATATGACCCAAATCCTTCACGGTCGCTTATGGGCCGAATGTTTTGATGGCCTGTAAATGGGCCCAAATGAAGCCGGACCTTTAACAGGCCGGAAATACACCGGGCCGTAATTCGGCCCATTTACTTAGCGGACTATTAACGGGCCAGAAGTGACCATGGGCCACATTGATGACAAGTTTAGACCAGGCCGTTGATGGGCCAATTTGACAGAGAATGTTGGGCCTTTAGCTGGGCCGGCCCATTATGGTCTGCAGAATCTTCTGGGCCTTTAGCTGGGCCGACCCATTGTGGTCCGCAAAATCTTGTGGGCCTTTAGCTGGGCCGACCCATTATGGTCCGCAAAATCGTGTGCGCCTTTAGCTGGGCCGGCCCATTATGGTTCGCTAAATTTTGTGGGCCTTTAGCTGGGCCGGCCCATTATGGTCTGCTAAATCTTATGGGCCTTTGGTTGGGCCGGCCCGTTTAAACTTGGTGGGCCACTTTTGGGCCGGTCCACGTGTCAACATATCATAGGCCCATCTCAACCGTTGGATGAGTGACACCTGTGCCAACACGGAGCTGACACGTGGATCTGTCAGCCAATGAAAATTTTACACGTGGAAAATCGGCATTGGTCGTGGCTGTTAATGGGTTATCGGATCCAAAATCCGACCCGATAGCTTAACGGCGTTCGTTACGGTGGATGCCACGGTCGGTCACCCTTGACGAAAGCACTTCGCGGACGCGATTTATCGTCATGGAAGTGGACACTTCCGTGATGATAATTTTGGTAATGTCATGGAACACTTCTACGACAAATACGTATGACTATCTTGATTCTGTCATAAATTTGTCATGGATGTACATGCATGACAAAAAACGCGACCTACTGTGACAAACACGTATCATCACGGAAGTGTATTTTTTTTGTAGTGCAAACGTCGGAACAATGAGGAAAACCCAAACAATATAGCGGTAAATGTCGGATTCAGGGGCTCCAGACCTGGTCAACGGAAGAAGCCATTTAAAGACAATAAAGACGGTCCATCTAGCCTGGATAAAATTCTAGACAGGCCCTGCCAGATCCACGGCAACCCAGCTAAACCTGCGAACCATGCCAATCATAGTTGTTGGGTCTTCAAGCAGGCTAGCAAACTCAAGGCCGAACACAAGGCGAAGGGACCTCAGAGCGAAGACGAGGACGAACCTCGCCAGCCGAACACGGGGGGACAGAAGAAATTTCCACCGGAGATCAAAAAGTGAACATGATCTATGTCACTCATATCCCAAAGAGGGAGCGCAAACATGCACTCCGAGATGTCTATGCCGTCGAGCCCATCGCCCCCAAATTCAACCCATGGTCGGCCTGTCCGATCACCTTTGATCGCAGGGATCATCCAACTAGTATCTGTCACGGGGGTTCGGCTGCCTTAGTGCTCGACCCAATAATCGATGGATACCACCTCACTCGAGTCCTTATGGACGACGGCAGCTGTCTCAATCTAATATATCAGGGCACTGTCCGCAAGATGGGGATAGACCTGTCAAGAATCAAGCCAAGCAGCACTACCTTTAAAGGAGTTATACCGGGCATAGAAGCCCGCTGCACGGTCTCTTTAACATTGGAGGTTGTATTCGGATCTCCAGATAACTTTCGAGGCAAAGAACTAATCTTCGACATAGCTCCATTCCGAAGTGGCCATCATGCACTACTCGGAAGAACGGCCTTCACCCGTTTTAGTGAAGTCCCACATTATGCTTATCTAAAACTCAAAATGCCTGGACCATGTGGCGTCATTATGGTCAGCGGAAATACGGAGCGTTCTCTTCATACAAAAGAATACACGGCAGCTCTAGCAGTCAAAGCACAAAACGGCCAATTAAAGCCGAGCAACTCATTGGTTGTTAAGACCACAGACACAGCTAAACGTATCCGGGGCACACCTTAGTGCGACAGCTCAAATAAACCCAAGCTCGATTAGCAGCTATGCCCCCATCGACCGCCCCGTAAGGAGATACACTCAAAATTCCTTGGGCGGCGTCGGTGGCACACTGCACACAAAAGGTCCATAGTTCGGCTTGACCCTATTCGGACTCCAGAAGTTATCTTTCACGGTTCATTAAAACAAACCAGCTTTATTTACGGCCACACCAGATTCTTTTACCTGGTTTTTTCCCCTTTTTACAGATGGCCATCGCACTATACCCTTCAAGGACACTTCACAATGGAGAAAACGGCGCAGACATGCAGCAGGGCCCCGCATTAAGGTTTCTTTTTTAGATTAAGACCCTGTGTAATCCTTTTTATCTCTTTTTGTTTTATACTTCCTTGGCATGTAAAATGTCCATGAAAGATATCGGCATTACCTACAAATATACGGCTCACTGTACTAAAGTGGATGTTATAGAAGCAGCTTGGTACGTACTGTGTTTTGAGATTCATGCTCTCACCTACTGCGTTCTTTCCCCCACATCAGATTGCCACACATGCCTTGATACCAGGGTCTATTACCAGGGGTTGTATTCAGCCCGGTATATATTGAAAAGTCCGAACACCTGTAGGGAGTGTTCAATGTTGCGAGTTTGGCCTTATATGCATCAACTCCAAATCATGTCTTTGGTCAATAGTTGGGTTGCCCGGCTCCTGTGCTTACTACCTTACGTTCCGCTATATCGGCTAGGGTAGTAAACGTGACCATGGGCTATATCGTATACCCACTGTCAAACTCCAATGGCTAAGTGGAAGTGTTAAAGCCATATAGTCCGATTGCCTAGTTCGCCGCAGCGACACATCCTTAACGGGCCAAGATGTTGGGTCAAGAGTGATCAAGTGCTTTTCCGAACACCCCCGCGTTATACATAAGGGGGCTGAAGTCGACGATCGCAAACTTTCAGATATATATATATATATATATATATATATATATATATATATATATATATATATATATATAGAGAGAGAGAGAGAGAGAGAGAGGCACTATTCTAATCCTGGGATTAGAATAACTATTTCGATCACAGCACCCTATATAGGGGTGATTGGATGTTCCTCATATCCCAACAAGCCCACCCCCGATCGGTACAAAGGAAAAAAAGAAAAATCCCACCCCACCGGCTCCCCACGATCTCTTCCCCAAATCTCCCCCGATCCCGCATCTTCCTTCCCTCCCTCGCCCGCGCCGTCGCCGGCCGTGACCTCCAATCATGTCGCCGCTAGGCCCGACGCCCAACCGTGTCGTGGCAGAGGCCCGACCTCCCATCGCACCACTATGCCCGACCTCCCTATGCCACCGCTCCCCGCTGCCCCTAGCTCTCTGCGCCGCCGCCCCCCGCTACCTCAAGCTCTATGCGCTGCCGCCCTGGCCCTGCCTCCGGCACCGACCTCCAGCACCGCCGCCGCCCCAACCTCTGGCGCCGCTGCCGCCCCAACATCGGGCGCCATCTCTCCCCCGCCCCAACCTCCGGCATCCCCTCACCCATGGCAGCGGCTGCGTCCATGGCGACGCTCTCCGGCTTCGCGCCGCCGCCGTCACCCTCCGCAAGGTCTGCTCCGGCCGCGTTCTGGACCATGTCATCCAGAGGTAACCGGGCCGCTGAAACCCTACCCCTTCCTGCACTTGATACCAATTTCTCCATGGAAGTTTAGTATTCTGCAGGGCTGAGGACGTTGGGTATGTCTGACCCACCGAGGTGTAGGAGCAGTCCCTCCATGATGCAGCCTCCTCTCGGTGGGGCTCCGCCGCAGCATCGCCCAAAACTGTTCAATGCCGCCTCCTTGGGCCGTTCAAGGACACATCCCCAGGCCGTTCAACGGAATTTTTTGTGCTTCTCAAACTTCTCCCAGACTCCAAGCAGCCCCTGCATTTCCATGCTCCAATGCCAACTTGTGCTGCCTGCATTTTTTCCCTACAAAAAACAGAAGTGCTCAAATTTAGCAATTACTTACAGCAATTCAATTTATGCTGGGGAAGAAGAAAAAACGACAATAGGTTGCAGATGTTGTGTTTTGTGATTGTTGCGGGCTTGCAGCAATTTAGAGGTGGGTTCAAAGAAAAAAATTGTACCCAGATTACATGAATCATGCAATATACATTGAACAAAACTAGGTTGGCAAAAATGCTTTGTCTTGTTTGATGATAAAAAATTGTTTCAGAAAAATGCGTGAACTTCCCTCCAGTCCTGTGTGACCTTCCATCTACTCTGTCGCGACCTTCCCTCCCCGGTGCCGGGGTGCTCCTCCTCCACAGCCCAATCCCCAGCTTGCCCAGAACATCTTCCTCCTGCCTATCCACTGCACCTTCCCCATCCTTCTCTCTACTCCCCATTTTCTCCTCCATCTCGTTTGATGATAAAAAATTGTTTCAGAAAATTTGATCTTTTTGCTCCCTGTAATGTCAAAACCTTGGTGATTTCTTTGTGATATGCTACACTATAATTTGACCAAAGGTTTGCATATGTCCATATGAGAGGTTGCAAAGGCAAAAAAAGGAAAATTTTGGGTCTCGAAATTGACACTACTATCACGCTAACTTGATGACACAATTTGTTCAAAGATAGATGCATGTTCTTGCTTGGTCGTCCGTTGCCAGGTGCTCGGCCGCCACAATCTCCTTGTGTATGAGAGGGCAGTGCAGCGGGGGCCGCCATCCTCGACCTTCAATTACTGGTCAGCAACGACGATGCGAATAGAAAGATTAGCATCTGGCCCTGTAGAAGTTCAGTTTGTTTATTTTCTGAAGTTTTTAAAGTGGAGTATAACCATGCATATTTTGTAGGGCCCTGTGAAGTATAGTTTGTTTCGCTTCTGAAATTCATCTTGTTGATTTTCTAAAGTTCACTTTGTTGATTTCCTGAAGTTCAGTTTTTGATTTTTTGAAGAGAAAGGTTGCTTCACTTGCACCCTATCTAGTCCTCTTCTGAAGTTCAGCTTGTTGACTTTTTGAAGTTCAGTTTGTTGATTTCCTGTGTGGTTATCTCATCGAGTCCTCCTCAGTTCGGAGCTAGAGGCGGTTCTTCAGCTTCCCTGCTGCGCTCTCGCAATTGTCGGTAAGTAATCCTTGTTCTACTCTTTCCTTGTAGTAATGCTGGTTGGGTTCCCCTCCTGGTTTGGAAATATAATAATACAAGTTTGTCTCTGCGCTCTATTCATATGATTACAATAGCCGAGAAAAGTAACAAGGGTCAGAACCAAACCAGAGTGAAACATACCAATCATAACATGGTTATTTTGCAACGAACTCTAATCATTTGTTCATCTCACTGCAGCAGAGACAAAATTTATACAAAGTGGCACTGTAGCACCCGAGAAGATGGGGAGAGGATGTGCGGTGAAGAAAAAACATAGGTTTTCAAACCGGCCATTGGTGGTAGCATCTAATCATTTTGCCATGTAATGAACATGTGTATGTATGTACAGTAGCATATTTTACTCGAACTGAATTACTCTATTATGTATGAAGTATGTGCAGACAAGAACGCATGTATTAACCTTCTAATTGTTGCACTTGGTGTGTACGCATTTTGCTTTTGCTTTGCGTTTGGCTGATAAATGGTGTCCGCCTATATGTTTGTAGTTATTGGTTAAATGTTGTCCACCTATATGTTTGTAGTTATTGATTATTATAACTGAATTTATTTATTTTGGCTTGCAACGTACAACACAATAACTTTTTAGCAGAGAGTTCAACTAAATAATAGTTTTGGAGCAATTAGAAAGAAGGTCAAACACATTTACGTCGGAAGGTCATTATTACTACATCATTTTGGGAAAAGGACAATATATGAAAAAAGTTTATAGTTAGCTACTACTGTTATTGCATGCTTCCATAGCAAAGAAAAATACATTGGAAATTTTATGCATTGTCCAGAGAGGATTTGGGGAATCCACCCACACCTCCTTATGCTCATTCATGTATACTTTGTAAAAAAATGCGAAGTTCAAAATATGATACTCCCTTGTATCCATAATAATCATCTTGCATTTTAGTTTAAAATTGAACTAAACCACACTAACAGAATAAAACCAAGATGTCCAAATTAAAAAAAACGAGCAGTTCGGTGTTTACAAAACCTAAGATTTCTCACATTATCAAAAGAATAAAAATCAAGAAGTTCGAATTAAAATAACGAAGAAGTTTCCTTGTAACTAAAGAATAAAAATGAATAAGTTCAAATTAAAATAAAGGAGAAGTTCGATTTATATGGAAAACTCAAAATTCTTTTCGTTTTTAGGAAAAATAAATGTATGAAGTTCAGTTTAACAAAATGTTTGATGTTTATTTAAAACATATTTTTATAGGAATGAAACTAAGAAGTTCAAATTAAAATTACAAAGAAGGTCAAAATTCATAAAAAAAAACTCATGATCTCGCCATTTTCTAATTTACTTCAAAACGGCAGGATTATCATTTATGTAAGTTCAAGTCCTCGATCGGAGAAAGTTAAAAAAATATTCTGAGATAGGTCTGTACAAAAAGAATATCATTTGTGTAACACTGAAGAATGGATGAGAAAATTACAAACGAAAATACGTCACAGAACTTCAACGTGAAAACAGAAGGAAGTTCAACTACTACGTTGAATGAATTTTAGATGAAAAACTTTTAAAATCGTAGCGAGTATGAAAAAATTAAAATAAAGGAGAAGTTCGATTTATATGGAAAACTCAAAATTCTTTTCGTTTCTAGGAAAAATAAATGTATGAAGTTCAATTTAACAAAATGTTTGATGTTTATTTAAAACATATTTTTATAGGAATAAAACTAAGAAGTTCAAATTAAAATAACAAAGAAGTTCAAAATTCATAAAAAAACTCATGATCTCGCCATTTTCTAATTTACTTCAAAATGGCAGAAATATCATTTGTGTAAGTTCAAGTCCTCGGTCGGAGAAAGTTGAAAATTTTATTGTGAGAGAGGTTTATACAAAAGGAATATCATTTTGTGTGACATTGACGAATGTATGAGGAAATTACAAACGAAAATACATCACAGAAGTTCAACGTCAAAACAACAGGAAGTTCAACTACTATGCTGAATGAATTTCAGATGAAAAACTTCTAAACCATCGCGAGTATGAAAAAATGATCAAAAGCTTGTTGAAATAAGTTCAAGTGCTCTGTCCGGAGAAGTTAAAAAATTCTTGCGAGAGAGGTGCACCTTGTATTTCCATGTTCGAAGTTTTCCGTATAAAAATTGGATACAATTCTTTACTCAAAATATAAAAAGGTGAAGTTCAAAATGAAATAATAGAGAAGTTCGGAGTTTATTAAAACCTAGGATTTACGTGTTCAAAAAATAAAAAAACACAATGCCATTTTTTGCACTTTTAAAAACAACTCATAACCGAAAAATGGTTGCTAGAAGTTCAAGTGCTCGGCGAGGAAAAGTTCAAAAAAATCTTGTGAGAGAGGTTCACCGTATATTTAGATGTCCAAAATACATAAAAAACCTGTTGTTTCTTGTGTTTGAAAATAACTCTCTCAAACCAGAGAGAAGTTCAAAGTAATAACATATCAGAAGTTCACGTACTACATGGTGTGTATTTCATATAAGAAAAAAACAATAGTGAAACAGAGTGAAGTTCAAACAGACATGCCCGAGAAGTTCAACTACTTCACGCAGTGCATTTCCTTTCACGATGAAGGCAAAAATCATGATCTCGCCATTTTCTAAATTACTTGAAAACGACTGGAATATCATTTGTGTAAGTTCAAGTACTCGGTCGGACAAAGTTAAGAAAAATATTGTGAGAGAGGTTTGTACAAAAAGAATATCATTTGTGTAACACTAACGAATGGATGAGAAAATTCCAAAAGAAAATACGTCACAGAAGTTCAACGTGAAAATAGCAGGAAGTTCAACTACTACACTGAATGAATTTCACAAGAAAAACTTTTAAAATCATCGCGAGTATGAAAAGATGATCAACGCGGGAAACTTGCGTGTTTACAACAGCTTTCCATCGGTATATCACTCGTTGAATTCCAGGGAGTGGATGCAGAACTACGAGTAGTGGATGGAGATCTGCGAGCAAAAAAAAGCACGTCGAAAACAGACTGAAGTTCAGGTAGATATGCTGAGAAGTTCGGGTTCTTCACGCGGTGCATTTTCGAAGAATCTGTTTCGCAATAGAGGCAGAACGAATGATCCCGTCATTTTCGAAATTACTTGAAAACGGCTAAGAATCAGAGAAAACCATCAACATGAAAAAGTTTCGCATTTTGCGTAGCTTTTGAACGGTATATTATTTGCCCAAATCCGAGAAAGTTTGTAGAAATTACAGTAAAAATATGTTTTTTGCCATTTTCAAAACTGACTTAAAATCGTAAAGAATTAGGAGAAACAATACATACCAAAAAGTTTCGTATTTATTCAAGCTTTCCAACGCCATATCATTTGCTGCATTCGGACGCACGGTTAAAAAATTAGCTCGAAAATACGAACTCGATAGGACTTGGACCATTTTCTAAATTACTCTTAAACCATTCAAAATTAGAAAAAAAAACTTTCAAGATGAAAAAGTAGCGACTTTCATAAGGTTTCCAACGCCATATCATATGCCTCCATTGGATTAGCTATTTACAAATGACATCGAAAAAACGAACTCAGCTGTTCGTTTACGAAATTTTACGGTTTTTCAAATTACTCTTTAACAATAGGGAATTAGAAAAAACTTTAAACATGTGGAAGGAGCAGTTTTGCAGCAGCTTTCCAACGCCATATTATATGCCTCATTCCGATAAACGGTTTAGAAATGCGATCGAAAATACGATTCACGTTTTTTATGCAAAGAAAAAACGGTTTTCCAAACTGCTCTTAAACCGCTTATATTTTGCCAAAAATTTAAGTCGGGTCATGATATTGGTGTCCATAGCTTTCCAACGGTATATCGCAAGCCCCGTTTGGGCAATGTTGGCGGAAGTTCAACCGAGTTCACATGGAAGTTGAACGTACTACTAGTGAGGCAGGTCAGGTTGTGATCAGAATATTATTCTGATCCCATGATCAGAATAGTGTTTATGTGTGTGTGTGTGTGTCTATATATATATATATATATGTGTGTGTGTATATATATATAGGGTGGGTCTATTATGATAACACCCCTTAAGTCTTATTCTGCACACCACTTTCTTTATTCTGCACACCACCGCAGCGATTCGTAGCTACACGCTAATCCAACAAAAGACCCCACCCCCCCCCTCACCCATCTAAATCCCCACGCCCCCCCCCCCCGCTTTCAAAGACCACCTCCCCTGCTTCCCCACACAAGACCAGTCCCTCCTCGCGCCGCCCCTGCCTCCTCAGCGCCCGCCGGGGCCGCTAACTCTCTCACACACAGATCGCCGCCCTCCCGAGGCCACCACCACACCTACCCAAGACCGCCGTGGACGCTTCGCTTCATGCTGCCACCACCGCACCTCTCCGGCACCAGATCCGTGGGATCAGACTTGCCGTGCTCCTCTCGGTGGATGGCGGCGGGGGGGCGGCTCGACAACAACAACGACGGCGACCTCCACTACCCTCGCTCCCCTTCCCGTCCCTGTTGCTTCATCTCGACGGGCGCGCTGCACGCCTCTGATGTGGCCTCCCCCCGATGCGTCTTCTCCTTCCTCCCGGCGCCTCCCCTGCTATGGATCAGCCCCGCCGCCCTAGCCACCATCCTGGCGCCCCCAGGCCGGGCCTCAACCAGCGCCGCCGTGGTACCCCAACTCCGCTTCCCTTCCCCCACCCCCTCGTCCCTATGCACATCTCCCCGTCGATGGATCCGCGCGGAGCTGTCCCTGTAGCGCTTGCAGGAGACGGGATCGAGGTGTGGACGTTGCTGACCCCCCCCCCCCGCGTGCTCCACCACGTCGGCCGCCCCACCTCTCTCCGTCGGCCACAACTATACAGTCCCACAAAAATTGCGGCTGTGCAGTTGACCTTAGCGCCCGATGCAGCTCATCAATGGCGCATGTGTGGTTCGTCATCCCCCCTGATGCATGTTATTTTTCAGTTTTTTATGTGCTGCTGGTCCTCGAGTCTGCAGTGCAGTATGGCTTGCATGCAGTACAGAACACCTCTCCTCCTGGCTACATCTACCTCGGTTTCGAGAGGCCTCACCTGGCGCCTCCACCTAGTGTTTGTGGAGTTTTGTTTCCACCTGATGGCCACAAATGCAGGTTCTCTCGGTTGCAGCTCAGTTGGGTCGTCGATGAAGTATGGAGGCACATGAGAGGGTGACAGGTTTACCCTCCACGGTCAAACAACTTCGAGAAGTTTAGAACCATTAGCAACCATAGAAATCTTAAGTTTTGCAGTGAAGTGTGTATTGTACAGTATAAAAATGGGTGTATTGTTTTGGTGCAGTTCATTTTGATTTACATTTTGGAAAAATGGATATGCATTATGCAGTGCAGTTAACTAGTGGGGTACTCAAGTGTCGTTTTTCTAGTTGATGAGTGCATTTCTAGTTGATGAGTGCATTATGCACTGCGGTTAACATCTCAAAAGAAGCTCACTTTGTTCTCTCTCGAAGTTCGCCATAAAACTCCTTCGTGGTTCATTTGGTGATCCGAAACAAAAACACCTCGGAAAAGCAGCTCACTTCTCATTACATGTGGTTCGCTTGCTCTGTCCCTGCGGTCTACTCGTCCGGTCTATGCACGTAAAAAATATTCAGTTTGGAAAAAGCTCAAGCGGTTTATTTTCGATAGTGTCGCGGCCTGTTCACGGTAGTCTCGAGGTTCACTTTTCATAGTATTGCGGTCCACCAACACTCGACATGAAGTGCACTCCACATTATTTGAAAAAAAATTATGTCCCACAAAAAAGAAATCATGCAGTGCGTTTGTCTGTCCGATGAAGTGTGGTTTTTAGTATGAAGCAGTGCACGCATCTGTTTGATGCAATGCATTTCGTTCGTCGCGTACGCATGACAATTTTTAATCTCTCAGATGCAGTGCGGTTTTCAGTTTGAAGCAGTGCACTCATCTGTCTGATGCAGTGCACACGACGATTTGGGTGTCACAAAAAACAGAGTGTCCGCTTTTCACTAATTTTAAAACTGCTCTTAAACCGTAAGGAATTAAAGAAAGTGTTCTACATGAAAAAGTTGCGTCTCGTCGATATCTTTCGAACGGCGTATGATTTGAATTATTCCGACCAGCCGTTCGTAAAAATTTCACGAAAAAACGGCCGCTGCCTTTCGAAGTCAAGCGCACGATTTTCAAAATTAACTAAAAACCGTAAGGAATCTCAAAACCATTTCAACATATGAAAGTTGCGCCTCTTCCGTAGCTTTCCAACGGCGTACCACACGCCTCGTTTCGACAAACAGTTCAAAAACTAGAGCGAAAACAGTACTAAAAATTTGAAATTTTTTGAAAAACAGAATTCCGCGATTTAGTAAATTTGAAACTGCTCTTAAACCGTAATGAATTAGAGAAAGATTTATATATGAAAAAGATGCGCCTCGATGATATCTATCCAACGGCGTATCATTTGCTTCATTCCGACAAGCGGTTTAGAAAAAAACGCGAAAAAACGCTCGCTGCCACTCGTCATCCGCCGCACCATTTTCAAAACTGCTCTTAAACCGTGTGGAATCTCGAAAAGTGTTCAACATGTAGAAGTTGCGCCTAATCCATAGATTTTCAACGGTATATTACAAGCCTCATTCCGATAAACGGTTAAAAAATTAGAGCGAAAACAGTACCAAAAAACACCACGTGCAGTTTTTTTGGACACGAAATTCACTAGTCTCTATTCTGTGCTTTGTCGTCAAGAAGATGCAAGGCGCTTTTTGTTGAGCGTGCTTGATGCCAAGTGGTGTGTGAGAATAGTTATTCTGCTAATATTAGCAGAATAGACCGTCTATATATATATATATATATATATATATATATATATATATATATATATATATATATATATATATATATATATATATATATATATATATATATATATATATATATATATATATATATATATATATATATATATATATTCGGCCACACACGAGGCACCAAAACTTTTCGGGCAAAAGTATAAAAACATAGCCTTAAAACATATCATAACATTGTTTTTACAATTTCAGTACACTTCACTTGAACATAATATCTTCGAGCACTGACCTTTTATCAAGCGGGCACCTTCTAGGACATCTTCAAAGTAATGTTCTGGCATGTTAGGGTCCTTGCCTTCGGGTGGACTCTGCGCTGCAATATCGATGGCCTTCCTCTTCGCCCAATACGTCTTGACACGGGCAAGGGTCATCCGTGCACCTTCCATGCATGTTGACCGCTTAACAGCGTCGATATGCGACAGCGCATTAACAGGTTGCCGCACCAAACCGAAATAACTATTCGGAATTAGCTCAGTCGGCCACAGCCGGGCTATGACGTCCTTCATGGCAATTTCGGACATCTTGTGGAGCTCGGCCCACTATGCCATCTATTCGTTCAACAGTGGAAGCTTTGGCGTGTCAAATTGCGACCAGAATAGCTTTTCCGTTGCATGTCCTTCTCGCGCGTGGAAAAACTGATTCGCATCGGCAACACTCTTCGGCGGGTCCAAAAAGGCGTCTGGAGAACTCCACGGTTGATTAAGCGGGGCATACTTCAGATCGCCAAACTTAGTTTGCAATAAAAAGGGCTTACCAGCCACGATCTCCCCAGCTTGTCGGATCTCCTCCCGAGATGCTCTAGACTCAGACCGGGCTTCTTTTGCCTCTTGTAAGGCCTTGTCAAGCTCGGCCACTTTGGCTTTGTTATCTTTCTCAAGAACCTGTCATCGGCTAGCGGCATCCTTCAGCTCAAGTGCCATAGTAGATATTCTCTCGTCGCATTGACGCCGAGCAGTCTACTCGGTCTTTAATTTGGCGGCTACCTTTTTGGCAGCCGCATTACTCATCCTGGCTTGCTCCTTGGCCCAGGCAAGTTCAGCCCGAAGGGTCTCAACTGCGGCGGCACTATCTGCAGTTATGCATATACAAATTCTCAGTGTCACGCTCATTTCATAATGCTAGCATGTACTGAATGCCCCAAAGACATACCTTGCGCCTCGTCGAGTCGCCTGTTAATAAGCGTGATGTCATCATCCGCTACATCAACTTTCTGCTTCAGATGTGCTACCTCTGTAGCTTGGGCAGTTGCCATGGATGTAACAGCTTGTGTTTCAATTAGTCAGATCATTTCCTGGGCATATATTTTTTATCCTCTGATCGCCTCCCTTTGGATGTCAACCAGAGTCTCAGGGGCTACTCTCTATACACAGGTGCAATTTGCATTTATAACATAAATGAAATTACACTACGTACCTCGAAACCTCTTAGTAGGCTCGTAAAGTCTTCATTCAATCCACTTTTTGCGGACCGAACTCTTTCAACCAACAAACCCATCAAGGTACGATGTTCCTCTAAGACGGACGCATGTTGCAATATGTCCATCATCGTATCCAGGGCCTCCGGATTCGGAACATGTCACGTCATTCCTTAGAAGTTCGATAGTTCGGGACTTTTATTGCTGGTCCCCATGAGGGCCGCACACTCCGGACCCTGGGCGGCCGAAGCATTACCTTCGGGCCCGGTCTTCACTGCCCCTCGCGCCACTCGTTGATCGGGAAAGATCCTCTGGGACGACACCTCGGTGTCGTCTGCCTTATCAGGGAGGGAGATCTGTGGAGGCGTCTCGCTCTCCATCATCTCTAGAAGAAGATCCCCCGAAGAGGAGGACTGTTGAGGAGGGCTGCATACCGGACTGCAAGCATATATTTTAAATGTTATCCTCACAGCCAGGAAAGAACTGGATATGTTTAAAACACCATGGTTCACTTACGATTCGGCCAAGGGCCTATCTTTGCGAGTGACTGCATGTCAACGTCACCCCCTGACTGGGATACCTTCCCTCGCTTAGAAGCTTCTCTCTTCAAGTCTTCGGAGGCGGTCCTCTTCTTCCCATGAGGAGAAGGGATGTCAGCTTGCCCTTCCCTTCCACCTTTGGAAGTGGAAGTTTCGATCTCCCCAGACAAATTGCCTGGTGTGCCTCCAGAATGGAGGCCACCTTGGGCCTCTTCGCTCTCCTTATCTTTCCCCGCCGGCACTTGATATGGTGCTGAAGCCAGCATCCTTGTTAACACCAGATCGGTAGAGTCCTCGGGCAGTGGAGCCGAACACCTAATTCTCGTTGCCTTCTTTATCCAACCCTGGCCGAGTAGAGTTTTATCAGTACATTGTTATGAGGAATTTGACTAAACTGTGTTCGGGAGTTAAGTGCTTACCGGGGTATCCGGATGATTGCAGTCTAGACCAAGGTCTTCTGTAGTATCTAGCCACTATTTTCGTGCGCCGAAGAATAATTTCCACATCCCTCTGAGCATTGTGCCGGAGAAGTACTAAAGGGTCTGTGGACCTTCCGGATTGAACTCCCACATACAGAGAGGATGCCGCTGACACGGTAGGATCCGGCGGACTAGCATTACTTGGATTACATTGGTAAGACCGGTGTCCTTTTCAATAAGGCTCCGAATGCGACTTTGCAACGTCTGCACTTCATCAATAAATCCCTAGTCCAGCCCCTTGTTAATCCACGATGCAAGCTGTAGAGGAGGGCCAGGTCGAAACGTAGGTGTAGCTGCCCACTTTTTACCACGGGGTTCGGTAATGTAAAACCACTCCCGTTGCCATAGGTCGGAAGATTCTACGAAGGAGCCCTTTGGCCAAGGAGAAGTGGTAAGTTTGCTTATTGAGGCACCTCTGCACTCCGTTGTTTCCCGTAGATTACCTTCGGTTTCATGTTAAAGGTCTTAAGCCATAAGCCGAAGTGTGGGGAAATACGGAGGAAGGCCTCGCACGTGATGATGAACGCCGAGATGTGAAGGAAGGAGTCTGGAGCTAGATCATGGAAATCTAGCCCGTAATAAAACATGAGCCCTCGAACAAAGGGATGAAGAGAAAACCCAAGCCCTCGGAGGAAGTGAGAAATAAACACGACCCTCTCATTGGATCTGGGAGTAGGAATAACCTGCCATTGAGCAGGAAGCCTGTGGAGGATTTTCGCAGTCAGGTATCTTGCCTCCCTGAGCTTTGAGATATCTTCCTCTGTGATAGAAGAGGCCATCCACCGGCCTTGAAGGTTGGATCCGGACATGGCTGGAAGCTCGAAGTGACTGGATTGACCCTTAGGTGTTGGAACTTGAGGTGGGAGGTAGAGGAAAGGATTGGCATGGAAAGAAAAGGACGGGTCTTAGCCCCTTTATAAAGGCAACAAATATTAAACGTCCCCTCCGTGGCCATAAAACATGCCTATTCCCAACAGAACGGTTGGGTTACCCACGCCTGTGTTGATGAAAATCCCGCAATAAGGGGACACGATCTCTGCTTTGACAAGACGTGCTAATAAAAACCGCCTCTCGAAACATGGAGTGGCAGGCTAGAAAATGATTCAAAATAATGGCCGGGTGATGACATAATGTCGTGCTACAAAAGTTGTCAGCGGATTGGATTCATGGAATATTATACCCTCTACGGTGGTGTGTGGAATTTGTTTTGCAGAGGCGGACACGATTCTTGTGTTCGAAATCTACATTGAAGTATTCAGAGAAGGAACCTGCCTTGCAATGCCGAAGACAATCTGCGTTCCGGACTCATCGTCATTGAAGCCTGGTTCAGGGGCTACTGAGGGAGTCCTGGATTAAGGGGTCCTCGGACAGCTAGACTATATACATGGGACGGACTATTGGGCTATGAAGATACAAGATAGAAGACTTCTTCCCGTGTCCAGATGGGACTCTCCTTTGCGTGGAAGGCAAGCTTGGCAATTCGGATACGTAGATTCCTTTCTCTGTAACCGACTTTGTGTAACCCTAGCCCCCTCCGGTGTCTATATAAACCGGAGGGTTTAGTCCATAGAAACAACAATCATAATCATAGGCTAGACTTTTAGGGTTTAGCTATTATGATCTCGTGGTAGATCAACTCTTGCAATACTCATATTCATCAAGATCAATCGAGCAGGAAGTACGGTAGTACCTCCATAGAGAGGGCCTGAACCTGTGTAAACATTGTGTCCCCCGCCTTCTGCTACCATTAGCTTTAGATGCACAGTTCAGGAGCCCCTACCCAAGATCCGCCGGTTTTGACACCGATAGCAACGACGTTTTGTTCATCAGGTAGCAAACTGGCTGGGTCGGAACAGAGAAACAACATCCTGTTCATCGGGAGGCAACCGACTGGGTCAGAATACATCATGTTCATCGGGAGCCAACCGGCTTGGACGGAACGGCCGATGGAAACGAGGCCTGGCGTACTGTAGAACGGAGGAAACGGCCTTGTGTTCAACAAGCCATGGTCAAAACGGGATCCTGTTCATCGGGAGGGGTGTGGCGTACCGCAAAACGAAGGAAACAGACTTCTGTTGGACCTCCTACGGTTGAAACGGGGTCCTATGGATCGGGAGGGGTGTTGCATACCGCAAAACAAAGGAAACATACTTGTGTTGGAGCGCTACTGTCAGGGAAACCGATCACCTATGGGGTTACAAGGATCCCTTCTATGTTCGGCGGGGGCTTAGCTGTGCGAAGAGCAGGTGGAGTCGTTAGGACGCAGAGAGTTTTTATCCAGGTTCGGGCCACCAAGGTGCGTAATACCCTAATCCTGCTTTATCTAATTTATGAGTATTCTTGAGCTTTTGAACTAGCTGCGATGCACGCTTTGTCCAAAAGTCTGAATCCTCTCTCTGTGTGGCTTGGGCCTCCTTTTATACACAAAGGGGTTGCCACAATGGCACATAGGAGGTGGCAAGCTATAGTGATACGAGCTTATCGCTCAATCAATGCAGGACAAACGCATTTAATGCGATGCCTATGTGTCCTCTCACTTTATCAGTGACGGCAAAAGAAGCCATCCCGTCCTTCGCTGCTTCTCCTCGCCCTACCACGTGTCTGGGCCGACGAGGCATGCAGCGCCATGCTGGCCAACCAGCTGCTGTGTTGGCAAAGTGGTAGGCTTCCATGAAGATCTACATGCCGCCACCCAGGCGTCTACCTAGCTGGTATGCTTATCGCCTCGTTGGAGCGGTGGTGAGGAGGCAGAACCCTTGCCAATCGCGGTCATGTCCGCGGCCCAGTGATCATCCTCGGCAAGGCTTATCGGGGGCCTTGGAGTCGTCCCCGACAAGGGTCTTGCCGGGGGTCTTCATCATTTGATCCCACGTGGACTTGTGGGTCGTTGATCTTCGTGTGGAGTCGCACGCTACCAGGCATGTGCTCTTCAAGTCTTGGTCTTGAACATTGTCGATGGTGTCAGAGCTCTCAACTCCAAGGGTGGTGGCCTTGCTGGTTTCTTCGCAAACTATCCTGGCAAGGGCTTGCCGGGAGGGGGCGCGCAGGTTGCCTTGGCAAGGCTTGTTGCCGGGCGGGCCCTGCTCGCCTCTTGCTGCTTGCTATTCTAAGCAGCTATCTTGATGTTCTTTGGCCTTGTCTTGTCTCCTACCATCTTCCTCTGCCTTGCCATGCCTTGCTGCAGGGGTGGCTGTGGCCGTCCGTGCACAAGTAAGGGTTACAGAAGCACCCATACTTTTGTACACCAACAGCTACGGTCGAAAGGGGGGTCCTGTTCATCGGGAGGGGTGTGGCGTACCGCAAAACGGAACTCCACAGGATACTGTCCATCTCCACCGTCGACCACCTCCAGCCTCCACGGGCTACTATTCATCCACCGTCAACCTCCTCCAGCCTCCACCTGCGACTGTTCATCCACGGGCTCCTGTTCATCCAGCCTCCACCTCACGCTCCTGCACCACCTACTGTTCAACCAGCCCTCTCCACGGGGTCCTGTTCAACTTCCCCTCCACGGGATACTGTTCATCCAGCCCTCCACCAGCTACTGTTCAACCAGCCCTCCACGGGGTCGTCTTGTTCATCCAGCCCTCCACTGGGTCCTGTTCATCCACCCCCAATCGGCTCGATCGGGGTCTTGTTCATCCAGAGGCAACACCACGGGGTCATGTTCATCCACCCCCACCGGGAACTGTTTATCCAAACCCCCCCCCCCCACAACGCTCATTGTTCATCAAGGGAAGGAGGTAGCAGGGTTAGATCGGCTTCAGTTTGCAGCAGTAGCGAAGGAATCACTTGGTTTCAGTTAACAAGGGGTCGATCGCTTGGGTTCAGTAACGTAGCTAGTGCAATTGCTCGGGTTCAGTTAGAGCCCAACGCCTCTCGCACCCACGCGTGTACGTTGTACGAGAGAAACACGCATTGCTCGGCCCCGGCCACCCACCGTAATCGGGAACTCCCTGATATTTTCCTCGCCCTCGCTTCTACAACAGTTTTTCCGTCATGCACGGCCCAAAGAATGTCATGCAGCTGCGTCTCCGGCCCGCCCAGGACGAAAAACCCATTTTCTGTCATGATTTTTGTCATAGAAGTAGGAGCCCACCACATCTATGATGATACCGGGTTTTGTCACAATTACCGTCATAGAAGTGTCATAAGTATGACAGAAAAAAAAATTCATTCGGCCCAAAATATCAGGGATGTGTCTTTTTTTGTAGTGCAAGGAGCCATTATCTGTATTTTTTAACTGAAGCTATTATCTGCCTGCTATCATTGGTTTTGGGTCTATCCACAAGTTGCTACCATCACTCTGGATTTGTGCATGCACTCCTTACGTAATCTCACTATGTTTTATTCCTATGCATGTCAGTTATTGACACCATGCTACTGAACATGTACAACAAAAGAGACGAGGCTTGTGTGGCAATAAAATTTCATGCAAAAGTCGCTCCATGGTGGGCGCAAAAGCAACCCCCCCCCATTCTAGACTGTAATCAAGAGGAAGTTAAATGTTCACTTGGGGATTTAGAGGGAGCAGACCACTCCTATTTACCCCCTGAGGTCTTTTGCTCTAACTTGGCATGCTGATGTTGGTCATATCATGCACATGGTGCCTTCCATTGCCTACTCTATACATAAAATATGTCATCTGCTTAGTTTAGACATGCTTTGTGTGAATGCCATTTGTTTAGTTTCTATATCATATTTGTAAATCATGCAATGCCATCTTGTTTAGCCAGGCATCATATATATGAATTTTGGAATGCCATCCTGGTTAGCCACTCATCTTATATGTTTATATCATGCCATCCTTTTTTATTACATATTAAATTTGTCAACAATGTTAGTAAATTCAATTACTCTTCCTGTGCATCAGCCATTCGACACGGTCATGGAAAAATCTGGAGTAAAAATAAGGTCTTCAGAGCAAACAATGCTATCTGACGAAGCGCATGTCTTGCTGGTTACGGATAGCTCCTTAGAGGAGGATTCAGAGACAGATGACTGATGTCTGCTAGAACTACGTCGGTATTTCCCAAAGAGGAAGGGATGATGCAGCACAACAACGATAGGTATTTCCCTCAGTGATGAGACCAAGGTTATCGAACCAGTAGGAGAAACCACGCAATACATCATAAACAGCTCCTACACACAAATAACAAATACTCACAACCCGACGTGTTAAAGGGGTTGTCAATCCCTTTCGTGTAACGGCGCCAGAAATTGGCAAATGGACGGGAGAATAATATATTGGATAAATAGATCGCAAATAGAATATAGTGCAACAAAGTATTTTTGTATTTTTGGTTTAATATATCTGAAAATAAAAGAAAAAATATATCGTGAAGGCAAATATATTAAAGAAGAGACCCGGGGGCCGTAGGTTTCACTAGTGGCTTCTCTCGAGAAAAATAGCAAACGGTGGATAAACAAATTACTGTCGGGCAATTGATAGAACTTCAAATACTCATGACGATATCCAGGCAATGATCATTATATTGGCATCACGTCCAAGATTAGTAGACCGACTCCTGCCTGCATCTACTACTATTACTCCACACATCGACTGCTATCCAGCATGCATCTAGTGTATTAAGTTCATAGAAAAATGGAGTAATGCAATAAGAACCATGGCATGATGTAGACAAGATCTATTTATGTAGAAATAGACCCCATCTTGTTATCCTTTATAGCAACGATACATACGTGTCGGTTCCCACTTCTGTCACTGGGATCAAGCACCGTAAGATCAAACCCATCACAAAGCACCTCTTCCCATTGCAAGATAAATAGATCAAGTTGGCCAAACAAAACCCAAATATCCAAGAAGAAATATGAGGCTATAAGCAATCATGCATATAAGAGATCAAAGAAGACTCAAATAACTTTCATGGATAAAAACATAGATCTGATCATAAACTCAAAGTTCATCGGATCCCAACAAACACACCGCAAAAAGAGTTACATCATATGGAACTCCAAGAGACCATTATATTGAGAATCAAACGAGAGACAGGAAGCCATCTAGCTACTAACTACGGACCCGTAGGTCTACAATGAACTACTCACGAATCATCGGAGAGGCACCCGTGAGGATGATTAACCCCTCTGTGATGGTGTGTAGATTGGATCTGGTGGTTCTGGAACTTTCATCGACACCTTTAGGGTTTCTAGAATATTGGGGTATTTATAGAGCAAAGAGGCGGTGCGGGGGGCCACCGAGGTGGGGACGACCCACCTGCTGGTACTTCTTTGGCCCAACAGGTGTCCTCTAGTCCAAAAAAATCCACAAAAAGTTCCGCTGCCTTTGGACTCCGTTTGGTATTGATTTCATGTGACGCAAAAAACAAGAAGAAAACAACAACTGACATTGGGCACTTTGTCAATAAGTTAGTACCAAAAAATCATATAAAATGATTATAAAATGATTGTAAAACATCCAAGAATGATAATATAACAACATGGAACAATAAAAAAATTATAGATACGTTGGAGACGTATCAATGACCAGTGCTATCCCCCCCCCCTCCGAGGTGCATGCTCTAACTTGGCAGGGTTATATTGCTCATATCGAGCATATGGTGTCTTGCATTGCTATGTCATTTGCTTAGTTTAGACATGCTTTGTGTGAATGCGACATGTAGTGTCTAATTACCATATATGTGAATTATGCAATGCCATCTTGTTGCAAGACATTATATATGTGAATTATGCAATGCTATCTTGTTGCAAGGCATTATATATGTGAATTATGCAATGCCATGCTATTTAGCCAAGCATCATATATGTGAATTATATCATGCCATCCTTTTTTTTGTATTACGTATTTCATTTGTCAACAATGTTTGTATATTCAACTACTCTTCCCGTGCATCAGCCATTTGAATTGGTGATGGAAAAATCTGGAGTGAAAACAAGGTCTTCAGAGCAAACAATGCTACCTACTGAAGCAGATATCTTGCTAGTTACAGATAGCTCCTCAGAGGAGGATTCGGAGACAGATGACCAGTCCTACTTCCCCACTGAGGTGTATGCTCAAACTTAACAGGGTTATATTACTCATATCATGCATATGTTGTCTTGAAATGCTTAGTTTTGACATCATATACACAATATTGAATGCCATCTGCTTAGTTCACACATCATATATGTGATTGCCCTTTGCTTACTTTCTTAATATATAAATCATATATTTGAATTATATCATGCCATGATGTTTACATAGATAGCATATATCTGAATTATGGCATGCCAACCCATTTTCTAAAGACATAATATTAGTTATATCATCTCATCATGTTTACATAGTCATCATATTTTGAATTATGTCATTCTATCCATGAATTATATCATGCCATCATGTTTCCATCGACGCCATGTATGTGAATTGGCATGCTAACTACTTTAATAGACACATTGTATAATTATATCATGTCATCTTGTTTACATAGTCATCATATTTTGAAGTATGTTATTCTGTCCTGTTTAGTTAGCCATCATATATGTGAAATTCTGTCATGCTATCCTGTTTAGTTAGCCATCATATATGTGAAATTGTGTCATGTGATCATGTTTGGTTAGACAACATAAATGTGAATTATTTCATGCCCTATTTTCTTCCCTACTATCCATTGCACCTTGTCTATCATACAATGTCTGTACATTCAATTACTTTTCTTGTTTATCTGCCATTTGAATTGGAGGGGTGATAGCAGTATCTATGGGAGTAAAAACACGGTCTTCAGAAAAGTTAGTGCTACCCATCGATGCAAGTAGAACCACTGTTGTACTTGCCCAAGAACCAGCCCACCACATATAACCCAGACTCACGCAGATTGTACCCCTACCCAGTTGGACAGTGAACCAACTACACCCCTTCCAACCCCATCAGATAGTAACCCAGTTCCAGTTGACACAACACCGTCTCCACCATAGAGCACCCAAACACGAGCAGTTAGTAAGGCAACTGCAGTGCCCAAAGCACGAGGAGCACCACTCCAAACCCAAGTCAACGCTTAAAGCAAAAGAAGAATTGTTCTCAGGTCAAGTTCCATAGCTATGGTTCATACTCCTTTGCTCTTGCATCACTGTATATACTCATAACAACTAATTCCAAATTTGAAGGATGCAATTGAAAATCCAATGGCACAACAAGTATGTTTTAAACCTGTTTCTTTAACTAGCTTGTTGTTATAACTTGCTCTATGTTAATTTCGGTTTCAATTGAATAAACAGTTATGTTCTCATGCCATGCACATTACAAGTGTTGTTAGTGTTGTGTAGTTTCCCACACTTATATTATGTCTATGCTGCTTTGTCTTAAACAGATATTATTTGACCTGTCTCTATCTTGATTTGGCAACATAAACTAGAATGATATAGAGCATACGGTGACCACAATTCATATATATATAGCTCCAATTCATCAATATAATGTAGGCATGTATCCCGTATATAGTCATACATGCTTATGGAAAAGAACTTGCATGACATCTTTTGTCTTACCCTCCCGTGGCAGCGGGGTCCTAATGGAAACTAAGGGATATTAAGGCATCCTTTTAATAGAGAACCAGACCAAAGTATTAGCACTTAATGTGTACATGAACTCCTCAAACTACGGTAATCACCGGAAAGAATCCCAATTATTGTCACATTGGGGTATGCAGATCATAGATTGTAGTAGGTGTCTACAACTTGCAAGATAGGACTAAGAACACATATATATTCATGAAAACATAATAGGTATAGATGTGAAATCATGGCACTCGGGCCCTAATGACAATTATTAAGCATAGCAAAGTCATAGCAACATCAATCTCAGAGCATAGTGGATACTAAGGATCAAACCCTAACAAAACTAACTTGATTACATGATAAATCTCATCCAGACCAAAGCATTATATATATATATATATATATATATATATATATATGTGTGTGTGTGTGTGTGTGTGTGTGTGTGTGTGTGTGTGTGTGTGTGTTTGTTTCATGCTCTTATCATGTCCACCTTTCTACTAAACTGGTTTACCAAAATGAGTTTCATATACAACATGGTAAACATGTGATGTGTATGCTTGTTTCTCTTTTAGAATGCAGACAAAATATTGGAGAAGATTACTCCATTATGCAATGGTAAAGGAAGTAATGCAGATAAGGTTCAAGCTAGTGAGACATCCCTGTTGGTATCCAAGAAAGCTGATGAAAACTATCTTGAAGACAGTGAAACAACCGCAATCCTGTCTTGATGTAGTGTTCGAGTTACTGGCCACTAGTGCTGGCACAAGCTCTTCGCACTCGCTGCCTGAATCAGTTCGGCTTCTTGAGTCTCAACTTCAAGTTGAAAGACATCGATTATATGTGCTGCGACAGGAAGCCGAAGGACCGAGGAAGTCCCTGCAGAATTCAGATGCATACTTTCTGGTGCAACAGCAAGCGCTGGAGGATTTAAGTGCTAAACAAGAGAAAGCTAATAAGCTTGCTAAGCATCTTGCCAGCATGGTGGATACCCATGGTATTGTTTCTTGAGCTCATGTGAAGTGGTTTCAGTTATGGACTTATTTTGCTGCAGCATTTATTTGCACTGGTCGCCAACTTTGACAACCAGTGTATGTAATATGCTGCTTTGTTCCCCATATTTGCACTGGTGGCGAACTGTGATGCCCAGTGGATGTAATATGTGTAATAGCCGTAATAGCCTAGCATAAGTTGCTTGCTTATTTATTTCCTTGTCTTGTTTATTTGTAGTGAGTGCAGTTCTTTTTCCGCGGTTTGCTAGTGCTCGCAATAACCTATGTGTTAAAACTAGGCCACAATAACCATGGGCACACCATGGTCCTGCTATCTGCCGTAGGGACCATGGGCCTCCTATGGGCCTTCTACGGGTTGTAGAATCAATGGGCCTTCTACGGTCCGTATGATCGATTGGCCAAACGTAGGCCGCATTGTGGGCCGAAACGAACTAGAGTGAGAATTGTCTGTTCATGGGCCGGCCATAACGGGTCGTTAATAGGCCGATGAGTATAACGGGCTTAATTCTATCGACAGGCATAATAGGCCATCAATGGTCCGTATTTGATGATGTTATGAAAACGGCCCAAAGGATTAACGGGTCACAAGCGGGCCGACTTTAACCAGGGGCTGAATTTGGCCCACAACGGAAACAGGCTAGTAACGGACCGTAAATAATAGATTGCTGCAAATCAGCCCAAGAATAAATGGGCCCTTGGAAGGCCGAAAGATAACACGGGCTGGAAATGGCCCAATGGAATAATGGGCCTTTAATGGGCATAAAGCGGTATACTGTTCATTCTGGGCCAGTTTCACCATGGGTCGTTAGTGGGCCAAGAGTTACACAGGGCCTCATATGGGCCGAAAGACATCATGGACATACATGGGCCAAAAGTTACAACAGGCTGAAATCATATTGGACGGCCCAGATGACGCTACTGGGCCTAATTTGAATAGGCAATAATGGGTTGTGTGTTAATGGGCTATATGCAAACAGGCCGTTAACAGGCTTTTAGTGGGCTGGGCCGTTACCTTTTGACCAGGTCAAACCGGCTGGCCTTTTGACCTGAATGGGCCACTATTGGATTGAGCCACGTGTCGACGTATCATAGGCGCATCCCGTCCATTCGCTGAATGACATCTGTCCCAATGCTGAGCAGACACATGGATCCGCCGGCGAATGAGAATTTTACACGTGGAAAATCCCCATTGGTCATTGCTGTTAACGGGTTATCGGATCCAAAACTGGACCCGATAGCTTAACGGCGACCCTTATGGTGGATACCACATGTTGGTTACCCTAGACAAAAGCACTTCGATGACGCGTCATTTATCGTCATGGAAGTGAACACTTACGTGATGATAAGTTTGGTATTGTCATGGAACACTTCTACGAGAGCACAGGTATGATTATCTTGATTCTGCCATAAAATCGTCATGGATGTACATGCATGGCAGAAAACGCGACCTACTATGACAAACATGTATCATCACGGAAGTGGTTTTTTTGTGCTGTAAACTACTCACACATCATCGGAGAGGCAGCAAGGTTGATGTAGAGCCCCTCCATGGTTGATTCCCGCTCCGGTGCAGTGCCAGAAAAGCTCCCCAGATGGAATCTATCGAGAATAGGAACTTGTATTGGCAGAAAAAGTAGTTTGGGTGTCTCTCTATTGGTTTCCCAATTTTAGAGAATTTATAGAGGCGAAGTTAGGTCAAATAGCTCAACATGGGCCCCATAAGCCACCAGGGCATGCCTACCCCCCCCCCAACCCGGGGTGCGCCCTGGTACCTTGTGGGCTACTCCATCATCTTCTGGCCCTCTCCCGAAACTTTTAGGGTCTCTTTTATCCAGAAAAAATCTCCATAAGTTTCGTGGCAATTGGACTTCGTTTGGTACTAATATTCTGGAAAACCAAACACAGGGAAAAAACAGCAACTGGCACTTGGCACTAAGTTAATAGGTTAGTCCCAAAAATGATATATAATTGCATATAATTGCACATAAAACATCCAATATTGATACTATAATAGCATGGAACAATCAAAAATTATCGATACATTGGAGACCTATCAGGGAGCTCGGCGTCGGATACACACGTGAAAGATATCAGCAGAGCCCACCAAAGTTGATGAAGCATTCATGGAGTCTGAGTGGATTCAAGCTATGAAAGATAAATTGCATCAATTCGAGCTCAACAATGTGTGGGAGCTTGTCAAGCAACCAGACCCACGCAAGCACAATATCATCGGCACAAAATGGATCTACCGCAACAAGAAAGATGAAAATGGCCTTGTGGTGAGGAATAAGGCTCGTCTTGTAGGTCAAGGCTACACACAGGTTGAAGGAATTGATTTCGATGAAACTTTTGCACCTGTTGCTAGACTTGAGGCTATTCGCATATTGCTTGCTTATGCTAACCATCACAATATCATCTTACATCAAATGGATGTGAAAAGTGCATTCCACAATGGTAAGCTTGAGGAAGAAGTATATGTTGCTCAACCACCAGATTTTGAGGATCCAAAATTTGCAGATCATGTCTATAGACTCAAGACTCAACAAGGCCCTCTATGGCCTCAAGCAAGCACCTCGGGTGTGGTATGATACACTGAAGGAATTCCTCATGAAGAAAGGCTTCAAACCCGGTTCACTTGACCCAACTCTTTTCACCAAAGCATATGCTGATGAATTATTCGTGTGCCAAATATATGTTCATGATATTATCTTTGGTTGTACTAACCAACATTACAGTGACGAATTTGCCTATATGATGAGTGTGACGCCCGGATAGTTACGCTACAGTAATCCTCCGCTAATGATGCCACGTCACCTCGATTACGGTGGCTAATCTCGCATTAGTTCAAAACCGATTTGAAAATTAGGCAAACAACAAAAAATTTCAAAAATTAAAACTATAATGTTCAGAGTGAGCCAAATAATGCACAAGTAATTATGGCAGAGGAACTACACTCTTATAAAATGTTCAAATACTCAAAAACGATTTAAACAGTAGCAAAAAAATTATTTAAATGCTTTTAAAATGATGAACTATTACAAACAAATATATTTAGGTGCCAAGTGAATTGTGGCAGTGGTATAATTCCTATTACCAATTTAGGGATCATTTTTGTACTTTACAAAAATAAAATACAATGAGGAACAAAATAAAACAGAAAAGAAATAAAATACATAATAGGATAGAAAACTAAAATTACAAAAAAGCCCCCTGGCCAACTGGGCCAACAGCCCAGCCGGCCAGCTCACTGGCCCAACCGGCCCCCGCACCACTTAACCCCCACCCCCCTCGATCCAACCCTAGCCACCACCCACTTCCCCCACTTCCCCACTCGCTCTCTCCCCCTCCCTCGATCCAGTTTTGGATCGAGATCGGGCGAAGCCCAAAGTCGCCCGAAGCCGTCCCCGGCGCCACCGTCCTCCTCCTCGACGCCGTCGCCCATTGCCGCCTGGAGACCACGCTGCCCCGGACCGCGTCGCCGGACTGCCTCCTCGACGCCGTCGTCTCCGCCCTCCTCCTCAACACCCGCTGCCCTAGACCCTACTTCTCGATGTGAGCACGCTGCATCCTCCTCTCCTTCCTCTGTCACCGCTGCGCGCCCACCGCCTGACGAAGCTCCTCGCGCGCCCGTGCTGTCGCCGCGCCTGGCGCAAGACACACACGCGCTCGACAGCGCCACTAAGCGCCCGCCCGTGCTCCCTCTTCTCGCGCCTGCGCCCGCCCCCGTTCCCTCTCATTGCTCACGAGGACCGCCCACCCCGTGACCCGTGTGCTTGAGCCGCTGAGACCGCGACGCCCTCCCTCTGCTTGCGTCATTGCTGTTTATCGCACCGGCACCTGCGCGCGCCTCGCTTGCCCGTCGCGCAAGGCCGCCGCTCTACCGTGATCACCGCTCAACTCCCCCGCGTTGGCTGGCCTTGGCTTTTCCGGTAGCATGTCGTGCATGCTGTCGCCGCCGTTGACATCGCTCGAGCCGACCACCGCACGGGTTCGCTTTATCGGCGCCCACGCTACCTTTATTATCGATAGCGCCTACAAACTCAAGATCGCCCTCGGGCCTATGGCAGTGGGCCACCATTCCCAGAATGTTTTAAAAAAAGGAATTAAAAATATATATATATAAAATAACTAAATAAATAATAATAATAAAATTAATAAATTAATTAAGTTAATTAATCATAATTAGATTAACCTAATTAACTAATTAGTTTAATTAAACAGTAGTTAGATTAGTTAAACACTGATTAGGCTAAACAGTCAATGACCGGTGGGACCCACACGTCAGTTGACCAGTCAACACCTCTGTTGACTGCTGACGTCATGATGACGTCATCAAGCACTGTTTTGGATAATGTTGGACTTAATTAATTAATTAAATTCCAGAAATTAATAAAATCTTTAGAAAATCATATCTTTTAATCCGTAACTCGGATTAAAATATTTTCAACATGAAAGTTGCTCAGAACAACGAGACGAATCTGAATACGCAACCCTTTCGTCCGCCACAACCCCCTAACCTATTGAACATGCAACTTTCCCCCTCCGGCTCCTCTGCCCGAAAACGCGAGACACCGGGAATACTTTCCCGGATGTTTTCCCCCTTCGTCGGTATCACCTCCTACCGCGTTAGGGCATACCTAGCATCGCGTATTGCCTCGTTATGTTCTGTGATGCTTTGTTTACTCCGTATTTACTGTTTCTTCCCCCTCTTCTTCCCCGGTAGACCTCGAGATCGATGTTCTTTGGTACCCGATTGACTACGGTGTTGGACGACTCTCTCTTGCCAGAGCAACCAGCAAGCCCCCCTTTGATCACCAGATATCGCCTATTCTTCTCTATCTCGCTTGCATTAGAGTAGTGTAGCATGTTACCGCTTGATTACTCCTATTACATTGCATAGCTTTGTCATTGTTGCTACAATCATTGATACCTTACCCGCAATTCCTAAATGCTTAGTATAGGATGCTAGTTTATCATCATTGGCCCTACATTCTTGTCACCGCCTTGCTATACTATTGGGCCGTGATCACTCGGGAGGTGATCACGGTATATACTATACATACATACATACATACATCTGCATGCAGATGGTGACTAAAGTCGGGTCACTCAATGAGTACCCGCAAGTGATTACGATGAGGGGCCGAAAGGACAGTGGCTCCATCCCGTAGAGGTGGGCCGGGTTCCCGACGGCCCCGATCGTTACTTTGTGGCGGAGCGGCAGGCAGGTTGAGACCACCTAGGAGGCAGTGGGCCTGGCCTGGTCGGCGCCCGTGGTTGCTTCATAATAACACGCTTAACGAGATCTTGGTATTTGATCCGAGTCCGCCATTTGGTCTATACGCACTAACCATCTACGAGGGAGTAGTTATGGGTATCCCGACGCCGTGGTATCACCGAAGCCTTCTTGACGTCGTGACGGCGGGCTAGCGCCGGTTGGCTGCGTTAACGCAACTTCCTTTGTAATGGATGTTGCTAGGTCGCTCACCGTCACAGACGCAACGTGCGGTGTGCAATGGGCGATGGGCCTGCACCCTGCGCGCATAGGATTTAGACCGGCGTGTTGACTCTCTGTTGTGCCTAGGTGGGGCTGCGGCGTGTTGATCTTCCGAGGCGGGCATGACCGTGATAGTGTGTCCGCCAAATGGGATCGAGCGTGTTGGGTTATGTGGTGCACCCCGCAGGAAGTTTAATCTATTGAATAGCCGTGTCCCTCGGTAAAGGACGACCGGAGTTGTACCTTGACCTTATGACAACTAGAACCGGATACTTAATAAAACACACCCTTCCAAGTGCGGATACAACCCGTGATCGCTCTCTAACAGGCGACGAGGAGAGGATTGCGGGTAGGATTATGCTATGCGATGCTACTTGGAGATGCTACTTGGAGATGCTACTTGGAGGACTTCAATCTACTCTCTTCTACATGTCAGAAGACGGAGGCCGCCAGAGCGTAGTCTTCGACAGATTAGCTATCCCCTCTTATTCGGCATTCTCGCAGCTCGGTCCACCGATATGGCCCTTTACACATATACCCATCATATGTAGTGTAGCTCCTTGCTTGTAGTACTTTGGATGAGTACTCACGGTTGCTTTCTTCCCCTTTTCCCCTTTCCTTTCTTTACGGTTGTCGCAACCAGATGTCGGAGTCTAGGAGCGACGCGCGCCGATGACGACTACTACACTGGAGGTGCCTACTACTACGTGTGCTGCTAACGACGACTGTGAGTAGTTTAGGAGGATCCTGCGGGAGGCCCGCGCCTCTTCGATCCAGATTCGGTTTGTGCTAGCCTTCTTAAGGCAAACTTGTTTAACTTATGTCTCGATCAGATATTGTTGCTTCCACGACTCGCCTATGATCGAGCACTTGTATTCGAGCCCTCGAGGCCCCCGGCTTGTATTATGATGCTTGTATGACTTATTTATGTCTTTAGAGTTGTGTTGTGATATCTTCCGTGAGTCCTCGATCTTGATCGCATTACGTTTGCGTGCATGATTAGTGTACGATTGAATCGGGGGCGTCACAAGTTGGTATCAGAGCCGACTGCCTGTAGGAATCCCCCTTCCACACTCCTTGGCTGAAGTTGAGTCTAGTCGATGAAAATTGTTTTACTAACTTGGCTGTGCGGCCCATGGGCCCACGTCGCCATTGGGTGGTACTAGGATCTTTTACTCCTCGACCTTTACTCTAGGATTCTGAACTCTCTTCTATTCGGGTTAAACGATTTTTACAAAAACCTAACTTTAGGTTCTCGAAAATACTTTCTCCCGGAGAGGCCCTTCAGTCCAGATGATCACCGACTGCACCAGAAGATTTCGAAGCTACTCTCCGATTTTCTCTCTAGACCTTGTGCCCGTTGCCTTTGCAATTCCCTACCACTGAAATATCCCTATGGATAAATACTTACACCTGTCGTGCTTACTTTTATTCTCAGTCGATCTTGTTATTACAAGATACCCCGAGAATATTTTGTGCCTACTGCCTTGCAGTTCTTTGCCACCTGAATACCCCTAAGAATAATTTCTCGCACCTTTCGAGTATCCGCCCATCCCAGTTGTTCAGGTGTTTCACAAAAGTCTTTGAAATACTATTCAATCCTCCGAAAATCCTTAACAGCTTTATTGCTCTGCAAATACTTGTCTACTGGCATTATAGATGCTTCCCATATATCTGGCAATATTCATTAGTATCCTTTGACACGATCATTTTGATCTTATCGATTCAACATGTGTGTGAAAGCACGCAATCATCAGTTGATCCTTTTAAATTATCTTTCCGGCTCAGACATCATTTTGAACATGATTTGTTTATCGACCAATCAGATTGTCGTCGATTGTACCCCTAAGTCTATTCAGCTTACCCATCCTTAATCAGAGCGTTTGCTCCTAATCCCTTGAATCAGAAATCATGATTCTTTACATTGAGCTTTGAATTAGTGAGTTGTTCCTATAATTCAATACATTTGTATTGTTTCTTCCTCTGATGGTGTGCCGATGCTCACATCAGCTCCATTATAGACCGTCGGATCCTTTGTTGAATTATCATCCGACAGTGTCCTTGGTATAAAAAACCTCGAGAAGTTCTTTCACTGATACTTAATTCCATTGGTAAATCCTATTCTCTGATTTGGCCAAACCATGCTCTGCTTTTGAGCTGGTGATAATTACTCTTGATATTTGTGGTATATGTTTCTAAGATGCCCTAATGGGTTGAAGCTATACCTTCCCAAAAACCGTATGAACCTCAAGTGTTTCATAAGTCATACCCTTGTGGTGTTTTACCAGATAATTTTCTACCATACAACTTCTTTGAAGACGAGAAGTGAATGGAAGGTTATACATTGAAGAAGTGGGAGTCGACCTTGAACTTCGTGTTCATGCCCATGGAAACGATGTTGAGCTTATCATGATAGCTTCTCGTAACAATAACTATTCACTTAATTTGATCTTGTGTCTATGATTTTGTCCTTTGCAGTCGTGGTTCCGACCGTGATTGTTCTTCTTTGATCCCATTCTCGGACAAGTTAAAAGTACTTGCCTTCTGCAGATCATTATGTCTGCCCAACCTCTATTTTGATCTACCTTCGAGTATTACCCCCTGGTATCTCGAGGATATCAACCCATTACACTACATCTTATGAAAGTAACTTTCCCCATCATGTTCACTCCACGGGTTCTGGGTTGTCGTCAACCGAGAACACCGATTTGTGAATCAAATCAACACCGTGATTTAGTAGTTCCAGTACTTTGTTGTTGAGAAGTTTAATACTCCATCACGTCATTCCGAGCCTGATTGGCTACATCATTATCGTGCTGATTTAAACTTTGCTACCTGGTCCTTCCCGGAGCACAAGTTTTGATGTTGAGCTAAGCTTACATCGATCTTCCTCGGCATATCATTTCGCCTTGGACAGCAAGCTTGATTTCAAGTTTGTACTGTACTAGTAGTTTCCTTAACCTTTCGCTCCATCATTCATTTGACTTGATGTCATCGCCGATCGATTACATCTTCATGAAATCTCGCGACAAATGTGTCGTGAACATCATCAACATTCTGAGCTCTTCCAAGATATCTATCGAATTCTTGATGAGAAATACCACCCTTTGCTCTCAGTGATTTGTGTTATCTTTGACCACTTTATTGCCTTTCGTTCAACACAAACTTGTTCGTGTTTTGTGTTATACCTTGAGCTCCTTGCTATCTAGCTCATGATCTGTTTTACCTTGGAGTATTACCATCTTTTATGTCAGGATTGTCATGAGAATTTCACCACCTCTTAAGAATTCTTGGTATAGTGATACTTCTCACCATCACCATTCTTTCTTGGTCCTCGTGTTGATTCCAACCGGGGTACCAACAAGTGAACGGTGTTGTTTGGATTCTGCACTTCTAGCAACCCTATTGCTTTGGAGTGAATGGGCGATAGTTTCATTCTAAGTCTTCCGATAATTGAATCACCATTCTAACATTGGTCGTGCAACCCAACCCATATTTCGGGTGCACCTTTCAACCAATGTTTAATTATGTATGTTTTCCTCGAGCATTCCTCACTATATCATTTGATCTGACAAAGGTTATCTCCTTGTTCAGATAATCGTGGAAATCCATTTTTTTTTGTTAAATCCCAATGGAATGTCGCTGAGTCCATCAGCCACCTCCTCACCCTCCCTTGATTTAATGATGAACTCTTGTTTTGGAAATCACTTCATAGTTCATTTCCCGAGAATCTTACAGTGTCATCCCGTCAATTTGTGTTGCACCTTTCTTCTCAGGCATCCTGAGTCTGAGGTATCCTGACACCAATCAGATCTGAATCTCGGTCGGATATGATGGTTGGAACATATTTCCAAGAGCTATAACATTGGTCTTTATATGACCCGGTAAGGTGATGTCATCAAAGTTTTAAATAGCGCGCTAAGCCTCTTAGCGGCGGACCTCTTCTAAATACTATAGCGTGCTATAGCGCGCTATTTAAAATGTTTTCTCATGTGTTTGGACAAAAGACCCTTAGCGTAGGACCTCTTTCAAACGTTATAGCGTGCTATAGCGAAGCTATAGCGGGCTATTTAAAACCATGGATGTCATGCCTAGCACTCCTAACCGGAGGACCTATTGTTGTCGTTCCTTTTTTAACTAGGTTAACCATTTTTCAATGAGGAAATTGAATGCCTTGTTTAATAAGTTATCCTGATGGATCCTTTGTATATCCAAAGTACGACCTTTGCTTGAAGACCATGTGAATGCTATCTCAAAGCTTGTCTATGGTACTCCAATTTTCAACAAGAACATTTGAAGCCCAATGCTAAATGTTTCCTGCTCAATTATCCAAACAATGTTTCCTGCTCAATTATCCAAACACCATTGTATGGGTAATGTCAGGAAATTTCTCACCCCGTACCTAAAGAGTTTTCTACATTATATCCTATCATCGATATCATGCTCTGCTTGTCCTTGGGAATGATATACCCCTGAAACATGTGTTCAAACACATTTTCCTTTCCATTAATTTGTTTAACCTTCCTTGTGATCCATATGATCTAAGCAGTAATGTTCTTCTGCTTATGTAAACACCTTGGTGTACAACGGTGTCAGTAAGACCCTGTTGCATTTGTCGATGACATTCCGGTAACCACCGATGGGTGAGAACTTTGCCTATTGGTCCGCCTTGTTCAACGAGCGGAAAAATGGTTCTCTTTGTCCCTCGCCCTTGGTACCAACGTTGTTGCCAACATAACTGACATGCTATCCTCTGCCATGCCTTGCTACCATGACCATGCAATATGTCGGCGTCCTTCCTACTTTTGAACCACATGGTGGGCCCATAACCCACAGTTCCACAGGATCGAAACCTGACTCTCCTGCACCCCGTCTTCCCAAGGTTGTTCCTCGCGTGTGACCTCGTATGTAATTCATGAGCCACCTTCTAAGAGATCATCAATCTGTTACCGGACGCAATACTTATTCCCGATTGCTTTGAACCCCTTTCAAGCCCTGTTTCAGGCATCGAACGGTTGCCTGCTCGCTCGAAACTTCCCATGAGACCTCATTACTTTGCTCTCGATATGTTCTTAAGTTTCAATTCGAGAGTTACTTTTCGCCACCTTCCTTGATGTTATCGACCAGATAGTCAACCTTGTCAAGGTCCGTTTTCTCCTGGAATACCCTCCTTATTCTATCGTAAGTACGATGGAGATCCTGAAGAAAGGATGCCAACTTCATCTTGATGACCTGAAGCAGAAGAATGAAGACATCAATATAATGGATCGACCACTTCGAGAAGAGCAACTAAGACCGAGAACACTTGCTAGAATTTCGTAACCAGAACCCCCCCTTACGCCTCTTAAATCTCGGGACGAGATTTCTTATAGTGGAGGAGAATTGTGACGCCCGGATAGTTACGATACAGTAATCCTCCGCTAATGATGCCACGTCACCTCGATTACGGTGGCTAATCTCGCATTAGTTCAAAACCGATTTGAAAATCAGGCAAACAACAAAAAATTTCAAAAATTAAAACTATAATGTTCAGAGTGAGCCAAATAATGCACAAGTAATTATGGCAGAGGAACTACACTCTTATAAAATGTTCAAATACTCTAAAACGATTTAAACAGTAGCAAAAAAAATTATTTAAATGCTTTTAAAATGATGAACTATTACAAACAAATATATTTAGGTGCCAAGTGAATTGTGGCAGTGGTATAATTCCTATTACCAATTTAGGGATCATTTTTGTACTTTACAAAACTAAAATACAATGAGGAACAAAATAAAACAGAAAAGAAATAAAATACATAATAGGATAGAAAACTAAAATTACAAAAAAGCCCCCTGGCCAACTGGGCCAACAGCCCAGCCGGCCAGCTCACTGGCCCAACCGGCCCCCGCACCACTTAACCCCCGCCCCCCCTCGATCCAACCCTAGCCACCACCCACTTCCCCCACTTCCCCACTCGCTCTCTCCCCCTCCCTCGATCCAGTTCTGGATCGAGATCGGGCGAAGCCCAAAGTCGCCCGAAGTCGTCCCCGGCGCCACCGTCCTCCTCCCCGACGCCGTCGCCCATTGCCGCCTGGAGACCACGCTGCCCCGGACCGCGTCGCCGGACTGCCTCCTCGACGCGTCGTCTCCGCCTCCTCCTCAACACCACGCCCTAGACCCTACTTCTCGATGTGAGCACGCGCCTCCTCCTCTCCTTCCTTCTGTCACGCGTCGCGCCCGACCGCCTGACGAGCTCCTCGCCGCTTCGTGCTGTCGCGCGCCCGGGCAAGACACAGGCTGACTCTCGCCGGGCTGACGCGCGCGCTTAAGCGCCCGCCCGTGCTCCCTCTTCTCGCGCCCGCCGCCGTCCCGTTCCCTCTGCTATCGAGGACCGCCCGCCCGTGACCCGTGTGCTTGAGCCGCTCGAGACCGCGACGCCCTCCCTCTGCTTTCGTCATTGCTGCTTGATCAGACCCGCAGGCGCTGCGCGCCGCCGCCTGCCCGTCGCGCACGGCCGCCCCTACCAGATCACCCGCTCAGCTCCCCCGTTGGCTGGCCTGCGGCGCAAGCCTTCTCCGGCAGTGGTCGTGCATGATCGCCCGCCGTTGACTCGCTCGAGCCGACCACCGCACGGGTTCGCCCTATCGGCGCCCACGCTACCATATCGAGAGCGCCAAGCAAACTCAAGATCGCCCCAGGGCCTATGGCGATGAGCCACCATTCCCGTAATGTTTTAAAAAAGGAATTAAAAATATATATATATAAAATAACTAAATAAATAATAATAATAAAATTAATAAATTAATTAAGTTAATTAATCATAATTAGATTAACCTAATTAACTAATTAGTTTAATTAAACAGTAGTTAGATTAGTTAAACACTGATTAGGCTAAACATTCAATGACCGGTGGGACCCACACGTCAGTTGACCAGTCAACACCTCTGTTGACTGCTGACGTCATGATGACGTCATCAAGCACTGTTTCGGATAATGTTGGACTTAATTAATTAATTAAATTCCAGAAATTAATAAAATCTTTAGAAAATCATATCTATTAATCCGTAACTCGGATTAAAATATTTTCAACATGAAAGTTGCTCAGAACAACGAGATGAATCTGAATACGCAACCCTTTCGTCCGCCACAACCCCCTAACCTATTGAACACGCAACTTTCCCCCTCCGGCTCCTCTGCCCGAAAACGCGAGACACCGGGAATACTTTCCCGGATGTTTTCCCCCTTCGTCGGTATCACCTCCTACCGCGTTAGGGCATACCTAGCATCGCGTATTGCCTCGTTATGTTCTGTGATGCTTTGTTTACTCCGTATTTACTGTTTCTTCCCCCTCTTCTTCCCCAGTAGACCCCGAGACTGATGCTGCTGCTGGTACCCCGATTGACTACGGTGTTGACGACCCCTCTCTCTTGCCAGAGCAACCAGGCAAGCCCCCCTTTGATCACCAGATATCGCCTATTCTTCTCTATACTGCTTGCATTAGAGTAGTGTAGCATGTTACTGTTTGATTACTCCTATTCATTGCATAGCTTTGTCATTGTTGCTACAATCATTGATACCTTACCATGGTCCTAAATGCTTAGTATAGGATGCTAGTTTATCATCATTGGCCCTACATTCTTGTCATCGCCTTGCTATACTATTGGGCGTGATCACTCGGGAGGTGATCACGGTATATACTATACATACATACATACATACATTTATGCAGATGGTGACTAAAGTCGGTCACTCAATGAGTACCCGCAAGTGATTACGATGAGAAATTTGAAGGACGGTGGCTCCATCCGGTAGAGGTGGGCCTGGGTTCCCGACGGCCCCGATCGTTACTTTGTGGCGGAGCGACAGGCAGGCAGGTTGAGACCACCTAGGAGACAGTGGGCACGGCACTGGTCGGCGTCATGTTGCTTCATAATAACACGCTTAACGAGATCTTGGTATTTGATCCGAGTCCGCCATTTGGTCTATACGCATTAACCATCTACGCTGGAGTAGTTATGGGTATCCCGACGTCGTGGTATCACCAAGCCTTCTTGACGTCGGACGACGGGCGCGCTAGCGCGGGTTGGACTGCGTTAACGCAACTTCCTTTGTAATGGATGTTGCTAGGTCTACTCACCGTCACAGACGCAACGTGCGTGTGTGCAATGGGCGATGGGCCTGCACTGCGGCGCATAGGATTTAGACCGACGTGTTGACCTCTCTGTTGTGCCTAGGTGGGGTTGCGACGTGTTGATCTTCCGAGGCCGGGCATGACCCAGGAAAGTGTGTCCGGCCAAATGGGATCGAGCGTGTTGGGTTATGTGGTGCACCCCTGCAGGGAAGTTTAATCTTTTCGAATAGCTGTGTCCCTCGTTAAAAGGACGACCCGGAGTTGTACCTTGACCTTATGACAACTAGAACCGGATACTTAATAAAACACACCCTTCCAAGTGCCAGATACAATCCGGTGATCGCTCTCTAACAGGGTGACGAGGAGAGGAATGCCGGGTAGGATTATGCTATGCGATGCTACTGGAGATGCTACTTGGAGATGCTACTTGGAGGACTTCAATCTACTCTCTTCTACATGCTGCAAGACGGAGCCCTTGAGCGTAGTCTTGACGTGATTAGCTATCCCCTCTTATTCGGCATTTCGCAGTTCGGTCCACCGATATGGCCCTTTACACATATACCCATGCATATGTAGTGTAGCTCCTTGCTTGTAGTACTTTGGATGAGTACTCACGGTTGCTTTCTTCCCCTTTTCCCCTTTCCTTTCTTTACGGTTGTCGCAACCAGATCTTGGAGTCCAGAGCAGACGCCACCGCCGATGGCGACTACTACTGGAGGTGCCTACTACTACGTGCGGTGTCAGCCGACGACGGCGACCGGGAGTAGTTTAGGAGGATCCGAGGCAGGAGGCTGCGCCTCTTCGATCTGATTCCGGTTTGTGCTAGCCTTCTTAAGGCAAACTTGTTTAACTTATGTCGTACTCAGATATTGTTGCTTCCACGACTCGCCTATGATCGAGCACTTGTATTCGAGCCCTCGAGGCCCCTGGCTTGTATTATGATGCTTGTATGACTTATTTATGTTTTTAGAGTTGTGTTGTGATATCTTCCCGTGAGTCCCTGATCTTGATCGTACACGTTTGCGTGCATGATTAGTGTACGATTGAATCGGGGGCGTCACAATGAGTGAGGAATATCAAATGTCTATGATGGGCGAATTGAAATTCTTCTTAGGTCTCCAAATTCGTCAACAACACAATGCATATTCATATCCTAGGAGAAATACCTCAAGGATGTGTTGAGGAAATTCGGCATGCAAGGTTGCAAAGGCGTCAAAATCCCTATGCCCACAAATGACCATCTATGCACCGGTGAAAATGATAAAGACTTCGATCAAAAGGTATACCACTCCATGATTGGCTCTTTATTGTATTTATGTGCATCTAGGCCGGATATTATGGTTAGTGTTTTCATCTGTGCCCGATTTCAAGCTACACCGAAGGAATCACACCATAAGGCTGTGAAGCATATTATTCGATATCTAGCTCACACTCCAACACTTGGATTATGGTATCCCAAGGGCTCATCTTTTGATCTCATTGGATATTCTGACTCTTACTATGCTGATCGGGTGGACTGCAAGTCAACATCAGGCACATGTCATTTCATCGGACGTTCCTTGGTATGTTGGTCCTCGAAGAAGCAAAACTGTGTATCACTCTCTACTGCTGAAGCTGGGTACATTGCTGCTGGATCTTGATGTGCTCAATTGCTATGGATGAAGCAAACCCTCAAGGACTATGGCATCAATGTGAAGAATGTGCCACTCTACTGCGACAATGAGAGTGCTATCAAGATTGCTCACAACCCAGTTCAGCACTCGAAGACAAAGCACATCTAGATTCGTCATCATTTTCTTCGTGACCATGTGTTGAAGGGCGACATCTTCATCGACCATGCGAATACTGAAGATTAGTTGGCCGATATCTTCACAAAGCCCTTGGATGAGAAGAGATTTAGCAAGTTGTGTGAGCTAAATATCTTAGAATCTTCGAATGTTCTTTGAAAAGGACACACATCCTAACACTTATGCAAAATTGATGACTTAGTTGTGCAACACACGAAGTAACATTTTTCTTCAATCAATGAAGACTATCCCTCTAAGTGTGAAGAAATTAATGAAGAATTTTATTCTCAGAACCCTATGACAATTGTACGCGGTGTCTGAAATCATCATTCTTATACGGTGGGTTACTCCACCAACCAAAGTTGAAAATCTTCAATTTGAGTTTTTTGCAATTTCTTCAGTCTTTCCGACGTTGTTCTTCATTGCTATCACTTATAGCTAATTCTTCAAGTTGCTTTTTCATCTAAGTGAATGTGATCGGACCCGTTCCCCCTCTATGCTAAACTCAACCCAGTATATTCATAAATTCTTCATGTGCATTCTATTTGAAACCCGTTCAAAATCTTCACCGTGTCCTTGACAGCTGAAGAATTTGCGAACAAAACGTTAAAATTTTCATATCTAATTTTTTGGCTTTTGCCGCTCAAATCCTTCCGCATCCCATGATAGGATTAAACAACTCACCCACGATCTCACATGATCTCCACCTCTCAGTACGTGGGTGACACATGTCGCTAGGATAGCAAGGGTCAGGGGCACGTTCGTCCAAATTCCTTGGGCGAATGGTTTTTCACTTAGTTATAAATACCCCCCTCCCTTTCACCTGAGCTCATTTACTTTGCTCGACCTCTCTCTCTCCCGCTCGAGCTCTCTGACCTAGCACCGCCGCTAATCTCCATCATCACCGGTGAGGAAGAGCTTAGCTGCCTCGACCTCGTCGTCGTCGTACTCGCGCCGGTCATGGAAATCTTCACCTCCGCCGCCGTCGTAGCTGTCTTTCTCCGCCAGGTTAGGGCGTGGAAGATATGAATGGACGAACTTCCACAGTTCATCTCATAGTTTGTCGTGTTCTTTGTCAAGGGTAAATAAAACTCGCTTTTACTGCCCTTGTTGATTCTGATGATTTACACAAAATCTTCAAAAGGTGTTTATTCTTCAACTTTCATATTCTTAAACACCACAGTTGCATCTGTTCTTGATCTATCTCTCTAAGATGTACTTTTCTTCAAGATTCCTCAATTGTGTGGATTTCCAATCTATACAACTCTGGAACATACGACAAGAACTCTTAGTAAAATTCCTCAAGATTTCCCTGGTCAAATTCCTCAAACTTGATTCCTTTTAAGAAAACAAATTCTGAGAACGCATATGACCTCTTCAAATTCTTTGCACCTATACTCTGTTCACAGGTACACATGTCTGCTGTTGAATCTCTAGGTTCTCATCAACTTAACTCATTTGCAGCGTTCCTCAAAGAAAAACCGCATACTTCCTCAGAGACATCTATTGTTCATAATCCTCAGTTGAAGAAAATGGCTGAAGAAAAGCATCCTCAGAAGGGAGGCAAGAGGCCTGAAACTAACACTGCGTTTGAAATCCCTGAAGATATCTATGCAGAATATTGCACTCCTGATGAGGCCACTCATGGCAAGGAGAATAAAAATCAGCGCAAGGTGTGCATTCAGCGGATTGAACGAAGATGGGCATGAGAATGGAGGGAATACCGCTATGTCACTCCAAAGTACATGAAGAAATTTGCAGTAAATCCTCCATGCCCAAGACCTCCATTGGCACCAAGCCAAGAAGCTGATCCCTCTAGCATCATAAGAGTTGAGGAATTTCCAAAAGAATGGGCCAAGCGCCAAAGTAAATTGGCTAAAGTAGCAAAGGAGGCAGTGAAGAAATTCAACGAAGATTCTGCTATTGCTGCTGTTGAAGCCTCTGCTAGTCAGCCCAAGAAGGCTATGAAGAAGAAATCTGTTGTAAAGCCAACTTCTTCTACTATGCCCTCACGGCCCAGCTCCTCAAAGCCCTCAGGGCCATCTGCTCAAGCAAAGCCCTCAGCTGCACCTGCAAAGTCCTCAGCACCAGTGCATCTTGCCACGTGCCAAAGGACTACATGCTTTTCTATTGCTTCAGGAGCTTCAGCAAGTTCCTCAGCTCAGCCTCACATGCTGAAGAAAAAGTTCACTGCTGGACGTGGCACAAGGCCAAGTCCTCACAAGAAGCATGTCACTTTTGAAGTACCATCGTCTGACGATGAAGCTGATGATGAAGAACTTGCACAAATCATCAGAGACCAACAAAACGAGCCACTAGTGCCAAAGGCAGTGTTGTGTCGCTCTTGCTGGATCCGAAGAAGATCCTTGATTACATTGATCTTTGGCATAAAGATCCCAACACACCCCTACTTGATCTGAACCTCACACCAAGACAAAGTCATGTGTTGACTGCTTTCATTGCTGAAGAAAAATGGAAGTTTGAGAAGGACAGATCAGTGAAGAAAGCTCAGTACAAGAAGGAGCATTATCTGAAGAAAAATGTCCTGAAAATGACAACTGAAGAACTTGTGACTATCCAGTCTAAAATAAAAGCTCTCAATGATGAATTTGACGCATATAAAGCTGATTGGCTAGGTGCCAAAGTCAGATAGCCCAATGTTGCTGCTGAAGCGCAACAAGAAAATCCTCAGGGTGAAGCATCTGCTCAGCCCACGGAAGAACATGCCAGCACCGCTGATGAAAATCAGGCTGCTGAAGAAACTAAGAGTGCTAGCACTGATGATGCTATTCCAGCTCCTGATGAAACTGCTAGGGCAACCACCAATGTTGCCCCTGAAGATCAATCCAGGCCAACTGAAGAATCTGCCGTTGCGCCTAAGGAATCTGAACCTGCCAGGGCAACTGAAACAGTTGTGCCCGAAGAAACTATGCCACTTTTATCTGCTCCCTATGCAAAGTCTTCACACATGAAAAGCACTCTTCTTCCTTACGCATCGAAGTTAAGAAACCAAGGCTGCGAAAAGGCAAAGACAAAGAAAGAAAGGAAAGCATCAGACGCCTCAGAGTTTTCAGCTCCAAAGAAAGTGAAGACTTTAACGAGCTCTTTCGAAAATCCAATTGACGTTGTTCCGCTGACTGTCATGCCATCAAAGGAAATTGTTCCTTTTGGTGAAGAATATGTCATCACTGATGACGTTGATGAATAAAATCCATCTGCTACTTCGTCAGAGCAATTGGATGATGAAATTGAAGTGGATAATATCCCTTCACCGCTACAGGTATCATCGTCGCTGCCTCAGTTCACTGTTGAAGAGGCCGATGTTGAAGAAGTTGAAGCTGAAGAAGAGGATGTGGACATCGGGTCTATGACTCCAGTGATGAATGATGATTATTGGGAACGTCATCATCCAAATTCTCCTCTGTTCACTCCTCTGCAGCAAATTCCTCAGTCCCCGGTGCACACTGAAGTAATCCACTCGGGTTCTGATGAAGGTCAAGCTTCACTTCACTCCATCCCCGAAGAAATTCTAGCCACTAGTGCTGATGAATTGGAGAAGAAGACTACCGAGGAAACTGCTCCTCAGATTCCTCAGCCCGAGGCTCCAGAGGATGTTTTTCAAGCGGTTGTGAAGACCTTCTGTGCAAATCTTCAGCCGAAGCCACCAAATCCTCACTCCAAGAAGCAGAAGTTCAAGGCTGATGACTTCTTTGTTGAATGCCATTTCTTCTCTGATTTCAATCCTTATGACTCTGCTCGCCTTCACCGCAAGCGCTTCTGGACTGCTTCACAGATGAATTTCTATTCCACACTGCTGTTTGATAAGGAAAAAGTGTTTGACCATATGCAAATTCCTCATGTGGATATGGAGTCACTACCATGTTTCACTCCAGTCCTTAGTGATCTTCATGATGCAGGGCTGCTCAATTTCTGCACAGACATCTGTGACTGGAATGAAGAGCTAATCCTTTAGTTCTATGCCACTTTGCATCTGACAGGCAATGTTGACGATGTGAATTCTTGGGTTCTGGACTGGATGACTGAAAATACTCATCACAAAGCTCCGGCCTCTGAATTGCTTCACGCCGTCCCAGTCAGTCTGCCCACTGAAGGAGCACTGAAGCTCTATGAAGAACCCGAACTGCAGAATCATCTGATGCAAGTGTTGATGAAGCCTTTGAAGGCTGGCCAAGCTCCAAGGGCAAACTTCCTCGTCAAGGATTTGATGTATGTGCCAAGGACGGTCTATCGCATTATGGCCAATACCCTCAGCCCCATTAAGGGCCACAATTCTGAAGAAGAAGAAGTTGTTGGCATCATGAAGAACTTGCTTTTCAACATCATGCATGGTATCCCAATCAACTATCATGATTTCTTCATAAGGACTTTGGCCAATGCTGCTTTGTCACCCTTCGTGTTGAAGCCTTATGCTCCCTGGACCATGAAATTCATCAGATCAAGGACTTCAATTCATTATAAGGCTGACTTTCAGAATCATCCCAGCTATTTGCCACCACTTGAAGTCCTCAAGCGGACTATTACCTCAGCTGATGAGAAGGGCAAGGATGCAGTTATTGATGAAGGCACTTGTCCTTTGGATGGACAAATTCAAAAGGCAGCATCCTACTCTACAAACGATGACTCTGCCACTCATGACACTGTTGCAAATGCTTCAAAGAAAAATCCTCAGGCCACTGCTCCACGAGTGATGACTAATCGTGAGCCGCTCCTAAGTCTTCATCAGAAGGTGGATAGAAATCGCAAGTGGGTCAAGCGTTAGTTTGGTGCAATTCTTCAGAACATGACTGTCACTCAAAACTCTGTGAAGAAGAATCACTATTATCTGTATCAAGTCTTTGACCGCACCTGGGCTATTCTTTCACATGTCTACATTGCTGATGAACTCAAGGAGATGGACTTCCAACAGGATTTTGACTGGTCTCAGCCACCTTCGAAGAAATTCAAGAAGGTCAAAGTTCCTCGGCCAGTCGTCGGCTCATATTCTTCATCGCACGAGACGGACGAAGCTGAAGATTTTGACGACACTGCAGCAGGCCCGGCTACGACGGCTGACCCCAACAATGTTGGCGCCTCCTCCATCGACATCATGATGATATTCTTCAGGGGCGTTAGTCCTCACTTTTCATCCCTTTTGGTCATTTGATGACAAATGGGGAGAAATTTGAGTTAGTATTCAAGCGGGTCTATATATGGGCGTTTTTGCTAAGTTACAACTCCCGTTCTTCTGAAGTATTTGTTGGATCGAGTTGTAAACTTAAGACCTATGGTGGTCTGATAATTTTGCTCTGTTTTTCTGCATGCTATTTCCTCATATATGTTAATGCACTCATGTTGAATTACATCAGTCACCATATTTCATCATGCATTTCAAATTCTTCATATTATATGTCAAATGCGTGTATGAATTACAAGATATAGGGGGAAATCTCCATGATTCTACTCTTCAATGTGCATTGCTCTTTGAAAGCAAATTCCTCACATATGCAGATCTTCAGGGGGTGTTCTTCTATATCTTGCAATCAAATTCCTCAATTCTAAACACTTTTAATTGATATGTTTATCTCCGTTGAAAACTTAACCTATTTGTCATCAATCACCAAAAAGGGGGAGATTGTAAGTGCATCTAGTGTCCCTTGGTGATTTTGGAGTATTGAAGACTTATAGGTTATGGGACTAATATGTTTCTGAGTGTACACATGCTCTATAAGTCGATGAGGAGTTTGATATTTACGATGAAAGTCGACCCCTAAAAATGTATCTCTTCAGCTGAAGACTTTGGTTCTCCTGAAGATTTTGAAAGTGAAGAAATTGGTGTGACCTTGAAGACTTAGATATTCATGCGAGGATTATGAAGCATGAAGACTTTTGTTTTCATAGTTTCATTTTCTCTTTCTTGAGTCATAGGAAACACCGTACTGTTAAAGGGGGTCGAGGTAATACTAAGGAAACTGATTTCCAAGTGATGCTCATCTCAAAATCCTACACCTACCCAATCCTTTCGAGTGAAGCCATTGGAAATCTCATATCAGTTCAGTCAATTTCTTCAGTGACAGTGTAGGATCGGAAGTATGTCTAGAGGGGGGGTGATTAGACTACTTGACAACTTAAAAGTTTAGCCTTTTGATTAGGACAAGTTTTTAGCAAGTTCACAATGATGAGCAAGTCAAGTATCACCCTACACATGCAATTCTAGAGTAGTGGCAACGGAAAGTAAATTGCACATGTAGTAAATAAGAGGTGGAGAAGAGCAAACGCAATTTGGAGACACGGAGATTTTTCTCGTGGTTCCGATAGGTGGTGCTATCGTCAATCCACGTTGATGGAGACTTCAACCCACGGAGGGTAACGGCTGCGAGAGTCCACGGAGGGCTCCACCCACGAAGGGTCCACGAAGAAGCAACCTTGTCTATGCCATCATGGCCTACGCCCACGGAGGACTAACCTTACTCGGGGTAGATCTTCACGAAGTAGGCGATCTCCTTGCCCTTACAAACTTCTTGGTTCAACTCCACATCTTGACGGAGGCTCCCAAGCGACACCTAACCAATCTAGGAGGCACCACCCTCCAAAAGGTAATAGATGGTGTTGGTGATGATGAACTCCTTGCTCTTGTGCTTCAAATGATAATCTCCCCAACACTCAACTCTCCTCACCGATTTGGCTGTGGTGGAAGAAAGGATTGAGTGGAAAGCAACTTGGGAAGGCTAGAGATCAAGTTTCATATGGTGGGAGTGGAGCAACTTGATCTCAACACAAGGGTAGGTAGTTTTCTTCTCGAAATGTAAGGTAGGAGTGGTAGTTCTTTCGATGGCTCTCTCCACGAATGAAGAGGAGGTGGAGGGTATTTATAGCCTCCACACAAAATCCAACCGTTACACACATTTGACCAATCTCGGTCAGACCGAAGTTGACAACTCGGTGAGACCGAAAGTTCAAATCTTGTGAACGTTGGGATTTTCGGTGGGACCGAAAATACAATCTCGGATAGTCCGATTCTTCCAAAGTCTAGGGTTTGCCATTCTCGGTGGGACCGACTTTCTCATCTCGGTGACACCGATTTGAGTACAGAAGGTTACAGAAGGTTGGCAACACCAATTTCGGTATGACCGAGTTTGGAATCGGAAAATCCGAAATTACTAGGGTTTGGGTATATGGTGAGGTGGTTCATCTCGGTGTGGTGAGTTTATGGAATCGGTGGGACCGAGATTACTTATGAGTATATGTTGGAATGAAAGATTGCTGATAGTTTGAGAGATAGATCACTAAGCACTTTGAGCAACCAGATCATCATCATAACCTCATCCCCTTTTAATAGTATTGGCTTTCCTATGGACTCAATGTGATCTTGGATCACTAAACCAAAAATAGAGTCTTGAGCTCTTGCCAATGCTTTCCTTAGCATTTTGAGGGGTCCACATCATCAGTCATAGCCATACCCATATCACTGAACTTTCTGAAATATTCTCAAGAAACAATTAGTTCAATGATATATATGTTGTTATTAATTACCAAAACCACCCGGGGATTAGTTGCACTTTCAGACAGACATGAAGATCTTTTGGTCTGTGAGGAATTTGTTCTCACTGAGGAGTTAGGAATTCGCCAGTGCGGATTGCCTACACAATGAGGAACATGATAGACCTGAGGAATTTGAATCTCAAATATCCGACCGTTGTTGTGCTATGCCCCAGCTGTCCAAAATATCTACCCACCTAACGGTCATATCATTGAACGGCATTTATGTCTTATCATGTCGGGCTGCTCCCTGGGCTATAAATAGCCGCCCTCTACAACCACTAGCTGGTTGGCTGCTCCGAGAGAAACTGACACTTGTCATTGAGAGCATCCCATCCTCCGAGGACTTTGAGCGAAAATCATCAAGTGAGTAAAACCCAAAACCCAAACCCAAACACCTACAAACCCAAAGTGATTGAGCATCACTGAAGAGATTGTTCCTGTGTGGAACCGACGCTTGTTACCTTTGAGGACTGTGTATCCACCATACGGTTAGGCGTCATGGTCTGAGCATCCAAGAGGAATTGTGAGCATTGGGCGAGGTCTGTGTGACTTTAGCTCAAGGGGAATACGGTGAGGACTGAGTGTCCGGGAGTGCGTGTCCTCGAGTTTAAATACTCAGCCGCTCCAACCAGACGTGCAACTGTCATAGCAGTTGAAACCGATCTACCAAATCATTGTCTTCACCAAGCCAACTGGTTCTATTTCCTCAACCATTTCATTTCCTCGTTCATGTGTTGATGTACCTGATCATTACTGTTGAAGACTTTGACTGAAGATTTTCTCTAATTCCTCATTCCTAATTCTTCGGTCACTTAGTCTTTAGCCTGCTTTTCTTGCTATCACGCTATCTGTACTCTGTGCTTGTTTTCATTTCATCATGGTGACTATGTTGTTGCTCTGTTTATACATGAGTACTTATTTCGCTGCTAGTGTGTCGTTGCTTAGGAATTTTCTCACCTAGAAATTCCTCAGTGACGAATTTATAAAAATCGCCTATTCACCCCCCCCCCCTTCTAGTCGATATAACGCACTTTCATGTAGCATCGAGGTGCATCTTTTTCGTGTAGAGCTTACCTCGAATCGAAGCACCATTGTGTAGATCGGAAGGGGCTAGGAAGAACAGAATTAGAGAGAAAGTTACTAGAGGTAGAAGATAAGCACGCACAGGCTGCATACCAGCTCGTATCCATCCCATCTCCCCTCGTGCAAGTGGCCCACCATGTGCGTTCGCCTCAGCCTGGCTCGCTAGAAACTGTCGTTCTGAGCGTTTCCAGCGAGCCAGGCCCACATGTACTTTCAAGTTTCGTGCTGCAGGTCCAATAGTAAATGCAACCAACCAAACAGGCACAATCTTTCCCGCATGTGTCAGGCTAGGCCTAATGCAGGCAACCAAACACGTCCTTATCAATTTTTTACGGATGCATCAGAATCTTTGAGATCAACAGGTGCACGTGCAGCTACAAAAAAACACTCTACAAAAAATATTTGAAAAATGTTGAACAAGTATTTAAAAATGTAGAATGAGTATTTTAAAATTATTGAACAAGTATTTGAAAATGTTTAATAAGTATTAAAAAATGTTGAACAAGTATTCGAGAAATGTTGAGCAAGTGTTCGAACAATGTTGAACGTGTATACAAAAAATGTTGATCACTTACTAAAAAATGATGAATTTTTTATCATGTGTATAAACAGGTTAATCAAGCATTTGGGAAATGTTAAATGTGTATAGATTTTTTTGACCATGTATTAAATAAATAATGAAATTTCTTGATCATGTATATAAAAATATTAATCAAGCATTTGAAGAAAATGTTGAACAAGTGTTTGAAAAATATTAATTAAGCATTTGGAAAATGTTAAATGTGTATAGAAAAATGTTGACCATGTATTCAAAGCATAGTAATCTTTTTAGAACTATTAATCTTTTATTTGAAAACTATTATCAAGCATTTAAAAAATTATACATAAAATGTTGATCATGTATTAAAAAATGTTTAAAATGTATAAAAAAGAGTTGACCATGTATTCAAAAAATGTTAAGACTGTGTATAGAAAAAATCTTGACCATGTATTACAAAAATGTATGATTTGTATTGGAAAAATGTTAGACGTGTATTAGAAAAATATGGTTGACATATACAAAAAATGTAGAATAATAACCAAAAGAACAAAGAAAACTGAAAATAGAAGCAAAAGAAAAAAAGAAAAAGGAAATAAAAAACGAAGAAACAAAATGCAAAAATGAATTAAAAAAATGAAAGAAAAACGGAGAAGAAAAAGAAAAGAAACAAAAAAATAACGAAAAAAATCCCAAAGAAAACAGCTCGAGTAGCCGCAAGTAAAACACGCCACTAGTTCTTACCACGAAAAGGAACTCGGGCGGAATGGGTAATGCAGCGCACGATCCCCCTGAAGACCGGGTAAGGTAAAGATTGTGGGAGATTCTGGAAGAAGCCGGGGAGGGGGCAGATCCTGGGAGAATCTGCCAAAAGAATTTGCCTTTAATCACGAGATTTAAGTTGCTGTACATCTCTGTAATAATCGAATAATCCAGTGTGCAACACTCAATAATATTCAACCATCGTCAGGTAAGCAGTACGTATGTCACATAAACCCAGGACAGTTAATTGTTTTTGCTGCTAAACGCAAAAACTGCATGATAAACAACTTGGTCTGGCCACACAGTTCATTCAGGACAGCCCGTCGAGCCATCTCAGATACCCCAAAGTACCAGCCTCAGAACCGTAGTACATGATGGACCTCCCAGTTTTACCACTCAAGAACTGCGGCGACATGTATGCATGGAGAAACGGAACACTTTAGGATTGCCGATTTGTTGCCAAATGAGCGGAGCACTAACTGATGGAGGGCAAGGCAGGTGGGCTGAAGCCAAGGCCATAATCACCACCGTAGGAACCAGGTTCAACATGCCTTACTTGGCCATGCTGACGGATGTGGCGAAGGAGCCTGGCCAGGAACTCATTGTTGCAAATCGTAGAGCTATCGCACACAAGTGCGACATGCCTCCGTGCCCTGGTAATGGCCACGTTCATGCGCCTGTTGTCGCCAAGGAACCCTACCGCTCCCAAGGAGTTCGACCGAACCTAACAGGATTGAGAAACAAACGTCATACAATTTCAGCCTTCGATATAGATTGTCGGGTCGGGATCAGAGGAAAAGGAGTGTCCTGTTACTTTATTTACTCGTATGATTTATGAAGTTCAACAGCAAACACTTGTCACCTAAACGAATTAGAAAGAGAACAACACAAAACTGTTGTTCTTACCATTGATATGACCACCGCATCTGCCTCCCTCCCCTGGAAGCTATCTATGGTTGACACCTCAACACCCAAAGCCTCTGGATATTCTTCTAGTCTATCTCTTAAAAGTTGTACCTGAGCAATGTAAGGCGACTGAACAGCAATGGAAGTTGGAGAGACCCCTGCAAAGATTGGTTTCAGCAGGTATGAAAAGCAAGAATCGGGCGTAGTTAAAATCAAATGGTTCAGTGGATAAGAAAAATGCTAACAGATTGTCCCAATGCAAATGCAGAATCAAGATAGGAAGGCCTCATCCAGTGGCGGAGCTACGTGTTAGCTGTGGGGTCGGCCGACCCCACAGCTTTTTAGCAAAATAGCCTAAAAATACTGTACAGTCACTGTTCATTGTGAAGAAAAACATTCAGAAAATTAACGGTGAACCCACAGATTTTTTAGGCTGGCTTCGCCGCTGGCCTCATCTAAGGCTAAGTTATGTGCACCTTGCAGTGAATGAATAAAGAAAATAGACTTGCACTACTAAAAGACAAATACCAAGGATGTGAGTTAGTGTGTTTGCATTATTACAGTTATATTGAAACAAAATTGGCAAGACTGGAGTAAATTTTTGTTGCTAGATAATATTGTTAATGGTTAACCTCGTTTCCTTCCCTTGGTTCCCAAAAAACTATCGTTTTGGGCATAGGTGGAAATTATCTGTCAAAGTTGTGTTTCAGAGTGTTCGAATGTCCAAAAGGACAACATTTAGGGAACTGGAGGGAGCAGTACCTTTATTAGGCAAGAATAATTAATTAGTCTCTCACATCTAAATTTCACAATCCCTGTCTGTCACCTGTCAGGCCTTTATGCATTCTTTATCCGCATTATGAAGTAATGTTTATAACACTTGGTATCCGAGCTACAACACCATGGCTTCTACTTCTGCTGCACTATTCACATGGCAGAGTCTGGAGTGGGAGGCCAAAACTAACAAAATCATGGCTCCTAAGTACACCATTAGACAGAGGAGGTATGGTAAGCTATCCTGATGAAGATTAACTTCAGCCAAAAGATCAATTTACTCTTGGCATGCAAATCAACTGAATGGATTCTGTTGGTTCAGGATGTAACTAATAAACTAAATAGCAATAAAGTGGCTGTATTTGTTCGGGCCCTTGGACACAAGGGTTTCTTCACTTCAAGTCCATAATTAGAGGACACAAACTACTCAACATGAACAGGAATTATCTAGTAACCAGTGAATGCGCAATCTTTGCTTTCTTGAGCATGCAAACTGCATTACTGAAGTTAGAGAAGCAGCAAAGTGAGATCAATCTCATGGTAAGAGTATTAGGTTCATATTGGAAGCCATCTCCGCCATGCCAGCTTCTAAACCACATTGGATGATTGGAGAATATTGCAATGTGGTTAGGAATAAGCAACTTGTATTCCCATGAGGCCATAGGCCGATATATATACATGTACAGGTGTGTAACATATGCAGGAAACCCCTTATACAACGGGATAAATACAAAGGGGTACATGACTTATATTATAACTCTAACACCCTCAAACTCATGGTGGATGAACAACACTGAGTTTGGAGAGATAAAAGCCATGTTGTGCTCTAGTATGAGCCTTCGTCAGGAAATCCGCCAACTGTAACTCGGAAGGCACATACTGAAGAGCAATAACCTAATCCTGCACACCAGCGCGCACATAGAAAGCATCAACACCAATATGCTTGGTGAGCTCATGCTTCACAGGATCGCGCAATGCTAATACTTTGTCTTTGTCCGATAAGAGCAGAGTCGGTGTAGTGACGAAACACCAAAATCTGAAGTAACCACCGTAACCAAGTCACCTCTGCCGTCAAAAGAGTCATTGCTCGCAACTCAGCCTCGGCACTTCGAACAGAAATCGCAATCTGTTTCTTCGTCTTCCGTGCAATGAGAGAACCACCAAGAAAAACACACGAAGCGAAAGTGAGCGGCGATCTGAAGGATCACTAGCCCACGTAGCATCCGAATAGGCCTGAAGCTGTAAAGAACTGGAGCGAGGAAAGAATAGACGGTGAGAGATCGTGCCCCGAAGATATCGGAGAACACGAAGGAGATGACTATAGTGAACCGATGTGGGAGCAGAGACGAACTGACTCAGGATATGAACCGGATAAGTGATGTCTGGACGAGTGACAGCTAGATAAACAAGACTGCTAACAAGATGACGATAACGCATCGGGTCAGGGAGAGGATCACCATCAGTAGCACGGAGGTGAACATTGAGCTCCATAGGAGTCTCAACAATGCGCTCGTCAGTAAGAGCAGCACGAGCAAGAAGATCCTGGATATACTTTTCCTGGGATATAAAAAAGCCATAAGAGGTAGAAGAGACTTCAATCCCAAGAAAGTAGCGAAGAGGTCCAAGATCAGACATAAGAAACTGCTCACTAAGACGGGCCTTTACAAAGGCAATATACTCGGGGTCATCCCCAGTGATGATCATGTCATCAACATAGAGAAGAAGAGTCCGACCACGAGGAGAAAGGTGAATAAACAATGCTGGATCATGAGCACTGGCTGAAAAACCAGCGGCAGTGACCACAGAGGCAAAACGCTCAAACCAGGCGCGGGGGGCTTGCTTAAGGCCATAGAGAAGCATTTAAGGCGACATACCATGCCATCGAGGAGAAGAATACCCGGTGGTGGCTGCATATACACCTCCTCACGCAGCTCACCATTAAGAAAGGCATTCTTAACATCAAGTTGAGATATAGACCCGATGGCGTCACGAAGCAGCGGAAGAAGTGTACGAACGGTGGTCATATGGGCCACAGGAGCAAAAGTCTCGTCATAATCACGACCATGCTCCTGCTGAAAACCACGAGCCACAAGACGAGCTTTGTGGCGCTCAAGAGAACCATCGAGCGAGTCTTAACCTTGTAGACCCACTTACAAGTGATGGGACGGACTCCGGGAGGAAGAGAAACAAGATCCCAAGTACCGGTGCGTTCAAGAGCAGCAATCTCCTCTGCCATCGTAAACTGCCATTCAGGATGAACAACAGCCTGACGATAAGAAGTCGGCTCAAAAACAGCAGCACCAGCAGTGGGAAATCCAAAGCGATCAACAGGCGGACGAGGACGAGAATGCAAGCCATAAGTAGGCTGAGAGGAAGATGACGACTCATCCACAGAGGCATCCACAGGTTGTGAACGACGAGTGTAATGCTGAGGAAAAGATGGAACAATAGGAGGAATCGCCAAGGTAGAATCAGGGGGTGGCGACGAAGAAGTCACCGGAGATGAAGGTGTAGAATCCGGTGACATGCTAGGCGAGGAGACCGGGAAAGATGGTGGCTGCAAATCGACTAGGGGTGGAGAAGTAGAGGGAGTGGAACAAATAAGCACAGGCTCGACGGAGGTGATAGGTGAGTCAGGAAAAGTGAGGAAAGAGATATCCTGCACTGAAAAAGTCGAGGAAGATGGGCGTGGGTAGAAGGGACGAGACTCATCAAAAGTCACGTCTCGAGAGATACGCATCCGACGACCGATAGGATCCCAACAACGATAGCCCTTATGCTCATCATCATGGCGAGGAAGACACACTCAACAGGTGAGCGGTCGGTTTGGTGCGTCATGAGGGCAAGAAGAACATAGCAAACACAACCAAACAAGCGAAGCATCGAATAATCGGGAGAACGATCAAAAAGACGCTCGAAAGGAACATGAAGCCAGTCCAACTCCCAAAGACCCTGAGAATCACGGCGGCGAGGGCCAGCCCCAACCAGAATGTGCGTGCGACGGTCCTGGACAGAACAAGAGTCAACGTCAAGGATGATCGACAACAAGAATCGATAAGTTGACCAGCGTAAAACAGATTCATGGTAAGTCGAGGAACATGAGCAACATCGAGGAGCGAGAATAAGGAGTGGTAAGATTGCCTCGCTAACAATGAGAAAGTGGAGTACCATCGGCGGTGAAGACATGAGCAGGAGAATCCAATGATCGAAGAGAGGACAAAGTGGAAGAATGAGAAGACATATGAAAAGAAGCTCCAGAGTCCGAACCCATGGGGATGTACCGTTGTGTAGAGGTGGTTGCTCGGTCAAGGGAAGCATCGATCCACGTAACCAGCGAAGGTCGTCGAGGAAGAACACAAGCCGCTAGAACACGCTTAAGTCTCGAATATCCCTTTCGGTCAAAGCAATGGCTGAAGCTGCCGAGGTAGATGACGAAGTCCACGAAGATGATGATCGCGCCTTGCGCAGTGTTTCCTCTTCGTAGCATGCTGGGACTCAATATGACCATCGTTGTTGCGAGAGTCGATGTGGACGGGCGACTGAGCCTCCGGAAGGAGCGGGCAAGAGCGGTGGAGCACTCGAGCGGATGGGGTCATGCGGCGGTGGCGTGGAAGAAGCCCGAGTAGCGAGCACAGAGGAAACCTCCAAACAAACCGGCACCACGTAAGCGAGTCTCCTCAAGACGAATCTCGTAGCGCGCCCATGAGAGAAATACGGCCACGAGCAAACAAGCCGAAAGCACGCTGGGCTCAAACTCCTTACTGAGTGAGACAGAACTCGTGACGCGATGAAACTCCAAATTGGCTCGACGGACTGGCAGCGAGGGCACGACAACCAGCATCTCGGAGAGAATCAGTGGCGCCGGATAGCGTAACTACGTGCATAGAAGTCATCAACGAGAGAGTCACCCTTTGAAGAGCATGCTCTGATGGACCACGAGAAGGTATAAGGCATCACCAGAGGGCTCATAGCACCGACGAAGACAGTCCACATCTCAAAACAAGAGTAAGACCCGAAACTCGAAGCAAACCGAGGCGAGAACACTAGCGGTGAAGCAATTGCAAAGACGAGCATCATCATCAAGCCACCGGGTGTAAGCAGACAGAGCACCATGATACGTCTGAAGAGCCTCCTCATAAGCCAAAACTCTCTCATCATAAGCACGATCGGCAGCCTCATCAACAAGCTTAGCCGCATCCTTGGCGGCCGATTAGCATCCGTAGGAAGAACCGGTGGAGTCGGCGGAGTAAGGCAACGGAGGAACGGACGTGGCGGACAGACCTCGCCGTAAAGAACACCCGAGGCGGATGCCACGCATGTGAATGCGCATGAAGCCAGTGAACTCGGTGTAGTTAGTACCATCAAAGATCGCCGGACAGCGAGGGACAGCAACATAGCCCGATGCAGCAGACATTTTTTTTAACAGAGATCGATCCGGGACGAAGACCCGCAGAGGGCGGCGGGGTCCGGGGCCGGCGGGAGTCCGGGGCTGGCGTGCGGGAGTCCGGGGCCGCGAGATCGGGGGCCTGCAGGATCCAAAGTCCGTGGCCGGCGGGAGCAATGCAGGAGATTAGATCGGGGCAGATCCTGGCCTGCGAGATCGAGTCTGCGGGAGCCTCGGAAGCGGAAGACAGGGCAGAGCCGCCGATCCAATCGGGGGATAAAGGGAGGCCGCGGGCAACGCCAGATCCGAGAGGACAACGAGCAGGCGGCTTCGATCCGAGCTCGAGCAGAAGTCGGGCAAGGAGCGATCGGGCGGGCAGCTGCGATCGAGGAGAGAGTTGAGCGGCCGTGGGGACCAGTAGCGGCTGATACCATGTTAGGAATAAGCAACTTGTATTCCCATGAGGCCATAGGCCGATATATATACATGTACAGGTGTGTAACATATGCAGGAAACCCCTTATACAACGGGATAAATACAAAGGGGTACATGACTTATATTATAACTCTAACAACAGTGAGAGTGGCCATGCCGTCATTGTTATGGTTGTGCCTCCACCGCCACCAACACCTTGCTCACCATCGAAGAAGAAGGTTCTTGTGGTCTCGCACAATGTGACCAAGAACCGTTCCATCTGAGGTGTGGCTTCAGATAAGTGCCCTTGGTCGAGCCATGGTTTTGTTATGTTTGCCCCATCTATGTGGCATCACGTGACGGAGAGGCATTTGCTACCTCCACATGCTGGTTTTCCCCACCACCACCAGCCTCAACTATGTCAAGCCATGTTAATGGCTGCCCATAGTCGTGAACCATCTCTCGAGTCCTAATGCGCTCCAATCGAGGGACAATTAGCTGCCACAGAAGCATGAGGATGAGCTGTCGCGAAGGAGAGAGGTATTCGTCTGAAAAATTACTGTTCACGTTCCATTCAGATGCCCTAAATAGTAATCACAGCAGTGTAACTCGTGGGTTTTAGATGGTGTACTGCATTGTTGTGCTTATAATTAGCTGAATAAGATAACATATTGTTAGATGAAGGAATTATTTGGATGTTGCGACATTATTTGGCTAACATTCCATTGGGTTTTTTGTTAGATACTCTTCTTAGAGGCTTATTAAGTTTCATGCACCAACCAATAGAACCAAAAGTCTGAACTGACTAAGAGGTTGGACATCCACATATACTTCAACACCCCCTGTCATGCATAGCTCAATAAGGCCTAGACGTGAACAGAAAGAGGGCAAGCAATTTTTTATTCAAATTGTGGAAGCCGTGCATAGGCTCTTAGCCCAGTGGCAAAAGCGCGATAGCGTCTCTACACAAAACCGAGTTTAAATCTTGTCGGAGGATATCATCTTGATTATTTAGTGGACTGAATTCAGTGTTCCACAACTTCCTTAATTAAAATACCCTCGGGGTCCTCCACCGTTGGTCTTGTGTTTTTCTCTTAAATAGGGAAAGCCGAGACTTGAACCCAAGACCTCTTAGCTCTGATACCATATTAAGTTTCATGCACCAACCAGTACAATAAAAAATCTGACTGATGAAGAAAGTTACTTCAGCACCCCCTCTAATGCGTGGCTCTATAAGGCCTAAACATGGGTCGAAAGGGGGTTAGCACAAAATCTATTTAAATTGTGAAAGCCAAGACTTCAACCCAAGGCCACTTGGCTCTGATACCATATAAGTTCGAACTGATGGAGAGGGTTCGGCAATCCACATATATTTCAACACATTAAGTTTCATGTACTAACCAGTAGAACTGATGGAGAGGGCAGGCCTCGCGCAGTGGTGAAGTCCTCCCCACTTGTGCCAAGAGGTCCTGGGTTCGAACCAGCCTCTCTGCATTGCACTTTGCAGGGGTAAGACTAGGTTCCTATAATCCCTCCCCAGACCCCACCTTGTGTGGGAGCTTCTATGCACTGGGTCTGTCCTTTTTTTTTACTAACCAGTAGAAATAAAAGTCCAAACTGATAGACAGGGTTGGGCAGTTTGCATATAATTCAACACCCCGTTTCACGTGTGGCTTGATAAAGCCTAAATGTGGACAGAAAGAGGGGAAGCATTTTTTTATTTAAATGGCAAAAGCTTGGACTTGAACCTAAAACTTCTTTCCTCTTTTCTTTTTGACCGGAAAACTGTAGGCGAGGCCCTGATAGTAAATTTATATATAAAAAAGAAACAAAAGTACAAGGAGAAAAGAATGTGCAAAGAGAGAGCAGAAGTGTACAACAAGAGAAGGAGGCATAGAGGGAGGGAAAAGTCCTAAACTATAGAGCCGAGCCAGCTACCAAAGACCTCGGCCTTGATTCTGACATCATATTAAGTTGCATGCACCAACTAGTAGAATTAGAAGTTTGAATTGCTGGAGAAAGTTGAACAATCGACATATACTTCAACCACGCCTCTCATGTATGGCTGGCTTGATAAGGCCTAAACATAGACAGAAAGAGGGCAAGCAATTTTTTATTTAAATCGGGAAAGACGAGACTTGACCCAAGACCTCTTGGCTCTGACACCATATTAAGTTTCATGGACCGATCAGTAGGACAATAATGGTGGTGAAGGGCGGGCAATATATTTCAATGGGGCTAACTACTTCTATATAAACAAAGGATCACACCCTTCAAAATGAAGTCTATGGTCTTATCTTTCTCCTAAGAACACTAAAGTGACAAAGGTCAATTACATTCCTCACCCAAGAGCAGCCAAAATATTAAGGATTTCATATCAGCTGCAAAGATGAGGTCATAGCATCTTACGAACAAATACAATGGCAACTAATATACAAACAATGTATATATAGCAGCAGTATATATTAAAGAAGATATACTGAAACATACCACATAGTACAAGATTGACTACATGCTGTGCAACTATATCTGCCTCGCCGCTGTTATAAAATGAGCCTGTTCCAGCAAGGTCTAAATGCTCCTCGCAGTCAATATTTAGACTTCCATATGGCATTCGGGTGTCAAGTAAAAGCAAGGCACACCGAGTTATCCAAGTTTCCTGAAAGAAAGAAAATGATAATTTTTCACCACTTACAAGGTATTGGTTCAAGAGTTTAAGCGACTATTAAAATATGAAGTCAAATAATAACTGCAATAGTATCTAAAAAAGGGCAGCCCGGTGCATGTAGCTCCCGCTTGCGCAGGGTCCGGGGAATGGTCCGACCACTTTGGGTACCTCATGGTCACAAGGCAACAGCCTTACCGCTGCGCCAAGGCTCCCCTTCTGTAATAGTATCTAGTTCACCAATAATTCCAAATGAATCTCATAATAGGAACTAGGGAGGGCGTTTAGGTTTGGTCTTTTCGGACTATAGCTCTGGCATTTTCGTAGATTTTGGAGAGAAAAGACCAAGACCCTTACTTCCTTAGTAACGAATACATGATATCCCCTATTATAATGAAAACTTGACCTCTGATAAATAAGCTATATTGCTAATGAAACACATGTAATATGTCTAAGGAAATAAACTCAATTAACAAGAGAACTAACTAATCTTATCTCTAGTGTGCCCGACTGAAGAATATTGCATGCTGGTGGCGGAATAGTCTGGGTAGTGGGCATATTGTTGGACAGGAGTTAGGATGTCTGAAGTCTTCTCAGAAGAGAAAAGCATGATGTTTTGCTTTGACAGAAAATGATGTAAGGATGAGGATAAAAATCATGTAGACGATAAGCGAGAGAGCATGCATAGAGAGATTCATATTTTAGATGAGAATGATAGGAAAAAACTGGGACATGAGAGCTTTCAGGAGAGAAAAGATCCGATAAACAATCTGTATCTCAGAAAATTTTCTCTGATACGTGGGACGTATCTGTACAGAAATTATAAACAAACCTGGCTAATGAAGAAACTAACTGTTCTTATTTGTACTTCCCAACTAGTACTGAGCAAGTTAGCGAACAGTATGTGGGTATTATTCTAACGCATGCACAGTACCATCAGCTGCCATAATATATTACTCTCCCAGCAGTTTTAAACTACTTTGCACCTTATTAGACTAAATACTCCTCGCAGTACCATCTACCAACCCATAGACATAGGAACCACATAGCTTCCTCTTCATGAACTTATATTAGCACGAATTAGGCAATCTAAATGGTGTAATAAACATAGAGAGGAGTTCTAGTGCTAACACAATGGGTGCTACTGTGCCACTAATGCACGGTAGCACTCCTACAGAGTTATGAAAATTTGGTAGCACCCATTGTGCTTGTAGCACTAGAACAAGTAGTGCTACAAGCACAATGGGTGTTACCATGCTACCAACAGTAGCACCCCTAAAAAGTTCTAAACTATTTTGGAAACAATTGTGTGTGTCGACAAGATATGGTTACAATCCCACAAAATTTCAAATCCAAATTCAAACTACACATGCTTAACTGGAAGTAGTTTGCACCAGCCCCCCTTATATGTATACAAACATGAAGAATTGCAGCCAACACACATTTTCGGTATATTTTGAACAAGTGAAAAGGTATGATGAATTCTCCGCCGTGCAGTTCACAAGCAGTTTGGTCAGTCAGGAGATTCAAAATAAACGGAAATTTAGTATAGAACATGACAATGAAATTTCTATCAGGGTGCCAAATTGCAGCATGGCGCATAGTGGGGTAGAACATCTACAAGCATAGTGATCCATACCTTTGGTATATGTAAGAAAGTTGGTTCTAGTTTTATAGCAAGAGGAACAGAGGATCTATACCTGGATAAATGGATAATCGACAAGAAGGCGAGAAGCAACGGATGGTGACGATTTGAGCAACCCAAAATACATCTCGTTCGATGCCCAATTGGCTATTGACTCATGCATTCTGTATTGCATTGTTAATTTCGTAGTCAGTAGTTCATCGTGCAATGATGAAGCCCTCTCCAATAAAGACATCCCTAGGCCACCTAGCATGGCCTCCCTTGATAATATTACAGGTGCAAGCTGGTTTTGATCACCAGCAAGAATGCATCGCTTTCCCCGTAGTATAGGGATCCAGCATGAGGGTTCAATTGCTTGTCCAGCTTCATCTATAATGACGAGGTCAAAGAAACCACTTTCCTTGATAAGCGGATCAGCTGCCCCTATATTAGTTGATAGGACAACATCAGCATTTGAAAGTACCTCCTTGATTATTTCATTCTCCTTCTTTCTGAAGTTCTTCCCAAGTTTTTTCAGTAGCTGCCGTATTCCTGCAGCTAAAGAATCGTCCTGTATACACTGCTTTAGGTCCTTTCTTAAGTTAGATTTTTTCCTCTGAAACTCTTGTGTGAACTTTGCAAGCCTCATCTTCACAAGTTCTCCCAAGGACCTCGATGAAACGGATGGGGATATCCTAGCAGGATTTCCAACTCGTACAATGTTAAGCCCAGTACCTGACAATTTCTCCACCATGTTATCAACTGCTGCATTGCTTGGAGCTGTTACAAGAACACGTTCACCCTGTCGGACAGCACAGTCGATGAGATAACTAAGCAAACCAGTCTTGCCTGTACCAGGTGGCCCTTGGATAACTAGGACAGGCCTTTTCTTGTTCAAGCCTAGTGTAATAGCCTGTGACTGCGAGGCATCAAAGTCATACTTAGACTTCCCCAGTAAACCATTGTCCTGTATTGCTGATTCACCCCAATCAGTCAGGTTATTCTGCTCCAGCATCGTCATGTCTTCCTTGTCCCCAAACAGAGTGGCTACTACCCCAATGCAAGCATTTGTTTTCTGCAAACCTTTCCTCTGCAGAAGTATCAGTGCTTCACAATTGCGCTGCCAAATCATAAGCATGGATGGATGAGCTAAAATTCTGGTTTCCAAGATCCTAGATGGAACAGAAGTGTTTGATGGCACAGGAAAAATAAAGGAATTGTACCAAGTGGTTTGAGTGGATGGAAAATTTCCTCCAAAATAAAGTGCAAACCAATCCTTACGAAATGTTCCTAAGGATTCCAATCCTATGAATTCAAACAGCATATGTAGGGAAAATTCCTAAGGATACAAAACCTCCGAAAATCCTATGAAATTCCTAATCACAATAGTGATGCTGAAACAGCAACATAGTTTTACAGGGTTAAAATATAGAAATTAAAAGAACTTACATTGCCATCACATATACCCTTCCTACAAGGATTGACGTATAAGTTTTGCATACCAAAGAATAAAGTTTATACCAATAAGGATTCATTTCCACTTATGCATTTTTATACTCCACGTTATGTTCAATATCATGAAATTTTATTTCAAAAGGGCAATCTTGTGCTAATAATAAAGTATCAAACGGATGGTGATGTGTGCCAGTTTACTGTTAAGTAAAAAATAGGTTGATACTTAGATTGATACTTCTCTGGGAAGGCACGAACATGGCAAACGTCCGAACATGTCTTCGAGGGATATCATCGAAGTATAAGTGACTCAGAGCTGCGTTAAGAAATTGCATGTGTATGATGTGCCACCACCATGAGGAAATGTAAATTATCTTGAAAACAGAATACTATCCAGTGTATGAGCAAAACTGCATTACCTCGTATGTAAGCCCATCAGCCAATGCTTGTATCCTGTCGATCCGCACACTTTTCCCAGAAAACTTGGAGAAGGTAGGATCACCAGGGCGGGATTTCAAAGAAACAGTAATACTACAGCCATCCTCACCAAGATTATGTATAAAACCTTGCACGCATGAAGTGCCAACCTCGCCCTGGTTATTGCATGTCCTCACACAAACCATGTCTCCAGGGGACAGTGTTGATGGAGGCAGTTTATGGGTGCCTTCCACTCTAAACAGAACCAAACGTAGGCCTCCCAAGCCTGCACGCAATAAGATATTTAGTTCGATGAGCAGGTCTTATCAATTGTTCATTGTTTACATCATGTAGCAACTTCAAGTATCAGAAACTTTAAGCTAGAAGAATATACATTATTTATCCGTACCTGCATACTTAAATACATAAGGACCTTCAAACGCATATCTTACTACATTCTTAACCAATTAGGGGAATACTCGTTGAGACAAACATCGTGCCCCTAATGATGCATAATTGAAATTACTTACCCAACTAAGAACATAAAAAAGACATAAGCACACTAACCAGTTGAGGTACTGATAACATTCAAGTTGCAAACAGTGTCACACTGCTCTTGTTCTGCCTGACCATGACTCACCAAATACTCAACTGGCTTGAGTGGCTGCTTTGCTGCACTATCCATTGTTGGGGTGGCATTCAACTCTTCCTGGGTGAATTCCAGCTCTGCATCTCGCTCGATGTTTAGAAGGTCTGACATTTTCTTGACAAAGTCTTCAATTTTGGTCTGCATCAGCCTTGTCTTGTCAAGGCTTATGCCAAGGAGATTGTGCATCGTAGGAGGTTTAGGTTTGCGGGCACCTTGCCGATGCTGGGCAGACTTAGCTAATTTTTTCAGAAGCATCCAGGATTCTGTGGAGCGCCAATCAGAAATAAGGCCCTGGTTCTGGTGTTTCAACAAGACCTCCCGGAGTTCACGTTGGAAGTGGTCAAAGATAGTGGGGTAGTGGGTGGAGGCTTTGAGGCAGAGAGCTTCATGTCCCTTGGGCATGGGAGTGGCGGCGAGGTAAGGCTGTGCCAAAATCATAAACTCCAGGCTGCCCTCAGATGATCCCCCATCCAATGAGAATGCTGCTCCATCGTTCTGCACTTCCGTGGAAGCAAACGCGGAGGCCATTGAGCACATTCCCAGCTTTAGCCATTGCATCACACACCGGCCCAGCTCCTTCCGCCCAAGGGGGTCACCACTTTCATAGGCCTCAGCTATTCTGATGGACACTTCTTCTGCAGATGGTACACATTCCTTTTCTTCTTTTGCTGTCTCCTTACTCTTTCTCCTGCTTCTCCTCCTTGCCTTGTTTCTGTTGCCATTACTGCTGGTGCCATTAGGAGTTGTCGAATGAGGATCAGCTGGTAATAATACTTGTTCTGTAGGGCCAGCAGATGGGACCAATCGGAGATGACCTTGCTGTAAAGAAGAGATAGGAGCAGAACTACTGCTGGACAGGAAAGATGGCGATGAAAGTAGCTTCAGTTCTCTCCTCCTTAGGTGTAGAACGGTAGCAGAAGAAGAAAATAAGAACCTAAAAGATAGAATATGAAGAGACATGCTCAGCCCAGAAAAACCAGCAATGGAGGCAACATGAAAGAAGAAACGAAATCACTGCCAGCAGAAGAACTGATTATGCAGATATTAACAAGCTACATAGACATGCGAGGTCAGGACTGAGGATTGCTCACTGATATTTAGCATGCTTCATGGCCATGCTAGTGACCTGCGAGTTGTGGTGAAGGCAGTGCTACGTTACCTTAAAGGCTTCAAGCCATACATATATCAGACTATCACTCAGGATTTTAACCACTTCCGTGTCTATTCACCCTGCTAGGCTGCCCATCTCTGATGTACACTTTGTTTCCAGCTACTCCTTAAATGCACATATTACTCCCATGGCCTCTGAAGCTCCTAAAAGTTCAGTTCTGATCCACCAACTTCCCATTTTTTCTTTTTTCAATTATCCACTCTACTCAATTGGAAGAACTAGCACCACATGTGAGAAGACCGCATATATCCTTCTATACCTGCTGAATTCAACAATCACTTAGCATTCCATTTTTTCAAATACAAACTTGTCTTTCTGGATCTGAGCAGGTAACAAGTTCCTGCTACAGCCTTCTCACCATGGTATCAAGCAAAGTCTGCAGAATCTCAATACCGGACAGGGCCATTATGATTTCCATGTCAAATTTCTTCTTAGCTACCTCTGCAGCTTGCTGACCCATCCCCATGCAAAGAACCGGGACAGGACTCTGATATTTGCATGAAAATATTAGCAAACAGAGGTGTATGTATAAGTAAAGCCAAGACTTCACCGATATTTAGTAAATTTGGTGCCTTAGCTTGGCTTGTGTACTTGTGGAGATGATGATGCTACGTTGCCTTCTGGCCCAACACATATATATCTGTTGATGGTTAACACGTCTGATTCTTTTCCATCCTGTAGGCACCACTGGGCAGATTGCATAATTTTGCTTGTGTGGCTCTGACCCTCTCCACTTGTCCCTCTCTTTTGGTGGTTCCCTTTTTCTCATCCACTCTTCAAACCAGCCAGCCTGGACCAGTCCGTTTGACAAGAGCACCAGATAGCAGGTTTGGAATCCCAAGTTGGTGTACAGCCATCAGCTCAAGGTAAGCTAGCCGATGTCACTTCAGCTTTCTAGGAACTACCAAGCCAAGCCAAACCATGGCAGGGTCAGGAAGACAGTCCAGTGTCTGCCTGATCCACCCCAGCCTTCCTGAGCAGTGTGGCGGTTGTGGGCAATGAAGCTCCGGCCTTGAAAGGTCTGGCATGGCAGAGCCTGCGGGGTGGTCGCACGGCCTGCGCATTTCGTCGAGCAGGTGGAGCGCGACGTCGGAGAAGGCATGGGGGCGTACGTTCATCGCAGGCGCACACATCAGGGTCGCCGCGGACGCGTGCCGCTTGCGGGAGAGGTGCATGGATCCTCCTTGAGGGCCCGGAAGCAGTAGAGGTGTTGGCCGCACTGAGCCGCGACGGCGCGGCAGTCGAGCAGGTGGTGCGCGTGCATGTCACGCATTGTGCTGCCGCGGGATACGGCGGTGGCGGCGACGCCAAAATGTCGGCGTGGCACGGATTTAGTCAGGCGGTCGTCGTGTCGCCGGCACCTTGTTCCGACAGCGTGGCTGCGTGGGCGTCCGCGTGCGGCGTGCCTGCAGAACTTGACGATGCCGGAGTGCTTCAGTTGGTCGAGAACTCGAGATGTGGCTGTGTGGAACGGTGTTCGGAACATCTATGGCCGCTTGGTTGCCTATAAGTTGCAATGGAATTTTGACCTGCACGAATCTTGAGACCGCCTGAAGTAACACTGGAATCGCCTAAATTCTTAATAGTGCGCGCGCACTAGTCTGTCGAACCGAGCGGCCGCGCCTTACCGTTCGTTTCGCGCGGATCCTGCGGCCCACGAGAGTCCAGTGCTATTTTGTCGGCCAGACTGTTTCGTTGCTCCAAACGACCGCGCTAGGCGCCCCTGCCCATCCATCGAAGGCCAGATTCATTCCTCCTTCCCCTCCCCACACATGCTGCGCCGCCGCCGCCAACAACCTCGCAACTCGCCGCCGGGCCCAGCCGTCAGGAAGACCAAAGCGGAGGTGGCGCCTTGGGGGATCGAGAAGTGGTGGTGGGCGCACGTCGCCTCGCCACGGGAGGTCTTGAGGTACACAGAGACGGTGCCTGCTAGGGTCCCCGGCCGTGGCGGCAGGTTCAACTCCCGCACCATCCATGTATCACCACTCCCGCGCACCATCCATCAGCCTCGCTAGTGTGTAATAAGATGTGCTAATGATGATCGGTGAGCAGTTCCACTTCATTCACTGCACCATACGTGTGCCTAATCTTTAACACTTCAAGATTAGCACATGAGCACAGTGCTGCATATAGATTTCTGATGGATCCTACGGAGAAAAGCAGAAGTTCAGATATGGGGATGTATGAAACTGTTGCCTCCTTGTACATGGATGTATGAAAATGTTCTAAAGATTGTTTTGATAGTGATGTAAGGTTGTTAAAAAATGAAGTTCTAACTATTTTATGTCACTGTTGGTATGATTTTATGGATGGTTTTTTTATGAAGTTTATCTATTTTTGCTAGTCACATTTAGTTGGCATCCGCAGTAGTTGCAGTTGCACAAATAGTAGTTCTCAGTTGCACAAATAGTAGTCAAGAAGGAGATGAGCTGGACCACGATGACGTCGGCAACGGGTGGAAGAAGTTCGTGTACGCCTTGGAGGGGGCCTACAACAAGGAGTCGGCGCAGGCCTAGAAGAGGGCGTAGGCATCGCAGTACGCTGACCAAGCTGTTGCCGCTACTTGTAGCGATATGGTTGCAGGACGCAGGACCCTGACAAGCAGGAATGCTCCTGCATATGGTTGCACCAGAAGAATCTTTGAATTTAGTGTGAGAGTTTTCGGTTTGTTGACAAGATAGTGCAGTTTTTTAGTGGTAAATTAGATATCATGATCTTTCACATAGCAGTTTTTAGTTTTCAATTGGATACACGGAGGAGCTGCACACTCTTGTCGACATAATAGCTCACGCATGATTGTGGTAGCTGCACACTCTTATCGGCATAGTTGGCATCCATAGTAATTGTAGTTGCACACATAGTAGTTATCAGTTGGCTACGATTGTTAAAAAGTTGCACAACATGACAATACAAAGATGGTTAGACAATGTCTCGCGCTTGCATTGCTTACTCAAGTATAGCTAGACGAACGGCATTGTAAACTCGATCAACTACTGCTACACACTGAAAGATTATGGCACGCATGAGCATGAAGTTGCACAGTCTCGTCGGTATAGTCGCACATACACGACCGCGAAGATGCACACTCTAGTAGGCATAATAGCTCATGCATTACTACGGGAGTTGCACACATGTGATGGCATAGTCGCATATGCACGACCACGGAGTTGCACACTCTCGTCGACGTAGTAGGTCACGTATGACTATGGAGTTGTACACTCTCATAGGTATAGTCGCACACGCGTGACAGCAGAGTTGCTCAATCTCGCTCGCATAGTCGCACACGCGCGGCCGCAGGGTTGCACATTTTCGTCGGCATAGGTGCCCACTCTCTTCCGCTACCAGAGTTACACACTCTTCTTGGTATAGTAGTTCATGCAAGATTGCGGGAGTTGCACACGCGCGGCGGCATAGTCGCATACACAAGACCACGTAGTTGCACACTCTCGTTGGTGTGCTAGCGCACGCACGGTCGCCGAGTTGCACACTCTCGTTGGCATAGTCACACATGTGTGGCCGCGGAGTTGCACACTCTCGTCCGCATAGTCGCACACGTACTACTGCGGCAGGTGCTCACGCACCGCCGCGAAGTTGCACACTCTTGACGGCATAGTCGCACATGCGTGGCCACGGAGTTGCACAATTTCGTCTGCGTAATCGCACATGAATTGTTGTTGGAGGTGCTCACGCCCGGCCGCGGAGTTGCACACTCTCATCAGCATAGTCGCACATGCGTGCCCGCGGAGTTGCACACTCTCGTTCGCATAGTCGCACATGCACTGTTGCGGGAGTTGTACATGCACATTGGGGTAGTTGCTCACGCGCGACTGCGGAGTTGCACACCCTGGCCGACATAGTTGCTGACACATGGACTCTGGGTTGGCACACTCTTATAGGATAGTCCCTCACGTGCGGCTGTGGGGTTGCACACGCGCGGCGACTACTAAGCAATTAACCAGGGTAGTTAGCCGGGGCAGCAGACAGAATTGCACATTACACTGTTAGGGAGTAGTATGAGGTGATGCCTTCAGTGAAAACTGCATGTCCACGGTTAGAGAAAAAGTTGAACATCGACGGCTAAACAGTTGCACCAAACGAAGACACAAAAAAATTCGTCGAAACATACCCATGCGGGATCTAGTATCGAAGAGCACAGTGCGAGGGTTCCAAAGGTGAAAACGGATCTTAATTTTGACACGCGGTTTAAAAATTATGACTTTTAAAATTTGAAAACTCGAATTAAATGCCTTCACCACTCCAAAAAAGACACATCTGTTACATTTTGGGTCGAACGAAAAGAAATTCTATCATACTTATGACACTTCTATGACGATAATTGTGACAAAACCCGGTATCATCATAGATGTGGTGGGCTCCTACTTCTATGACAAAAAATCATGACAGAAAATGGGCTTTTCGTCCTGGGCGGGCCGGAGACACACAACTGCATGACATTCTTTGGGCCGCCCATGACGGAAAAAACCGTGGTAGAAGCGAGGGCGAGGAAAATTTCGGCGAGTTCCCGATTACGGTGGGAGGTCGGGGACCGAGCGATGCGCGTTTCTCTCGTACACGTACACGCGTGTGTGAGGCGTTAGCTCGCCCGAACCCGAGCGAGGCGTTGGGCTCTAATCGAACCCGGCGATTGCCTCAGTAGGCTACGCGTTATCGAACCCGAGCGATCGATCGATGGTGTTGGCGAACCCGATCGAGCGATTCTTTGCTACCGCCGCTAATCTGAAGCCGATCGATCTTTGCCTCTGGATGAGCAAAGTGGCGTTGCGGGGGGTTGGATGAGCAGTGGCGGTGGGGGTGGATGAACAGGACCCGTGGCGTTGCCTCTGGATGAACGGGACCTCGATCGTCGAGCGGTTGGGGCTGGATGAGCAGGATGACCCGTGGAGGGCTGGATGAGCGATGAGCGGTGGAGGGTGCCCGTGGAGGGTGGTTGAGCGATGGCGGTGGAGTAAGCGCGGTGGAGGCTGGATGAGCAGGAGCCCGTGGAGGTGGAGGAGGTCGGCGGTAGCCCGTGGAGGCCGGAGGAGGTCGACGGTGGAGATGAACGATATCTCGTGGAGTCCGTTTTGCGGTGCGACACACCTCCCGATGAACAAGACCCCATTTCGACCGTGAAGCTCCAACACAAGTCCGTTTTCGTCCGTTTTGCGGACGCCACACCCTCCCGATCAACGGGACCCCGTTTGACCGTAGGAGGTCCGTTTCCTCCGTTTTGCGGTACGCCAGACCCATCCCGATGAACAGGATCCCGTTTAGAACGTGGTCGGTCGAACACAAGGCCGTTTCCTCCGTTATGCGGTACGCCAGGCCTTGTTCCATCGCCTGTTCCGTCCAAGCCCTCCCGATGAACACGACGACGCATTCCGTTCCGACCCAGCCGGTTGGCTCCCCATGAACACGACGACGACGCTGTTTCTCCGTTCCGACCCAGCCATGTACATGAGCCCTGGTCGTACGTATGCGCGAGTAGGCATTCGAGACCCCGCCCGTATGTACGTACATGGCCGTATTTTCTTTCTTACACCCTGGCCGTTGTACGTACGTGTACATGCTACGTGTGCGCCTCTACTACGACACGTGCGTGCCTCTACATCCACCAGTATGTACGTACATGTTCGCGACCAGAATGACAACGCTACGTACGCTTCGACCGTGTGTGTCGGTATCGGGAACTTCCTTGCGTGCGAAGATGTAGCTGGTGGGTCCCAGTAGTCAGGGGGGCGAATCGTTTTTTCGGACGCACTTCCTTGCGTGCGAAGATGTAGCTGGTGGGTCCCAGTAGTCAGGGGCGAATCGTCTTTTTTCGGACACACTTCCTTGCGTGGGAAGATGTAGCTGGTGGGTCCCAGCAGTCAGGGGGGAAGCGTTTTTTTGCGAAATATAGTGGCCCGTCCGGTGGGTCCCAGCTGTCAGGTGAAGGAATCATTATTTTCCGCGTAATAAGGAGGCACTTCCATGCTGCAGCCATGGACCTAGCTGTCAGCCTCTCCACGTACAGTCCACGTCCGATGGAAGTCATTCCTTGATCACTTTGACCACGCCGCGCCGAGAGCACCACGGCGGTGGATGACGGCGAGGCCTAGGAAGGGGACGACGCGGATACGGGGAAGACGCGGCAGTGGATGCCCATGCGGAGAGGAGTACGAGGGTTCACTGGTTCGGCTACGGTGTGAGGCTGCCGTCGCTGCAGAATAACAGGGGGTGTGGGTGAGTGGAGGCATGGCCTGGCCAGCGGTGGGAGTGGTAGGGGGCGGTGAGGCCTCCGCTGCAGCATAGCCGGCCACGGGAGGCAGGAGTAGGCGGCACGACCGGCGCTGCTTTGGGTGGCTGGAGCAAGAAGACCAGAGGTTGAAGAAGAACGACGGTCGTTGGATGGACATCGTACGATCACTGCAGCTAGAATCGTTTATATTGACTAAGTTGACAAAGCCCTTGATACGTCAACTTAGTAGGCCCACAGGTCAGCTTCCAAAACGGTGCGCCCCAGATGTCAGGGGGAGGAATCATTTTTTGGGCGGGTGAAGCTAGAATATCCGAGATTAAAGAAGAAGCACGACATCCATTGGATGGACATCCAACGGCCACTGCTGCTAGAACCGTGTGTTGACTATAAGTTCACAAAGCCTTGCATACGCGTCAACTCTCTTTTTTAGGGGACGCATCAACTTAGTAAGGCCACAAGTGTGTGGCAGAGAACTTATAGCCCATTTGAGATTTGTAAGAATGTGCAGCCCATTTTTGAATTCTAATGGAATTTACTACAACCCATTTACACTTTGTTAAAAGCACAGCCCATTTCAACCAACCGTTCAAAACAGAATTCAATAAAATTTCCCACATTTTGATGGGATCCAAAATATTTTTATCCCAAAATTTCTAGTCAGATTAAATACAATTTCAATATAAATTTATATTACGTAAAAATCCAGCAAAACATTGCGCTTCATAGCGATTAATGAAATTAAAATTTTCAATATCCAAAAATAATATTTATAAAGTAATTACGTGTTTGGTGCATTTTTAAAGTTCTTGCCAGTTTTTATAATTACATCCCATTTATTATTTCTTAAAGCCCATTTTCTTGTTAAGCCTAATGCATCCCTCCTAGAAAAGATTTGCAGCCCAGTGAGAGGAGAATAACAACTTGACCTTGCTCGGGTATTCCTAAAAAGTATAATTTGGGCTAGCCATTTTGAGCTTAAAAACTTAATATCTGGGCTGGATATCGCTTTGGGCTAGACAGGCCACAACCCGCCCGATTAATACTGCAGCGATGTTTTCGTTATTGTTCGAGAGGAGAAAAATTAATATCTGGGCTAAACATCAAAAACTCTGCGGTGCTCACACCTCAAAAACACAAATCTTCGCTCGAGCTGCTTGGTCCCGGTGTTGGCCGCTTCTTGTGCAATTCTCTCGTTTATTGACTACATAGGTTGACAATGATGTGGGACCGTGATGTCAGGAAACCAGGAGGAAGCACAAAAAATTATAGTTATATATATATATATATATATAATAAGGAGGCACTTGCGTACGTGAGGCTATGGCCCTGGTGGGTCCCCATTGTCATCCTCTCCAAGTAAAGTCATCTCCTTGCCCGCTGCCGCCAAATGATTAACGCCGCCGCCTCGCTTCCCGGTGCAGGCGATTGCTCCGCCTTCAAACGACACAAGTGTCGTCCGTCCGTCCATCTGCCGCCCATATTAATGATACGCAGTTGCCGAGGCGGCTACTCTAGCGCCACACGTCCGTCCCTCTGCCGCCCACCATTGCTATATAAACTGCTGCGCCGGCCATAGCCGCAGTCATCCGCATCCGTTCCCTTTCTCCTGTCCACACCACTACTGCCCACCATGGCTTCCTCGCGCTCCAGCGCTCTTCGGGATGGGCGGACGACGGACCACAAGAAGATGGCAACCATTGCTGCCGACCGGTTGGCCGACAGGCAGCCGGAGGACGACGACGTCCCAATGGTGAACATGGTAGTCGATGATCCGGTGCCAACCCCCTCCTCCACGCCATCCTCGCCGGTGCATTGCACCATGACCATCGGCGAGGCCCGTGCCCAATATATGGACACGGTGAGATATATGTGTGAGGAGCAATTCCGGGAGGCGCAGGCCGACGCCGCCTACAACCACCATCTCCCCCAGGAGCACCTGCAGGCGGAGGAGCAGATCGCCGCGGAGCGGGCGGAGCAGGAGGCACTGCTTGACTCGTATCGCTCCACCCGCGAGGGCCGCCTCGAGCGCTGGCGGTACCGCATGCGGGTGGCGGAGGCTGCGGCCGCCTACAAAGAGGGCGATGAAGCGGGTGAGGCGCTGTTTGGCGAGACCGAGGACGAGGCAGAGGACAATGCCGGCTCCGACGAGTGCCCGCTCCGCTAGCGTCAACAAGGCCCTGCTCCGCCGAGGCCCCACGGCACCAACAATGAGGCAGAGGACACCACCGGCTCCGCCAAGGCCCCGCCTCACCAACAACGAGGCAGAGGACATCGCCGGCTCAGCCGAGGCCCCACCCTGCCGGCAACGAGGGGAAGGATTTCCACCGCTCCGCCGAGGCGCCGCCCACTGGCAACGAGATAGAGGACATCGTCGGTTCCGCCGAGGCCGCGCCACACAGAAAAGGAGGAAGAGTAGAACACTGTAGGTCACCGCCGCTCGGGTCCAAGTAAGGCCACCGCTGCTACCCTTTGGTTGAAGCCAAGCTAGGCGGGTTGACCATTGACGGCCGGTTAGCTTCTTGGCGGCGACGTGGAGTCTGAGAGCTGTGTTGGAGAAGAACGCTGCTTCTACTTAACTGCTGGTGCAGTTGGCTGACTGACACGTGGGCCCCACAGGCCACATGTCGATTCTGCAACTGCACCTACTGATTAAATCACCAAGCTTCTGTTCGCTCGGCCAGACATGTGGGTGGGTAACCGGTTAATTAATTATACCTCCAGCACACCCCTTTTTAGTTGAAGAATGTATGAAATGTAATGAAATCCGGCATGTTTATATGAAATCTGACCGTGTATGAATTAATTTATTACGATTAGTTCGACTTCCTGTATCACTGGCATTGGATGAACATGCAAAACAATACGTACTAGCATTATTCCCATGGTGATCACCTCGTTTGCATCAGTTTCACATGTACTCCCTCCGGTCCTTTCTAGTCTGCATACAAGTTTTGTCTGCAGTCAAAGTATCTCTACTTTGACCAATCTTATAGAAAAAAGTATGCACTTTCACAATGTGCGAAGTAAAAAGGAACAGAAGGAGTACAAAGAGTTTGAGAAGCTTTTTAGCGTTTCTGTACATTGCAATCAAACACACAGGGTTCATAGAGAACATTCAAAACAATCGATGATTATGCATCTCAGCGACTCACATGTTAGAGGCAATATTTACTTCACAACTAAGAATTAAGAAAAAATTGATCGACGCTGCTGACAACAAAGGGCGTCCCATTCAAAAATATCAAACGCATGTCTTGCTAAAATCAATGAGCAAAATTTGACAAGGTTGTCCCATTCCAAAATATCAAATGCCTATGATTGTGGAATGGGCAGGGTTTGTCATCAGATTGGAAATTGGCATGGCACCTCGTGCTAAATAAACCAGCTGTTCTTTTTGTGCAGTTCACCAAAATCAACCAAATTTGCGCGTAGCTTGTATGATTTCGCCCTTATATGTTGTAACGCCTTGAACTTATCAGCACCTCCTTTCTTGTGGTGGAAATGAATGATTCGATGTATTCATGAACATTTTGTGCAGTTCCCATTGAAATCAAGCTGAGAACCTCTGTTTGCACAAATACAGAAAAAGTGATTAGTATAAAGCAAACTATACTATGAATTGACAGTTTAAACAGGCACCTACATGGTCCATGTAGAGCACACTTTTAGAAAAATGGAACTCACCAGAAAGAATCCTAGAACAACATTGTACTCGCGCATCACAACAAAAAAATGGAGATTTGTCAGTCCTTCTGAGCTGAAGTTAGTTTGGTCTTGTGGGGAGTAATGTAACCATCCTTTAACTGCTCCTTCTGATGAGAAGATAGACATGGCTTCTTCATACTGGCATAATCAGAACTAGTCACTTCACGTAGTCCATATTCTTCTTCAGAGGAAGATGATCCTGTTGTGCAAAGACAAGAGGACAACTAAATGCTAGCATCCCTGTTTGCTCGAAAAAAGGAAAGGAAATATTTAAAACAGCTCAGATGAAGCACTTCTCAAGGACAATACCACTTTTTCATGACAATATCTAAACAATAGCACAACACCAATAGAGATGACAAAGCTCAATCATATGGATGAAATCAGTGGGCGAGTACCAACCTTTGTCAGGAGGCTTATTGTGTAGAGCATACAGATGAAGCACTTCTCCGGAACCATCTGTTGCTATCTACTGTGGTGGCCATGCTTACTATATACTCCTCGATTAGTTTAATGTTTCCAACATCTTCTTGTGCAGTTCCACTAAAATATATGGTATCTTCAAAGAAGATCCCTATTTGCACAAGTAGAGATAATTATGTATTACATTAAGAGTGGCATCAAATCAGTGGCAAAACAATTGCTCGTTCCAGCCATAGCAATAAATTAAGATGCAAAACTATATCATTACTTGTGTCATCACAGTTCCAGTGCTTCATTAGAGCACCGTGAGTTGATTTTTGTTTTTCTTCCGCTTGTTCTTCCCCTTCATCACTTGGTTCAATAACAGACAAGCTTTGCCTTCAATGTAAGATTTGGCATGTCAATTAGGGAGCACAAGTATAGTACTAAACTTAATTTTCTCGATGAAAGTGGCAAAATCTGGCCAACAGTTGTGAAATATCCTTATCTTACCTCAATGGGATATTACGGTGCACATCTGATTGGAAGTCTTGTCTTCATTTGTGCGATTCACTAAAATCAAGCAACATTATCGTACAAGTAGCACAACATATGAAAGCACACTGCAGAATCATGTGAAAGAAGGCTAGTACTGACCTCTCATCTGCGGAATTCAAACAACTCATAAGAAGAAGATCTGAACCAAATTTGCCAACATGGATAGGAAGTAAGATCTCCTCTTGTGCAGTTCCACTAAGATCAAGCAATCAAGCAACGTTGTCGATGTGACATTTTGGTTGAACTGCACAAAACACTCTTAAAACAAAAGTGTTTTGTGCAGTGCAACAAAAGGTCACAATGGCAACGAGGTGAAGTAGATAACCCTGTTTACACAGAGGTGCAAAGGAAACAACTAGTGGTCAATAATGGTGGATGACACAGAAGCAAACAAAAAGAAGCATCTACCTTATCTAAATGGGAAAGAAAGCAAGATAGTAGCATTTCTCAAACGGTGGCATTGATTAATATTAACATAGAGATTATATTAACAATAAAATTCGTTAAACATGTAATTTTCTTTTAACTGTGGCATTGCATCAATTTTCCAGCGGCATTATTAGAGGGTGTTTGCTTACAGGCACATTTTGGTGTAGGGACTAAAAAAACTCTGTGTCAGTCCCATCTAAACCAAATAGGAGGGACTTTTAGGACTAAAAGTGGGCATTTGGAACTAAAGAAAGAAGACCCTGAGGGAGTCTTTTTGGGACTTTTTCCAACAGTTGCCCCTACCACGCATCACACCTTGTCTCTATTAGTTCATTCCTAGGGGTAACATGGTCTTTTAGCATGTCATTCAATAACCTCTAGTCCATGTTTAGTCCCTGGAACCTAGCAGGTAGGGACTAGGGAGTTTTTAACCAAACAAGGCCTTAGATTAACAACAACTAGTGAGTTGCAGACGGTGGGCCGACCAAAGCACCATGTGCATCTACCGATGTCTTGTGGTCATGCAGTCTGTTGCAACAAAGAAAAACAACCAAGGAGCATATTTGTGTTGGTCCTAGTTTTGTTATCTTTAGACACCTTTCCCTATGTGAGCGCATGACAAATCTAGTCTGCTCAAACTCTGACCTTGTCCCCCAAAACAAAAGATCAGTTTGTTATAGATGTGCGTACTTCGTTTGTCATTGTTTTCCCTTTTCGGCCAATGTAGGTGCTGGATAGCCAGTCTGTACTAGTACTTTCGCCCCTTCCTTTCCTCTTTGAACTACGTCCTAGATTTATGCGATACAACTTTCTCCACTACTTTCCCCCATTCCTTTCCTCTTTGAACCACGTCCTAGATTTATGCTATACAACTCCCCCCTTCCTTTCCTCTTTGAACCACGTCCTAGATTCATGCTATACAACTTTTCCCACTACTTTCCCCCACTCCTTTCCTCTTTGAACCACATCCTAGATCCATGGTATACATACAACTAGAGTAATGCATGTGGAGTAAGTAAACTATACCTTAAGGTTCTTGGGGTGTGGTTCGGTGGGTGACGGGATGGTGGCGAAGAAGAAGGGGTCGGAGGCCCTCCCGCGTCGCTGCTGGGTAAAAGTGAACAGCTGCACCGGTAGTGGATTCCCTTCCTCACCGACGGTGACAGCGTTAAGCCTCTTTCCCTTCCCGGCGGATGAATCCTGCCGGCTCTTTGAGCAGCAGTGAGGGGAGAGAGAGGCCAACAAAGTCTTGTTTAGATCTGGAGAGGGCGAGAGAGTGTGAAGAGAGCAACTACAAGCGCTGAGGCTCCAGCGTGTATATATATACTAGAGAGAGAGTGTGAAGCATGCAAACCCTAGAAAACAAGCACCGAGGCTGCAGCTTATACGTGATGAGGTGATTATACGGTCACTACGAGATTGTATAGCTCCGTATCCATCCATTTTGACCAGTCAAAGAATCCTCCTGGCACAAATTATGCTCAAGTGTTGTTATCGAACCCGAGACCTCAAGTTTGATGAGCGAACAGGCTAACCAGCTACACAACCCTCCCGTTATGTTCAACGAGAGGAAAATAACCTTTTATACATTCTTGCATTCGTGTGACAAGCATGCGGTGTTTTTTTGTGTGTGTGGGAGTCATTGGGATTTCAATCATAATCGTGGCTTTGGTGGTAAGACTATCCACAGTGGTGCAGAAATAATGCAGACTTAGTCACCTTACCTCTCTCCACGTAGTACGTTGGGTCCCACCAGTCAGAGGGTGAAACAAACAAATTAATAAGAAAAATTAAAAGTGCCAGTGGTGTATCTTACCTCACACATCTCGCTACTGCTCGGGAACACTGTCCAATTGATCCCTCTATTCACTCACGTACTATTTTAAGTGAATCCTTATTATAACATGCACACAATTTTGGGCACTTGTATTCGACCTAAGTCAGTGTGCCACCGTATCTCATATACTTACTACTCCCTCCGTCTAGGTGTAATAAGTCACGTTAGAAGGTGCAGCGGGACCAAGGTGAGTGCATGTGCGCGCGCGCGCGCGCGCGTGTGTGTGTGTGTGTGTGTGTGTGTGTGTGTTTAACATCATGTGTGTGTTAGAGAGAGCGACAGATCGAGCTACTCCTACAGAGAGATGGTGTGTAGTGTACGATTTTAGCCGCGAGAGTTGGTGCATCCTCTCGTTTCCGGGCGTGTCCAGTAGGGACATGTAGACAGCTGCCACGCCCGCTCCTGACTAGCCTGGCCCACTCAAAGCCCCTCCATCGCCCGCGCGCGCTTCCCGCCCGAAACGGTCAGTGCCACTCCAAAGAATCGGTGCCACATTCATGCCCGGGCAGAGCGGACGCGACCTCTCACTGGCGCAAGAGTGATGGTTGCTTCGTCCGTCCAACTTACTGCTGGGTCTATGTGATTTGACGGCTCATTGGTCTTTATTACTGAGGTGGTAGGACTGCTGGATGTCCCACGCTTTCGGTGAAAGGATGTACTACTAGATTACAATTTTGTCCATTCTTATAGCGGAGGAGTGCAAGAGCAGTGAAAACACGCAGGCTCAGTGATTACATGGCCCACCTCACACTATCACCATATTTTCTGGACACCGTGCGACACCTAACTCTTTACATAGTACTCACTCTGTTCCTAAATACTAGATGAGTCCCCACGCGTTGCCGCGGCACAGCCGTATATCTCTCTGCGCAAAATTATCGATTTCATAGAACTAAAAAAACTCTATAACCGCATGACAAATGTGGTAGCCAAACTAAATAAACTCCCATCATCATTTAGATCATCCCACGTAAGGAAAAATGATCAGCCAAGTCCTACTGCATAATGGGATTATATTTTTCTTTTTGACATGTTAATGGGACTTAAAAGCTCACTTACATGCATGCTACCGGTGCATGCTTGCATGCAGACATGTTGATGTGATTTAAAACCCACTCACATGCATGCCACAGTATTTCTGCATGCTTTCATGTGGCTTAGTGCGAAGCCTCTCAACGTCTAGATCAAGCGGCTATTATGGACTGATTTAGTTCATCTAACGCCTACATTAATTTTGATGATGTGGCTCAAGGAGAGGATAGAGAATTCCTAGTAGTCGGGGCTAGCTATTACTAGTAGATAAGTCTTTGTAGAGATTCCACTAGGTGAACTACATACGGAACAAAATGAATGAATCTACATTTAAAATGCATCTATATACATCCGCATGTGGTTAATGGTGAAATTTCTACAAAGACTTATATTTAGGAACGGAGGAAGTACTAGTATAGTACGTACTGTAATTTATCAGCGAGATAAATTTGTACAATGCTATGAAGCTTCCAGCTTCTATTACATGTATCTTGCGTCCAAGGTTGCCCGTTGCAACATTTCACCAAATACAAAGGAGACTAACTTGCATGCTATTGCATCTCAATGATTGACAGATCATAGCAAATATGTACTCCCTCCGTTCCAAAAAAAGTGTCTCAACTTTGTGCAAACTTTAGTACAAAGTTGTACTACTACTAAAGTTGACACTTATTTTGGAGCAGAGGTAGCTAAAGAAAAAAACGATCCATGCAGTCCCTAGCCCTTGAACCGTGAACCCTAACCAGACTTCAATTTGCTGGCAACGTTCGAGCTTCCTAATAAATGAAGTTTGCAACCTTTTGACCATCGGATCATTTTGTGCAGTTTCACCAAAATTGAGATGAGCATCCGTGTGGCAAAGAAATTGAAGAAGCGTGATTAGAAAAAGATTACTGGGACTAGTTGATGAGACATAAACTCATCACAAATACAGTACGTAGAATCCAGTAGAGGTATGTGCGGGGCAAAGAAGTAGAGAAATATCCACATGGAGTGATGTGGGCATTTGGAGCGATGGTGCAAGCCGGCTATAAAGGAGTTGTACACGAGGGACGTAGCTCAACCTTGAGGAGGGCGGCGGAGGCGGCAACTGCCCACGTCGCGGCAGTGAGCAAGGGACGAAGGCAACCTCACCGGCTTTGTGAGAGAGAACGGCGGGGACCCCTGATCGGGACGTGCCGACAGTGGGTTTTCGCCATCTGCGACGGCGACCGCATCTACACTAAGCATCCACCCCTTCTGTCCGCCGGGATGTTAGAGATGTGGCCACAGTCATTTTGTGTGAGAGAGTGTGAAGAGAGCAACCCCAGAAAGCAACCGTGTAGGCTGGCCCGTCGTGACTATGTATATAGTGGAGCGGTTTCCTTTTCTCTCCATATGAACCTATCATATTGCGTACGTGCCACTAAAGAAAAAAAACTTTATTTATAAATGACGCGGCACCTACTACTCGTTCTCATATAACCTTGCGCTTGGCATCTCCAAAATATTAACCTTGTGATTGGCTCTTCGCCTCTTCGGGAAGTCGAGCAATAATGGTAGTGCAATATATATCATTCTGGCTATATGAGACCGAATGAATTGCTGCGCGTCCACCACATGGGCGAGGGTCGAGGGGCGAGGGAGAGTGCTACATACAGAGCAAAATGAGTGAATCTACACTCTAAAATGCGTCTATATACATCAGTGTTTGGAGTGTGTACTATTTGTTCATATTGAAATCTACTAAAGGACATATATATTCCAAACAATATGATATAATCTCTATAACCAAGGTAGTAGGGACGAGGAGTAAACGGAGGAGTAGTAAATTTTCTCCTCGTCCTGCGAGCCACCGCGCATGGGCAAGGGAGGCGGGCGAAGGCGGAGCAAGCTTCACCTCATCCTGCGAGCCACAGCGCCTGTGGGCGGGGAGACGGCGTGACTAAGCAAGCTTCTCCTCGTTCATGAGTTGACGGGACATATCAAAAGTACTCCGGTGTATAGAGCCTTGCCTCTAAGGTAGGCCCCACATGGTTTGCCTCTTTTTTAATTTAACATAACGCGTCAAGTCGCAATTTGTTTGTTCACCCGTGGTAGACGATCCTCCCTCCACCAAGTGGACAACCATTACGTGCCAAATTACCACGTGGGCTGCCTTTTTCAGACAAAGAATGAGCTCCACCGTGTACCCGCAGGGTGTGGTTGGGAAAGAGACGGAGTCGTGCGCGTGCATGCACCTCTTCTCTTCATGCACGCCCCCCACCTACGTGGGTGTGTGTGAGAGATACAAACCGCGTTCGTGAGTGTTTTTTGTTTTGGGGTGGGGGTGGGGGTTGATTTCGTGAATTATTTGTGGGAATATGTGTCGATGACATCTCAAACAAAATTTTGCATGCAGTGTGTTTGAAATGGAGGCCTATCCATATCATATATAGAGGGTCGGGCAATCCACGAGAAGAGAGGGAGGGGTCATAGATATCGATAGAGTCGAAGAGATGATCAAGTGGGTGGGTGCGAGATCGATGAAGAGAGCCATCAAAATTGTGTGTGTGTGCAAGTCAAAGATATAGGGAGATTGACCTACCAAAACGTCAGAGGGGACATGTCAAGTTTGTGTGTGGCAGGGAGACATGACTAGAGCGCTCGATGTATCGTTGTGTGTGTGGGGGGGGGGAGGGGTAGGCGAGGCCTAACTGTAGAGGTAGAATGACTCATATATGTGTTGAGAAGGAGAGACCCAGCTATGTCTTGAGGGGATATCGGTCGACATCCATACATAATCAAGGACGGAATGGGACACAGAGAGAAATATGATGGGAGAGAGAGAGAGAGAGAGAGAGAGAGAGAGAGAGAGAGAGAGAGAGATAAGAGAGAGAGAGTCTTTGGATGGGTGATGGAGTTGCTTCTCGAAGATGGTGGGAGAGGCCTACTAGACAAACTGAGGGTGGAACTGCAATGTTATCAATAAGAGTGGGGATGTGTTTCGTGCCTGTGTGTGATAGATCTGTCGGGACGCATCCATGGATGATGAAGGGGAACCATGTGTTTGGTAAGCAAACCTAACTAGATCGATAGATCAATTGTTGTTTGTCGGAGGAAGGGGGAGACATAACTAATGAGGTAGATTGATCGACGCGTGGGTAAAAACGAGTTATAAGGACCTAGCTAGCTATATGTATAGCGAGAGATTGGTCGATGTACGTCCATTTGTTAAGAGGCAAATAAGGCCTAGCGAGACGGATAGACAGAGAGAATGGAGCTAGGAGGTGGTGCGAGAGGCCCGGCTACTAGCTACTCCCTCCGTTCCACTATACATGCTTTTCATTTGTCAAAATATAGATGTATTTAGACATGTTTTAGTATATAGATACATCCATTTTTAGACAAATGGAAGTCAAGTATTTTGGAACGGAGGGAGTAGATAGTGGGAGGAGTGTGCGGTTGTGAGATCGATGAAAAGAGGGGCAAGAGTTTACACGTGTGTGTGACCGTATGAGAGACACGAGGCAAGGACACATAAAGGAGGAGATTGAAGGTGTGTGTGGATGTTGTATTCAGGCATCGCTGGAGAGGTTTATCGATCGATGTGTGTTGGAAAGGAGTTGTGGAGACTCTGGGAGAACGACCTAAAGAAAAAAAAATGAATGTACCCGGTGGATAGAATGCCAAGGGAGGGGAAGGGCGAGGAGGGCGTGTGCATGCACGAGAGAAAGTTAGCGGTAGCTACAAAGGTTAGAGGATCATGTGGGTGTAAGAGACTAACAAAGATCATAATTTGATATGAAAGCGGATTCATATATTTGAATAGGAGATCATAGTGTTTTAAACATTGCATGCATGAATATAGCGGTGATACACGTGCTGTGCACATGTTATACCATAATGTGATAATGCATGGCGTTTGCAACTCACAGCTAAATGCCGAACGATCCAAACCATACTATACATCAAACAATCTCACATTTTATTTGAATTTGTGATAATGTGTGGCGTTTGCAGCTTACAACCAAATATCGAACAATCTAAACAATACTATATATCGAACATTCTCACATTTTATTTGAATTTGTGGTAATGTGTGGTGTTTGCAACTCACATCTAAATACTTGTAGGCGTAGGGGGCGGGGCACCATACATAATGTGATAAACACATTATACATATGAGACATGGTTTTAGATTATGAAGATCTACCTAGAGCTAGAAATGTAATGTGATTTGAAATCAACATAAAGTGGATTCAAAAAATCGAGTTTGAGTTCATATAGTACACATAGTTCATATGTAACTCGAGACTAAACATGTGGTGTGTTGTGAAGATAATACACAAATGATGGTTTAACTTGACAATAATGATGATTGTAGATCTTATTAAAACAGAGAAACAAATTCAAATGCTTTGACTTCACAACAATCATTACTATAGATCGTATTCAAATAGAGAAACAAATTCAAATTTAGTTCATATTGAAGCGGTAGTATATACGTTTGGAATGCACTAAAATGTTCATTTGAGTAGTAGGTTGCATGCATTATACACGTAGCGAAATATTTTAATTCAACATAAAATGAATTCAAAGTTTTGAATGACATTTGTAGTGCGCATTGATTTGGTACAGTACACCTTAGGCTTGTCCGGAAATTTCAACCCGTGCCTTGTTAGCCCGAAATATTTAAGATATATCTTTGTCTCGTTGTGCTCTGACAACTCCCTCCATCTCAACCCGCGCCTTGCTATTCCGAAATTATAACGCGCGCAAAAACTCCCACCTCCTGTGAAATCCCGACACGCGAAATGCCCGTGGTACCCCCGAACCGAAAGAACCGCCTCAAATCGGTGGGGGTACTTTCGTAACTTACCCCACATTTTGGATAAGCGCGTCCCTAAGCCATGGTTCCCCACTTCCATCCCTTCCACCCACCCATTCGTACACCGAGGCCGCGGAAACCCATGACGAAGCCCCACACCCTGCTCCATCCGCCACCCAGCCGGAGCCTCTTCCCCGACAACGCCGTCCACAACAACACCTCGACGTCCCTCATCCACCATACCGGATGAGGATCCATCGTCGATCTCGTCGTCCCGCCGGTTCAGCCACCCCGTCCTCCACCTCCAAGGAGCTGCCCCGACGTTGCGCCACCTCCATTCCCACATCGCCATCTTCACCTACACCACTAGAAGAGCATCATCATCACTGTTTCCTCGGATGAAGCTGCGGCCTAATCGGCGCCACCAAAGAGGTTGTACACTAATCGCAGCATTTTCTTCTTGATTCGATCTCACGGTGCTGCCGGCGCACGGTTCCGAGCCGACACGGCACGACTCCATCCACGGCGCCGTCGCCGGCCACTTCCTCCACGACGTCGCTCCCTCGGCGGCGATGTCCACATCAGTAGGAGCTGCTGCTGCTTTAGCTCTCGCTCGCGCTACTGCTCTACTCTTGCTCTCGGTCCCCTGCCTGGTCTGCTCTTGCTATTGCTCTTCCTCGCGCTGCTGCTCTCGCTCTTGCTCTTGCTTGCGATGCTGCTCGATTAGCTACACCTCGACGATTGAATCGACTTTTGGGTCGATCGATTTTCGGGGTGGGGGCTCGCGGGTGAAGGAAGAACCAGCCAGAAGCGGGAGGGGGCTCGCCAGAGAGGTACCCACTATGTATCTTAGGGTTCAGGGTGGGGGCGGTGGTCGCCGGTGGTGGCGGGGCGGTGGCGTGGGGATCGCCAGAGAAAAAGCTCGGCACGGGGCGACCTAGAGGATGGCTGGGCGGCGGACCGTCGGTGGGGAGTGTTTTGGCGGGCGGGTGGCGCGACTGCCCGCAAGCGGCGGGGCTGCTGTTTGGCCGGTGGTGGCTAGCGGCTCAGGGGGGTGGAGGTTGAAGATGAACTGCAGGCCCTTGATTTCGTATCCAACGGCTGCAAAATCGACTGACCAGAGATGAAAAAGTCAGTTGACCGACATGTAGCCTCACCTTGCTTGTGCGTTCAGTTTCGACAATAAAATTCAGTTTCGACAACAAAATTCAGTTTTGACAGTTAAGTTCAGTTTCGACAGTTAAGTTCACTTTTGACAGTTAAATTCAGTTTTGACAATTAAGTTCAGAGATGAGCGGCTGATGTATTTTACATCTAGCACTTTGTGGTTATGTATTTTACATCATGTATTGGAGATGCTATTAGAATTCCACTCAAGTTATCGTTGTCTCTCTTGTCCTGCTTCAGCCTCGGCATCGTACAACTCACCGGAGCTGCTCCAACGACGAAACCGTCCATCACAGCGGAGCAGTACCTTGGGCTCCATCTCTAGACGCCTAAGATCTTCTTCCCCTCCTCCGACAACCAAGTCAGCCGGAGCGTCCTCACCGGCCAACCCAATCACGCTGAGATCGACATGGCTTCGCCAAAGAGGTTGTACACTTGTTGCATCTCTTTTTTACTCTACATGTTATATATATTTTCCACTGAGCACACGTAGTAACGGAAATACGATTATTTTATCCTACTATATGACAAGCAGTGAGGTACCAGGCAACTTAGCTTTCCGTGATGGACTCTCTTGAACGCCATCATTATTTATCTCTGCGCGTTTGAGTTGTACATTTGTCGATGGCCCTAGGAGTTGAGCTAGTAGGGCAGTGGCATGGGTCCAAAGTAATAGAAGTAGCACAAAAACATTTTTTAGTGTAGGCTTTTCCTTGCTCAAGCCTACCTACTAGAATCGCCAGTGCTTGAAAGAAAAAGTGAATGAAAAACATAGGAATTGGAAAGTTTCCTATGGTACTACTATTCATGAATTTTGTTCAAAGGAATGAAGCAAAGGAAAACTGTAGGATTTGTTCCTTCAGTGTCTCCTTGAAAGAAAAAACGTAGGAATTTTAATTTTCACTTGTCCTCCTTTTCAAGTTCCTAATCATGAAGCACAAGACTAAGAGATAGTAGCATAATAGCATTATAACCGTACATTTTCTTGTGGTTTGACTTAATCTCACCATGCTTCTTTGCATCCTGATTCCAATTGTTGTGAATCAAACACCCAGATTGGCAGAAATCCTGTGTTTTTAAATTCTATGTTTTGCACGTGCATTCCTATCCTATTCCTGTCTATTTCTAATCTCTGCATTGTTGGAATCCTCCAATTCAAACGAGCCCTTACAGAATTACTTCTCTTACAGATAGTTGTCAAAGAAAACCTTGCGTGGTTTGTCCCGCTCCTGCTGCACCGTCGTCCACCCCAGCTCACTGCTCCAATGACGAAGGGTCCAAAGACAACAGGATCCGCCTCCGGTGTCTTTCGCGCCTCGAGATCTTCTTCCTTGTGGCAGCCATGAAAACTGCATTACCATCATCAACCAAGCAGATGACCTCGAGGACTACCCGGGTCTGCAAGAGAGGTCGCACTCTTTCGTGTCTGCTTATGTTATGCACCACTTAATATTACATGCTACTTTATCGTCCTGTTCACCGATTAGACTCTGAGTCAGCTCCAAACTAATGGTCAAACTTGAGTTTTTAAATGGTTGTGGGGTACATATTGGGGCCGCAATCAATAGTATCTATCTACTATCTGGTTAATCTCCTGTGTCTACTATGAGTTTCATGTTGGGTGGGAAACAAACAGTAAAGAAGCCATTATCTGTATTTTTTAACCGAAGCCATTATCTGCCTACTATTATTTGTTTTGGGTCTATCCACAGGTTGCTACCATCACTCTGGATTTCTGCATGCACTCCTTACATAATCTCACTATGTTTTATTCCTATGCATGATAGTTATTATAAACAATGGAACTGAACATGCAGAGCAAAAGAGATGAGCCTTGCGTGGCAATAAAATTTCATGCAGACGTCACTCCATGGTAGGCGCAAAGGCAGCCCCCCTCCATGCATTTCGGATTGTAATCGAGAGGAAGATATCTGTTCTGAGGGGGATTTAGAAGGAGAAGACAACTCCTATTTACCCCCTGAGGTCTTCGCTCTAACTTGGCATGCTTATGTTGGTTATATCATGCATATGGTGCCTTGCATTGCTTACTTTATACATCAAATATGTCATCTACTTAGTTTAGACATCCTTTGTGCGAATCCCATCTGTTTAGTTTATTCATCGTTTATGTGAATTATGCAACACTATCTTGTTTAGCCAGGCATCATATATGTGAATTTTGCAATGCCATCCTGCTTAGCTAGTCATCTTATATGTAAATTATATCAGGCCATCCTTTTTTGTTACATATTACATTTGTCAACAATGTTAGTACATTCAACTGCTCTTCGTGTGCATCAGCCATTTGACATGGTGATGGCAAATTTTGGAGTGAAAACAAGGTCTTCAGAGTAGACTATGCTATCTGACGAAGCACATATCTCGCTGGTTACGGATAGCTCCTCAGAGGAGGATTCAAAGACAGATGACCAGTCCTATCCCCCCTGAGGTGTATGCTCTAACTTGGCAGGGTTATGTTGCTCATAGCGTGCGTATGGTGTCTCGCATTGCTATGTCATTTGATTAGTTTAGACATGCTTTGTGTGAATGCCACCTGTTCAGTGTCTAATTACCATATACGTGAATTATGCATTGCCATCTTGTTGGAAGACATTATATATGTGAATTATACAATGCTATCTTGTTGCAAAGGCATTATATATGTGAATTATGCAATGCCATGCTGTTTAGCCAATAATCATGTATGTGAATTATATCATGCTATCATTATATTTGTATTACGTGTTCCATTTGTCAACAACATTTGTATATTCAACTACTCTTCCTGTCCATCAGCCATTTGAAGCGGTGATGGAATTATCTGGAGTGAAAACAAGGTATTCAGAGCAGACAATGCTACCTCTGAAGCAGACATCTTGCTGGTTACAGAGAGCTCCTCAAAGGAGGATTCAGAGACTGATGACCAGTCCTATTTCCCCCCTGAGGTCTATGCTCAAACTTGGCAGGGTTATATTACCCATGTCATGCATGTTGTCTTGCATTGCTTAGTTTTTACATCATATATGGATTGTTAACTGCTTACTTGCTTACTATATAAACCATATATTTGAATTATATCATGCCATCATGTTTACATAGTACATACACATCATCTATCTGAATTATGGCATGGCAACCCATTTAATAAAGACATCATATTGTTATATCATCTCATCCTGTTTAGTGTTTACAGTCATCATATTTTGAATTATGGCATTCTATCCATGAATGTATGTGAATTATGGCATGCCAACCTATTTAATAAGCACATTATATAGTTATATCATGTCATCCTGTTTACATAATCTCATATTTTTTAGTTAGCCATCATAATGTGAAATTGTGTCATGCTATCCTGTTTAGTTAGACATCATATATGTGAAATTGTGTCATGCTATCTTGTTTGGTTAGACAACATAAATATGAATTATTTCATGCCCTCTTTTATTCCCCACTACCCATTGCACCTGTCTATCATACAATGTCTATACTTTCAATTACTTTTCTTGTTTATCAGCCATTTGAATTGGAGAGGGTGATGGAAGTATCTAAAGGAGTAACAACACGGTCTTCAGAAAAGATAGTGCTACCAGTTGATGCAGATAGAACCACGGTTGTACTTGCCCAAGGTCCAGATCCACCACACATAACCCAGACTCTTGCAAATTGTACCCCTACCCAGTTGGACAGAGAACCAGCTACACCCCTTCTAACCCCAACCCCGGCAGATAGTAACCCAGTTCCAGTTGACACAACACCGTCTCCACCACAAAGCACCCAAACACGAGCAGTTAGTAAGGGAACTGCAGTGCCCAAAGCACGAGGACCACCACTCCGAATCCCAACTCAACGCTTAAAGGAGAAGAAGATTTGTTCTCAGGTCAGGTTCTGTAGCTATGGGTCATACTCCTTTGCTCTTGCATTACTGTATTTACTCATACCAACTATTTTCAAATTTGAAGGATGGAACTGAAATTCAAATGGCGCAACAGGTATGTTTTAAACCTGTTTCTTTAACTTGTTTGCTGTTGTAACCTGCTCTATGTTGATTTCAGTTTCAATTGAATAAACAGTTATGTTCTCATGTCATGCACATTACAAGTGTTGTTATTGCTCTATAGTTTCCCACACTTATATTCTGTCTATTCTGCTTTGTATTGAACAAATATTATTTGAACTGTGTCTCTATCTTGATTTGGCAACAAAAACTAGAATGATATAGACCATAAAGTGACCATGGTACATAGATATATGTTTGTTTCATGCTGTTATCCTGTCCACTTTACTACTGAACTCATTTACCAAAATGAGTTTCATATACAATATGGTAAACATGTTATGTGTTTGCTTGTTTCTCTTTTAGAATGCGGACAAAATATTGGAGAACAGTACCGCGTTATGCAATGGTAAAGGAAGTAATGCAGATAGGGTTTAAGATAGTGAGACATCCCTGTTGGTATCCAAGAAAGCTGATAAAAACTATCTTGACGACAGTGAGAGAACCCAAAAGTCCTGTCTTGATGTAGTCTTCGAACTCGCTGCCTGAATCAGTTCATATTCTTGAGTCTCAACTTCAAATTGAAAGACATCGATCAGATGTGCTGCGACAAGAAGCTAAAGGACTGAGGAAGTCCCTGCAGAATTCAGATGCATATTTCCTGGTGCAACAGCAAGCGCTGGAGGATTTAAGCGCCAAACAAGAGAAAGTTAATAAGCTTGCTAAGCATCTTGCCAGCATTATGAGTACCCAGGATATTGTTTCTTGAGATCTTGAAGTGGTTTCAGTCCTGGATTTGTTTTGCTGCGGCGTTTATTTGTGTTGGTCACCAACTTTGACAACTAGTGTATATGATATGCTGCTTTGTTCCCTATATTTGCACTGGTGCCGAACTTTGATGCCCAATGGATGTAATATGTGTAATAGCCGTGTTAGCCTAGAATTAGTTGCTTGCTTATTTATTTCCTTGTTGTCTTGTTTATTTGTTTGCTTGTAGTCATTGCAGTTCTTTTTCCACGGTTTGCTGGTGGCTGCAATAACCTATTTTTTAAAACTAGGCCACAATAACTATGGGCTAATATTTACTGTAGTGACACTGGGCCTCCTACGGGCCATAGAAACAGTGGGCCTTCTACGGGCGTAGAAACAATGGGTCTTCTACGGGCCGTAGAAACAATGGGCCTTCTACGGGCCGTAGAAACAATGGGCTTTCTACGGGCCGTAGAAACAATGGGCCTTCTACGGGCCGTATCATCAATGGGCCTTATACGGGCCGTATGATCGATTGGCCAAAAATGGGCCAAACATACCGCATTATGGCCGTAAATGGGCTAGAGTTGGAATTTGATGACCATAACGGGCCATCGTTATAGGCCGTATTTGATGACGCTATGAAAACGGCCAACGTATTAACGGACCACAAATGGGCCGACTGTAATCACAGGCTGAATTTGTCCCTGAGCGAAAATGACGAGAACGGGCCGTAAGTAAACGAATCCGGAAATGAGCCCAAGAATAAATGGGCTCGAGAAGGCGAAAGATAACATGGGCTGAAGCGGCCCAATGGAATAACGGGCCGTTAATGGGTATAAAGTGATACCTTTGTTCATTACGGGCGTTTCACCACGGGACGTTAATGGGTGTAAAGTGATACACTGTTCATTACGGGCCAGTTTCACCACGGGCCGTTAATAGGCCAAGAGTTACAAAGGGCCTCATATGGGCTGAAAGACGTCATGGGCCATACATGGGCCAGAAGTGAAAATGGGTTGGAATCATATTGGACGGCCCAGATGACGCTACTGGGCCTAATTCAGAGAGGTCATAACGGGCCCTGGGTTAGCGGGCTGTAAATGGGCTATATGCGAACAGGCCGTTAACAGGCTTTCCATGGGCCGGCCCGCCACCTTTTCACCAAGTCAAACGGGCCGGCCTTTTCACATGAATGGGCTTCTATTGGGCCGTGCCACGTGTCGCGTATCATAGGCGCCTTCGGTCCAATGAGTGGATGACATATGTCCCAACGGTGAGCCGACACGTGTTTCCTCCAGCCAATGATGATTTTACACGTGGAAAATCCCCATTGGTCGGGGCTGTTAATGGGTTATCGGATCCAAAACCCGACCCGATAGCTTAATGGCGTTCCGTTATGGTGGATGCCACGTGTCGGTCACCCTTGACGAAAGCACTTCTGTGACGCGCGATTTATCATCATGGAAGTGGACACTTCTGTGATGATAATTTTGGTAATTTCATGGAACACTTCTACGACAACACAGGTATGACTATCTTGATTCTGTCATAAAATCGTCATGGATGTACATGCATGAAAAAAACGTGACCTACTGTGACAAACATGTATCATCATGCAAGTGTATTCTTTTTGTAGTGCACACCTATTAACTTGGATGCTTTTATAATACTTTCTGTTTACATGATACTTATGGACTATATATATATATATATATATCAATTAGGGGGACAAACTGTCGGTGTACAGAATAGGGGCACTACTTTGTACCCCTTTACCTATGCATGGGCAGTTAGAGCCACGTCTGTGACCACACTTAAGGGGGGGGGGGTAGGGGCAGGGAATCAACGCCACAAGGCAGTCAAAGCAACACCAAGACAGAGACGCGAAGAGCAAGGAGGCGAGGTGGGTTCCCCCGGCAAGACCCTTGCCGGGGCGGCCTCCACGGCCCCGGCAAAGACTTTGCCCGGGCAGCTTGCCCAACGCCAGCGGAGCGCGCCGCCCTCGAGCCCAAGGTTCCTGACAACCACTTTGGGACCAAGGCTCGGGAGGCGCCTCCATGATGGCATGCAGATCTTTGTGAAGAAAAAAGTACTCCAAACCTCGGCGAGATCCTTGCCGAGGAAACCCACAAGACCTCCGGCAAGATCCTTGCCGGGATCTACCTGACACGCCACTCGGCAAGACCCTTTAGGGGCCCGGAAGGCCCTTCTTTGAGGACATCCGCGGGGCCATAGCCAGGTGTAGGATCGGAAGTATGTCTAGAGGGGGGGTGATTAGACTACTTGACAACTTAAAAGTTTAGCCTTTTGATTAGGACAAGTTTTTAGCAAGTTCACAATAATGACCAAGTCAAGTATCACCCTACACATGCAATTCTAGAGTTATGGCAGCGGAAAGTAAATTGCACATGTAGTAAATAAGAGGTGGAGAAGAGCAAACGCAATTTGGAACACGGAGATTTTCTCGTGGTTCCGATAGGTGGTGCTATCGTCAATCCATGTTGATGGAGACTTCAACCCACGGAGGGTAACGGCTGCGAGAGTCCACGGAGGGCTCCACCCACGAAGGGTCCACGAAGAAGCAACCTTGTCTATGCCATCATGGCCTACGTCCACGGAGGACTAGCCTTACTCGGGGTAGATCTTCACGAAGTAGGCGATCTCCTTGCCCTTACAAACTTCTTGGTTCAACTCCACATCTTGACGGAGGCTCCCAAGCGACACCTAACCAATCTAGGAGGCACCACCCTCCAAAAGGTAATAGATGGTGTTGGTGATGATGAACTCCTTGCTCTTGTGCTTCAAATGATAATCTCCCCAACACTCAACTCTCCTCACTGATTTTGCTGTGGTGGAGGAAGGGATTAAGTGGAAAGCAATTTGGGAAGGCTAGAAATCAAGTTTCATATGGTGGGAGTGGAGCAACTTGATCTCAACACAAGGGTAGGTAGTTTTCTTCTCGTAAATGTAAGGTAGGAGTGGTAGTTCTTTCGATGGCTCTCTCCACGAATGAAGAGGAGGTGGAGGGTATTTATAGCCTCCACACAAAATCCAACCGTTACACACATTTGACCAATCTCGGTCGGACCGAAGTTGACAACTCGGTGAGACCGAAAGTTCAAATCTTGTGAGCGTTGGGATTTTCGTGGGACCGAAAATACAATCTCGGTTAGTCCGATTCTTCCAAAGTCTAGGGTTTGCCAATCTCGGTGGGACCGACTTTCTCATCTCGGTGACACCGATTTGAGTCTGAAGGTTCTGAAGCTTGGCAACACCAATTTCGAATGACCGAGTTTGGAATCGGAAAATCCGAGATTCTTAGGGTTTGGGTATATGGCTGAGGTGGTTCATCTCGGTGTGGTGAGTTTATGGAATCGGTGGGACCGAGATTACTTATGGGTTTATGTTGGAATGAAAGATTGCTGATAGTTTGAGAGATAAATCATTAAGCACTTTGAGCAACGGATCATCATCATAACCTCATCCCTTTTAATAGTATTGGCTTTCCTATGGACTCAATGTGATCTTGGATCACTAAACCAAAAATGGAGTCTTGAGCTTTTGCCAATGTTTTCCTTAGCATTTTGAGGGGTCCACATCATCGGTCATTGCCATACCCATATCAATTGAACTTTCGAAATATTCTCAAGAAATGATTAGTTCAATGATATATATGTTGTTATTAATTACCAAAACCACCCGGGATTAGTTGCACTTTCAATCTCCCCTTTTTGGTAATTGATGACAACATATAGATCAAACTTCGACAAAAGATATAGTCAATGAATAACATAAATCGCTTTGAGAAGTATGTGATAAGCAAGAGCTCCCCCTAAATTTGTGCATTATTTAAGATTTGCGTTTGAATGCAAATGCACAATCGATTGGGATCATGGGTCACTCTTCCATGTCACATACATCTTGGTGGAGCGCACAAAATGATAAGAATGAGTAACATGCACTCAATCACCAAGACATGAGTAAATGATCATACAAGATATAGATAGAATATGATAAGCATTAAGCACACATTAAGCATAGTATGATCAAGCACTCATCAAGATAGAGCAAACGTAGTATCAAACACACGAAATGTCTCGAAGAACTCAAAAGTATCTCAAGGAAAACCGCAAACGAAAGAGCAAAAACGAGCACTCTCTCTCTCGAAGTCCTATGATCTATACAATTTCTCCCCTTTGGCAACAAGTTACCAAAAGTTCGAAGGTATAGAGCTAATCGTCATATGGACTCTGTTGGCGGCTCTGTCTGCGTCGATGGAGTGGAGATAGCTGCATCTGCAAAAGCTTCTGAAGTCGTGGAGCTGGAGGAGTAGACCTTGAGCTGGTCTTTGGGCCGATGGAGCTGTAGGAGGTCTTGATGTAGTAGCCTGGGTCATCCTTTGGAATAGCGGTGATCTGGGCTTTGTGGGCCTTTGAGCAGGCTGCTCATAGTCATCCTGGACTAGATCACCTTCCATCTCCTTCATGAGCTCTGCCTTCTCCCTCTTGGCTTCCTCAATGTATGCCTCAAGCTTGTTGACGGTGACTTGCACTTGATCGACAGCGTCGAGCATGGAACTTATCTTCAACTATCCTCTCAAGGCTCTCCCGAGATCGCACTATCTGGGCAGCGTAGTTCAATTCTCCGAGTGGCTTCAAGAAGTTGTTCTCCAACGCTCTTGGGCTTTCTTCTGCTTCCTTTTCAGCTTTGGCTTGTTTGGCAGCTTCAGTCTTAGCATGTCCTTCCACAGATGTGGGAGCATCCTCAGTCATCACAACTTCGTTGTCTTCATGTTCAGCTGCAATGGCAAGTGGGGTCTATCCAACGGTAGGTGTCCGTGCCAAACTTGGCATTAATGAGCATCTGAATATGCGGAGCAAACCCACACGACCTCTTTCAGTCTGCTCTGTCCTCTTGATAGTCTCTACTATCGGGTCCATCACCTTAAAAGGTGTCTTCGATCCGAATGTGCAGCATGTTGATAGAGTAGCCTCTTATCATGCGGTGGTCTCGACTTGGGCATCAAAGTATGCCTCGAGAATGGTGTTTGTGGTTGGGAGACCTGCTGAAGATGATATCTTGATCCAAGCTTCCATATCTCAACATCCTTATGCGGTACCTCATTGTACATGTTTCTCATCGACTCATGATTTTTCTTGAATGCCATAGACATCAACATCATCGTCCCTCGATCTTTGGTGCATTCAGAAGCGCTCTCCATTCCTCAACTGTTGAATGGAATCTCGTCCTTCATCATCCATACAATTCGCCATCCGGATAGAAGTGTGCGGTGGCATAGAACTGCATGATCATCTCATCATTCCAAGCAGTCAACTTCTGACCAACAAACTCAGCAACTCCACAAGCAGTGAAGCTCTCATGCACATGTGGGAAATAGTCTCTGTGCTCTTCACTTGTCGATGTATTTCCGATCAACATACCGTGTCGGCAACAATTGGCTTCTTATCCATAAGCTGTCTCATAGAAATCTTGTTGCTCTCGGTGTGGAACCGTGAGTCAACAATGTCCTTCTCCGGTGGCATATGGATCAGTTTGCCTCCATAGCCCGAGACCTTTGTCCTTCCTTTCCTTCATATTTTCAGCTCGAGGATGAGCATCATTATGAAGCGGCAATTTACATGCGAGCTTGACAAAACATGTGCCTCTTTATCGATTCAGCGGTGGCACATTATCCTTCTTCTTTTCTCAAGGCAGGAATATTCCTCACAGTCTTCTTTGGCTTGGCGGAGGTTTGGCTTGGGCTGCCTTTCTTTGGAGCTGATGGCTTAGCTTTTGTGGCTGCTCCTGCCTACGATGGCATCTCCCATCAACTTCGCTACGAGGAGGCTGAGGTGCTTCCTCATCGTAATCGTCATCATCGCCTTCTTCATGAACTAGCCTCTTCCTCTTGGAAGTTTTCTTGATCTTCTTTGGAGGTTTCTTCTTCCATGCTCAGCTTCTTTGCAGCTGTGGACTTCTTCACCTTCTTTGGTGCCTTTCTTTGTTGTTGCCCTTGATAGCCCTTGGCAACCACTTGCCTTTTTGGCTTGGAAGTAATCTCCTCATCTGCAACAAAGTCAGAATCCTCCTCATCTGAATTCTTCTTCTTCCTGGCCCTGGTGGCAGCTGCAGGCAAACCACTTGGGGTGCTTCTCTCTCCATCATCTGAAAAACTGCTTGCTTCAGGACTTGTCACTGCCTCTGGAATCTCAACTGGTAGTTCAGACCTGTTCTGGCTGTCACTTGCATCAGACATGACTGACAACCTGTGAAAGGAATAGGTATAGGCAGAGTGGAAGAGTTATCACAAACTGCAGAGGATTTTGCAAAAAGAATGAGTTCAAACATTAGTTTTAGGTTTTCACAGAATACATTTCGGTCTGACCGAGTCTATAAATTCAGTGAATCCGAAGTGTCTAAACCTAACCGTACACACCACTTTCGGTTGGACCGAAATGGGTTTCGGTCTAGCCGAGAGCACTAGGGTTTCACTGAATCTCCACTTCGGTCTTACCGATTTGCACAACTTCAGTTTAACCGAAAAGTGCAAAGGTAATGGCAGAGGCCAAATCGGTCGATCCGAGAATGTAGATTCGGTCACACCGAGATGTGTTCGGCGGAAACCTAACCCTAAGATTTTCACTCGAATTTTGTTCTAAGGCCTAATTTGCTGGATAGGAAGATTTCAATCTTGGCAAGAAGCTAGGCAAAACCTATCGTGCATAGAATCAGCGGTAGAAGCACGAGAGGATGAAACTCACCCAATCTGGTGGAGCTTCACTCTGGCGGCAAGCAGTGCGGTGGGATTGACCGTTGACGGCGATGGAGACCAGGCGAGGGCGACAGCGACGGCGGAGGCGATCCCAAGACCACGGCGACGGCAAATGAAGGGTTTGAGGGCGAGGCGTTTGAAGAAGTAATCAGCGCGCTGTCCTCGGGTATATATACCCTTCGGTTGTCGGTGGGACCGAGATGGAAAACTTCGGTGGGACCGAGATGGTTAGCTGCGTGCGATTACACTTCGTCACGCGAAATTTACAACTTCGGTTTCACCGAGGTGAAAACCTAGATCAATCCAAGTCATTTTGATCGTCCGATTTGAGTATATTGGTTTGACCGAAAGTACTTAGAAGGTTTTGGAATTTAGGCTTTTGACGGATCGGTGGCTCGAGTGCTCCTCACTCGGTGCGTCGAAAAAGTCTTGTTCAAAGTTTGTGATATAAGCATGAATAGAGTTTGAGACAAGAAAGCATAGATAGCTAGGGAGGACCTTAGGCATTCTTGTCCATCCATTTGGTCAAAAGAAAAATCCATAAGACCAAAGCAACAAATGGATGTCCTCGAATGGATTAAATCATGCATCCAACATGCTCACACAATAAGATAGCAAATAAAATATGTGTCAAACATGCACAAACAAAACTCTAGCAACTAGCACACAATTTGGCGATGACTAGGTCATCTATATATGAGTATATTGACTTAGGAGTCAAATGAGAACATTTGATCATAGGTCATACTCATCGTTTAAGCACAAGTGGGGTTACCACTTTTCCATAAAGCATTAATGTGTTCACATCATTTGAGGATGCATTAGCTCAATTCTTTAGAGCAAAGCTCCCCCTTGATGTGAGAACCCCTTTTAATGGGTCAAACTAACCTTGGGTTGTCGTTGAAGACTTCATGTAGATGTTGAAGATGTGGATGCTCAATGTTGATGTAGATCATCAAGAGTTGGGAGCAATCCTTTGGATTCGGGCACTTTCAATACCTACATGGGTTAGTCCCACAAGGAACAAAAGAGGATTTCCATGGACATAGATTGAAGTTCACAATAAATGATGTCCATGAAAGCAATGGTCCATGAAAGCAATGATTACCTTGTCCCTTGACTTACCAACAAGAGGGTTTGTGACTCCATGAACTAGTGCAAGATGTGGAAGTTGATTACACAAGTTCTTTGCCAAAATGAATGTGAGTGAAGTATGTTGGCGGAGTCACCCTCAAGAACTCTCTAGTTCTTCTTCTTCGGGATCCACATCATCTTGATGGGAATCCTTGGGGTAGTAGTTGAGCTTGTCGAAGTAGAACTTGACGTTGCCTTGGGAACCCACTTGACCATGGCCATGGGTGCTTCAATGAATGCATCAATCTCCTCTTGAAGCTTGTCCTTGCCTTTTAGCTTGTGGTCTTGTGGTGGAAGGTCATCTTGAGCTTGTTCCTCATTGGAAGAAGTAGGATCATACTTCTCTTCTTGAGAAACAAACTTTGGAGTGGGATATTGACCTTCTTCCCATTCAACACCCTCGGCGTTGAACTTTCGCTCAAAACCAATTCCTTGATTCTTCCGGTGTCTTCCTTGTTTGCGAACAATTTCCTCGAAGCTCTTGCTTCCGGCAAGACTCTTGTAGACACCTTTCTCTATAATTCCTTTCAATAAACTATTTTCTTGCTCAAGTGAAACTTGGCTTGAAACATTGTTAGTGGAATCAAGAGAACTACTAGAAGTAACAACATTAGATTTGGCATGATTATTGTTACTACTAGATGAAGAATTTTTCTTATGCTTGTCATGCTTAGTTTTAATAGGTGGCAGGAAATTAGACAAGAGAAGTCGTTTGGTAAGATATGAAGAACTCTTCTTTCGAAGATCGTCATTGATAGCTTTTAGAAACTCATGTTCTTGCTCTAGATTGAGCTTCTCGAAGCGTAGCTTCTCATGAGATCTTAGGAGCTCTCTATGATCTTCTTGAGTTGTTTCATGAGCTAACTTAAGAGTTTTTAGTTCTTTAGTTAGACGCTCAATCTCCTTCATAGCATTGTCATTCGACTCTTCTCGACTATAAAGACTATTAGCATGTACATCATTACTAAGCTTACTAGATTTATCATGTAAAAGCTCATCTTCACCAAGCAAGTCATCCTCATCACTATCAAAGTCAATAAATTCAGGATGTGATACCTTGGGGCCTTTTGCCATGAAGCATCTTCCAATTCCCTCATTTGGTGAATCAAATATGTCATAGGAGTTGGAGTTGGAGGACACGAGAGCAAGACCGCAACACCTTCATCTTGACTATATTCGGAGTTGGAGTGATAGCTTCTTTGGAGTGATTGTCGGAGTCGGGCGGAAACCCATTCACCAACATGAGCTTGATGTTTTCTTCTTGTGTAGCTCCTTGATGACTTGTCTTTCCTTTCCGAATCCTTGCTTCTCCGAGAGGATCTTCGTTCATAACGATCATCTCTACTCCTTCTCTCTTTCGAGGTGACTCTTCCTTGAGCTTCTTCTTCTTGGAGATTCTTCTCTTCTCTTGTGGGGAGTCGAACACTCATTTGAGTAGTGTCAGGGTCTTCCACAATTATAGCAGATTTCGATCACGACTAGAAGATCTCTTATCATCATATGATCTAGACTTTGAGCTTCTTTCCTTGCTTCTACTCTTGTAGAATTTGTTGAAGTTCTTCACCATTAGGCTTATCTCTTCATTGGAAACTAGCTTGTCACTTGAAGATATGGGAGCTTCAACTGTAGCTTTGTAGGCACCACTTGACTTGTTGTGAAGCTCTTCCTTATCTTTAAGTGTCATCTCATGAGCAACAATTCTTCCAATGACTTCGGTAGGCTTGAGATCTTTGTAGTTTGGCATCATTTGGATCAAAGTGCACACGGTGTCATACTTTCCATCCAAGGCTCTGAGGATCTTCTTGATGATGAATCGGTCGGTCATTTCTTCGCTTCCTAAGCCTGCCATCTCATTGGTGATGAGAGCAAGCCTAGAGTACATTTCAGCGACTCTTCACCTTCCTTCATCTTGAACTTGTCAAGCTGACCTTGAAGAACATCTAGCTTTGATTCCTTCACGGACTCGGTACGTTCGTGCATTTCGACCAAAGTATCCCAAATCTCTTTTGCATTCTCAAGACGGCTGATCTCGTTGAACTCCTCGGGACACAAAGCATTGAAGAGAATGTCACAAGCTTGAGCATTGTTACGTAACATCCGCAACTCATCGCGGTAGCCGTGATCCGGAACTTTTCCTTCCTCGAAGAACTCACCTTGCAAGCCAACACAAATAATGCCCCATGCGGCGAGGTTATGTCCAAGAATATGCATTTTCATTTTGTGCTTCCAACTAGCAAAGTTTGAACCATCAAAGTAAGGACCTCTACGAAAATTACCCTCACTAGACGCCATACTCTCCTAGGTTGTGAAACCAAGCTTATGGAATCAATTGCAATGAAAACCAATCCAATGGAGACCAAAGCTCGATACCACTTGTAGGATCGGAAGTATGTCTAGAGGGGGTGATTAGACTACTTGACAACTTAAAAGTTTAGCCTTTTGATTAGGACAAGTTTATAGCAAGTTCACAATAATGACCAAGTCAAGTATCACCCTACACATGCAATTCTAGAGTTATGGCAGCGGAAAGTAAATTGCACATGTAGTAAATAAGAGGTGGAGAAGAGCAAACGCAATTTGGAGACACGGAGATTTTCTCGTGGTTCCGATAGGTGGTGCTATCGTCAATCCACGTTGATGGAGACTTCAACCCACGGAGGGTAGCAGCTGCGAGAGTCCACGGAGGGCTCCACCCACGAAGGGTCCACGAAGAAGCAACCTTGTCTATGCCATCATGGCCTCGCCCACGGAGGACTAGCCTTACTGGGGTAGATCTTCACGAAGTAGGCGATCTCCTTGCCCTTACAAACTTCTTGGTTCAACTCCACATCTTGACGGAGGCTCCCAAGCGACACCTAACCAATCTAGGAGGCACCACCCTCCAAAAGGTAATAGATGGTGTTGGTGATGATGAACTCCTTGCTCTTGTGCTTCAAATGATAATCTCCCCAACACTCAACTCTCCTCACTGATTTTGCTGTGGTGGAGGAAGGATTAAGTGGAAAGCAACTTGGGAAGGCTAGAAATCAAGTTTCATATGGTGGGAGTGGAGCAACTTGATCTCAACACAAGGGTAGGTAGTTTTCTTCTCGTAAATGTAAGGTAGGAGTGGTAGTTCTTTCGATGGCTCTCTCCACGAATGAAGAGGAGGTGGAGGGTATTTATAGCCTCCACACAAAATCCAACCGTTACACATTTGACCAATCTCGGTCGGACCGAAGTTGACAACTCGGTGAGACCGAAAGTTCAAATCTTGTGAGCGTTGGGATTTTCGTGGGACCGAAAATACAATCTCGGTTAGTCCGATTCTTCCAAAGTCTAGGGTTTGCCAATCTCGGTGGGACCGACTTTCTCATCTCGGTGACACCGATTTGAGTCTGAAGGTTCTGAAGCTTGGCAACACCAATTTCGAATGACCGAGTTTGGAATCGGAAAATCCGAGATTCTTAGGGTTTGGGTATATGGTGAGGTGGTTCATCTCGGTGTGGTGAGTTTATGGAATCGGTGGGACCGAGATTACTTATGGGTTTATGTTGGAATGAAAGATTGCTGATAGTTTGAGAGATAAATCATTAAGCACTTTGAGCAACAGATCATCATCATAACCTCATCCCCTTTTAATAGTATTGGCTTTCCTATGGACTCAATGTGATCTTGGATCACTAAACCAAAAATGGAGTCTTGAGCTTTTGCCAATGTTTTCCTTAGCATTTTGAGGGGTCCACATCATCAGTCATTGCCATACCCATATCACTGAACTTTCTGAAATATTCTCAGGAAATGATTAGTTCAATTATATATATGTTGTTATTAATTACCAAAACCACCCGGGGATTAGTTGCACTTTCACCAGGCCCACGCCCGCCAAGTTTCCACCGCCGATCCCATGAAGCTGCCAGCCCACCAGCTAGGCAGGCACCTGCGTGTTGACGTGAGGCTTCCAAGTCAACTCAGCGCATGCCTACGTGGTGGCATGCAAATCTTCGTGAAGGCCCTACCACCGCGCCACCTCAGCAGCCTGCCAGCCTACATGGCGCTGACCGCCTCGCTGGCCCAGGCGCGTGTCAAATCAGGGCGAGGCAGCGGTAAAGTGAGGGGGACACCTAAGGGGCGCATTAAATGCGTCTTGTCCCGTAATGACTAAGTGATAAGCTTAGCCACCGTACACCGATGCCACCTCCTGTGTGCCACTGTGGCGATCCCCTTGACTATAAAAGGACGCCCGAGGCATCCAGGAGAAGGATTCGGACCCTGGGACAAGTTACGCGCATTGTAGCTAGCTCAAGAACTCCAAGAACACAAATATACACACCAAAGCAGGACTAGGATATTACGCATCCTCGCGGCCCGAACCTGGGTAAACGACCCGTGTGCTTGTGCTGACTGCTGATCCCGCTCTTCTCACAAGCCCGCACCCCGCAACCGTAGTAGGGATTCATATGATCCCATAGGTGTCGTTTCCACCGACATCTTTGGCGCGCCAGGTAGGGGGCACAGTAGTGAGAATCTGGTTTAGCAGCTAGTCGGACAGTTCTTCGTCGCCATGGCTCCCAAGAGGAAGACGACCACGATGATTGGTTCATCCGGAACCATACTACCTGTACCAGTGCGGGCCAGTAGCGGGATGGTCATGGAAAGAACCCGTGGCGTGACCCGCGAACACCCACATCACCATGGCGGTCCAGACCTGGCGAGCGGCATCGTTCGTGCGCCAGGCGACGGGCCACACGCCGTAAAATCCAGAGACGGAGTTGGGCCCCCCACAGGCGACGCGGGGCCCTCCAAGGCTGTCACCATGCCACCTGACGGCGGTGCGGCGACCTCCAAGACGCCAACACCGGCGCCCATGGTGCGTCTTCCCAAGTTATGCGTGATGAGTAGCGCCACCCCGCTGGTGACCCTGGGCGCCGCCCTGGGAAGAGTCCCGCGCGTCCTTCACGGGACGAGGAAGGCCAGCATGCACACTGAGGTGCTGGTGGCAATGGCGGACAGCCGCAGGGCCGTAGTAGAGCTCCTTCTAACATACTTTGAAGTCGAAGCGCATCACAGTCCATGCAGCTTTCGCCGCCGCCCACACCAGCAGAAGCTCTGGCGCGTGCGCAGCTGCTCCTCGACTTTCCTCCTGCTGCGGAGAGGCTAGACGAGTGGAGAGACACCGTCCGGAGCCTCGTCGGCATCGCCAACAAAGATGAGCCATGACCGGCGGGGCCCTAGGCCGTCACTCTGTCGAGCCACCGCATGCCAGCGGTGGAAGGGACGAGGGCGATGCAGCCACGGTGCACTCTCCTCCCCCACACCAGCCACCACGGGTGTCGGTCCATCGCGATGACGCTTGCGATAATATCTCCATAGCGTCGTCTGATCCGCGGACCCACCGTGACCAGCGTCAAGTTCTTCGGGAGCGAGCCCTTGAAGACGCTCGAACCACCATCGAGCGCCGGCATGATGCGCGTCACCAATCAGACAGGCGGGAAGGACCCACTATGGACCCCCAGCACCGGGAGGCTACAGTGGCCTACCCTACGAGGTGGTTTGTCCGGCCATCACCCGTGAGTTGCGGCCGTTCCAGTGGCCCTCCCATCACACGTTCTAGCCCGACATTGGCGAGAAGTACAATGGCAAGACTCACCCGTCAGAGTTCCTCAGCATCTACACCATCGCGATGCAAGCTGCTAGAGCCCACGACGATAAGGTGCTTGCCAATTATTTCCCGTTGGCACTCAAGCCCAAGGTCATGTCATGGTTGATGCACTTGCCGGTGGACACCATTTCTTCTTGGTCGGACCTGTGCCATGAGTTTGTTGGCGCCTTCACTGGAGGCCGTCAAGCTCATGGCTGGGCAAGCGATTTGCATATCATCCCCCAGAAGGAAGGAGAAAACCTACGCAAGTACATCCAAAGGTTCAGCCGAGTGTAGTACAACATTCCAGACGTTCATCCCGCCGCCGTGATCAGCACGTTCCACCAGAATGTGTGCCGACGAGGACAAGTAGAAGGGTCAAGATCCACCGCACCAAAGGCCACGACCTCCAGAACTGCCGACAAGTTGAGCTGCTCGCTGAGAAGCAGAAAGCTGAATATGAGAGGCGGGACAAGTAGAAGGGTCAAGATGGTGCCGAAGGATCCGGCAAGAAGCGTGGCGGCCAAGGAGGCCGCAGCGGCAAGGATAACCAGCAAGAGAGGCCCGCCCGTGGCCGCGACAAGAAGCATGAAGACGATGATCATGATGAGGACAACGAGTCCGGCGACCACGAGTTTCAGAAAGCTATAGAGGCCATGTGCGTCAACGGTGGCGCCTCGCTGCACACATCTCACTGCCAGCTCAAGCAGTGGGCGCGTGAGATCACAGCGGTGGAGCCATCACTCAATGCACGGAAGCCACTGAAGTGGTCCAGCACGCCTATCATCTTCGACACCGAGGACCACCCTGATTGCACTATTGCGGTTGGGTGTTTGCCATTGTTGGTCTCACCAACGATTAGCAACCTCAAGGTGACAAAGATGCTAGTTGACGACGGGCCGGTTTGAACTTGATCTCGCCTATTGTGATCAAAAGGCTGCAGATCCCTGATGGAGACCTCGAAGAGACGGGCACGTTTCAAGGGGTCAACCCAGGGAGGAGCCAGCCGAAGGGAAAGGTCACGCTGCCTGTGACGTTTGGAGGCGAGTTGAACTACAAGACGGAGCGGATGTGCTAATGCTTTGTTCTGGTTCTCTATTAAAAGGAGGCCTTAATATCCCTTAGTTTCCACTAGGACCCCGCTGCCACGGGAGGGTAGGACAAAAGATGTCATGCAAGTTCTTTTCCATAAGCACGTATGACTATTTACGGAATACATGCCTACATTACATTGATGAACTGGAGCTAGTTCTATGTCACCCTATGTTATAGCTATTACATGAGGAATTGCATCCGGCATAATTATCCATCACTGATCCATTGCCTACGAGCTTTTCATATTTTGTTCTTCGCTTATTTACTTTTCTGTTGCAACTGTTACAACTACTACAAAAACCCAAAAAACTATTATCTTTACTTTTGCTACCGTTACCTTTATTATCATACTACTTTGCTACTAAATACTTTGCTGCAGATACTAAGTTATCCAGGTGTGGTTGCATTGACAACTCAACTGCTAATACTCAAGAATATTCTTTGGCTCCCCTTGTGTCGAATCAATAAATTTGGGTTGAATACTTTACCCTCGAAAGCTGTTGCGATCCCCAACACTTGTGGGTTATCTGCGCCGCCCTCAAGCTACCTGTGGAACCATGTACTTTTGTGCTTTGGTTAACTCAACCATCCGTTGAACCATCAACAGAGCAGAACAAGCGGAGGAAGTCAGGCCCCGACAAGTAATTCCCCATCGAGCTCCCTGGCACCGCCGGCGAAGGTGTTGCCGTGGACGCCGAGCCTGCCATGGGACAACCGACTCCGGCGGGGCGCCAAGCCCTTGAAGTGGAGGAAACCGTTTCCGCACCAGAGGAAATGCCTTTGGTCCTTGTTGTCGAGCCACAGGCTCCAGCATGGGCGCAACATACCGTCCGATTCCTCCAAACAGGGGAGCTTCCTGAGGAGCAGGAAGAAGAAGAGAAAGTAGCCCACCGGTCTGCCCTGTAACAGTTCATTGACGATGTTCTGTACAGAAAAAGACCTAATGGGGTGAAATTGAAGTGTGTCAGATGTTGGGTTCCGGCAGACCCTTAAGGTTCGATCTCTAGGGTGCGCGCGAAGATCTTCCCCCTACCAATCCACGTCCAATCGCCTTGCGAGAATCTAAGCTAAACGATGAACGACATGAGAGACACAAGATTTATACTGGTTCGGGCCACCGTTGTGGTGTAATACCCTATTCCAGTGTGTGGTGTGGTGGATTGCCTCAGGGGCTGATGATGAACAGTACAAGGGGAAGAATAGCCTCGCGAGAGGTGTTCTTGGGCTGGTGCGATGAACTACTTGGGAGAGTTCGATCGCCTCTCGATCTGATGGGGACTCTATGAGATGCCCTCTACTGTGGTGGCTAGCTCTATATATAGAGGCCCTAGTCCTCTTCCCAAATATTGAGCGGGAAGGGCGCCAACAACGACCATTTTGAAGGGGAACATCTAGTACAAGCTATCCTGACTAAAGTTGGTCTCCGGGTGCCAAAAGCACTGGCGATGACGCCGCCTTGGGCTCCACGGTGACCTCCATCCTGCCGCTCTGCTGGTCTTGGTCTCGTTGCACCGAAATGGTAACCTTTGCCTGATGCCTCGGTACTCCATGCCTGTGCTTGCCCCCTTTGCACCAAAGAGGAAACAAGGACACTGCGCAGGCCGGCGCCGCATGGCGCCCGCCTGGTCTCGATCGTCACGGCTTGAGTCACGAGCACCTCGCGAAGTACCCTTGCCTTGATCTCTCCGCCTCCTCGCGAGCCTGCCTGGCGAGGACACTCTTGAGGAAGCCTTGTGTCGCCCGCCCCGCGAGGCTTGGCCCCTCGCTAGGGTCTTGAGTTTGCCTTGATGAAGATGGGCCGCACTGGGCCACCACTTGAGCCACGCCGCAGGCAGGCAAGTCTGGGGACCCCCGTTCGCAGAATGCCGATAGTAGCCCCCGGGCCCAAGGCGCGCTCGGACTTGGCTTAGTAGAGAAGCGAAGGGGCAAGTGCGGAGCACCGCGGGCCCCAACAGCCTGCGGCCTTGGGCGCCTAGTAGCGGTTGATTAGACGTGGGCGTCTCCGCTTCCCCATGCCGCCTCGGCAACTGCCCGACTTGACAAGTCCCTGCATGCAGAAATGAGCCATGATTACCTGCGATCGTGGAGGCTGGCGGTTGGCCTCCTCCGGTTATAAATGCGGGAGGGCGCAGGCCCCCGCTGCACATCTTCCTCCTTGCTTCTTATTTCTCCCCACCCCAGCTGCTTGCCGCGTCCTATGGCGCCGCCGAAGAGGTTCTTAGCCGTGGAGAAAGGAAAGGCTCGTCGTGAAGGGCCTGACTCTCCTCCTCCCAAGCGCGACCGAGGTCATCCCCGCAAGCATCCCGCGACTCCGGCAGCGGCTCCCCGTGGTCGCGGTGGTGATCTCCCGCATGGCAACGTGCGTCTAGTGGGTGAGGGGAGGTGCGTCGTGGCGGCGGCCTCGGGCAGCGCTTCCACTCGGTGAGTGCTGCCGAGTTAAATCGTGGTGGTCGTGGACCCAACCAGCAGCTGGCTCTAGCTTCCCCGCTTCTTCGCGGGCGAACTCCCGGCCGGCGCTCCTGGCAGCCTCTGGCTTCAAGCGGACGGCTGCTGCAGCAAGGCCTCTTGGGTCTCACTAGAGATCCCCATCGCCGGGAACGTGGCTTTGGCCCGTGGCTGGAAACGTTTGCCCGCGCGCGTGGCCTGGGCCGGCGGTGCACCCTCCTTTTCAGGTTTGACGGCGACGACACCCTCTGTGTGAGGGTGTTCGGAGAAGATGGCCGCCGCATTGGGTGCTGTCCCGAAGATGATGACGATGACCAGGTGCTCAGCCTCGGTGATGGCCGAGATGAAGACGAAGGTGGGCGCGTGGCCGGTGGCGTTCGTAGCTTGCCAAGTTTTGGTGGCTCCCCTTCTGACGTCAGCTCCTCCAATGGCAGCCGTGGCTAGCCACCGTGCCGTCGCGCTCGCCTGGAGGGGGGTAGTGGGTCATCCCATCGTCGCGCCTCGGTGAAGCGTGAGGAGGGGTCCAACTGAGCTCCGGAGGGCAGTACGAGCCCCCGCCATGAGTCGTCGCCGGGCAAGCCACGTCTATTTTGTTTTTCTTCCTTTCCTGTACAGAGAGAGAAAAGTGTGGGGCCCTGTGGGGGCGTGCTAGACTATTGCCATTTATCTACTATGCTATTTTCATTATTCCCATGCTGTGTTTCGGTGGTGCGTGCTCATGCGTAGGAACAACTTAGCTTGGGGGGAACTTGCCACAGTCTTTGCTTCTCGAAGCTGAGGCCTCGTCGTGCGTCTCGGGGCCTGCAAAAATTAGCCGGGGGATAACTTTCGAGCCTAGTCGTGAGGCAGCCGGCTCAGGTTATGCGTTCGTGTCGCGATGTCTGTGGGGCACAGACCGGGAGAAGTGCTCCCGCGGTGAACTCGAATAGGGATGCCTCACGAGACTGAGTCAGAAAGCACTCGCGAGGGCGCCCGCGCAGTCCCCTCAGAGACTTGCAAAAGAGAAGACGAGTCAGGCGAGCAACAAAGACAGAGAATCACGGGTCGGGGATGGCAACAATGCTAAAAGCGACTCCAATAAAATTTCAAATAAGGATGAACAAGCCAACTGCAGAAAGCAAATGAAAAAGTCGTGTCAGGCACCTAATCTAGTCTTTCGACATCTTCTCACCAGCGCAGAGCTAAGTGCTGCCACCGGGCGTGGGCGGGAGCCCCTGAGGCCCGAGAGCGGCTCTCCGGAGACTCCGGGGTGTGTATAGCCCCAACTCATTATTATGTGAGAGTGTCAAGGGCGACGAGCTTCACAGGCATTGGCCTTCTTCACAGGCACCGGGCCTTTCTCGGGGCGATGAGCTTCACAGGCGTTGGCCTTCTTCACAGGTACCGGACCTTTCTTGGCACGACAAACTTCATAGGCACCAGGCCTTCTTTACAGACGCTAGGCCTTTCTTCAAGGGTAGAACTTTCGGAGGTGCTGGATGTTCCACACGTTTGGGATGGGCACCCCCTCCTGGGTTTCCAAGCGCGCGACGCCAGGCCTGGAAACATGAACAACCCTGCCATTGGGTGGTACGACTTGCCACCAATTCCACCGCCAGCTGATGATCATGTTGCAGATGATAACTGGGGCAATGCAGTCTGGGAGGGATGAGGATAATGTTCATCATGCAAATGAGTAGCAACCAGTTCAAGACCAGGAGTCCATGGTGATTGATTAGCCGGCTCTCTCTGATTCAGATGTGCATTTGGATGTACATGAAAATGTTCTGTAGCCTATGCCTGGGGAGGTTTTTGTGAACCCTCCTATCGATGTGCCTGAAAATGTTCAGCAAGCTCCTAAGATTGATGCTGCTGCCCCTCTTGCTGATGTTCCTGAGCTTGATCTCCCACCACCTCCTGAGAATGTAGATGGGTCCCCTCTTGCTGTTAATGAATGGGCTATTGTACCTTATCATCCTCCCTTGATTCACTTTGAGAGGATTTTGGTTGGTGCTGTTAAGGTTGTTTTTGGCCCTATACTCCCAGCAGAGCTTGCATGGAAAAGGACATTTGACTCTCTTCTGCAGTTTGGCCCTTTTATGGCCAAGCCCAAGCCTATGCCCCTTGTTGAGATTGAGCCCATTGTTCTCTCCAAGAGGAGTTGGGCCCTTGCTTTTAATGATGTTCAGGTGCTCTCTAAGCTTCAGTTTGTTCAGGCTCTTTCTGCAAGCCCATCTACTTCTCGGCCAGTTGCAAGGAAATTGTTTCCTTTAGTGGACCCTATAGTTTCTAGTGGCATTGCTGTTTTGGATTCTGGCCCTACTTCTATCTTGGTGGAAAAGACAGATTCTGATGAAAAGTTTTCCTTGTCTGCTGAACGCCAAGTCAAAAAGGGTCGCAGATGCAAAACCCTGGCACCTACGCCTCTTGTGGAAACTTCTGTCCGCAGGTGTACTAGGGGATCAATCAAGCGGGATGGCTTCAAGCCTGTCTTCTAGGAGTTACAATCTGAGCCCAAGAAGAAGAAGCATAGGAGTAAGCCTTTTGTGGCAGTTCCTTCTGAGGATGCTCATGAGCATGGCCATGGCGACAATGAAGAAGACATTCATGGTGTGCCTCCTCCGACTCCAATTCCCACACTTTAGCGTGTTGGAGAAGATCTGGGCATATCACCAGAAAAGCTATCTGTGGATCGGCTTATGGCCGAGCCGTCTGAAGATCGTCCTGCGGAGTCTGATGATTGATTTCAGGGTGTTTTCATGGGTTTGGCAAGCCCTTAATTTGGCTGTTTATGTCTGGGCTACTTTTAGGAATTTGTTCTCTAGTTTTATCTTTTAATCCTCTAGTGATTGTCATGGTCTGTAATAATGCACTCTGTCATATGTGGCCGAACTGGGCTCTATATTTTGGACACTATTACATAGTGTTGCTTTACTGCTGCTCCTCTGTTGTTTATCATGAATCAGACATCCTTTAGGAAATGGAGTGTGCTTTGCTGGAACGTGTGTGGTCTTATTTCCCCTGCTAAGCAGCGTGCTGTTAAGCAAAAAGTTGAGGAAAGTCAATGTGTGGTGGCCTGTTTCCAAGAAACTAAATGCAGTTCTTTTGATAGCAGAGATATTAGGGCTTTTTGCCCCAAACAATTTGATTCATTTGCTTTTGCTCCCTCTGAGGGTGCTTCTGGGGAATTCTTGTGGTCTAGAACTCCACAATTTTGTTTGGTATGCTTGTGGAAACCCATCCTTTTGTTGTGGTTATCAATTTTACTTCCAGGCACAATAATGAGCAGTGGACTCTTGTTTCTGTTTATGGGCCTTGTCAAAGTGAACCTAGGGACACTTTTGTTAATTGTCTCTATCATTTGAATATCCCTATTGATGACAACTGGCTGCTCCTTGGAGATTTTAATTTTATCAGATCCATTGAAAATAGGAATCTGCCAGGAGGGGATCTTAATGACATTTTCATTTTTAATGAGATTATTGGACACCTGGGTTTGCTTGAGCTACCTTTGAAGGGCAGATCCTTCACCTGGTCTAACATGCAGGATGCTCCACTTTTAAGCAACATGACTGGTTTTTTTACCTCTACCAACTGGATTTCTTGCTATCCCTTTTCTGAAGTGCTGCCTTTGGCCAGGACTGCTTCTGACCATGTCCCTTGTGTGGTAGTTATCAGCACAAATATTCCTAAAGCTAGTATCTTCAGGTTTGAGAATTTCTGGGTTAAAATGGAGGGGTTTGATGATTGTGTGAAGCAGTCCTGGGAGAAACCTTCAAGGAGAACACATTTTTCTGCCATTATTGCTGATAAACTGAAAACTCTCAGACAGGATCTGAAGAAATGGAACCTGGGGATTTCTAAGCTTAAAATTTTGATTTACAAATGTAATAAGGTGGTGATCATCCTGGATAATCTTGAGGAGTTGAGGCCCTTGTTTAGGCAAGAATTTAATTTCAGAAAGGTTGTTAAGTTGCATGTGGAGCATCTGCTGCATCTTCAGTACTTGTACTGGAAAAAAAGATGCACAATCAGATATATCAAAGTGGGGGAGGAGAACACTAAGTTCTTCCATGCAATGGCTACTAAAAGACACAGAAGAAACTCTATTGCTAGTCTTCAACTGCAGGATGGTACTATAATCTCTGAACATAGTCAAATGGAGGGCATAATTTGGTATGCTTTCAAGGGGAGAATGGGCACTTCTAGGGGAATTAATATGGGGTTTGATCTAAACACCCTCATTAAACCTATTTGAGGCTTAGAGGCATTAACAAAGCCCTTCACAGTTGAGGAGATTGAGAATGTGGTGAAGCATATGCAAGTGGACAAGGCCCCTGGACCAGATGGTTTTAATGGTCTCTTTTTGAAGAAATGCTGGCCTATTATTAGCAAGGATTTTATTGCTCTTGCTTAGGAGTTTTTTGATGGCTCTACACATCTTGCCAATTTGAACTCTTCTTATATTACCTTGATCCCTAAAAAGCTTGCTCCTGAGGGAGTGGGGGATTACAGACCTTTGTCTTTAACTGGCTTGGGGGTTAAATTCCTTTCTAAGATTGTTGCCAACAGGTTTCAAGAGCTCATTATGGAATGCATTCATAAAAATCAATATGGCTTCATTAAGTCAAGAACAATTCAGGACTGTACTGGATGGACTTTGGAGTATTTGCATTAGTGTCATCAATCTAAGAGGCCCATTCTAATCCTTAAGCTTGATTTTGAAAAAGCATTTGACTCCATTGAGCACTCTGTCATTTTTGAAATCATGAAGTATAAGGGATTCAATAAGAAATGGATTGGTTGGATCAGGGAGCTTTTGACTACTGGCTCTTCTTCAGTGTTGCTGAATGGTGTGCCTGGTAAGCAGTTCTTATGCAAGAAGGGGGTCAGGCAAGGTGATCCTGTTTCACCTCTCCTTTTTGTTTTGGCTGCTGATCTGCTGCAGTCTGTTGTTAATGAGATGCATGCCAAGGGTGATCTGCAGCTGCCAATTCCATGTCATGATAAAGATTATCCAATCATCCAATATGCTGATGACACATTGATAATTGTGCCTGCTGTGGACAGTCAATTGCTAGCTCTGAAGAGAATGCTGCTAGTCTTTTCTCAATCAACTGGTCTGGATGTTAGCTATCATAAATCTTGCATGATCCCAATTAATGTTTCTTAGGAGGAGACAAAGAGATTGGCTGATATCTTTGGTTGCCAAGTAGGAGTTATGCCTTTCACTTACCTGGGTCTTCCTGTTGGCACTTCTAAGCCTAAAATGATGGATCTTATGCCCTTGGTGGATTGCATGGAAAGAAGAATGACTGCTAGCTCCTCCTTTTTGGCCCAAGGGGGGAGGCTATAGTTCTTAAACTCTGCACTATCATCTCTTCCTATTTTTTTCCTATGTAGTTTGCTGATTAATCCTGGAATCTTAAAGCAGTTGCAAAGGATTCAAAGGCAGTGTTTGTGGAGAAAGAACAAACAAGAGCCTGCCCCCTCTTTGGCTGCTTGGGAGCTGATCTGTAGGCCTAAAAATAGAGGTGGGTTGGGTATTTTGAATCTTGGAATTCAGAATGTGGGCCTTCTACTCAAGCATTTGAACAAGTTCTTCAATAAGGCTGCAGTGCCTTGGGTTAATCTTGTCTGGAATTCTTACTATCATGGAGTTGTACCAGGGTACATCTTCATGTGGATCTTTTTGGTGGAAGGATATCCTCAAGTAGGTGGGCCATTTCAGAGAGGTGACTTGGATTAAGGTCAATCAGGGGGATACTGCTTTATTCTGGTCTGACAAATGGCAGCTAGGAAATTCTGTTACTCCTTTGCAACAAAGATTCACTAGGCTCTTTTCTTACTGCAAAGATGCTCTGTCAACTGTCAAAGAGGCCTTGGATTGTTCAGATTTGATTTCTTGGTTTAATTTGCCTTTATCTGAGCAAGCTTACATGGAGTTTCTTTCTCTTAAAGATTTGATGATGCTTCATGAGGTTGAACCTTCAGCAATGGATGTGTGGTACTGGCATGGATCTGATAAATTTTATACCCCCAAGAGGTTTTACATCCAAATGCATTTGAATCTGTCTTTTAATCCCCTCCTGAATTGGATTTGGTTAAGTCTTGCACAATGAAAATCAAGGTTTTTGCCTGGATGATGATCATGGATAGGTTGAATACTAAGGACATGGTTGAGAGAAGGCATTGGCATATTGAAGATGGGACCTCTTGTGTACTTTGTCATTTGCAGGTCAGGGAAGGCAGGGATCATCTATTTTTCAATTGCCTCTTTAGCCAGCGTGTGTGGAATTACCTTCAGATTGACTGGTCTCAAGGGAACATCATGTCTGAAATTGTTGTCAATGCCAGAAGAGATTTCAATAAGCCTTTCTTTGCTGAAGTGGTGTTCACTGCTTGCTGGCATATTTGGCTGGTTAGGAATGCTAAAGTCTTTAGGCATATCAGACCTAGCTTTAATCATTGGAGGAGATCTTTTGTACATGACATATCTTTACTCTCCTTTAGGATTAAGCCTAGATTCAAGGATATCCTTGTTCGTTGGGTAACCTTCCTTCCCCCTTAATGTACTTTCACTTTGTTCTAGCTTAGTTTAGGCTTTTCTTTGGGGTTATTCTTCATAACCTTGCATATATTGTAACTTTATGTGGTGGAATAAAATGATATGCTGTGGGGGTTTTCCCTACAGTGCACAGTCAAAAAAAACATGGGCGAGAGCTTGTGCAGCCCTTCCCTGGAGAGCACCCGCCTGAGCACAAGGTAACCTACCTCGAGGGTCCTGGGGCGGATGTTGCGGCAGTGGTACCGCCGCAACGCCTGTTGGTATCTCGCTGCCCGAAGCGCAGCCTCCCGACGGTGTTCCTCCCCCAGCACAAGGTCCATCCCCCGCATGGCGTCCTGCTGTGCTTCGTCAAAATCCAGGACCCGCGCGGAGCGACGCCTGACCTCGTGAGGGAGGACCGCCTCAGCTCCGTAGACGAGGAAGAACGGGATTTCGCCGGTCTTGGTAGCGGTTGTGCGGATGGACCATAGCACGGACTAGAGCTCGTCGTACTAGCCCCTGCCGCAGGCCTCCAGCTTCTTCTTGAAGGTCCTGGTTTTGAGGCCTTTCAGGACCTCCGCATTGGCACGTTCAGCCTGGCCATTACTCCGAGGGTGTGCCACCGAAGCGTAGCATATCTGCGCTCCAAGGTTAGCACAATATGTTTTGAAGAGATTGCTGGTGAACCGTGAACCGTTGTTGGTGATGATGCGATTAGGCACCCCAAACCGTCTCACGAGGCCCTTGATGAATTTGACCGCTGAACCAGCTGGGATGGTGCGAACAGCTTCCACCTCTGCCCACTTGGTGAACTTGTCAATGGCGACGTAGAGGTAGCGGTAGCCTGGCGCCGAGAAGCGGGCCGGGATGTCGATCCCAAACAACGAATGGCCATGAGAGGGGGATGGTCTGCAGGCCTTGAGCCGGCTGATGAATCTGCTTGGCGTGGAATTAACAGGCTTCACAAGCTTTCACCAGCTCGATTGCGTCGTTGAGTGCTGTTGGCCAATAGAACCCGCTCCGAAACGCCTTGCCGACGAGGGTCCATGAAGACGAGTGGTGCCCATAGTCTCCACCGTGAATGTCTGCCAGCAGCTCTTTCCCTTGCTCCCTGGAGATGCAACGCATGGAAACATCGTTCGGCCGCTTCCGGTAGAGCTCTCCGTCTTGGATGCAGTAGGCCGTGGCCTGCCGCACCACGCGTTCTGCGTCCTCCTCCTCTGGCAGAGTCCCTTGCATCAGGTAATCTTTGAATTCCGCGGTCCAACATACCTCCTCAGGCTCCAGCGCCAGGAGCAGGCGCGCTCTTGAGGTCGGGCCGCAGGCTGGAGCCCCCGAGGCAGGCGGTTGAGGGAGCTCCTCCCGAGGCTGCGCTGTATTTGATAGTGATGGTGCTGCTGAGGGTTTGAAGAGTCGTTCCTCGAAGTCGCCGGGCTCCTGAGGCAGCCGCCTGGACGCCCTCCTGGTGATGTCATCAGCCTCTTGATTTGTGCCACAGGGTACATGCTGCAACTCTAACCCCCAAAACTGCTTTTCCATCCTGCGGACCTCCACAAGATATGCTTCCATGTGTTCGTCCTTTGGCTCGTACACCTTGTTGGAGAATTTGACGAGGAGTTGTGAATCGCCCTTGATGATGAGGCGCTTTAACCCCAAGGCGGCTGCAGCTTTCAAGCCTGCTATAAGGCCCTCGTATTCTGCTATGTTGTTGGAGACCTTCTCTCCATGCTAGAAACCGAGCTGCACGGCATAATAGAGCTTGTCCTGAGTGGGAGATATGAGCACTGCGCCAGCCCCTGCGCCATGTCGCGAAACGCTCCATCGAAGTACATGACCCAGCCGTCCGGTGCCTCACTTCCTGGGGAAAGAGACCGATCCTCGCCCGCTTCGAGCCCTGGCGCCTCTGTCCATTCCACCATGAAATCTGCAAGTGCGGCTCCTTTGACGACCCTGGTTGTGCTGAATTCCAACTGAAATGATTGCAACTCCATGTTCCATTCAGCGACCCTTCCAGCTGAGTTGGGGCTCCTGAGCACCCTTTCCAAGAGATATGCCGAGACGACCTTGATGTGGTGACCTTGAAAGTAGTGATGTAGCTTGCGTGAGGCCACTAGTAATGTGAGCAAGAGTTTCTGAGGCATGGGGTATCGAGCCCTTGCGTCCCGCAACACCGTGCTAACAAAGTACACGGGATGCTCGACGGGTTGAGGGCGCTGACGTGGCCTGCATCTTCCGGAGGTCGGGGCGCCTCCTGAGATGGCGGAGCCCCCAGCGCCTGGTCGCTTGGCGGGGCCTCTTCCGCCCTGGGTGCGTCCCCCTGCTGAGGCTGATTCCCATCTGCTGCGGCCGTGGTCTTTGTGAGGTCTTCTTGGCCTTGTGCTACTGCAGCCGGGGTTGCGATCGATGCGGTCTTGACCCGGCACTCCTCCCGAACTTCCACCAGGGCTGCGCTAGCGGAGTAGGGCGTGGCTGCAAGATAGAGTACCAAGGGCTCCTGAGGGCGTGGAGCCACCATCACCGGAGGGCTGGTCAGGTACTTCTTGAGATCTTGGAATGCCTTGTCAGCCTCTTCAGTCCATTCGAATGGGCCCTTCTTCTTCATCAGCTTGAAGAAGGGCAGGGCTCGTTCTCCAAGCTTGGAGATGAAGCGTCCCAACGCGGTTACTCGCCCGATGAGCTTCTGCATTTCTCTGAGGGTCTTCGGCGGACTCATGTCTTCAACTGCCTTGACCTTCTCTGGGTTAGCCTCGATACCTCTGTGGGCCATGAGGAAGCCCAAAAGCTTGCCAGAAGGGACTCCGAACACGCACTTCTCTGGGTTGAGCCGCAGGTCCACTTCGCGAAGGCTCGCGAAGGTTTCTTCCAGGTCTTGTATCAGGATCTTCACCTCCCGAGACATCACCACGATGTCGTCGACATATGCCTTGATGTTTCATCTGAGCTGCTGGCCCAGGGCGATGTGCATCAGTCGCTGAAAGGTTGCGCCCGTGTTGTGCAACCCGAACGGCATGCAGGTCTAGCAATATACTCCGCACGGGGTTAGGAAGGCCGTTTTCTCCACGTCTTCTACCGCCATCTTGATTTGGTGATAGCCCGAGAAGGCATCCAGGAAGCACAACAGGTCACACTCGGCGGTAGAATCGACGATTTGGTCGATGCGAGGGAGCAGGAATGGATCTTGAGGGCAGGCCTTGTTGAGATTAGTGAAGTTGACGCATATGCGCTCCTTTCCACCCTTCTTTGGCACAACGGCGGGGTTGGCCAGCCATTCAGGATAGCAAACTTCACGAATGACACATGTAGCCTCCAACTTGTGGGTTTCTTGGACGATGAAGGCCTGCTTCTCGATGGACTTTCGCCTTGCCTTCTGCTTCATGGGACGTACGTTGGGGCACACGTTCAGATGGTGCTCAATCACCTCTCTTGGAACCCCCGCTAGCTGATCAGGTTCCCATGCAAACACCTCCTTGTTTCTTGCAGAAATTTCACTGGGCCTCTTCTGTTCGGGGTTGAGATTGGCGCCTATGGTGAAGGTGGCGCCAGAGGATCCATCTTCGTCGACTGGTACTTGCTTGGTCTCCGCCTTGTCTTGAGTGAACAACTGCTTCTTCTTGACCGGGGCAACCCCCTTGGGCTCGAGGGTGTCAGCGCTGGCGGGCTGCGCCACTACGACCACCTTGAAAGTGAGCTTGAGCGCCTATAGTGCATCCTTCGCATCTCCAGACACGGTAAGGACGCCGCTGCTCCCGGGCATCTTCATGAGCTTGTAGGTCGGGTGAGTCGCCGCCATGAACTTGGCCAAGGCGGGGTAGCCGAGGATGGCGTTGTACGGGAGGCCGATGGGAGCGATGTCGAAGTCGACCAGCTCAATGCGGAAGTTGTCATGGGTGCCGAAGGTCACCGGGAGGCGGATCTGCCCCAGGGAGTCGGCGGGGCTACCTCCGACGCCTAGGAAGGGCTCGCTGGGTCGGAGTCGCCCCAGCGGCACGTGGAGGAGGCTGAAGGCCTCCACAGAGAGCATGTTGAGGCCAGCCGCGCCATCGATGAGGGTCCTGGTGACGGCCACCTGGCAGATGGTGGGGGTGCATAGCATCGGGAGCGCACCCGAACAGGCGGTGTTGGAGGGGTGATCGTCCGAGCTGAAGGTCAAATCAGTCTTGGGTGCCACCCAGCCTGGGGGGCTTCACGGTGCTTGAGGACGGCACCGATCTGGCGGATGAACGGCTTGACGTGGCGGCTCGAAGGTAGCGCCTGCGAGCCGCCCAGGAGAGCCGCGACGACCAGGGGCGCCGGCGCAGCATAATGGACGAGGAAGAGGCTGCGCAACTCCTCCCAGGAGGCCATAGAAGCCGTCGACAGGTGGAGCAACCACAGCGCGGGACGCCAGTGAGGGCCATGGGCAGCCAGTTAGCCATGACCCTGTCGTAGCCCCCAGCCTCGAGGACGGCCTCCTCATATGCCAGCAGGAAAGCCAGCGGATCAGCCGAGCCTTCATAGCGTGGCGGCATGTCTGGCTTGAACTTGTTCGGCCATCGCACTTGTCGCAACGTGGGGGGAAGGGCTCGGAGCCCCCCGCCCCCCGCGCCGGCGTGGACAGCCGGAGCAGGCGGCGCGTTGCCCGCCATGAGGGCAGAGCACGGCGCTGATGGAGAGTGGGCCGACGGAAGGGAGAGCTTCGGCGCACCCCTACCTGGCGCTCCAAATGTCGGATGTTGGGTTCCGCCAGACCCTTAAGGTTCAAACTCTAGGGTGCGCGCAAAGATCTTCCCCCTACCAATCCACGTCCAATCGCCTTGCGAGAATCTAAGCTAAATGATGAACGACACGAGAGACACAATATTTATACTGGTTCGGGCCACCGTTGTGGTGTAATACCCTACTCCAGTGTGTGGTGTGGTGGATTGCCTCAGGGGCTGATGATGAACAGTACAAGGGGAAGAACATCCTCACGAGAGGTGTTCTTGGGCTGGTGCGATGAACTACTTGGGAGAGTTCGATCGCCTCTCGATCTGATGGGGACTCTATGAGATGCCCTCTACTGTGGTGGCTAGCTCTATATATAGAGGCCCTGGTCCTCTTCCCAAATATTGAGCGGGAAGGGCGCCAATAACGGCCATTTTGAAGGGGAACATCTAGTACAAGCTATCCTGACTAAAGTTGGTCTTCGGCTGCCAAAAGCACTAGCGATGACGCAGCCTTGGGCTCCACGGTGACCTCCATCCTGCCGCTCTGCTGGTCTTAGTCTCGTTGCACCGAAATGGTAACCTTTGCTTGATGCCTCGGTACTCCACGCCTATGCTTGCCCCCTTTGCACCAAAGAGGAAACAATGACACTGCGCAGGCCGGCACCCGCCTGGCGCCCGCCTAGTCTCAATCGTCACGGCTTGCATCACGAGCACCTCGCGAGGTACCCTTGGCTTGATCTCTCCGCCTCGTCGCGAGCCTGCCTAGCGAGGCTGCTCTTGAGGAAGCCTTGCGTCGCCCGCCCCGCGAGGCTTGGCCCCTCGCGAGGGTCTTGAGTTTGCATTGATGAAGATGGGCCGCACTGGGCCACCACTTGAGCCACGCCGCAGGCAGGCAAGTCTGGGGACCCCCGTTCCCAGAACTCCGACAAAGTGCATCCCCCGGGAGGAAGGACTGGAGCTGTTGGCGGAGATATACGGAGGCATATGTGGCTCCCACATAGGGTCGAGAGCCCTTGCCGGCTAGGCTTTCCGGCAAGGTTTCTTCTAGCCCACTGCCCTCCAGGATGCGACAGCACTAGTAACCAAGTGTGAAGCGTGCCATTTCCATTCAAAGAAGCTTCATCAGCCAACTCAAGCCTTGTAGACAATCCCTCTGTCCTGGCCATTCTCGGTCTGGGGGCTTGACATACTGGGCCATTTTCTCCACGCCATCGGGGGCTTTGAGTACTTGTACGTTGCAATCGACAAGTTAACAAAGTGGCCGGAGGTGGAAGCAGTGAGGAAGGTGACCGCACAGTAAGCCGTCAAATTCTTTAAGGGGCTAGTCTGCTGCTTTGGTGTGTCGAACAGAGTCATCACCGACAACGACACGCAGTTCACAAGCCACACCTTCATGCAATACATTGGAGACCTCGGCAGCAAGGTCTGTTTTGCTTCCGTGGCACACCCACAGAGCAACGACCAAGCGGAGAGGGCAAATGCTGAAGTGCTGCATGGCCTGAGGACGTAGACTTTTGACAGACTGCACAAGAGCGAAAGGCATTGGATTGATGAGTTGCCAGCGGTTCTTTGGTCGATCAGAACGACGCTAAATCGAGCCACCGGCCAGACACCCTTTGTCCTGGTATACGGGGCAAAAGAAGTTCTCCCCACGGAACTCATATACGGGTCACCTCGAGTGCTCACTTGTGATGAGCTTGAGCAAGAGCGATTGCGGCAAGATGACGCGATGCTCCATGAGGAAGATCATCTTTGGGCAGCTGTGAGAGTAGCACACTACCAACAAGCCTTGCTCCGCTACCATAGCTGCAAGGTTCATGCCCGAAGCTTTGAGGAAAGCAACCTTGTTCTTTGGCGCGTTCAGTCGGCCAAGAATTCCAACAAGTTGACACCAAAGTGGGAAGGACCATATCGGGTAACACGAGTCACTAGGCCCGGCGCAGTCCACCTGGAGACTGAAGATGCCACTCTAGTGAGCAACTCCTGGAACATCGAGCATCTTCGAAAGTTTTACCCATAAGGCGCGACTGCCGGGCCCCCCGGCAAGCCACCTTTTGTACAAGCCTTGCCGACAAGGCATGTAACCCTCTGTACAAAGCCAGGCGTAGAGCCTAAGCATAAATAAACGAAGTGCTGGCGCGCTAAGTTATAGCATGCATGCTAGGTTGAGTCTCTCCCTCGATTAGGGTTGATAGTTCTTTGCGGTGACTAACCCCTAGCATAGAGGTCGAGTCTGCATCTACCTGTTTCTTTTCCATCTCCTTTGGTTCGCAGGAAACATGCGCACTCTCGCCAAGCTGGATGGGGAAACAAAAGAATAGGCCAGTGCCCCAGCCACGGCAAGCCAAGCTTGCTGAGGGTTGAAGATACAAGGGTCCGCTCCCGGCAAACTGAGGTCGCCGGGGGCTGCAGATTCAGATAAGACTTTCCTTCCCCTGTTTTACATTTCCGTGTGGGTTGGGACATGTGAAACCTCACTTTGCTCCTAAGTTACCGTGCTCCCCCTACTTGTGCCCGAGAATTATTTCTTGGGCCGGGGTCTGGTAGCCGCGGTGGCGAGGAAGCAAGCATACGGCTTAACCCTACTTCATCCCTATCTCTGCCAAGAGCACGAGTATGGTCGAATGAAGAAAGGAGCGGCAAGGCCTGTTGCCGGGCCACAATGTTTACATTAAAAGTAACTAGGATTTGTTCCTTGGTATGGGCTTCGCTCACACACAAAGAACCCGACAAACACCCTTTTTCATTAATACACCCCACACAAGTACAGTTCGTATGGAATGTAAACATGAACAGGGGGATTGCAAGTTTTAAATGTAACTAAGGCCCGTAGGCTTACAAGCTGAAAAAAGATAAGGTGCCCGTAATCCCTTTCTTGTGCCTCTCCTCAGGAAATAGAACAAGAAGGCAAGAGGACAGGAGGAGAGCCTAGGCGAGGTACGAGCAGCAGAACGTGCCAAGAGAACATGCCGACGGCCGCCTAGTGGAGGGCTGGTGATGATGGTGCCGGGAGGAGAGCTGGAAGATGAGGCAGCGGTCCGTCAATACACTACGAAGGCGTCGGTGCCATCGTACTCCGACTTGATGGCCCGCCACCCGCCTTCTTTGCCTTCTCCGTCCTTCCCACGCCAGCCGCCCAAGGAGGCGACCCCGAGAAGTTCAAGGAGCCGGCTCCACCGGGAGAAGGGGCCCGGTGCAGATGCTGCTGCTGCCGGCACCGCCCGAGGACGGCGGGTCTGACGCCTAGTCGAACCCGTCATCCTCTTGCCTGCTACCCTTGTCGTCGCTGCCGCTGTCCTCCTTGTCACTCTCGCTCGAGGACGAGTCTTTGCCATCCGAGGAGCTCTCCACACAACACTTCAGGCGAGTCCCGAAGTCGCCGAAGACTTTGACGGAGAGAAGGCCATTCTCCATTACTTTATGTAGAGGATGAGCCCCACCGTCAAGCTGTGGATGCGAGCGAAGGTTTTCCAACCGTGACGGGGATACATGACATGAGGGGCTGGGAAATCGACATCGACCCATGTGCCGCTATTCTCACAGCCCCTCATATGCAGTCTCAGCGCCTGTGGCGGGTCGAGCTCCATCTCCCGAGCGAATGGGGTAGGGAGACAAAGACGACGACGCGCTGGCCGGCGCAGCCTGATGAAGAACTCGCGGGGCTGGTCCCCGACGTGGCCCTCCATTGGGGGAAGGACCGCTGGCGGAGGCGAGGCCGATGCACCGCCCCGTCCTCCTCTTCCCTGAGCACCATGGCGGCCTCGGCCTCGCCCCTCCCCTTTCCCCTCACGGCCGGCTCCGCCGCCACGGGCTCATGGGGAGGAGCAGCACGTTGTTGAGCGGAGACCCTCGCCGCCACCGTCGAAGCATCAACACACCCTCTCGCCATGGTAGCGGGGAGGAAGAAGCAAGGATGGGAGGAGGCAGATGGCGAAAGACTGAAGGGTGCCATCCCTCCCGCTCCTCTCCTTATAAAGGGGCAGGATCGGGGCTCGACCACCCTCTCAGCCAACCTAGCACATTGAGATGACAGCGGGCGAGGCCGTCGACCGCCCTCCCCGCCCAATCGAAGGCGCGTGCGTATCGACCCCTCACGCGCACGTGATACGTCTCCAATGTATCTACTTTTCCAAACACTTTTGCCCTTGTTTTGGACTCTAACTTGAAAGATTTGAATGAAACTAACCCGGTCTGACGTTGTTTTCAGCAGAACTGCCATGGTGTTGTTTATTGTGCAGAAAAAAATGTTCTCAGAATGACCTGAAAATCCATGGAGATAACTTTTGGAAAATATAAAAATACTGGCAAAAAAATCAAGGCCAGGGGGCCCACACTCTGTCCACGAGGGTGGGGGGTGCGCCCCTCCCCTGGGCGCACTCCCCTATCTCGTTGGCCCCCTGATGCTCTACTGACCTCAACTCCAACTCTATATATTCCATTTCGCGGAGAAAAAATCAGAGAGAAAGTTTCATCGCGTTTTACAATACGGAGCCGCCGCCAAGCCCTAATCTCTCTCGGGAGGGCTGATCTGGAGTCCGTTCGGGGCTCGGAGAGCGGGATTCATCGCCGTCGTCATCATCAACCATCCTCCATCACCAATTTCATGATGCTCACCACCATGCGTGAGTAATTCCATCGTAAGTAATTAAGTTAGTTTTGTTAGGGTTTGATCCCTAGTATCCACTATGTTCTGAGATTGATGTTGCTATGACTTTGCTATGCTTAATGCTTGTCACTAGGGCCCGAGTGCCATGATTTCAAATCTGAACCTATTATGTTTTCATGAATATATGTGAGTTCTTGATCCTATCTTGCAAGTCTATAGTCACCTATTATGTGTTATGATCCGACAACCCCGAAGTGACAATAATCGGGATACTTCTCGGTGATGACCGTAGTTTGAGGAGTTCATGTATTCACTATGTGTTAATGCTTTGGTCCGGTACTCTATTAAAAGGAGGCCTTAATATCCCTTAGTTTCCACTAGGACCCCGCTGCCACGGGAGGGTAGGACAAAACATGTCATGCAAGTTCTTTTCCTTAAGCACGTATGACTATATTCGGAATACATGCCTACATTACATTGATGAATTGGAGCTAGTTCTGTGTCACCCTATGCTATAACTATTACATGAGGAATCGCATCCGACATAATTATCCATCACTGATCCAATGCCTACGAGCTTTTCACATATTGTGCTTTGCTTATTTACTTTTCCATTGCTACTGTTACAATTACTACAAAACTGCTATCTTTACTTTTGCCACTGTTACCATTACTATCATACTACTTTGCTACAGATACTATGTTATCCAGGTGTGGTTGAATTGACAACTCAACTACTGATACTTCAGAATATTCTTTGGCTCCCCTTGTGTCGAATCAATATTTGGGTTGAATACACTACCCTCGAAAGCTGTTGCGATCCCCTATACTTGTGGGTTATCAGCACGCCTTCCCATATTCCGCGCACCTATCACCCGCCCTGCGCCATGCATGCGGCGTACGTGGCGCAAGGGGCGAGGGTAATGGGACCGTGGAACGACGGTTCCCAGGCGAGGAGAGTAAGTGAGCAGCGGCCCTGCAGTCTCGAAGGGACACGCAAGCCGCCTCTTTACTGTTCACCACAAGATGACGCAAGCATGCTTCAATCACCCCCGCGCACGATCCCCACGTCAGCATTCCACGCGGATCGTGGGGAAGCGCAGTAGGCGGAAAAATCACCTCAATAAAATCAACCCCGCCTGCCGGCGCACTGTTTTGGGCCTGGACCAACAACGTGTTGTGCTGATGTGTGGCCCAGACCCGGGGGCTCCCGTCGGTGTATAGAAGTAGGGGCACTACTTTGTACCCCTTCACCTATGCACGGGCAGTCAGAGCCATGTCTGCGACCACACTTAAGCGGGGTAGGGGTAGGGAATCAACGCCACAAGGCGGTCAAAGCAACGCCAAGACAGAGACGTGAAGAGCAAGGAGGTAAGGTGGGTTCCCCCGGCAAGACCCTTGCCGGGGCGGCCTCCACGGCCCCGGCAAGGACCTTGCCGGGGCAGCTTGCCCAACGCCAGCGGGCGCGCCGCCCTCGAGCCCAAGGTTCCCGACTACCATGTTGGGACCAAGGCTCGGGAGGCGCCTCCATGATGGCATGCAGATCTTTGTGAAGACAAGAAGTACTCCAATTCAGATGAGGATTAGAAGACGACAAACCTCGGCGAGATCCTTGCCGAGGAAACCCACAAGACCTCCAGCAAGATCCTTACCAGGGACGACCACGACGCCACGGCAAGGCCCTTGCCTAGGACATCCGCGGGGCCACAGCCAGGCCCACGCAAGCCAAGTTTCCACCGCCGCTCCCATGCAGCTGCCAGCCCACCAGCTAGACAGGCACCTGCGAGTCGACGTGAGGCTTCCAAGCCAACTTGGCGCATGCCTATGTGGTGGCATGCAAATCTTCATGAAGGCCCTACCACCGCGCCACCTCAGCAGCCTGCCAGCCTACATGGCACTGACTGCCTCGCTGGCCCGGGCGCGTGTCGAAGCAGGGCGGCGGCGGTAAAGTGAGGGGGACACCTAAGGGGCGCATTAAATGCGTCTTGTCCCGTAATGGCTAACCGATAAGCTTAGCCACCGTACACCGATGCCACCTCCTGTGTGCCACTGTGGCGATCCCCTTGACTATAAAAGGAGGCCCGAGGCATCCAGGAGAAGGATTCGGACCCTGGGACAAGTTACGCTCATTGTAGCTAGCTCAAGAACTCCAAGAACACAGATATACACACCAAAGCAGGACTAGGGTATTACGCATCCTCGCGGCCTGAACCTGGGTAAACGACCCGTGTGCTTGTGCTAACTGCCGATCCCGCTCTTCTCACGACCCCGCGCCCCGCAGCCGTAGTAGGGATTCTTGTGATCCCATAGGTGTCGTTTCCACCGACACAAACTATTACCTTTTATGAATTAGGGGATAAAAAATTCTATTTTAGGTCGGCCGCTCGTGTAGGCTAGCGAGCAGCCAGCCGCTCGCTAGTCCAGGCCCTGGAATCGACGTTTTTTCAGAGCCAGGATCAACTCCATAGGAGCAATATTATTTGAGTAGATACATTTTTATCTTTACTTCTTTTCTTATTTTTCTTCTTCATCACATTAAGTGTGGGTTTAATTAATTTTACCGAACTTCTTCTTCAAGAGACTGGTTGCAACAAGCTCCGCCTCATCACCTGATTCATCATGAGAAACAATAGAAGAGAATTGAGAAATATTCTCAGTTTCATTAGTATCCCTAAATGGAACATTTTCACAAGGTCTATGCTTTCCACAAAAATTGACATGCTTATAAGAGACTTTTTCTTCCTAAATTTTATCATGACTAGTGCAATCATCATTAGTTTCATGGTTATTCATGAAAAGCATACTAACAACATACTCACACAAAACATCTTGATAAATTCTTCTTTTAACACTTCATAGCAATTATCGGAATCCGTATTTTTAAGAAAGACTTCATAAAGATAAAAAAGTGATGCAAGGTCACTTTTATTATTATTTTTATTTTTTTATAAACCAAGATAGTGAATAAACAAAAAATTAAAAGATTCAGTTACAAGATCTAAAGAGATACCTTCAAGCACTCACCTTCCCGGCAACGGTGCCAATAATAACTCGATGTCTACTGCACAATTTTATTTTTGTAGACTTTGTTGGGCCTCCAAGCCAGAGTTTTGTAGGACAACAACAAATTTCTGTCAAGTGGATGACTTATGCTTTATCAATCCACGAGAGGTGTAGGATGAAGGTGGTTCTCTCTCAAGCAACCCTGTAATCAAATACAAGTGGTTTCTTGTGTATCCAACACACCTAATACAATTGTCATTTGCATATGTGCACTAATTTGGCGAAGAGATGATGATATATGTGTAATATGGATGGTAGAAATAAATTTTTGAAATCTGAATAAATAAAAATAGCAAGGTAGCAAGTAGCAAAAGCGAGCAAAACAGTGTTTAAATGCTTGGAAATAAGGCTTAGTGTTCATACTTTTGCAAGTGCAATCTCTCCACATCATGAACATAATTAATCACATGGTAATCCCTCAAAGTGTGGCAAAAAGTCACTCCAAAGTTTCTATTTCTATTGGAGAAAGTAGGACGCAATCCCGTAGGTAGCAAACCACCTCAAAGTTTCATTTCCAATCTGTTGGAAATGGCAGTGTCTAGGAGGCGCTTAAGCACGCTTAGGTGTTAGGCAGTGACCAAACGCCTCGCCTAGGGGCATAAGCAGAAGTCCGGGCATGGCAAGTAAGACATTGTCCACTCAAGTGAGAAATCATGCAATATTGCAATGACAAGCCAAATTGGCCATCTTCCAATTTTAATAGCTGGTAGTTTACTCACTTATATTCTATAAATTGATATCAATACACATATAATACCCCAAATAAAAAAAGATAGTCAAAACCGTACGCCGCCAAGGTTGCGCCTAGGATGCTTAAGCACCACCTAGGCGCTAGGCGAAGGCCAACTGCCAAGCTTATGATAGCGCTTTTTCCAACCATGGTTTCCAATCAATCTATTGAACACCCACAAAGTGGTACGGATAGCCCTAGAGATCATACTACGACAACACCATGTGATACATATCATTCAACTCTTATGTCACCTAGATTACCTCAATGTCACTACAGGTATCCGAAGTTAGACATGCAATAAGTGATCTTAAATCCAAAATATTTAATCCAACATAAAGAAACCTCAAAGAGCAAGACTTAATTCACCATGAAAATAAGAGAGGAAGATGAACATCATGTGATCCAACTTTATTAACAAAGATCATGATACTTCAAGATCGAGATCCATCAAGAACATGGGGAGAGAGAGAGAGATCAAACACCTAGCTACAAGTACATACCCTTAGCCCTGATGGGGAACATAGTAATTTCAAAATTTTCCTATGACCACGCAAGATCTATCTAGGAGATGCATAGGAACGAGAGGGGAGAGTGTGTCCATGTACCCTCGTAGACCGAAAGCGGAAGCGTTTAGTAGCGCGGTTGATGTAGTCGAACGTCTTCGCAATCCAACTGATCCAAGTACCGAATGTACGGCACCTCCGCATTTAGCACACATTTAGCTCAATGACGTTCCTCGTGCTCTTGATCTAGTTGAGGACGAGGGTGAGTTCCATCAGCACAACAGCGTGGCGACCATGATGATGATGGTACAGGCGCAAGGCTTCTCCTAAGCACTATGGTGATATGATCGAGGTGTGTAACTGTGGAGGGGGGCACCGCACATGGCTAAGGCAATACTTGGTGTGTCTTTGGGGTGCACCCTGCCCACGTATATAAAGGAGGGAGGGAGAGAGGCTGGGACCCTAGGAGCGCGCCAAGAGTATGGAGTCCTACTAGGACTTCCAAGTCCTAGTAGGAATCCCTTTTCTTTTTGGAGTAGGAGAGAAGGAAAGAGGGAAAGAGAGAGGGAGTAGGAAAGGGCAAGGGGGCGTCGCCCCTTCCCCTTCGGACCCATGGGGGGGGGGGCGCCACCTACCCTTGGCCTACCTCCTCCTTTTCTGTATGGCCCAATAAGGCCCATTACTTCTCCTGGTGAATTCCTGTAACTCCCCGGTACTCTGAAAAATACCCGAATCATGAAGAACCTTTCCGATGTCCGAATATAGCCTTCCAATATACGAATCTTTACCTCTCGACCATTTCGAGACCTCATCATGTCCGTGATCTCATCCGGTACTCCAAACAAATTTCGGTCATCAAATCACATAATTCATAATACAAATCGCCATCGAACGTTAAACATGCGGACCCTACGAGTTACAGAACTATGTAGACATGACCGAGACACATCTCCGGTCAATAACCAATAGCGGAACCTGGATGCTCCTATTGGCTCCTACATATTCTATGAATATCTTTATCAGTCAAACCACATAACGAAATACGTTGTTCCCTTTGTCATCGGTATGTTACTTGCCCGAGATTCGATTGTCGGTATCATCATACCTAGTTCAATCTCGTTACCGGCAAGTCTCTTTACTCGTTCCGTAATAATTCATCCCGCAACTAACTCATTAGTCACATTGCTTGCAAGTGATGAGCATTATCTAGAGGGCCCAGAGATACCTCTCCGAAACACAGAGTGACAAATCCTAATCTCGATCTATGCCAATCCAACAAACACCTTCGAAGAAACCTATAGAACATCTTTATAATCACCTAGTTTTGTTGTGATGTTTGATAGCACACAAGGTGTTCCTCCGATATTCGGGAGTTGCATAATCTCATAGTCTGAGGAACATGTATAAGTCATGAAGAAAGTAGTAGGAATGAAACTATAACGATCATAATGCTAAGCTAGCGGATGGGTCTTTCCCATCACATCATTCTCCTAATGATGTGATCCCGTTCATCAAATGACAACACATGTCTATGGTTAGGAAACATAACCATCTTTGATTAACGAGCTAGTCAAGTAGAGGCATACTAGGGACACTGTTTTGTCTATGTATTCACACATGTACTAAGTTTCCGGTTAATACAATTCCAGCATGAATAATAAAAGTTTATCATGATATAAGGAAATATAAATAACAACTTTATTATTGCCTCTAGGGCATATTTACTTCAGTCTCCCACTTGCACTAGAGTCAATAATCTAGTTCACATCGCCATGTGATTTAACACCAATAGTTCACATATGTATGTGATTAACACCCATAGTTCACATTGCCATGTGAACAACAACCAAAGGGTTTACTAGAGTCAATAATCTAGTTCACATTGCTATGTGATTAACACCCAAAGAGTACTAAGGTATGATCATGTTTTGCTCGTGAGAGAATTTTAGTCAACGGGCCTGTCACATTCAGAGCCGTATGTATTTTGCAAATATTCTATTTATACAATGCTCTGCATGGAGCTACTCTAGCTAATTGCTCCCACTTTCAATATGTATCCAGATTCAGACTTAGAGTCATCTGGATCAGTGTAAAAGCTTGTATCGATGTAACTCTTTACAACGAACTCTTTATCACCTTCATAACCGAGAAATACTTCATTAGTCCTCTTAGGTAACTAAGGATAACTTTGACCGCTATACATTGATCCACTCCTGGATCACTATCGTGCCCCCTTGCCAAACTCATAGAAAGGCACACAACTGGTCTGGTACATAGCATGGCATACTTTATAGAATCTATGACTGAGGCATAGGGAATGACTTTCATTCTCTTTCTATCTTCTGCCATGGTCGGGCTTTGAGTCTTACTCAACTTTACACCTTGTAATACAGACAAGAACTCCTTCTTTGACTGATCCATTTTGAACTCTTTCAAAAACTTGTCAAGGTATGGACGACTGCGAGGCCTACGGCAAAACCTTGCCGGGGACAATTGCGGGGCCACAGCCAGGCCCACACCTGACGAGGTTTCTCCACCTCACCACCGCTCCAGCATGACGACCAGCTTGCTAACTAGGCAGACGCCTGTGTGGAGGCATGTAGATTCTAGGCCAACTAAGCAAGCACATGCGTGGTGGCATGCGAATCTTTGTGAAGGCCCTGCCACCGTGTCAGCACAGCAGCCAGCCAGCCAGCCTGGCGCCGCGTACCTCGTAAGCCTGGACGCGTGTCAAGACAAGATGAGGCAGTAACGGACGGGACGGGTTCTATTTCCGTCCCCAATAAAGTTGAAGGTCACGTAGGCAGCGCATATAATGCATTTGTCCTATGATGCCAAGCGATAAACTTGTACACTATAGATACTTTCCACCTCCTGTGTGCCATGGTGGCAACCCCTTTGACATATAAAAGGAGGCCCGAGGCGTACTAGAGAAGGATTAGGACTTTTTGGATTGGGCATGCACCACAACTAGTCTAAGAACTCAAGAACACGAGATATACACTCAAGCAGGACTAGGGTTTTACGCACCATTGCAGCCCGAACCTGGGTAAAAACCCCTCATGCTGGTCACTAGACCTGCTCTTTGTGCAGCTCTTCTCCCCGCCAACCGTAGAAGGGATCCTCGTGATCCCATAGGTGTCGTTTCCCCAACACTCCAAATAGCATTAAAATCCTTCCCTCATACTTGACTTTCCATCAAAAATAGGATTCCCTCTAACTAACCACAATAATTTTCCTTCCCTCCAGTACGTTTGAAAGGCCCGCTCGATTAACCCCCACCCTTTCCTTACATACAACCTATCCATTTTGACCATGACCATACATCTTCTTCCAAGAAACAAAGCACATTCTTGTCTTTCTTTTCTAACCTAGACCCTTCCTCCTCCACCCTTCCGTGGCTCTAGTTCTACCGCTATAGATCGTTCGCTCCCCTCGCAACGCACGACATGAATGACGACATTTTGAAGGACTCTAGCCTCTCTAAAGGTAAAAAGTAATCCAATACCCTACCTTAAATGATGAGGTCACACCCTCCTCCCCCACATCAAATCTACACATGCTTCTAGATCTGCACATGTAGTTCCTTGTTGTGTCGGAGATGCAATCTAGATTGTGTTGCCTGTACTAGAACAAACTTTTAGGTTTCTTATTCGGGTTAGGAATGCGGGTCACTCTTTCTAGGGTTCTAGTATGGTTAGGATCTTATAGTACGGGTAGGATGTTCTAATATAATGAAAGGTGATAAGATCTAATCTACCAACTAATTACTCATTTTACTTGTTGGATGAGCTTCTTGTTTGTACAAAAAAATTACATTGAAATTGTTTGTCCAAACTTTGAACGTATCTTGTTCTGGTTCAGTGATCATATCCTTTCATATTGCTTTCGCTCTAGAGTAAATTGTGTTGACAATATAAAAATTACTAGTTTAATTAGTGTAGGATCGGAAGTATGTCTAGAGGGGGGGTGATTAGACTACTTGACAACTTAAAAGTTTAGCCTTTTGATTAGGACAAGTTTTTAGCAAGTTCACAATAATGACCAAGTCAAGTATCACCCTACACATGCAATTCTAGAGTAGTGGCAGCGGAAAGTAAATTGCACATGTAGTAAATAAGAGGTGGAGAAGAGCAAACGCAATTTGGAGACACGGAGATTTTTCTCGTGGTTCCGATAGGTGGTGCTATCGTCAATCCACGTTGATGGAGACTTCAACCCACGGAGGGTAACGGCTGCGAGAGTCCACGGAGGGCTCCACCCACGAAGGGTCCACGAAGAAGCAACCTTGTCTATGCCATCATGGCTTACGCCCACGGAGGACTAGCCTTACTGGGGTAGATCTTCACAGTAGGCGATCTCCTTGCCCTTACAAACTTCTTGGTTCAACTCCACATCTTGACGGAGGCTCCCAAGCGACACCTAACCAATCTAGGAGGCACCACCCTCCAAAAGGTAATAGATGGTGTTGGTGATGATGAACTCCTTGCTCTTGTGCTTCAAATGATAATCTCCCCAACACTCAACTCTCCTCACTGATTTGGCTGTGGTGGAGGAAGGGATTGAGTGGAAAGCAACTTGGGAAGGCTAGAAATCAAGTTTCATATGGTGGGAGTGGAGCAACTTGATCTCAACACAAGGGTAGGTAGTTTTCTTCTCGAAATGTAAGGTAGGAGTGGTAGTACTTTCTGATGGCTCTCTCCACGAATGAAGAGGAGGTGGAGGGGTATTTATAGCCTCCACACAAAATCCAACCGTTACACACATTTGACCAATCTCGGTCAGACCGAAGTTGACAACTCGGTGAGACCGAAAGTTCAAATCTTGTGAGCGTTGGGATTTTCGTGGGACCGAAAATACAATCTCGGTTAGTCCGATTCTTCCAAAGTCTAGGGTTTGCCAATCTCGGTGGGACCGACTTTCTCATCTCGGTGACACCGATTTGAGTACAGAAGGTTACAGAAGCTTGGCAACACCAATTTCGGTATGACCGAGTTTGGAATCGGAAAATCCGAAATTCTTAGGGTTTGGGTATATGGTGAGGTGGTTCATCTCGGTGTGGTGAGTTTATGGAATCGGTGGGACCGAGATTACTTATGGGTTTATGTTGGAATGAAAGATTGCTGATAGTTTGAGAGATAAATCACTAAGCACTTTGAGCAACCAGATCATCATCATAACCTCATCCCCTTTTAATAGTATTGGCTTTCCTATGGACTCAATGTGATCTTGGATCACTAAACCAAAAATAGAGTCTTGAGCTTTTGCCAATGTCTTCCTTAGCATTTTGAGGGGTCCACATCATCAGTCATTTCCATACCCATATCACTGAACTTTCTCAAATATTCTCAAGAAATAATTAGTTCAATGATATATATGTTGTTATTAATTACCAAAACCACCCGGGGATTAGTTGCACTTTCAATTAGTTTATACAATAGCAAGTACGTACATGTTAAATTGTCATCATCGTATTATAGTAGCCACCAAAAGATCACAAATGGCATTTGAGATTATTCATACAGTCCCCAACAAGGATAAATGGTCTCAAACCAAAGAAGTGATGCATTGTGATGATGATGAATATGAACTAACTATTGAGGAGCTGGGCAATGTTGCAGATATGATTAGAGATCTAGAGGACATCTAGAAGGAAAACCCTTCAATTATGGTGACAATATGTTTTTATAGTTTTACATTCAAAAGGGTACTACAAATTGTATATTCTAATATAATATGTTGAATTACATCATAGCAAGCATATTTTTATGACAAAAACGAAGGATAAATTATTGTTATACAAAGCTCAGGTGCGTCAAAGAGAAAGCGGGTTGAACTGGTTAGTCAGCGTACTTCAACACTTATTTAAATAAGATATTTAAATTCATATACTATCTTTGTCGCCCTTACAAATGTATAATGCCACCAATGCATTAATATTGTGGAATAGTGCAATGTGCAAATGACATATCATCCCAAAAAGATCAATGTGTAAATGAATTAATTTCTACTGAGACAACAACCAAATTTAGAAACATCGGAAGCTTTAATTTACCGCAACAACGCTACAAGTTCTCCATGTACTATAAATAACAAATTGAACATTTTATGAGGAAGCTAAATATAACTGCAACAACATAGCGACAGTGTTTGGATGACACCAAATTGATACTAACACGTGTGTACATGCATGAATTTAGTAACATAGAACTAATAGCACTAAGGTCATTGCTACTTATTTATTTATATATTGTATCTGCGTCAGTATTTTCCCTCAGGATTAAGGGATGATGTAGTACAACGAAGGTAGGTATTTTCCTCAGTTGTGAAACCAATGTTATCGAACCAGTAGGAGAACCAAGGAACACTATGTAAACGGTACCTGCACACATAGAACAAATACTTGCAACCCAAAACAAAGAGGGGTTGTCAGTCCCTCTCGAGTAAAAGATTGGTAAAGTGATAGATTGGTAGATGCAAATAAAATTCAGCGAGGTATTTTTGGGTTTTTGATAATATAGATCTGAAAATAAAAGATGCAAATAAATAAAAAGGCAAAGAGCAATATAGATTTGAAGATATATGATGAGAAAATAGACCCGGGGTCATAGATTTCACTAGTGGCTTCTCTCAAGAAAATAGCATGCGGTGGGTAAACAAATTACTGTTGGGCATTTGATAGAACTTCAAATAATTATGACGATATCCAGGCAATGATCATTATATAGGCATCACGTCCAGGATTAGTAGACCGACTCCTGCCTGCATCTACTACTATTACTCCACACATCGACCGATATCCATCATGCATCTAGTGTATTAAGTTCATGGAGAAACGGAGTAATGCAATAAGAACTATGACATGATCTAGACAAGATCTATTCATGTAGAAACAGACCCCATCTTATTATCCTTAATAGCAATGATCAATACGTGTCTTGCTACCCCTTCTGTCACTGGGAAAGAACACTGCATGATCGAACCCATCACAAAGCACCTCTTCCCATGGAAAGAAAATTTGATCTAGCCAACCTAACTAAACCAAATATTCGAAGAAGAAATACGAGGCTATAAGTAATCATAAGAGATCCAATAAACTCAAATAACTTTCATGATAAAAATATGTGATCAAAAACTCAAAGCTCATCGGATCCCAACAAACACACCGCAAAAAGAGTAACATCAAATAGATCTCCAAGAGACCATTGTATTGAGAATCAAAAGAGAGAGATGAAGCCATCTAGATACTAACTACGGACCCGTAGGTCTACAATGAACTACTCACGCATCATCGGAGAGGCACCAATGAGGATGATGAACCCCTTCGTGATGGTGTCTAGATTGGATTTGGTGTTTCTGGAACTTGCAACGGCTGGAATCGTGCTTCGTCGACTCCCCTAGGGTTTTTGGATTTTCGGGGTATTTATAGAGCAAAGGGGCGGTGTGGGAGGCGGCCGAGGTGGGCACAACCCACCAGAGCGCGCCTAGACCCCCAGACGCGCCCAGGTGGGTTGTTCTCCCCTCGAAGCCTCCCTCTGGTACTTCTTTGGCCCAACAGGTCTCTTCTTGTCAAGAAAAATTCTCCAAAAAGTTTTGCTGCATTTGGACTCCATTTGGTACTGGTATTCTGCGAAGTAAAAAACAAGCAAAAACAGCAACTGGCACTGGGCAAATTTTCAATTGATTAGTCCCAAAAATGATATAAAGTTGCTATAAAATGATTGTAGAACATCCAATAATGATAATATAACAGCGTGGAACAATAAAACATTATAGATACGTTGGAGACGTATCAACATTCCCAAGCTTAATTCCTGCTCGTCCTCGAGTTGGTAAATGATAAAAACAAAATTTTTGATCTGGAATGTTGCGTATCATGTTCATCACATTCTTTTCTTTTGTAGCATGGACATATGGACTTTTATATGGTTCAAAGCAATAGTCTAGTTTTGACATGAAGATTTCCATACTCAAGCATATCAACAAGCAACCATGTCTTTCAAAATATCAACACTAAAGCAAGTTATCCCTATCCCATCATGCTCAATCATTGATCCATTCATGAAATACACTCGCATATTAGCTACATCCAATGCTCAACTAGGATCATAGTGCCCCTCAGTTGGTGCTTTATAAGAGAAGATGGAGACTCAATAAAAATAAAAATTGCATAAAGTAAATAGAAAGGCCCTTCATAGAGGAAAGTGGGGATTTGTAGAGGTGCCAGAGCTCAAAGCAAAAAATGGAGAATTTTTTTTGGGTGGCAAACTTTTCCAGTCAACAAAAATGATCGAGTTATACCCAACACTTTCCCTGCTAGATATATCATAGGCGGTTCCCAAATAGAAAATAAAGTTTATTCCTTTTTCCACCATTCTTTCACAATCCATGGCTAGTCGTATCCACAGGTGCCCTCCATACCAACACTTTCCAAGGAATTTATTATTTGACAACATAAAGTAAATTCATTTTTCATTTTGGGACTGGGCATACCTAATACCTTTGTTGTACTCTCGTGCAATGACAAGTGAATAAACACTCATCTTGAGAAAAACACATCTAGCATGGAAAACATTGGCCACCCCCTGCCGCTTCATGAGTGGTACGAACACACAAAAAGGAAATTATTTTGAAAAGTTAGAGATGGCACATACAAATTTGCTTAGAACGGCACGGGAATACCGCATATAGGTAGGTATGGTGGACTCAATTGGCAAAACTAGGTTTAAGGATTTTGGATGCACAAGTAGTATTTCTACTTAGTACAAGTGAAGGCTAGCAAAAATATTGGTAAGCAACCAACCAAGAAACGAAAAATCACATAAGCGAGCATTAAGCATAACTAACACCGAATAATGCACCACAAGTAGGATGTAATTTCATTGCATAACTATTGACTCTCGTGCTTGCATAGGGAATGACAAACCTTAACACCAATATTCTTACTAAAGCATAAATACTCATCAACATGACTCACATATCACTATCATCATATCTCAAAACTATTACAAAGAATCAAGTTTATTTTGTCCAATGATCATGATGAAAGGTTTTATTATATCTCTCTTGAATATCTATACTTTGGGACTAGTTTCATATGTTGCAATTGCTTTTTGACAAGTTCAAACAAAATTAAGTGAAGAACATGAGCATAAAGATTTTCATCTCTAAAAATAATATAAGTGAAGCATGTGAGAATTTCTTCAAAATTATTAATGCACACCGTGCTCAAAAAGATATAAGTGAAGCACTAGAGCAGTTCAATGCTCAAATTTTTTTGGTGAACTATAGAGCAATTCTAACAAATCATAGCATAATTTTGGCTCTCTCAAATAGGTGTGTTCAGCAAGGATATTTGACACAAAACAAAAAGCAAAACAATCAAAGACTCATATAATACAAGACACTCCAAGAAAAACTCATGATATGTAAAGAATAAAAATATAGCTCCAAGTAAAATACCGATGGTTGTTAGAAGAAAGAGGGGATGCCACTCGGGGGCATCCCCAAGCTTAGTTGCTTTTTTACTTCTTGAATATTATATTGGGGTGCCTCAGGCATCCCCAAGATTAGCCTTTTCCTAATCCTGATTCCTTCATCCATCATAATATCATCCAAAACTTGTAAACTTCAATCACACAAAACTCAACAAAACCTTCATGAGATCCGTTAGTATAAGAAAGCAAACCACTACTATAAGTACTGTTGCAAACCCATTATATCTTATTTTTGCATTATATATATTGTATCCCAACTTTTCTATGGCTTATACCGCCGATAAAGTCCATAGATTCATCAAAATAAGCACACAACGCAAAGAAAACAGAATCTGTTAAAAATAGAACAGTTTGTAGCAATCTAAAAACTTCATATACTTTTGTAACTCCAAAAATTCCGAAAAATAAGGAAAACATGAGAAATTTTTATATCAATTTTTTGAAAAAAAATCAGATAAAAATCATGTTCTGTGATTTATGAAAATTATTTTACTAAGCACAAAAGTTTCTGCTTTTCTACAAGATCGAATCAACTATCACCCAACATGATCTCAAAGGCTTAGCTTGGCACAAACACTAATTAAAATTTAAAAACACAATCATAACTGTAGAATAATTGTGCAAACACTCAAGAATAGAAAGAAAAAGGCAAAAATAAATTTTATTCATTGAGTTGCCTCCCAACAAGCGCTATCGTTTTACGCCCCTAGCTAGGCATAAAGCATATATTCAAGTATTTTCATCTTTAGTTCTAGATCCATAAGATGCCTTCATGATTGATCCATATGGTGGCTCCCAACAAGCGCTATCGTTTTACGCCCCTAGCTAGGCATAAAGCATATATTCTAGGGAAGTGTTCCATACCCTTTCTTAGTGGAAATTAAAATTTAATATTGCCTTCTTTCATATCAATCACGACACCTATAGTGCGTAAAAACGGTCTACCAAGTATAATTGGGCAAGATGGATTGCAATCAATATCAAGAACAATAAAACCTATGGGCACATCATTCCTATTTTCAAGAATGAGAACATAATTAATTCTTCCCAAAGGCTTTTTAATAGTAGAATCCGCCAAGTGCAAATTAAGAGAACATTCTTTGATATCGGTAAGACCAAGCACATCACATAAAGATTTCAGAATTGTGGAAACACTAGCAACGAAATCACATAAGGAAAAACACTCATAATTTTTAATCTTGACTTCGATAGTAGGTTCCCATTCATCATGTAATTTTCTAGGAATTGAAACTTCTAATTCCAACTTTTCTTCAAAAGCCTTTATCATGGCATCAACGATATATTTAGTCAAAGCTTTATTTTGCTCATAAGCATGGGGTGAATTTATCATGGATTACAACAAAGAAATGCATTCAATCAAAGAGAAACTATCATAATTAAAGTCTTTGTAATCCAAGAGAGTGGGCACATCACTAGTTAAAGTTTTGACCTCTCCAAACCCAGTTTTGTCAAAAAAAATCAACAAGATTTTCTCCAGTCCCTTTATCAACAATTTTAATTTTAGTAAACAAGGAATCAATAGAAGAAACACCAATTGCTTTTAGATCTTCATCATTTTTATGAAAGTAATCACTAGAAAACGTTCTTTCAAAAAATTATCTTTTAGCTCTAAGCATAGCGGTTATTTTCTTACTATTTTCCAAAGAAACATATAAAGCTTTAATTGATTCCTCAACCTTGGGTACAAAAATTTTAATCTCGAGATTTTCTACATCATGAGAAATTCTATCAATGATTCTAGACATATCATCAATCTTATTCAACTTTTCTTCTATCGCATTATTGAAAAAAAAATTGAGCATTGATAATTTTTTTAATATTATTCTCAAGATCAGAGGTGTTCCTATTATTATTATAATAAGGATTACCATAGGAACCACAATAATTATTAGAGGAATTTCTAGGGAAAGGCCTAGGATTAAAATTACCTCTATAAGCATTGTTATTAAAATTATTTCATGAGATAAAATTCACATCTATGGGATCACTATTTTTCTCAATCGAAGTAGACAAAGGAACATCACTAAGATCAATAGGAGAATTTTTAGTAGCAACCAATTTCATAAGAGCATCTACTTTTTCACTCAAAGTACTAATTTCTTCAACCGAATTAACTTTTTTACTAGTAGGAGCTCTTTCGTATGCCATTGAGAATAATTTTCCATAATATTATTAATTAATTTAGTAGCATCTCTCAAAGTAATTTCCATAAAAGTACCATCCGCGGCAGAATCTAAAAGATTTCTAGAAACAAAGTTCAATCCTGCATAAAAATTTTGTATGATCATCAAAAGATTTAAACCATGAGTAGGAAGATTTCTTAGCATGATTTTCATTCTTTCCCAAGATTGTGCAACATGTTCATGCTCAAGTTCCTTGAAATTCATGATCTGAGTCCTAAGGGAAATAAATTTTCGTGGGCGGAAAATACTTAGTAATGAAAGCATCTTTGCATTTATCCCAAGAATCGATACTATTGTGAGGCAAAGAAGAAAGCCAAAATTCACTACTGCAGGATACTGCTAACGTGACACTACGATCGGAGACCCTTCGAGAAACTGTGTGCGATGCAATAATCGCAAACGGTGGTGTCAGAGAACCGTCAAAAATGTCCAACACATTCGCGATGATGGATGCATCAAACACAGTTCAGATTTTAGTTGCATGTGCGATGAAGGGCATACGGTTCATCCAGCAGAACTATTTGCGATGAGGAAGAACAACAGAAACGGGCAGCCATATCAATGTGTGTGCGATATACGGCATACAGTTCCCTCCGATGAACTGTGTGCTATTAGGGAATGCAACAGAAACGGTCAGCCAGATCAAGGTGTGTGTGATATACCGTATACGGTTCACTCAGACAAACTGTTTTCGATCAGGCAAAAGAACGGAAACGGTTCATCTTAACAAAATGTGTGTGATATGCGGCATTTGCGATCAGCCAAAGAACACAAGCGATTCGTGTAAACCATATGTGTGTGATACGTAGCAAACAGGTCAATCAAATGAATTGTTTGCGATGAGAAATTATAACACAGACGGTTACTATAGAAAGTTCGTGTATGATTCTGTTCGTACAAAAAACTTTGAAAAATGCAAACTAGTTGCTTGCGTATAAACAATTATCAAATACTAACAAGATAGACCTTCTTCAAGCCAATCAACATGTGTTCAAAAAACAAGAAATGTCAAAAATTACAAAACAAAGACCTCGATAGACCTTGCTATTGTAGATCCCTCTTTGGAGCCTTTATTGCGCAACACAATGGAAATGGTTCAACTAAACAATATGTGTGTGATACGCGACAAACATGTCCCTGATCAGAAATGTGTGTGAAGACCAATAATAACACAGACAATTGCTTCTAATAAGCCGTGTGATTTGCTCTGTCTGCAGAAGAATAACATGTATATATATATATATAACTAAAATAAACATCCAATTACATAAGTGACTATACAGATCATTCGCACACACCTCAATAAACAATTGCATGCATTCTAAAGTAGGCGAAACGATCGTCTAGTCATCTACTTCTTGTGATGCTCCTGGCACTGCTCTGTGGCTCGGTCCCTCGGCTGGGTCATGAACAAGACACTTCCTCATGTCAAAGATCCACCTGTACATCTCGTAGCTTGTGTATGTGTTATTGGCCGCGTACTTGACATGTTCTTCATCCAGTCTCTCATGCCAAACACTGTGCCATCTGTCCTTGTCCTTCTTGCTCTCATCCTTCATCTTCATGTAGTAGCGGTCGATGATGGCCGAGGCATGGTCAACCAGGGAGTTCAGATTGTTCTTGGCGCTGCCCTATAACTTGTAGTGGTTCTGGACGTTGACAAGATTCGGGCATTTCAAGTCCGAAACCTTGAGCGCTTTTAGATCGTTGGTGGTGTCCACCGCAGCAAACTTGTAGTCGAAGCTGTTGATAAAAATGGAGAAACACTTGCAAGGCCTTGTGGCCAGGTGGTAGTGGTAGACGAGGATGTCATGTCGCATGCACAACCGGGCAACGACAACCTTCTGATCATGCCCGGCACGACCGATGGTGTACTCGAGGTCGAAGCCAACCACTCGGTACTTGTCCTCGGCAAGGAACTGCTCCATAGTTTGGATGGAGCTCTCCACTGACACGGGATCGTTCATGTACACCGTCGAGAGGGCCTTCCCCTTCATGTGGGTGTCCATTACGTGATGTGTGGTGAACTGCCCGCCGTTCTCGTCGTCGGCCGCTGGGAGTGCCATTGGAGCCACGGGGATCGCCATTGGAACCGCTGGATGTCCTCTCTGTATGTGTTGTTGTGGAGGTGCTTATTGTGTCGTGTGACGCGAGAGATGAAGGTAAATGGCCGCAGGAATAAATGGGGGTTGGGCGGCCTGGAATCTCGGCGCATCTGCATGGCAGCTTTTGCATCGGGTAACTGCATTGTGGAGCCACGCCCGGTGCAACCGCATGCACACGAACGTGCGTGATTGTGCGCCGGCCCCAAACACTGGCAGCACGCGTGAAGGGACGAGGACACAGCACCCGGAGGGATGCAAGAGGGAAGAGCGCGTGCGGCGGGCGCGAGCAGAGCGCGCCGTGACCGCCTCAACCGCAACCAACCACACACATAGAGCAGTTGAACACACAGGAAATGGTCGCCTACAAGCCGGCTGACACTTGCGTCGCTGCATAGAGAGCCGCCGTGTGCTACTACCTCCGTCTTGGTCTATAGTCCCCTTTATATTATGTGCCATACTTTGCCCGCAAATTTAACCAACAAAATTTTCCCTTGACTTATGAGGGAAGACCATAGTTCTCACTTTGAACATGGGTGTTCTATCTAGAAAGTTTGCGATCAAGAGCTACACAAATCCTGCTCGGCACATTTTCTCTTGGCTTCCTAGGGAAGCTGCCGGTTTGCATATGGGTGTTCTAATTAAAATGTCTGCGATCGAGATGCAATATTAAACCCAAGAAAAAACTATTTCCAGCGGCGGCGGAGGCGGCGTGCCGCGCCATCCTTGTCATTGTCGTCCTCCAGGATGCCATTGTTGAAGTCTTCAAGGTAGCTCAGAATGTTCTTCACTTGTAAATCAAACATCATGTCGTCGCGCGATCGACGGGCGGGGCACGGGAGGACAGCAGCTGGCGGTGCTGAGAGGTAGTGGTCGACGGCGGCGTCCCATGCTGCTGAGGAGGGCGCGCACACGGGCAAGGGCGCGGCGGGTGCAGCCAAACGCATGAGGACCAGCACAACGGTGGGTGGAGGGGTGCACATGGGCACGGGGGCTGGCGCTAGCGCTGTCATGTACACGAGCTCGCGCGGGCCGCGGAGACCTCGGTGACGCCCGCGGCTTCTAGCTCTACGATAGTGCTCGGCGACCAGCTGCCCGTCAATGCTACAGGGATGGTCACCGGCGTGGGCGCGGGGATGGGAGCTGGGACAGGAGCAGGGGCAGCAACAGCCGCGGCCAGCTTGTTCTGGGCCATGTCCATGAGTCCCCATTCCTCCTTATTTTCTATCTCCTCCGGCTCGGTGTCGACTTCACCAAACTTGAAGACTAGTGGCAGATGATCCTTCTGCGCCATGGCATTGGTGGAGGTCTGTGGGGGGGGGGGTAGGGGAATGGGAGGCGAACAGTAAGGCCGCTCATATTAAGCAGCGGCTCGGGCGCCATTAATGGAGAGGAAGGAGGGCGGCCATGGAAGTCAAAGGGCTTGATTCCCAGTGAGCCTGCGCAACATATAGCTTGCATGCTTCCCGGTGAGCCTGGGCATTGGAGGACAGCTTGCATGCCTCTCAGTCAGCCTGCACACTGGACTGCGCTCGCATGCCTCCCGTTCAGTCAAGCAGCTGTCCGCATGACACCTCCTATATCCATTAAAACGAAGACACGTGGCGTCACGTGAATGGTTAACATAATGCACACGATTTGAATTATACAGATGTTTGCAAGGTTAGAGTGGCAGCTATTTGTTTGAAAATGCCTTCGTTGGCTATTATTCGAGTGCTTCTTCTCGCAAAATGGACACGAAAAATACGACAGCATGTCGGGTGCCATTCCATGATAGCATGCCAAGTTTCATGAATTTCAGACGAGTTTTGGATTTGCTAGAATTTAAAAACAAAGTATCTCAACATTTTGCCGGCAATCAACAGTGCCCTGGTGTTTGAAATTCATTCCCATTTCTTGCATGGGACCTAAGCATCTACCCAAGGAACAAGATTTGATTTTTCAACCAATTTATATGCACTGGAGCATGTGCATGTAGTTCAAATTTGAATTATGCACATAAAATGCCTAAAAAAACCCAGTTAATGTATAAAAATGTCCAAACAAACCTGGAAAATCCCAAAATTTAACACAACACTCCTGTTGTTCTATGTTGACACTAGAAAAATGTTGAAAGCAATAACAGGTAGCGGATATCATTTTGTCCCTGAAGGTGGGATGTTCCCTACCGAAACCATCAGGCTTGTTGTGAGAAGCTCTGGTTTGTGAGAAGCTTATACTCAAACCTGCCCCAAATGGGACAAAAAAATTACCACAACATGTTGATGCCGCTCCATGATAGCATGCCAAGTTTCATGAATTTCAGATGAGTTTTGGATTTACTAGAATTTAAAAACCAGGAATCTCAATGTTTGTGGCCGATATACGGTGGCAGGGTGTTTGACATTCATTCCCATTTCTTGCATGGGACCTAAGCATGCAACCAAGGACACATATTTGAAGTTTCAACCAATTTATATGCATTAGAGAATGTGCATGTCGTTCAAATTTTAATTATGCACATAAATGCATCAAAAACTCAATTAATGCATACAAATGTCCAAACGAACTCCGAAAAATCACAAAAATTGACACAACACTCCTGTTGTTCTATGTTGTCACTAGAAAAAATTTGAAAGGAATAAGAGGCAGATGATATCGTTTCGTCCCCAAAGGTGGGACGTTCCCTACCGAAACCATCAGGCTTGTTGTGAGAAGCTCTGGTTTGTGAGAAGCTTATACCCAAACCTGCCCCAAATGGGACAAAACATTTACCACGGCATGTTGATGTCGCTCCATGATAGCATGCCAAGTTTCATGAATTTCAGATGAGTTTTGGATTTATAAGAATTTAAAAACCAGGAATCTCAATGTTTGCGGCCGAGTGACTCTGGCATGGTGTTTGACATTCATTCCTATTTCTTGCATGGGACCTAAGCATGCAACCAAGGACACAGATTTGAATTTTCAACCAATTTAGATGCATTAGAGCATGTGCATGTAGTTCAAATTTGAATTGTGCACATAAATACATCGAAAACTCATTTAATGCATAAAAATGTCCAAACGAACCTCGAAAAATCACACAAATTGACACAACACTCCTGTTGTTCTATGTTTACACTAGAAAATTTTTGAGAGCAATAAGAGGCAACTAATATCGTTTCGTCCCCAAAGGTGGGACGTTCCCTACTGAAACCATCAGGCTTGTTGTGAGACCTTTGGTTTGTGAGAAGCATATACCCAAACCTGCCCCAAATAGGACAAAAAATTTACCACGACATGTTGATGCCACTCCATGATAGCATGCCAAGTTTCATGAATTTCAGACGAGTTTTGGATTTACTAGAATTTAAAAACCAGGAATCTCAATGTTTGCGGCCGAGTGACGGTGGCAGGGTGTTTCACATTCATTCCCATTTCTTGCATGGGACCTAAGCATGCAACCAAGGACACATATTTGAATTTTCAACCAATTTATATGCATTAGAGCATGTGCATGTAGTTCAAATTTGAATTGTGCTCATAAATGCATTAAAACACAATTAATGCATAAAAATGTCAAAACGAACCCTTAAAAATCCCAAAAATTGACACAACACTCGTGTTGTTATATGTTGACATGAGAAACATTTTGAAAGTAAGAAGATGCAACATATATCGTTTCATCCCCCAAGGTGGCACATACCCTACTGAAACCATCAGGCTTGTTGTGAGAGAAGCTCTGGTTTGCGAGAAGCTTATACCCACACCTGCCCCAAATGGGACAATATTTTTACCATGGCATGTCGCTCCTGTTCCATGATATCATGTCTAGTTTCATGAATTTCAGGCGAGTTCTCAATTTACTAGAATGTTAAAAGCATGTATCTCAATGTTAGCGGTTGAGCGATAGTGTCAAGGTGTTTGACATTCATTCTCATTTCTTGCATGTGACCTAAGCTTGCAACCAAGGAAAAACATTTGATTTTGCAACCCGTTTTTATGGACTGGAGCATGTGGTTTAATTTTGAAATGTCCAAACGAACCCTGAACAATTCCAAGTTTTTCACGACACACATATAGTTGCATGTTCACTGCAAATAAAAGGTCTAGAAATTCAAACACCGTCCATTGCCGCTGTGACCCCATTATGTAAGTCAAATCAAAATTAAAATCAAGTAGATCCCACTCAGTTTATTATCACCAACCGTGTGAGATGCAGTACAAATATCCTGCAGCACGGACGGTGTATAGTACGTCTATGTCTTACGCGAGAAGGTGCATCGGCTACAGTCCATAGCCGGTGTGTCAAGCACACTAGCTCGCTCCCCAAATATCATTTAACTGTTCAATCGTCATCGGTGAAAGATGGGGACGATGGACCCGCATCGTGACGGCAACTTCGGCGGCCCACTCCGGCGAGAGCGCGGCCGCAGCTCGCATACGCCTGTCAACAAGATGCATGAGCAGGGCCACAATCTGCGACCAGGCGGCCATGGCAGCCCAAACAGCCATTGTTGCTTCTCAGGTGGCGGTAGCAACATCTGCCTCCGGGATAGCAGCTGGCGAGAGTGGCACAGCAGTTGCCCGTTCCACAGTGGCTGCCTTAGCCCTGATGGAGGCCGCCCACGACCATGTCGAGGCCGCCCACACCCAGCTCGTGGCGGTCACTGCACAAATCGAATGAAGCTTCTCCGACAACGGTTGGTAACCCACGGCCAAAGAGTTGGCAATCGCCGAGAGCGTTCAAGCATCCGTCCGTTCCTCCGCCGCATAGCTTGCAACAACGGAGCCCATCCAAGCCTAGATCCCAGCCGCCCATGCCCAGCTCCTAGCGGCCTTTTCCACAGAGATGGCGGACGCGGATGGCGAGATGCTTGCCAAATATGGTGTGATGGATGCATGGGGCTCTTTCCCCAGGAGACCATCGGGCACGAGCTGGACATGGAGGAGGCAGCAGAGATCGACGAGCACCAGCTATAGTAGTACTCTTTGTTTTGTTTAATTATGAGCGCCGGTCTTTAATATGTTAGAGTAATGTTCAGGCCAGCTAGCTTTGTATAGTTGCTGAACTTGCTCGATAAAGAAGTATGGGTGTGTTGTAGTCACTTTTGTGTACCCAAATTATGCAATGACGTGGATGAGCACTGTAACCAGGGAAATTGGAACCAAAATTTTTGACGTTCAAACTCGTCGCACACGGGTTAAGCTATCTGAATTGTTTGTGATGTTCACATATCGTACACAGTTCTGAATAAGGGACCATGTCTGATGGCGCGCCAGTTTTTCGCTGAAGCGATTCCAAACTTTCGGCTTCCGCGGAAATATCTACCTCCCCGCCCCCTCCCCCTTACCAAAAGCCACATTTCCCCTGTTTCCGCCTTCCTTTCCAAGTTGAAACCTTCACTCCTTGCTTGCAGCGCCGCCCCTCGCCGGCGACCCTCCTTCACGCTACTCGGCCTCATCTATCCAGGCAGGCAATCCAAACCATACCCAATCCTCCTCCTCCTTCCACATCCCACATTCCTCGACCACCGGCGTGACACCTTCCACCCAAATCATTGACCCATCCACCAAATAAGTGCCACCCTAAGCCATGGTGCACGCAGTATAGCCAGGAGCTCAAGGAGCATTTGGCAACGGAGAAGCTAATCGTGGCTGCACGCGCAGATGAGGTCGTGATGGCTACCATTCGTGCCGACCCCCAGATCTTGGAGGAGCACCTTGCCATTTGCTAGCTATGCCAGTTAAGCATGCTATGTTTACCCGTTGCGTGTGCTGCTCCTGCCTTTCCTTAACAAATTCTAGTGAATTGTGCTATCTAATTTTATCATGCACTCTGTTGCTCCTGTGTATATGTTCTATATGTCGTGCAGTGTGGTGCTCACTTATTAATTGTTTGGTTAATTAGTTGTCGTCCTCAGGTAACTGTTTGGTTCAACTCTGCAAATGTAATGTTCAATTCTTCAGGCTGCAATTTTGTATTGTCTTCCATGTGAGAAATAAATTGAATTTATCTTTACAAAATACATGAGAAACGAATACAATTGCTATATTTCCAAGTTGTCAAGCATGATTGGTTTGGTCATACATTGTGTAATGTGGTGCTCAGTTAATGATTGGTTAATTTGTGTTGTGGTGTTTAGTTAACTGTTTGGTTCAATTCTACAATGCAATGTTCAATAGTTGTGGGTGCATTTTGTTATTGTATACCATGTGAGAAGTAAATCAAATTTGGCTGTACTAAATACATGAGAAACAAATACAATTGCTATATTTCCAAGTTGTCAAGCATGCTTGGTTTGGTTATACATTGTGCAATGTGGTGCTCAATTAACATTTGGTTCATTTGTGTTGTGGTGTTTAGTTAACTGTTTGGTTCAATTCTGCAATGTGATGTTCAATAGTTGTGGGTGCATTATGTTATTGTATACCATGTGAGAAGTAAATCGAATTTGGCTATACTAAATACATGAGAAACAAATACAATTGCTATATTTCCAAGTTGTTAAGCATGATTGGTTCGGTTAACTGTCTGATCTTCTATTAGGAGTATGTTATATTGTGCAATGTGGTGCTCAGTTAATGTTTGGTTCATTTGTTGTGATGTATAGTTAATTGCTTGGTTCAATTTTGCAATGCGATGTCCAACTATCATGGGTGGAATTTTGTATTGTTGTGCATGTGAGGAATAAATCGAATTTGGTTGCACTTAATGCATGAGAAACATATACAAGTGCTATATTTCCTAGTTCTTAATCATGTTTGGTTTGGATAAATGGGTTTTCCATGTGGCTTGAATTAATCTAATGAATATGCAATGTGCTTATTTTTCATCAACATGTTTTACTGATAGCATGCGAACCCTTACTTAACCTGATGACTAACTACCTTATATGTGCTGCAGGGAAACAATGGGAAGCACCGAGGTTTACAATCAAGGTTAGCACGTGCATGGTCCGTTGTCTAATAGAACATTATTGTGTAATTGCAGGAACCATTCTAATACTTAGGTTTTTAACAATTTGGTCTTGCACATGTAGGTCCTGCTGTCAGAGGTTTTGACCCACTGTTCGACCATTTTTGCATATGGGGAAATGATTTGTCCATGAATATCAATCAAGTCAAGAAACTCAGAAAGGTTGTTAGGATAAAGAAATTGGTGACAAAAAACAATAAGATCTTTGTCTGCACAATGAAGAAGACACCAGTTCACTACCAGATGGTACTAACTATTATACCTTGCCTTTTTTTATTCCTGCCCCAATTCCAATATAGAGAAGATATTTATGCACATCCTTGTTTTCAGGCCTTTCCAATGCAGTTCACTGATGATTACCTCTCAAACCACCTCTATGGTCAGGAGGCGAGGAAGGTTTTCATACAACACCCATGGTTCAATATTGAAGTGTTCCTGAAGAGGATGAAGGATGGACGGTCAATAATCCACAGGCACTGGTCTAAAGTTGCAAAGACCTTCAACATTAATGAAGGCTCAATATTCGCCTTCCGCTTCAGCAGTATCCCCGATGAGATGCATCTATCTATGTACCGTCTAGGATGCTAATTTCGAAAGGTCATGTGAAACTTGGTGTTGGTGCAGTTGTGTAATGGGGTAGCTAAGTGTTGAAGCTATATCATGTTGTACTCTGATGTATTTCAATTATGAAATCATGCTTCCTTAATATGGGAACGAATTATATTATGTGTTTAATATGAATGTCAACTAGCTTAATAAATGGATTGCTAAAATAGGGTAATTAGCCAGCTAATGGCGAATTAGCCTGCTAATTGGTTTTTGCTATTGCAAACGGTTATTGAGAAAATACTGTGGCCGATGACTTAAGGCAACGCACACAGTTTCTAAGAATAAACCGTGTTGGATCGATGAACAATCACACACAACATTCTCTTCAAAACTGTTTGCGTTAGGCCACCTTGCGCAAATGTTTACCATAGAAAAACTATGTGTGATGGACAGCTTTTGCCACACAGTTTCTTCTACGCACCGTGTGTGATGCATTCAATAACGCAAACGATAAATTTTTAATATTGTGTGCGATGGGAACGCTATCTCAAATGATTTAACGGGGAAAATTGTGTGTGATGTACCTACGAACGGAATCATTTTCCTTGCAGCGACTGTGTGGGATGTATATACAAACGGAAACGTGTCGCGGGGACTGACTGTGTGGGATGTACTTCCAACAGGAAATGATTTCACCTGTATAATTATTTTTTAGCACTATTGTACGTATAACCGTATTTGCTCGCTCGCCGGTCGCACACGACCTGATTTTGTCGAGCGAGTGTGCCAGGATGGCATATCCCCGATGGTTTCTGGGTCGTGTGGGAAGGACCCCCTAACCGCCCACACTCACTAGGTGACGGTTCTGAATGCCGTCGCAGAAAGGGGTTAAAAACCGTTTGTATAGCACCTCGTTGCACTAGTGTTTGCACGATCTCGCAAAGAAAACGGAAATAATTTCAACTTCACAATATCATTGTCCACATCTTTTTTCTGTTGCACATCGCATAATTCTATGAATGTGTTAAGATGGGACGCGACATCCTCATTAGGAGTATCGGAAAATTGATCTTTCATGACAAGATTCAACAAAGTGGCATTAATATCACAAGATTCTGCACTAGTGATGGGAGGAGCAATCGGAGTGATAATAAAATCACTGTTATTGGTATTGGAAAAATCACACAACTTGGTGTTTTCTTGAGTCATCGTGACTACACAAACAAGATTGCACACAAAAATAGATCTGACGAGAAAAATGACGAACGGGAAAGAGGGGCGAATAAAACAGCAAATTTTGTGAAGTGGGGGAGATGAAAACGAGAGGTAAATGGCAAGTAATGTAAATTGCAAGGAGATGAGATTTGTGATTAGGAACCTGATAGATGTTGATGATGTCTCCCCGGCAATGGCACTAGAAATACTCCTGCTACTTCTCTCTTTATGTATTGTATCTGCGTTAGAATTTTCCCCCAGGATTAAGGAATGATGTTGTACAACGAAGGTAGGTATTTTTGTCAGTTGTGAAACCAAGGTTATCGAACCAGTAGGAGAACCAAGCAACACTATGTAAATGGTACCTACGCACAAAGAACAAATACTTGCAACCCGATGCAAAGAGGGGTTGTCAATACATCTCGGGTAAAAGATTAGTAAAGTGATAGATTGGTATATGCAAATAAAATAAAGGAAAACAAAATTCAGCAAGTATTTTTGGGTTTTTGTTAATATAGATATGAAAATAAAAGATGCAAATAAGTAAAAAGGCAAATAGCAATATTGAACTGAAGATATATTATGAGAAAATTGATAGAACTTACAGTAGGCCATAGATTTCACTAGTGGCTTCTCTCGAGAAAATAACATACAGTGGGTAAAGAAATTACTATTGGGTAACTGATAGAACTTCAAATAATTATGACGATATCTAGGCAATGATCATCATATAGGCATCACGTCCAATATTATTAGACCGACTCCTGCCTGCATCTACTACTATTACTCCACACATCGACCCCTATCCAGCATGCATCTAGTGTATTAAATTCATGGAGAAACGGAGTAATGCAATAAGAACGATGCATGATGTAGACAAGATCTATTCATGTAGGAATAGACCCCATCTTGTTATCCTTAATAGCAATGATCAATACGTGTCTTGCTGCACCTTCTATCACTAGGAAAGAACACCAGAGGATCGAACCCATCACAAAGCACCTCTTCCCATGGTAAAAAATCGATCTAGTCGGCCTAACTAAACCAAAGATTCGAAGAAGAAATACTAGGCTAAGTAATCATGCATATAAGAGATCAAAGAAACTCAAATAACTTTCATGGATAAAAAGATTTGATCATAAACTCAAATTCATTAGATGCCAACAAACACACCGTAAAAAGAGTTACATCAAATAGATCCCGAAGAGACCATTGTATTGAGAATCAAAAGAGAGAGAGGAAGCCATCTAGCTACTAACTATGGACCCATAGGTCTACAATTGTGACGCCCCCGATTCAACCGTACACTAATCATGCACGCAAACGTGTACGATCAAGATCAGGGACTCACGGGAAGATATCAGAACACAACTCTAAAAACATAAATAAGTCATACAAGCATTATAATACAAGCCAGGGGCCTCGAGGGCTCGAATACAAGTGCTCGACCATAGGCGAAGTCGCGGAAGCAACAATATCTGAGTCTAGACATAAGTTAAACAAGTTTGCCTTAAGAAGGCTAGCACAAACTGGGATACAGATCGAAAGAGGCGCAGGCCTCCTGCCTGGGATCCTCCTAACTACTCCTGGTCGTCGTCAGCAGCCTGCACGTAGTAGTAGGCACCTCCAGGGTAGTAGTCGTCATCGACGGTGGCGTCTGGCTCCTGGACTCCAGCATCTGGTTGCGACAACCAGAAAGAAAGGAAAGGGGAAAAGGGGGGAGAAAGCAACCGTGAGTACTCATCCAAAGTACTCGCAAGCAAGGAGCTACACTACATATGCATGGGTATATGAGTAAAGGGCCATATCAGTGGGCTGAACTGCAGAATGCCAGAATAAGAGGGGGATAGCTAATCCTGTCGAAGACTACGCTTCTGGCAGCCTCCGTCTTGCAGCATGTAGAAGAGTAGATTGAAGTCCTCCAAGTAGCATCTCCAAGTAGCATCTCCAGTAGCATCGCATAGCATAATCCTACCCGGCGATCCTCCCCTCGTCGCCCTGTGGAAAAGCGATCACCGGGTTGTCTGTGGAACTTGGAAGGCTGTGTTTTATTAAGTATCCGGTTCTAGTTGTCATATGGTCAAGGTACAACTCCGGGTCGTCCTTTTACCAAGGGACACGGCTATTCGAATAGATTAACTTCCCTGCAGGGGTGCACCACATAACCCAACACGCTCGATCCCATTTGGCCGGACACACTTTCTTGGGTCATGCCCGGCCTCGGAAGATCAACACGTCGCAGCCCCACCTAGGCCTAACAGAGAGGTCAGCACGCCGGTCTAACTCCTACGGTGTAGGGGTCTGGGACCATCGCCCATTGCACACCAAGACGTTATGCGAGGGCGGCCGAAAGCGTAACTAGCCCCTTAATACAAGAGCGGGCTTACGTTCCAATCCGGTAGCAGCGCCGCGCCGCGTGACGTCTAGAAGGCTTCGGTGATACCACGACGCCGGGATACCCATAACTACTCCCGCGTAGATGGTTAGTGCGTATAGACCAAATGGCCAGACTCAGATCAAATACCAAGATCTCGTTAAGCGTGTTAAGTATCCGCGAACGCCGAACAGGGCCAGGCCCACCTATCTCCTAGGTGGTCTCAACCTGCCCTGTCGCTCCGCCACAAAGTAACAGTCGGGGGCCATCGGGAACCCAGGCCTACCTCTACCGGGATGGAGCCACCTGTCCTTTCAGCCCCCTCATCAAAATCACTTGCGTGTACTCATCGAGCGGACCCAACTTTAGTCACCATCTGTAGTATGTATATATGTATAGTATATACCCATGATCACCTCCCAAGTGATCACGGCCCAATAGGATAGCAAGGCAGACTAACAAGAATGTAGGGCCAATGATGATAAACTAGCATCCTATACTAAGCATTTAGGATTGCGGGTAAGGTATCAATGACTGTAGCAACAATGACAGGCTATGCAACAGAATAGGAGTAACCGAACAGTAACATGCTACACTACTCTAATGCAAGCAGTATAGAGAAGAATAGGCGATATATGGTGATCAAGGGGGGGCTTGCCTGGTTGCTCTGGCCAGAGAGAGGGGTCGTCAACTCCGTAGTCGATCTGGGGGTTGCCGGCAGTCTCGGGGTCTACCGGAAAGAAGTAACGGAGGGGGAACATAATAAACAACAGAGCAATCAAAGCAACACAAAGCATAACATGGTGACACGCGGTGCTAGGGTTGACCTAACGCAGTATGAGGTGATACCGGTGAAGAGGGAAAACATCCGAAAAAGTATCCCCGGCGTTTCGCGTTTCCGGGCAGAGGAGCCAGAGGGGGAAAGTTGCGAGTTCGATAGGTTAAGGGGGTGTGGCGGACGAACGGGTTGCGTATCCGGAATCGTCTCGTCGTTCTGAGCAACTTTCATGTACAAAGTATTTTCATCCGAGTTATGGTTTATTTTATATTAATTATCAAAGTTTTAATCATTTTTTAATTATTATTAATTCATAACAAAATATTAAAATGCTAGGGGTACACAGAGTTGTACCCAACAGAATGCAATCTGAGGCTGACAGTGGGGTCCGGAGGTCGGTCGGCGATTAGTGGTCAATTCTGACCAATGGGGTCCATGTGTCATACTCTGTAGTTAATCTATTAGTTAGTTTCATAAGTGATTAGCTAATTTAACAGATCTAATTAACTTAATTAATTCACTAATTAATTAATTAATTAATTAAATCTTTATTAAATTCATTTCTTTCTTTTTATTTATAACGTTCAAGGGGTGGGCCCGTCGTCATTGTCCTAAAGGGCCGTGTCGGTGGCATAGGCGGTTCTGAGGCGTTGGGCATCGGGTCTTGGCCGCCCGCCTGTGTGTGGCTGCAAGCCCGCGCGAGGTGGGCGCCGGGTGGCAGCAGTGAGGCCACGGCGGGTGGAGTCTGGCGGCAAGTGGCGGCGATGAGGTAGGCGGAGCGGGACGATGAGGCATAAGCGTCGCGCGCCGCGGTGGCGCGTCGAGGCGCGGGTTAAGCGCGGCCAGCGAGGCAAGTGCATGGTGACCTCGGTGCAGGGCTACTCGGGCGGCAGGCGTGACCGGCGCGGCGAGCAAGAGCGGGACGACGAGGAGTGGGAAGCAGGGGGATAGGGTTCTCACCCCCGTTGTAAGGGAGTTGGGCGGCGAGGCGTGATGGCGCCGGCGATGGAGAGATGGGGACGCGAGCGACGGGGACGAGGCATTCCGGCGGGTTCCGCCCCGCACGGTCAGTCTAACGGGCGTGCCCGGTGCGAGGCGTCGGGGGGGGCGGGCGGAGTCGAGTGGCGTCGTTAGCGACATGGACGGCGAGGCGCAGGTGGGAAAAACTCGGCGATGGCGATAAGCGCAGAGGCGAGCCGGTGGGGTCGAGGCGTGGGGGCGATCGAGAAGGGGTGAGAGGTCGTGGGGAGGGGGCGGCAGGATTGGGGTCGATCGATCCGGATCGTGAGAGATCGTCAAGGAGAGAGTGGGGATCGGTTTAGGGTTTCCCGGAGTGGGGATATGGAGGAGGGGGGGCGTCGGTGGGCCGTCTTGGTGGGCTACTGTTGGGCGGCCAGTTGGCCTAGGCCCAAAGGTAGTGGGGTGGTTTTTTTTTTTACTATTTTAGCCTTTCCCTTTTGTTTTCGTTTTATTTCTTTTCTTGTTTTAATTTAGTTACATTTTATTTCAGTTTCCTTAAAATACCAAGTTAGCACCTAAATTAGTATCATCAAAATAGGCCACAGCCAAACCTAGTTTGGACCTAAATTAAATTAGTTTAATATTTTTATACTTTCAAAGGCAATTAAATTATTATTTAGCCACTGTTTTTAATTAGTTTAGGGCATTTAAACACCTTGTAAAAGGTTGGTTCCACCACCAAAACTAGTTAGGGATTATTTGCCACATGATGAACATTTTAGTTTTAATATTTGAAAACTTTTATGTTTGCTTGATTTTGAATTTGAATTCAAATTGGTTTCGAACTAACGAGAGATTAGCAACAGAAATCGAAGTGACGTGGCATCATTACCAGAGGGTTACTATAGCTTAACTACCCGGGTGTCACAATTCTCCTCCACTACAAGAAATCTCGTCCCGAGATTTAAGAGGGGAGTAAGGCGGGGAAGGGATTGGGTTACGGAAAATCTAACGGATCTTCTCGGTCTTGGTTGCTCTTCTCGAAGAGGTCGGTCCATTACATTGATGTCTTCATTTCTCTACTTCAGGTCATCATGATGAAGTCATCACGCCATTCCTAGCCTGTTCGGCTACATCTTACGAATAGGTAAGGGATAGCTCGGCTACAACAAAATGCTTATGAGGGAAACAATCTAGGGTTAACCCATGAATGAGCATAAGATTATCTCTCAAGTTGAACATATAAAATACAACGAGAGTGAGGTACGAAGGTACAATAAGAGGTTCCAAGCGGATAGATAGTTGCTCGAAGTCTGAACCAGAGTGAGAAAGGGGTTCAGAGCAGCGAGAGTAAGTATTGTGTCCGATACTAGAATAGAGCACTAGGAAGGTGGCCCATGAATTAAATACGAAGCCAAGCGTGGGGAATAACCATTAGAATCAGAGTTGTACAGGAGAGTCAGGTTTCGATCCTGTGGAACTGTGGGTTATGGGCCCACCATGTGGGTTAAGAGTAGGAAGGCAATGACGTCTTACACGATCATGTAAGCAAGGCATGTCAGAGGGTAGTCTGTTAGTTAAGTCGGCAACAACATCGGTACCAATGGCGAAGGACGAAGAGAACCATTTTCCTGCTCGTTGAAACGAGGCGGACCAATAGGCAAAGTTCTCGTCCATCGGTGGTTACCGGAATGTCATCAACAATAATAATGAGGTCTTCTTGATGAATTGTACACCGAGGTGTTTACATAAGCAGGAGAATATTACTGCTTAGATTATATAGATCACAAGAAACGTTAAACCAACCAATGGAAAGGAAAATACGATTATCAAATTAAACAGAACAATGGAAAGGAAAATGTGTTTAAACACATTATTCAAGGGTGTATCCTTCCCAAGGACAAGCAGTGCATGATATCCATGACAGGATATAATGTAGAAAACTCCTTAAGTAGGGGAGAGAAATCTCATGACATTACCCATACAACGGTGTTTGGATAATTGAGTAGGAAACATTTAGCATTGGGCTTCAAATGTTCTTCTTGAAAATCAGAGTACCATATACATGCTTCGAGATAGCATTGACATGGTCATCAGGTGAAGATCAGACTCTGGAAACACAAAGGATCCATCAGTAATAACTTTTAGAATAAGTCTTACAATTTCCTTATGGAAGAATGGATAGCCTTGCTGAAAAGGAATCTATAACAATAGGGCCTCCGCCAGGTGTGCTAGGCATGGCATCATATTACGGGTCATCAAAGGACCAACATCATAACTCTGGAAAGTTGTCCCAACCATCATATCTGACCGAGATTCAGATCTGATTGGTGTCATGATACCTCAAACTTAGGATACCTAAGAAGAAAAGGTGCAACACAAATTGTCAAGATGACATTGTAAGATTCTCGGGAATTGAACTATGGAAGCGAGTTCGAAACAAGAGTTCATCATTAAGTCAAAGAGAGGATGAGGCGGTGGTGATGGTCTCAAATGACAATCCATCAAGATTTCCAAAAGATGGATCTCCACAATTATGTGAACAAGGAGATAACATTTAACAGATCAAATGATATAATGATGTATGCTCGAGGGAAACATACACAATTAATCACTGGTTGAAAGTGCACCCGAAATATGGGCTTAGGTAGCAAGATCAATGTTAGAATGGTGATTCAATAACCAATGGTCCAAGAATGAAATGTCGACCATTAACTTCAAAGCAATAGGGTTGCTAGAAGTATAGAATCCAAGTAGCATGGTTCACGTGTTGGTATCCCGGTTAGAATCAACACAGGGACCAAGAAAGAATGGTGAGGGTGAGAAGTATCACAATACCAAGAATTCCTTAAGAGGTGGAGCAGTCCTCACAACATCCTTGAAATAAAAGATGGTAATACTCCAAGGTAAATAAAATCAAATGCTGGATAGCAAGGAACTCAAGGTATAACACAAAACACGGACAAGTTTGTGTTGAATGGAAGGCAATAAAGTGGTCGATGATAAGACAAATCATCGAGGGAAAGGATGGTATTTCTCATCATGAATTCTTGATACCCTGGAAGAGCTCAAAATGTTGATGATGATCATGACACATTTGTCGAGAGGTTTCATGAAGATATAATCGCTCATCGATGACATCAAGCAAAAGGAAGGATGGAGCGAAAAGTTATTAAAACCACGGATACGACACAAACTCGGAATCAAGCTTGTTGTTCAAGGTAAAATGATATGACGAGGAGAGTCGATGTAAGCTTAGCTCATCATCGAAAATTGTGCTTCGAAAAGAAGGACCAGGTAGCACAGTTAAAAGTTGCACGATAATGATATAGCCGATAAGGCCAGGAATGACGTGATCGGGTACAAACTCGTACTTGAAGAAGATTACTAAGAGTTGTTGAACCATAGTGCGGACTCGGTTCAGTTATCGATGTCTTTGAGTGTTTAATAACTCAGAGCCCATGAAAAATTGTAATCAGTGAGAATGTAGTACTTGATGAAGAACTCATAAGGAGTTATGCAGTTCCAAGTTAATCTTGAGATACCAGGGGGTAATACTCGACGACAGTCCAAAGTAGAGCTTGGACTGGGGTATTGCTCTAAAGAAGATAAGTGCTTAAACTTGCACGAGAAATGGTATTTCAAGGAGATCATGGTCGGGACCATGATTGCAAAACCAAATCGAGATATAAGAACTTATACCAAGGGAATAATTAATTTAAGAGAAGCTTTAATGATACGATCTACATCATGTCCATGGGCATGAACTCAAGGTTCAAGGTCGACTCCCACTTCTCCAAAGCACAACCTTACATTCACTTCTCGTTTCGATAATGGCATTAGTGTTGAAAGTTTTACCTGGTGAAATACCAGATGAGTATGACCCGTGAAATCTTCCAGGCTCACATAGATTAGGTAAGGCATTGGTTCAACCCATTGGGCATCTTAGGAACATATACCACAAAATTTATAGGAGTAATTAACCAAGCTCGATAGTAGAGCATGGTTGCCAAGACAGAGAATACAATTTAAGAAAGGCATTATGTATTAGGGAAAGAACTCACATTATTAGAATGTGAATGATACCAATGGATAACAACCCAGCAATGGGTCTGGCGGTCCACAACGGAGCTGACATGAGTATCGGTACTCAACCAGAGGAAGAAAGAGAGCAAGGAGATCGGACTATCGAAACAACTGACTAATCCAAGCTCAACTGCAAAGGAGTTATGATTTCCAAATTAAGGGCTCAGAAACAAACGCTCTGAGTAAGGATGGATAAGTTGAGTAGACTTAGGGGCACAATCGACGGTAATTTGTTTGGTCAAGAACCAGCTCATGTTCAAAATGACATCTGAGCCAGAAAGATAATTTAAAAGGATCAATTGATGTTTGCGCACATTCACTCACATGTTGAATCAATAGGATCAAAATGACAGTGTCAAAGGATACTAATGAATATCGCTAGATATATGGGAAGCATCCGTAATACAAGCAGACAAGTATTTGCAGAGAAATAGTTTGAAGAGGATTCACGAAAGATCGGATAGTATTTCAGAGTATCTTATGAAGCATACGAACAACTGGGGATGAACAGATACACGATAAGTGCGAGGAATTATCCGTAGGGGGTATTCATGCGGTAAAGAACTGCAACACAATAAACTCAAAGGATTCTCGGGACAACAGAGAGTATTTCGGGGCATCTTGTAATAACAAGAGTAACGGGAAATGATTGTATGAATGGCAAGTGTATGCGGCTTTCCGTATGGGTTGACGGTGGAGGGAAATCGCAAATGCGAAAGCACAAGGTCTCGAGAGAACATCGTAGTGCAACTTCGGATTCTTTTGGTGCAGCAGACGATCATCTGTAATAAGGGGCTCTCCGGTGAGAAATTATTATCGAGAACCTAGAGTCAGAGTTAGTAAAATCGTTTAACCCGAATAGAAGAGATGTCAGAGTCCCAGAGTATAGGTCGAGGAGTAAAAGATCCTACTACCACCCAATGGCGACGTGTGCCCGTAAGACACACAGCCATGTTAGTAAAAGTTTTGTAGTGACTAGACTCGACTTCGGCCAAGGAGTGTGGAAGGGGAATTCCTACAGCGATGGCTCGATACCAACTTCAGACGCCCCGTTTCAATCGTACACTAATCATGCACGCAAGCGTGTGCGATCAAGATCGAGGACTCACGGAAGATATCACAACACAACTCTAAAAACATAAATAAGTCATACAAGCATTATAATACAAGCGGAGGGCTCGAATACAAGTGCTCGATCATAGGCGAGTCGGCGGAAGCAACAATATCCGAGTACGGACATAAGTTAAACAAGTTTGCCTTAAGAAGGCTAGCACAAAGCGGGTTACAAATCGAAGAGGCGCAGGCCTCTGCTCAGGATCCTCCTAACTACTCGGTCGTCGGCAGCACCTTGCGTAGTAGTAGGCACCTCCGAGGTAGTAGTCGTCATCGGCGGTGGCGTCGCTCTGGACTCCACATCTGGTTGCGACAACCGTAAAGAAAGGAAAGGGGAAAAGGGGAGAAAGCAACCGTGAGTACTCATCCAAAGTACTCGCAAGCAAGGAGCTACACTACATATGCATGGGTATATGAGTAAAGGGCCATATCGATGGGCTGAGCTGAGAATGCCGAGAATAAGAGGGGGATAGCTAATCCTGTCGAAGACTACGCTTCTGGCAGCCTCCGTCTTGCAGCATGTAGAAGAGTAGATTGAAGTCCTCCAAGTAGCATCTCCAAGTAGCATCTCCAGTAGCATCGCATAGCATAATCCTACCCGGCGATCTTCCCCTCGTCGCCCTGTGGAAAAGCGATCACCGGGTTGTCTGTGGAACTTGGAAGGCTGTGTTTTATTAAGTATCCGGTTCTAGTTGTCATAAGGTCAAGGTACAACTCCGGGTCGTCCTTTTACCGAGGGACATGGCTATTCGAATAGATTAACTTCCCTGCAGGGGTGCACCACATAACCCAACACGCTCGATCCCATTTGGCCGGACACACTTTCCTAGGTCATGCCCGGCCTCGGAAGATCAACACGTCGCAGCCCCACCTAGGCCTAACAGAGAGGTCAGCACGCCGGTCTAACTCCTATGGCGCAGGGGTCTGGGCCCGTCGCCCATTGTACACTTGCATGTTGCGAGGGCGGCCGAAAGCAGAACTAGCCCCCTTAATACAAGAGCAGGCTTACGTTCCAATCCGGCGCGCGCCGCTCAGTCGCTGACGTCTAGAAGGCTTCGGCTGATACCACGACGCCGGGATACCCATAACTACTCCCGCGTAGATGGTTAGTGCGTATAGACCAAATGGCAAGACTCAGATAAAATACCAAGATCTCGTTAAGCGTGTTAAGTATCCATGAATGCCAACAGGCCAGGCCCACTGTCTCCTAGGTGGTCTCAACCTGCCAATGCCGCCGCCTAAAAGTAACGATCGAGGGCCGTCGGGAACCCGGGCCCACCTCTACCGGGATGGAGCCACCGTCCTTTCGGCCCCTCATCAGAATCACTTGCGGGTACTCATCGAGCGTACCCGACTTTAGTCACCATCTGTAGTATGTATATATGTATAGTATATACCCATGATCACCTCCCAAGTGATCACGGCCCAATAGGATAGCAAGGCAGACTGACAAGAATGTAGGGCAATGATGATAAACTAGCATCCTATACTAAGCATTTAGGATTGCGGGTAATGTATCAATGACTGTAGCAACAATGACAGGCTATGCAACAGAATAGGAGTAACCGAATAGTAACATGCTACACTACTCTAATGCAAGCAGTATAGAGAAGAATAGGCGATATCTGGTGATCAAGGGGGGGCTTGCCTGGTTGCTCTGGCAAGAGAGAGGGGTCGTCAACTCCGTAGTCGATCTGGGGTTGCTTGGCAGTCTCGGGTCTCTAGGAAAGAAGTAACGGAGGGGGAACATAATAAATAACAGAGCAATCAAAGCAACACAAAGCATAACATGGTGACACGCGGTGCTAGGGTTTACCTAACGCAGTATGAGGTGATACCGGTGAAGAGGGAAAACATCCGGAAAAGTATCCCCGGCATTTCGCGTTTCCGGGCAGAGGAGCCGGAGGGGGAAAGTTGCGAGTTCGATAGGTTAGGGGGGTGTGGCGGACGAACGGGTTGCGTATCCGGAATCGTCTCGTCGTTCTGAGCAACTTTCATGTACAAAGTATTTTCATCCGAGTTACGGTTTATTTTATATTAATTATCAAAGTTTTAATCATTTTTTAATTATTATTAATTCATAACAAAATATTAAAATGCTAGGGGTACACAGAGTTGTAACCAACAGAATGCAATGTGAGGCTGACAGGTGGGGTCCGGGAGGGTCCAGTCAGCAGTTGACTGGGTCAATTCTGACCAATGGGGTCCATGTGTCATACTCTGTAGTTAATCTATTAGTTAGTTTAATAAGTGATTAGCTAATTTAACAGATCTAATTAACTTAATTAATTCACTAATTAATTAATTACTTAATTAAATCTATATTAAATTCATTTCTTTCTTTTTATTTATAACGTTCAAGGGGGGTGGGCCCCGGTCGTCATTGGCCTAAAGGGCCGTGATCTGGTTGGCATAGGCGGATTCTGAGGCGTTGGGCATCGGGCGTGGCGCAGCCCGCCCATGTGTGGCTGGGCGCTGACGAGGGGCGGATGCCGGGGGTGGCAGCAGCGAGGCCACGGCGGGGTGAGTCTTGGCGGCAAGTGGCGGCGAGAGTGAGGCGGAGCGGGACGATGAGGCGATAGGCGTGCGCGCACGGTGGCGCGTCGGGCGGGGTTAGGCGCGGGCCAAGCGAGGCAAGTGCATGGTGACCTCGGTGCAGGGGCTACTCGGGGCGACGGAGGCGACCGGCGTGGGCAGAGCAAGAGCGGACGACGGCGAGTGGGAAGCGGGGATAGGGTTCTCACCCGTTGCGGGGAGTTGGGCGGCGGCGTGATGGCGCCGGCGATGGAGAGATGGGGACGCGGCGGCGAGGATGAGGCATTCGGCGGGTTCCGCCACGCACGCAGTCTAAGCGGGCGGCCCCGTGCGGAGGTGTCGGGACGCGCGGGCGGAGTCGAGTGGCGTCGTTAGCTACATGGACGGCGAGGCGCAGTGAGAAAACTCCGTGTGACGGGAGGTCGGCGATGGCGATAGAAGCGCAGAGGCGAGCGGTGGGTCGAGTCTTGCAGGGGGCGCGATCGAAGGGGTGAGAGGTCGTGGGGGGTGGGGTGTGGGATTGGGGTCGATCCCGATCCGGATCGTGAGGGGGATCGTCGGGAGAGAGTGGGGATACGGTTTAGGGTTTCCCGGAGTGGGGATATGGAGGACGGAGTCTTGGCGTCAATTTGGGCCGTCTTGGTGGGCTACTGTTGGGCGGCCAGTTAGCCTAGGCCCAAAGGTAGTGGGGTGTTTTTTACTATTTTAGCCTTTCCTTTTGTTTTGTTTTATTTCTTTTCTTGTTTTAATTTAGTTACATTTTATTTCAGTTTCCTTAAAATACCAAGTTAGCACCTAAATTAGTATCATCAAAATAGGCCACAGCCAAACCTAGTTTGGACCTAAATTAAATTAGTTTAATATTACTATACTTTCAAAGGCAATTAAATTATTATTTAGCCACTATTTTTATTTAGTTTAGGGCATTTAAACACCTTGTAAAAGGTTGGTTCCACCACCAAAACTAGTTAGGGATTATTTGCCACATGATGAACATTTTAGTTTTAATATATGAAAACTTTTATTGTTTGCTTGATTTGAATTTGAATTCGAATCGGTTTCGAACTAACGCGAGATTAGCAACAGAAATCGAAGTGACGTGGCATCATTACCAGAGGGTTACTATAGGTTAACTACCCGGGCGTCACAACAATGAACTACTCACGCATCATCGGAGATGCACTAATGAGGATGATGAACCCCTTTGTGATGGTTTCTAGATTGGTCTGGTGTTTCTGGAAATTGCAGCGGCTGGAATTGTGTTCGTTGACTCCCCTAGTGTTTTCGGATTTTCGAGGTATTTATAGGGCAAAGAGGCGGTGTGGGAGGCGGCCGAGGTGGGCACAACCCACCAGGCGCACCCAGGTGGGTTGTGCTCCCCTCGGAGCCCCCCTCTGGCACTTCTTTGGCCCAACAGGTGTCTTCTGGTCCAGAAAAATTCTCCAAAAAGTTTTGCTGCGTTTGGACTCCCTTTAGTACTAATATTCTGCGAAGTGAAAAACAAGCAAAAAACAACAACTGGCACTGGGCACTATGTCAATGGGTTAGTCCCAAAAAATGATATAAAGTTGCTATAAAATGATTGTAAAACATCCAAGAATGATAATATAAAAACATGGAACAATAAAATATTATAGATACTTTGGAGGCGTATCAATCATCCACTATGTATGCCAAACCGGTGTCAAGACAACTATTGCTGCATTTGGCACCGGTGCCCTGCATTGGTGAGCCAATGTAGAGGTAAAAATCAGGGAACCAGACTCCGGAGCACCTAGTTGCTTCGATGCCCAGTTCCTTCGTGCCATAAAGTTTTAGTATTTTACTGCTTGGCTGCTCAAATGTGTGGACCAAAGTTGGCTGCACAAACTGCTGAAGCGGTGCCAAATAATTTTCTAATGGCACAGTTGATGAGCTGGCAACATTTTTAGATACTAGGTAGAAACTGTGACACTATCTTAATCACATCCAGAATAACATAGCACCATGACAGTGTTTTAATCACATCTAACAAATGATTTGTAACAACGAAAGTGGGGCTAACCTTCTCTGCACATGCCATAAACTTCCTCCCACTGTCCACCGATTTAACCACAACAAACTTCACGCATGGAGATTGATGGTGGCAACGAGCAGGCAGATCTTCAGCCACCCCGCTCCATTCATTGCAACTGATGGTCCTAGGGAGCTACAAGAGGAAGAAATTACTCAAATCGACTGCCAAGTTAAAATCCTTCATTCCAAATCATTACCCGAGAGAGAAGAGAGACATACCTGGGTGGTGAAAGAGTCATCATCGGAGGAGCCGCTGGATAGGTCATTGAAGGAGACAATGGCGACTGTGGTGGTCGGATGCGAGATAGTGAGAGCGAGGAAGTACGGGAGGAAGCGGCTATAGCTTGGGAGGGAGGGAAGGACGAAATAGGGGAAATGTGACTTGTGGTCGGGGAGAAAAGGGGGTGGCTAGGGGGCAGTTAGATATTTCAGCGGTAGGCCAAAAAATTTGAAAGCTGGAAGGAAACTTTGCACGCTGTGCCGCCAGACACCATTCACTTTGAATGAATGTGTGCATCGCAAACGATTCTTCTTCTTTATGCACACGCGATGAGTTTGATCATGAAAATTTTGGTGGAAATTTCCCTAGGCACTGTCCTCATCCACGTCATTGCATAATTTAACATCGCTTGCTAATTTGGGCACACAAAAGAGCCTACAACACACAGACCACACTTACTGAATCGAGCAATTTTAGTAATTAAATAGAGCCAGTTGACCTAAACATTGCTCTAACAAAAGACCAACATTATAACCAAAGGCTAAGTACGCATATTTTTAAAAAGCTGTCGTCGCTTTGCCCTATGCCTCGCCAGTGTAAGATGAGACGTCGATGACTTGTCTTGGCGACATGCCGCCATTGGTGGACTCCGCGTCACCCCGGCTGAAGTCGACCGCGTCATCGTCCTCGTCCTTGTCCTCGGGGCTGCCCTCAAGGTTGTCGTACTCATAGTAGTAGCTGCGACAGAGCTCGCATTGGTACTCCAGTGCTGATTCCTCAATGGACAGGCTCTTCACTACCTCGTCCTCAGCCACGCGCAACTCCTCCTCTCGGCGCTCCTCGATCTTCGCAGCCTCCTGCATTTCCAGCTCCCGCTCGGCGATCTCATTAAGGAAGCAGGTGCTCCATGGCCTCCGCCACCTTTTTGGACGTGGGTTGCATGATGGATCCTGAGGTGGCCTAGAATATCTTGGCATTTGCGTCCTTGATCTTGGCGTGGATGGCCTTGACCTGGGCCAGGGCGACATCGGCGACATGGACGACAACTCGAGCGCTCTTGGCATTTGTAGCTGTTGTCGCAGCAGCTGCTGCATCTATCCTATCGGCTGCCGCAGACGCCCTCTCGGCGGATGCGGACACGCTCAATGCAGATGCAGCCACCCTCTCGGCGTAGGCAGTCGCGCTCTCGACGCAGGCGGCGGCGCTCGGGGTGGACGCGGTCACTGTACGGGCACTCATGAAGCGTTTCCACGGCATCATTCTTTGCAAGAAGGGGTTGCAGGAATGGGGATCGGGGATTCGGGGGTGATAGACACTAGACTAGACGAAGCCGGCGAAGCTTACGGAGGAAGACTTAAATAGACCCACGAATTTTCATCGCAAACGGTACCTACAACAAACTGTGTGCGATGTTGTTGATATTATGTATTAGCAGTGAAAGACAAATTTGGAGTACACTGGCAACGGATGGTGTTTTAAATGTACAAGAAAATTTGGAGTACTAATACAACTGTCATGTCAAAATTTGGACAATTTCAAGGGTCATTTGACCTTTTTTAAGACATTTAAGTGATTTTCTAGCCATTTAGTTACCGTAATTCAAATTTGAACTACATGTACATGCAACAGCTAACCATAATGGTTTAAAAGTCATATTTGTATACTTGTGTGTGAGTTAATTCCATGTATAGTAAATTGGACGGAATTTTCAAACATATTGGTGTCACGGCTTGGACACAAAGCATCGAGTGCCATGGAATTTAAATTCCAAAAAAATAAAAAATGATCAGAAACACATGAAACCTTGCTTGATGTAATGGCATGGCACCAAGATGGTGTGGTAAAAAACTGGCCTATTTGACGAAAGTTTGGATACACACCCTCACAAACTAGAGCAACTCACTAGAAGGCTCGTGGTTCTGAGATGGCAACAATGCATGTTTGATGACAAACCGGCTATAGCTTCATCTTATGGCCTTAAAAAATTTCTACAGTTAATGTGCACTAATACAACTGTCATGTCAAAATTTGGAAAAATTTCAGGGGTCATTTGACCTTATTAAGACATTTAAAGATTTTCTAGCCATTTAATTACCGCAATTCAAATTTGAACTACATGTACATGCAACAACTAACCATAACAGTTTGAAAAATCACATTTGTGTACTTGTGTGCGAGTTAATTCGATGTGCAATAAATTGGAAGGAATTTTCAAACATATTGGTGTCACGACTTGGACACAAAGCATGGAGTGCCATGGCATTTAAATTCCAAAAAAATAAAAAATCACCAGAAATACATGAAACCTTGCTTGATGTAATGGCATACCACCAAGATGATGTGGTAAAAAAGTTGGCATGTTTGACGAAACTTTGGACACACCCCCTCACAAACTGGAGCAACTCACTAGAAGGCTCATGGTTCCGAGAGGGCACAATGCATCTTTGATGACGGACCGGCGATAGCTTCCTCTTATGGCCTTCAAAGGTTTTGCTATAGTTAACGTGTAGTAATACAACAATCATATCAAAAATTCGAAAATTTCAGGGGTCATTTGACCTTTTTAAGACATTTAAGTGATTTTATAGACATTTAATGACCGTAATTGAAATTTGAACTACATGAACATGCAACAGCTAACCATAACGGTTTGAAAAATCATATTTGTGTATTTGTGTGCGAGTTAATTCCATGTCCCGTAAATTGGAAGGATTTTCAAACATATTGGTGTCACAGCTTGGACATAAAGCATCGAGTGCATGCCATGTCATTTAAATTCAAAAAGATCAGAAACACATGAAACCTTGCTTGACGTAATGGCATGGCACCAAGATGGTGTGGTAAAAAAATTGGCATGTTTGACGAAAGTTTGGACACACCCCTCATGAACCGGAGTGTCGCAGGAAACCACGACCACCTATGGGACCAGGACGACCCCTTGCTAGTTCGACAGGAGGATGTCGCGTCACACAAAGAGCAGACCAATGTGGCGGCAGCAGGATAGAGAGCACACGGGCACTTTTACCCAGGTTCAGGCCGCCGCAAGGCGTAAAACACTACTCCTGCTTTGGTGGATTGATGGTGGAAACACGGTGGTGGAGCACAGTACACTTGCCCACCAAGGGTTGCCTCAGGGCCACAACAACTACGCACGTATGGGGGTGTGGGTTGTACAAGCTTCCGACCTCACGAACCCCTTCTATCATTGCCATGGGCCTCCTTTTATAGTTTCAGGGGTCACCACAGTGGAAAATCAGTCATTAGACACTGATAAGATAGAAAATAGTGCTATCATGCCTAGCTCTGCAGGCTGACAGTGCGCATTTAATGCGCTGCTCAACGTCACGTCGTTGGTTGCCTGACAGGGCTTGCCGGGCTATCTTGCCAGCTCCACGCCTGCTCGCCTAACATGTCATAGGACGGGTGTCATCTGTGGGTTTTCTTGTAGAAAGGGGCCGCCATGTGGCAAATTGTTGCCACTTAATCACTCTGTGGCTTGACACCGCACTGATCGATGACGTGAGTCATGGTGGAGTTCTTGGTGAGGTGTCTTAGCCTCCGCAAGCCCCGGCAGGCCCTGCCAGGATGCCTTGGTCATCTTCTTTTGGGGGTGGCCTCTCCCCCTACCGGGCTTGCCTGCCTGGCAAGGGAGGCCTTTTTCTTGACGATACCCTATTCCTATGGCTTGGTCTTAGTCCCTCTGATCTGCTAGTTGGTCATTTGAATCTCTTGGTTTCTTGTACATATTGGTTAGATCTTGGCTTGTCCATGCACGAGTCAGGGGAAAAAGTATACCCCTGTATATTTTCCCCGACAAAAGCCCCTGGGCCTGAGCCATACGTGTCGCGGGGCACGTTGGTTTAGGCCCCAAACCGTGCGTGGACACGTGGGAGGAGAGGGCTATGCGTGCTGGTTTGCCATGATGACTGGTCAATCCAACATCCACTTCGCGTAATTACTGCGCGTTGTAGGGTCGTGGGACTCTAGCAGTTAAGGTGAAACAGTAACTTTCTAAAGTGTCGCGCCCCCGTTCCGCTTTTCCCCCTTAAGAGCAGGAAAAACGGAGCAGCACGATTCACCTGTTTCCTGCCCCACTCTTCCATCTTCTTCCTTCGCAAGGCAAGCGACAGTTCCTCCTCCCCCCTTCCGCCACCGCCATTCCCATCGACTCCCTCTCCCTTCCGCATCGCTGCCGCCGGAATGGGGAAGAAACCCGCGGAGAAGAATAGCAGACGGCCGCGGTGAAGGAGGCCGCCACCGAGGGAAGCAAGAGAGGGGCAGAGCTGAGCAAGAAGCGGAGCGAAGATGTCGTCTTCACCTTGTCAAACTTGAGTGGCCCTGTCCTTGGAGCAAGGTACTGGTATCTGTGGGGGAGGCTCGTTGAGAAAGGGCATGGGGCGCCCGTAGTTTATGTGGCGGGGAAGGAGGATCTACATGATTCCTATCGATTCTTCTGTGCTTACTTCATCTGCGGCCTTTGTCCCCCCTTCTCCGAGTTCTTTGAGGCCATCATCAATATCTACGGGTTCCACCTCCTCGATTTCACGCCAAATGCAATGGCGATTATGGCCATCTTCGCGCATTTGTGCGAGAATTTCATCGGAGTTAGGCCCAATGTGGATTTGTTCCGGCATTACTTTGTCCCGCGAGTGGAGAGTAGAGTTTACTGATACGTCTCCATCGTATCTATAATTTTTGATTGTTCCATGCCAATATTATTCAACTTTCATATACTTTTGGCAACTTTTTATACTAATTTTCGGACTAACATATTGATCCAGTGCCCAATGCTAGTTCCTGTTTGTTGCATGTTTTATGTTTCGCAGAAACCCAGAGTCCAAATGGGATAAAAATGGACGGAGAATTATTTTGGAATATTTGTGATTTTTGGGAGGAACAATCAACGCGAGACGGTGCCCGAGGGGGCCACGAGGCAGGGGGCACGCCCTGGACCCTCGTGGGCACCCCGTAAGGCGGTTGATGCTCCTCTTTTGCCGCAAGAAAGCTAATTTTATGAGAAAAATCTGGGCAAAAGATTCACCCCAATCGGAGTTACGGATCTCCGGATATAAAAGAAACGGTGAAAGGGCAGAATCTGGGAATGCAGAAATAGAGAGAAACAGAGAGATAGATCCAATCTTGGAGGGGCTCTCTCCCCTCCCACGCCATGGGAGCCAAGGACCAGAGGGGAAACCCTTTCCCATCTAGGGAGGAGGTCAAGGAAGAAGAAGAAGGGGGCCCCTCTCCCCCTTGCTGGTGGCGCCGGAACGCTGCCGGGGGCCATCATCATCACCGTGATCTACACCAACACCTCCATCATCTTCACCAACATCTCCATCACCTTCCCCCATCTATATTCAGCGGTCCAATCTCCCACAACCCGCTATACCCTCTACTTGAACATGGTGCTTTATGCTTCATATTATTATCCAATTATGTGTTGTCTGAGTAGATTTTTGTTGTCCTACCGGTGATTGATGAATTGCTATGATTGGTTTGAATTGCATGTTTTATTATTGGTGTTGTCCTATTGTGCCCTCCGTGTCACGCAAGCGTGAGGGATTCCCGCTGTAGGGTTTGCAATATGTTTATGATTTGCTTATGGTGGGTGGCGTGAGTGACAGAAGCACATACCTGAGTAAGTAGGTTGGTTGCGTATGGGATAAAGGGGACTTGATGCTTTAACACTACTAGGGAAAAGCCTATACACAGAATCTTAGCAGCAGCGCGGTTCAAAATAGGGCGCTGCTGCTAAGTAGTTGTAGCGCGGGTTACGTAAACTCGCTGCTGATAAATATTTAGCATGTGGCCTTTCGCCGAACGCGCTGCTACAAATATCGACGCGGTGTTCCCCAACTCTAAGTAGCGATGGCGCTGTCGCAAAAACAGCGCCATTGCTAAGCACGTAGTAAGTAGCGGTTTCCTCGAGATCGCTCTTTGGTAAGTTTCAAATTGCCGCAATTTTTGTCCCGATTAGCGATGGCGCCTTGCCTAGAAGCGCGCTGCTACTAAGTTCTTAGCAGCAATGCTTTTACTCTCCCGCCATCGCTAACCCCACCAACCCCCAACCCGTCCCTCCCTCCCCTTCCTTTTTCCCTTCCCCTACCTCCCCTCTCCTCTCTTCCCTCCACCACATGCTCCCACTCTCACTTTTCCCCTTCCCCTACCTCCCCTCTCCTCTCTTCCCAACACCACATGCTCCCACTCTCACTCTTCTTCTTCTCAATACTTCTCCCCCATTACTCTCTCTCTTCTCTATCCACCTTCTCTCTCTTCATTACTCCTACATAACTACACCACCTCCATTAATGCATCTCCTTCTCTTTTTCCTTCCCCCTCCACTAGTTGAAGTTGTCTCCTTCCAAATTAGGTAGCTAGGTAGATGTAGGATTTAGTTAAGTGACCTATTTGCCCCCTAACTAGATCTATCTTTGTCAAGAAGAGCTTTGTGCACTTTTGATCTCCCTACAACATCATCTCCGGCCATCGAGATAGAGGTGATGAAAATTTCATGCTTTTGCAAAATGGAAATGTGTTTATGTGTGTGTGATATGTTTGTGGAAATTGTGTGTGTGGCATGAGTTGACCTTGTAAATTGTGCTTTTGAGTTGCCTATGTTTTGCGAAATGTCGATTTATTTCGTTTGCTAATTCGGCAAACTCTAGATCCATATATGTCCTATTTTTAGGGAAGGTCATGCCAAATTTTTTTATGACTTTGATGCATGCATGCATTTTTACAATCAATTTTTTTATTATTACCGTGCAGAGTTGGCGATGGTCGATGGAGCGATGGTGGACAGGTGGTTGCGGTCGGCGGTGCAAGACATGAAAGAAAATAACCGGACAGAGGTTTTATGTCCGTGTCGAAAATGCAAAGGAATAGTTTGGCTCGACCCCCATGATGATGGTCGTGTCAAGCGCACCGCTCATGACTGGTTTCATGGATGGCTATACTAGGTGGATAATTGAAGATGAGGATGACGATGTTGAGGATGCCGACGGGCAGGCAATGATGACACGGGCAAGACGAAGATATGATCGATAATGGCGGCGGGAAGAGGCCGGACATGGCGGCGGAGAAGGGCGGACATGGCGGAGGAGAAGGGCGGACATGGCGGCGGAGAGAACGACATGGACTCCACGCAGCAGAGTTAAATCGGTACTAAGTTCAATTGTGCGGGACCCTCATGTTCAAGCATTGCGCAGGAGAGGCAATCTTGAGAGAGCTCCTTCTAGAGAGGAGGCTAAGCTGGAGCAACGGTGGTAGACTCGAACACTCCATTGTATGATGGTTGCAATCTGAGGTGACCGGTTGAGTTTCACGCTCCAACTCAAGACGAAGGCTAAAACAAATGGACCGACACTAGCCTCGATGAGCATCTCAAGTACCTAAAGGATGTTCTTCCCTTGGGTAATCTATGTCCTACTAGTGTTGATGAGGCCAAGAAGATCGTGTGCCCTCTTGATCGCCACACGTTAGATACCATGCATGCATCAACGATTGCATAATTTATCGGAAGGAGCACGGAAAAAACAAGCTGTCCGGTGTGCAATGCTTCTCGATACAAGAAGGCCGGAAGAAATGTCCCGTAAAGTTGTATGGTACTTACCGATCACTCCCGTCTCGTGAGGTATTTTGTAGATCCCAAGGAAGCAAAGCTAATCGTTGCACGCGGAGAGGAAGAAGCCCGACGATGGAGATGATCCGAAAGCTGAGACACGTGAAGGATGGAAGCCGGTGGAGCGTTGAACAGCTTCTATCGGTATTTTGAATGTGATGCAAGGAACATCGTGCTCGTGGCGTGTACCGATGGCATGAATCCGTTTGGCAACCGAACACCAACCATAGTACATGGCCCGTGTTTGTATGGATGTACAACCTCCCCCGGTTGTGCATGAAATCAAGTACATTCACATGAGCATGCTTATTCAACGGCCGAAACAACCAGGAAACAATATTAATTTGTATCGGGGCTACTTCAAGAGGAGTTAGACACGTTATGGAAAACACCGCCAAGACATGGGACGCCAAAGAAGGTGAGTATTTCAACATGAGAGTCGCGCGATCACGACAAAGGCAGGACTATCTCGATTTACGGATATGTGGCGGCCGGTGTGCCATGGATATTGCGGATGCACACGGTGCATGGATGATACAACATCTCAGCAGCTAATGTCAAGGAAAGATGGCGGTGCAGGAAAATCGTGTACATGGGGCATCGAAGATGGCTTGAACAGACGACCCGTGGAGAAACCGTGGAGATCTATTCAAAGGTCACGCTAAGCATCGAGGACCTCCACGTAAGCGGAGCGGTGCGAAATCGATGAGCTGTTGAAAAGCTGGAATGAGTGCCTTGCGCCGAAAGACGATGAGAAAGGCGCCGAGCCGCTGCTGAAGGTATGGAAGACGAGGTCTGTGTTTCGGGACTTGAGTCTTCGCACAAACTCGATACACCTCATTGCCTTGATCAAATGCATATCTGTAAGAATGTCCTTGAGAGCTTGCTCGCAACAACGATGAACATGCCGGATAAGACCAAGGATGGGCGAAGGCAAGAAAAGACTTGCAAGATTTGAAAATCGGAAAGATCGCACATGCTGCCCGTAAAATGTCGACGAGACAGAGACGGAGGCAGAGGCATGGGAGAAGAAGGGCAAGAAATTAAAGAAAGAAGATTATTGCCCCCTCTTGCTTCACCTTAAGTCAGCTGAGATCAATCAATTCTTTAAGTGCCTTACGGAGTGAAAGTTAGTTCGATTATTGTGGCAAGATAAGCGATATCTAGACACGGACAAGAAAAGGTTCAGCGGAATGAAGTCTCATGAATGTCATGTGATGATGACGCAGATACTACTGTTGCCACTGGACAAGCACGTCCGTGACACGCTTATTGGTCTCGCAACTTTTTGACGTCATCTCGAAAGTCGATCGGTGTGAAGCAGCTCCAAAGGCTACGAGGAAGAGATCGTTGTGATCTTGAATGAGCTTGAGATGTACTTCCGCCCGCGTTCTTGACGTGATGGTGCATCTGTGTGTCCATATTGTGGATGACATAATAGACTGGGGCCGTCATTCCCGCACAACATGATGTCGTTTGAGAGGATGAATGGGATCATCAAAGGATTCGTTCAGTAATATGTCCCGTCCGGATGGAAGCATCGTCCGGGGCTATTTGGCACAAGAGTGCATCTCTTTCGTGAGAATTTTCTATATGGCGCAGACCAGCCGCTTTGGTGTTAGTGTTGGTTTGCCCGTTAACAAGCACGATGGGAGGCTCGAAGGAGATGGTCATCAGAACGGTCGCAGGAACTGCACGTGGCATACTCAGATCGACGCAGCGACTTTGACAGAGCAAACTTGGTAGTGCTACAACACCTAGATGAGGTAGATCCTTCGTGGAACCGCACAAAGAAATTATCGCAAAGAAGTATCGTGACGGGGTATGCGGGACGGACGCCGGTTACTAGAGAGCACAACTCCACTTTCTGCATTGGTTCAAAGAGCATATTATTGCTAATCCCGGAGGAGGGCTCTAAGGACGGATTGCTCATATACGCCTTAGCACATGGCCCTCGCCCAACCTTGTAACCTATCGGGCATATGATATCAACGGATACACGTTCTACACGGAGGCAAAAGATATGGACGGTGATGATCGAACTCGGGGTGACGATGGAATGCATGACCGCAGCGACAACGCACAACCGAACGATTTTATGGAAGGGTCGAGGAGATCGGGAGCTTGACTACTCGACTGCACAACACGATGATGTTCCGTGTCGATGGGCTAAGAATGTCGAAGAGAAAGCCGGATGTTCACTACCATGACTATACCCGATGCCAAGAGCGCTACCGTGAACGCTATCGCAAAAAACGAGCCATGGGTACACGCTAAGCACGTGACACAATGCTTCTTCATAATCGACCCGCAATCCCAGCCGTGTTGTCGTGAGGAGAGGCAAAAGGAACATCATTGGAATGGATGGAGTCGCCAACGAGGAAGACTATGATCGAGACGGCAACCCAATGAGGGAAGATGACGATGATGATGAAGTATACGTCAAAAGAAGAATCAATACTACATTACCTAAGAAAAATCGTACTCCATGGAAAAGGCAAAGTCACAATGAGGGGCTCAATTATTCTTGACGAACAAGAAGGGAAAGAAGCTGACTCAAAAGCAAAACGCCAAAGACCGAGGAAACGTATGTTATGGGTCCAATGATGTATAATATATATATGTTCCTATTTTGTATACACACTTAGCCATTATTATGCATGGATCCAATGATGTGTAATATATATGTTCCTATTTTGCATACATATTTAACCGTCAAATGATGCAATATATATCGCCCTCCCTTCGTTCACTGCCCTCGGGAAATAAAAGCGGGATAAAATAAAGGAAATGAAAAAGGAAAACTGGCAAGATGGACGGCGGCGTAGCAGCGCTTTCCACAAAACCGCTGCTGCTACTGACCATAGTAGTAGCGTGTTTCCTATAAACCGCTGCCGCCACGCACCATAGTAGTAGCGTGTTTCACATAAAGCGCTGCAGCTACATATCATAGTAGTAGTAGCGTTTTGACATAACGCGCCATCGCTACGTCCACTTAACCCAAAATTCTCACTCGCCCAGCTTCATCCGCCATTTCCCCAAATCCCCACTCTCTCCGGCCCCGTCGCTCCGCCCGCGCCCGACCAGCCCGGCGCTCGCCCCGACTCCGCGGCGCCGGCGCTTAGCCCCGGCGCTTCGCCCGTCGACCCTCGACCCGACTCGGCGCTTCGCCCCCGACCACGCCGCTCGCCCCGACCCACCGCTCACCCGACCGGGCGGCCTCGACCCGACCAGCCGCTCGCCCCGACTCGGCGCCGGCGCTCGCCCCGACCAACCGCTCGCCCCGACCAGCCGCGCTCGCCCCGACCGTCGGCCTCGCCTCCTCCTCGCCCTGCACTCTCTGTAAACCCTCCCCTCTCTGCTAGGGTTCTTCATGTTAATTAATTAGGTTATCTATTTAGTTATGAATTTAGCTAGGTTTCAAAATTAGCTGAATTTATATGGAAATTTGAACTGGACATGTGATATGTGCATATGTCATGTTTTGGACATGTCATGTTTGGAAAATGATCCGAGTGGCCTATGTTACGCCGGAATGTTGATTCATTTCCGTTTCGGTGAATTTCAGGCACTCGATATGTCCATTTTTTAGCAAAGGTCATGCCGAAATTTCCCGTGAATAAAGGCATGATTTGTGCTACATAGTTGGCATATCGAGTGCTAGCACATAGATTTCTTTTTATGTCATTTCTCATTTATTCATACTTTTAGAAATAAATAAGGCCACTTAATCATAGGAAACATGTCGAACAACGAAGAAACTGGGCCTTTTGACCAAGATGCAGACGAGATGGATTATGATGGTGAACAAGAGTACCTCGACTATTTGACTGCTAAGCAAGGTTTGCAGTGTCGGCCTCGATGATAATCGACGCCGACATCGACACCGACGGCGCCGCACCGATGGCGGCGCCGAGACCGTGGGGAAGGTATCGGGGAAGGTACCGCCCCGATGCCGATACCGAAAAGAGGAAGCATAAGAAGCAGAGGATACGAAAACCTAACAAACTAGGGATTGGACGACTTGTGATCACAAAGATGGCACTGGCAAGTTTGAGCCGTTAGAGCGGAAGAACCTCGCAAGTGCTATGGGAACCAAGTAGGATGCATCCTACGGAATGCGCGAGCATCAACAGCGATGACTTAAGGAATAAAGAACATTTGACGCAGATTGCTCCTAACGAAGTTGCACAAGAGATTCAAGTTCCCGACAGGGATGATAACATAGAACAACCGTGGGATGATCCGAAGATGAAAAAGATTAACAATCACGCCATGGGCATGTTCAGCAATGATTTGGCCTCTGGAAAGGGAGGGTGAAACGAGCTATTGAGGCTGATGAACCCCTGTCCAAGATTCGGAGGAAAATCGACACTTATGGAAGAGGAGTTGAAAAGTTCAAGGACACTTGCGCTACCGAGGCAGCCAAGGCTAAGGCTGCGAAATTCAAAAGCCTCCAGCTCCGAACACGGAAGCATTGCCTCGGAAGCCGTGGCTACCTCGGTAAAAGGCCCATATGGGATAAGGAGGACGCGGGCGTGAAGCCGCGGGTCTCCTGGACCCTTCGCTGAAGTTCACCAACCCCTTGGAGCATGACTTCATCAGGGCCCGCTACAAGTGGGACAAGGAGAAAAAGGTTTTTTACATGGACAAGATCACGAGGAAATTGATTAGACTACTGGAGAAGCAACACCAGCTTGCAGCCGAAAGCCCTACTTCTCCGATGAGGCCCAAGTGGGACACCCCTCTCAACCGGGCCTTGAACGAACTTAAGGGACTCCCTTTGGACCAGCGGCCGCAATATGGTCGTGTGCACGGCGCTCGAGACGGCGCCACGTGGAAGGTGTTTTACAACGACGGCCCGAGGCCAAGAAGCGAAAAAGAAGTTTAGTCAGCGGACATCGGCGCAAAGGTGAAGCTTGCGGTCGAGAAAAAGCAGCCGAGGACGCCAAGAAAGCAGTCGAGGACAAATATGAGTAGCTACAAAGAAAATCAATGCAGTCAGAATCGCTGCGTAAATGATTTCGCTACTAACTTGGTTCGATTATCATCAATCGGGCGAAGGAAAATCCAGACAAGGCGGTACATGATTTCCCGATGCCGGTTTAAATCGCGAGCAACTCCATGAACAACAACACCATCGCACCATCACTTGCTCAAGCAACGGGCCTCCTCTCGCACCGCTCCGCTCATAGCAGCCCGTCCTCGATCTCAAAGCGCTAGGTGGGCCTTCGTCTTTGGCTGAGCTCGACGCCGTCACGGTAATTACATGTCGCACCAACATATATATATATATAGATAATATTCCATTTTTGTTGCCTTTCGGTTGTTTTACACCACAGACATATGTGTTTGCGGTAAAAAAACCCCATGCACCATACTCTACTTGATCAAAGGCCGAAGGTGGGCGTGGGAAAGGGATGATAATGGACCCTCTCAACGCACATTCCACAACCACCCGATCCCGCTGGGCACTTGAGGTTAGCTTGACCGGTGTGAAATCGGGCACGAGGATTTGCCTCCTCAAGACAAAGCATGTGGGAGCGGACGACGAGACCCCGATGCGGATTGCACGATGCAAGGGTTGGGTGCTGCTATGGTGAAGAATCTTATTAAATGCGGAGCCGCCGAGAGCACACCAATAACTACCACACATCAACAAGCATGTGCGGAGACCACCACCCCACCCACGCAATTACCAGCTCCTGTAGTAGTGCCGGGTGAGAGCGGCGGATGACATGATGAAGGGGTGCAATAGTCTTGGTTGATGTACAGAGAGCAGAGAATGGATGATGAGGCGGAGGTCGACCCTATGGATTACCTCAATACAAAGCGTATGACGTGACATAGATATGATGAGTCAACCATATGACGAATCGGGCTATCGACTTGCTAATGAGGATATGGATGATATGCACGGGCAGGGCCGTACCATGGAATGCAAAAGTCTCTCTTCATGAAATCCTCACAGACACGCTGAAGATGCCGCCTCAACACAGGCTCAACTAGCGGGCGCGAGGGTCGTCTGATTTAGCCCGGGAACACTTGGGCAGGGGTTAAGGAAGGGTCGGAAGGTGTGCCCAAGAAAATGAGAGGAAGAGATCGGGAAGGTAATCGCCTCCAAACAAGCGAGCACACAGCAGCAGACGATGCATTTCGAAGAGCATGTACCCGTGAAAGGTGCGGTCATGTTCCATCTCACGGCAAGCCGATGCTACCGCCCGAAACCGCTGGAGGCACTATCGAGGATCTCGGAGACTGCACGACCATGTCGCCGTCGAGAAAAGCCTACTAGCCTCAAAGGATCCAGGATATCCGACATACGCGGCTCGTGTGCCTGAGGGGAAGTGCTACGTCGACACACGGCCCGCGGAGGTGTTCTTCCTATGGTTTGACCATATCTTTGAGATGTTTCTAACAAGGCGACTTGATTTTACTATCGTCCGCCTTTTTGCGCTACATATGAGCTCCGTTGTGAAGAGTGAAGAAGTCTCGCAAATCTGTGTGGCGGATCCGTACTACATGCACGAGTCTTTCTTGAGTCTCGGCGACTTTGAGCGTGAAACTGCTAGGGAGTACCTCCAAAACTTCATGGTACAGAATAAGGACCGGGAAATTGTCCTCGTGCCTTATCATCCAAATTAAGTCAGTTCGGACAACCCTTTCGTACATTTCAATCATTCCTTCTCTCTCATATGGGGAATAATTTGAGGTGTCTTTTCCCCTTGACAACGGGCGCGCCGTCCTTATAGTTCTTTACCCGCAAGTCTCCCACGCCGTGTATTTTGACCCTTCGAGAGACTACGAGAAAAAGGATTACACCCACATAATGAATATTCTAGATGATGCTCTCCAAGGCTTCAGCTATAGAGGTGGCCACGTGCATATCAGAAACAAAGGAACAAGAAGATGGGTTTCGCGATAAAACTAACTTCTCCTGCATCCATGTCCCAAAACCAAGCAAGAAGGATGGATTCTACATCGTCCATCTCATGATTCAGTTCAACACGGATCACCAAAGCTTCAGATTAACAGCAAATGATGATCATATCCACAAGTGGCTAGAATCTCATGGAGAAGCGAATTATAAACTTAGAGATGACTTCTTTCGCATCCAAAGCGACATTGCGACGATCATCATGAAAGAAGTAAATCGATGAGAAGGGATGTTCCACCACGGCCCTATATCGCGAAATGACGTCCGAACTCGCATAGGCATGCAACGTCTAGACCTCACGCCATTCAAGAAGCTAGGGTTCGTCCTCGATGATATGGAAGGATGGAACTTCTAGTGATTTATGATGCCGATGATGATGATATGTGTTGGTTGAACTTGTATACTTTTTGTAGCGATGAAACTTTGTGATGTCCACGGTCCCTGCCGAACTTGCATAACGCTACTTTGTTAGTTGGCGACGATGACCTGCGTACCTCTAGTTAATTAATTTTGCATCTTGTATATGTTGCATCTAGTTGCTAACCTTTCTTTTTTGGTGTTGCTCTAGTATATTTTTTTGCATATATATGATTGTACATCCTCTTCATGAACATGCATCTCTAACAGGTACCTAGTTTCTTGATGGCGAGATGGAAATGCTATGTCGTGTACAAAGGAAGGTTCCGGGTGTACAATGAGTGGCATGAGTGTCGGCGCAAGTGAATGGGTTCACGGGCGCCAGCCATAAAGGCTTCAAAAGGACAAGAAGGAGAAGCTAGTTACTTGAGGTTCACGCTAGCGAGAGAGGACTCAGAATCGCCACCTCATGTATTGCATGGTTCCGCTCTCACTCATAGTGATAGCACTTCTTGCGTATGCCTTTGTTTAGATGGATGACGTTGTTGTAATTGCAAGTATTCAAGACTTGCATGTATTGCTATTTTCGAGATGATAACAAGATATCACTTTGTGTTGGATGATGATTATGAAGAGACTATTTGTATGTACATGCTATGATTACATTTGTGGTCTCGCAGCATTTGTATGTGTATCATGATGAAATTTCTATGTGCTAAAGATTCTTCTACAAAGCCGGTTCAAATACAAAACAAATATGCCCAAAAAACTACTTAAATTAGCGATGGCGAGTGTACAAAACTTAGCAAAGCAGCCAAGCAATAGTAGTAGCGCGTCGCCAAAGAGCGCTTAGCGCTACTAGCGGTAGCGAAGCTTCCCACAACCAAGGCTGCTGCTAGACTTTTATAGCAGTAGCATCGTGTGAGCACGCGCCATCGCTATGAGTTAGTCAGAAGGCCAGATTAGTAGCGCGGGTACCCGCGCTACTGATACATCTAAAACCCGCGCTGCTGCTAGCCTTTTCCCTAGTAGTGTAATGCTATGGTTGGGTTTTACCTTAATGATCTTTAGTAGTTGCGGATGCTTGCTAGAGTTCCAATCATAAGTGCATATGATCCAAGAAAAGAAATTATGTTAGCTTATGCCTCTACCTCAAATAGAATTGCAATAGTGACTACCAGTCTAGTAACGTAGTCAATTGCTTAGGGACAATTTCACAACTCCTACCACCACTTTTCCACACTCGCTATATTTACTTTATTGCTTCTTCATCTAAACAACCCCTACTTTTTATTTACGTGTTCTTTATTATCTTGCAAACCTATCCTTACAACACCTACAAAGTACTTCTAGTTTCATTCTTGTTCTAGGTAAAGCGAACACTAAGCGTGCGTAGAGTCATATCAGTGGCAGATATGACTTGAGAGAATATTTGTTCTACCTTTAGCTCCTTGTTGGGTTCGACACTCTTACTTATCGAAAGAGGCTACAATTGATCCCATATACTTGCGGGTTATCAAGACCTTTTTCTAGCACCGTTGCCAGGGAGTCATAGTGTGGGGTGAATATTCTCGTGTGTGCTTGTTTGCTTTATCACTAAGTAATTTTTATTTGTTGTTCTAAGTTGTTCTCTATCTTTAGTTATGGATATGGAACAAGAAATACCAAAAAAATTAGGTGTACTTGCTACTCATGGAGATGGGTAACCTCCTAAAACCCTTGATGCTCGTTATGTTCAAGATATTATGTACTACTTTGATAATCCTGAGAAAACCCCATTCAATTATGTTATATGAGACACGTTGGATCAACGTGAATACTCTAGGGATTATCGCTTGACACAAAAATGGAAACTATTATGGGATCAAATTCATATGTTGCGTTGGTATGCTCGTCAACTATTCTTGAGATATGATTATACTTGTTGCTCTAGGATGAAGGCTCCACACCTTCCCTTTTCATGCAAATTTAATGATGATAAAACCTTGGCTTCTTATGCTAATGGTATCTATGATTACTATGATGTGGAACAAATAGAAGAATTTGTTGCTTTTATGGGTGCTTATGAGATTGAATCTAAGAAAGCGTTTGACGATTTTGATGATTCAGTTTACAGACCTGAAAATTTTGATATACTTAGATATTGCTATGAAAATTATGAATACAATTCCGGTATTGATGCATTTATTGAGAAAGTATCCGCTGTCCAAGAAGAGACTAATATTTTGCAGCAAGCTATGGAAGAAGAAATTGATGAAACTATGAGCTCATTGGATGAAAAAGATGACGAGGAGAGCAAAGAACAAAACGAGGAAGAGCGGATTAGCTACCCGTGCCCACTTTCTAATGAGAGTAACTCTTCAACTCATACATTGTTTAATCTCCCTTCGTGCTTACCGAAGGATGATTGCTATGATGATTGCTATGATCCCTTTAATTCTTTTGAAATATCCCTTTTTGATTATGCTTGCTATGCTTGTGGCCAAGATGCCAATATGAATTATGCTTATGGAGATGAACTTGCTATAGTTCCTTATGTTAAGCATGAAATTGTTTCTATTGCACCCACGCATGATAGTCCTATTATCTTTTGAATTCTCCAAACTACACTATATCGGAGAAGTTTGTGCTTATTAAGGATTATATTGATGGGTTGCCTTTTACTTCTACACATGATGATTTTGATAGATATAATATGAATGTGCTTGCTGTTCCTACTTGCAATTATTATTAGAGAGGAACTACATCTCCGCCTCTCTATGTTTCCAATATGATAAAATTGCAAGATATTGCTTATACTATGCATTGGCCTTTACTATGTGTGCATGAATTGTTCTTTTATGACATGCCGATGCATAGGAAGAGAGTTAGACTTCGTTGTTGCATGATATATGTTACTTTGTGCTCACTACTAAATTACAAATCATTGTTAATTAAAATTGGCTTTGATATACCTTGGGATCCGGGTGGATTCATTACTTGAGCACTATATGCCTAGCTTAATGGCTTTAAAGAAAGCGCTGCCAGGGAGACAACTCGGAAGTTTTAGAGAGTCATTTATTTCTGTTGAGTGCTTTTATATAGTCTAGAAACAAAAAAAACAAAGAGGGGAACCTAAAACTTTTCAAAAAGGAAAGTGAAAGTGAGAGAGACAAGCATTGTTGAAGTGGGAGAGCTCGTTGAACTTTGTTCATGCTCACGGAAACTTTGTGAATCTTGATTACAGAAACTTTTCATCAAAAATAATTATCCCCTTGTAAAATTCCATTGTATTATAAAAATAATGTGCCAAGGTTTTCCTTTAGGATGTTTACAATGCTTGTTGGTTTGTGCAGTGCAAGACAGAACCTTTGGCTGTAGTGCGCGATTTTACATTTTTCTGCTGGAACGTCAAATGGTTCTGATTCTTTTTGCACTATCTTGCTGTACAAATTGTTTATTTTTCCTAATTTGGGTCGAATTTTTGGGGTACCATAAGTATGGTGAATGTTCAGATTGCTACAGACTATTCTGTTTTTGCCAGATTCTGTTTTTGATGCATAGTTTACTTGTTTTGATGAATCTATCAATTTATATCAGTGGAGTAAGCCATGGAAAAGTTATATTACAGTAGACATAATGCAAAAACAAAATATGAATTGGTTTGCTATAGTACTTAGAGTAGTGATTTGCTTTATTATACTAACGGATCTTGCCGAGTTTTCTGTTGAAGTTTTATGTGGATGAAGTGTTTGATCGAGGATGACTCGATATGAGGAAAAGGAAGAGAGGCAAGAGCTCAAGCTTGGGGATGACCAAGGCACCCCAAGTTAATATTCAAGGAGACTCAAGCGTCTAAGCTTGGGGATTCCCCGTAAGGCATCCCCTCTTTCTTCAACAAGTATCGGTATGTTTTCGTATTCGTTTCGTTCATGCGATATGTGCAAGTCTTGGAGCATCTTTTGCATTTAGTTTTTACTTTTCTTTTATGAACCATGCTGGTATGATATAGTCCTTGGTTGATTTATAGAATGCTCATTGCACTTCACTTATATATTTTGAGTATGGCTTTATAGAATGCTTCATGTGCTTCACTTATATCATTTGAAGTTTGGATTCCCTGTTTCTCTTCACATAGAAAACCGCCATTTTTAGAATGCTCTTTTGCTTCACTTATATTTGTTAGAGCGTGGGCATATCTTTTGTAGAAAGAATTAAACTCTATTGCTTCACTTATATATATTTAGAGAGATGACATGAATTGGTTATTCACATGGTTAGTCATAAAATCCTACATAAAACTTGTGGATCACTGAATATGATATGTTTGATTCCTTGCAATAGTTTTGCGATATTGAGATGATAATATGTGGGAGGTACCAGTAGATGGTTGTGTTTAGTAAGGATGTTGGTATTAAGGTTTGCGATTCCCGAAGCATGCACGTATGGTCTATTAACTATGTAACCAAATTGGCGCGCATTGTATTTTGATTGTTTATCTTTGCGTGAAGGTCGAGGGCGCGCGATGGTTAACTCCTACCAACCTCCCCCCTAGGAGCATGCGCGTAGTACTTTGCTTCAAGGGCTAATAAACTTTTGCAATAAGTATATGAGTTCTTTATGACTAATGTGAGTCCATGGATTATACACACTTTTACCTTTCCATCATTGCTAGCCTCTTCAGTACCGTGCATTGCCCTTTCTCACCTCGAGAGTTGGTGCAAACTTCGCCGGTACATCCAAATCCCATGATATGATATGCTCTATCACACATAAGCCTCTTATATCTTCCTCAAAACAGCCACCATACCTACCTATCATGGCATTTCCATAGCCATTCCGAGATATATTGCCATGCAACTTCCATCATCATCATATACATGACTTGTGCATTTATTGTCATATTGCTTTGCATGATCGTAAGATAGCTAGCATGATGTTTTCATGGCTTGTCCATTTTTTGATGTCATTGCTATGCTAGATCATTGCACATCCCGGTACACCGCCGGAAGCATTCATATAGAGTCATATCTTTGTTCTAGTATCGAGTTGTAATATTGAGTTGTAAGTAAATAAAAGTGTGATGATCATCATTATAGAGCATTGCCCCATGAAAAAAACGAAAAGGAAAAAAAGGGAAAAAAAGAGAGGCCAAAGAAGCCTAAATAAAAAAGGGGGCCAAAGAAGCCCACCCAAAAAAAAGAAAAAGAAAGAAAAAAAAGAAGAAAAAGAAAAGGGGCAATGTTACTATCCTTTTACCACACTTGTGCTCCAGAGTAGCACCATGTTCTTCATGTAGAGAGTCTTCTATATTATCACTTCATATACTAGTGGGAATTTTCATTATAGAACTTGGCTTGTATATTCCAACGATGGGCTTCCTCATATGCCCTAGGTCTTCATGAGCAAGCAAGTTGGATGCACACCCACTTAGTTTCTTTTGTTGAGCTTTCATACAGTTATAGCTCTAGTGCATCCGTTGTATGGCAATCCCTACTCCTCGCATTGACATCACTTGATGGGCATCTCCATAGCCCGCTGATTAGCCGCGTTGATGTGAGACTTTCTCCCTTTTTGTCTTCTCCACATAACCTCCACCATCATATTCTATTCCACCCATAGTGCTATATCCATGGCTCACGCTCACGTATTGCGTGAGAGTTGAAAAAGTTTGAGAATACTAAAGTATGAAACAATTGCTTGGCTGACACCGGGATAGGCATGAGGGGTACCTTGTGTTAAGAAAAGGGAGCATACAAGACTATATAATTTTGTGGGGATAACGTTCTGAAGCATTGATATTTTGAAAGACATGATTGTTTGTTGGGATGCCCTAAGTATTATTGTTTTTATGTCAAATGATAGACTATTGCTTTGAATCACTCGTGTCTTAATATTCATGCCATGATTAGACATATGATCAAGATTATGCTAGGTAGCATTCCACATTAAAAATTATCTTTTTATCATTTACCTACTCGAGGACGAGCAGGAATTAAGCTTGGGGACGCTGATACGTCTCCATCGTACCAATAATTTTTTATTGTTCCATGCCAATATTATTCAACTTTCATATACTTTTGGCAACTTTTTATACTATTTTTGGGACTAACATATTGATCCAGTGCCCAGTGCCAGTTCCTGTTTGTTGCATGTTTTATGTTTCGCAGAAACCCAATATCAAACGGAGTCCAAACTGGATAAAAACGAATGGAGAATTATTTTGGAATATTTGTGATTTTTGTGAGGAAGAATCAACGCGAGACGGTGCCCGAGGGGGCCACGAAGCAGGGGGGCGCCCTGGACCCTCGTGGGCACCCCGTAAGGCGGTTGATGCTCTTCTTTTGCAGCAAGAAAGCTAATTTTATGAGAAAAATATGGGCGAAAGATTCACCCCAACCGGAGTTACGGATACCCGGATATAAAAGAAACGGTGAAAGGGCATAATCTGGGAACGCAAAACAGAGAGAAACAGAGAGATAGATCCAATCTCGGAGGGGCTCTCGCCCCTCCCAAGCCATGGGAGCCAAGGACCAGAGGGGAAACCCTTATCCCATCTAGGGAGGAGGTCAAGGTAGAAGAAGAAGAAGAAGAAGGGGGGCCCTCTCCCCCTTGCTTCCGGTGGCGCCGGAACGATGCGGGGGCCATCATCATCACCGCGATCTACACCAACACCTCCATCATCTTCACCAACATCTCCATCACCTTCCCCCCATCTATATTCAGCGGTCCACTCTCCCTTAACCCGCTGTACCCTCTACTTAAACATGGTGCTTTATGTTTCATATTATTATCCAATGATGTGTTGCCATCCTATGATGTCTGAGTAGATTTTCGTTGTCCTACCGGTGATTGATGAATTGCTATGATTGGTTTGAATTGCGTGCTTTATTATTGGTGTTGTACTATTGTGCCCTCCGTGTCGCGCAAGCGTGAGGGATTCCCGCTGTACGGTTTGCAATATGTTTATGATTTGCTTATGGTGGGTGGCGTGAGTGACAAAAGCACAGACCCGAGTTAGTAGGTTGTTGGCGTATGGGATAAAGGGGACTTGATGCTTTAATGCTATGGTTGGGTTTTACCTTAATGATCTTTAGTAGTTGCGGATGCTTGCTAGAGTTCCAATCATAAGTGCATATGATCCAAGAAGAGAAAGTATGTTAGCTTATGCCTCTCCCTCAAATAGAATTGCAATAGTGATTACCGGTCTAGTAACGTAGTCAATTGCTTAGGGACAATTTCACAACTCCTACCACCACTTTTCCACACTCGCTATATTTACTTTATTGCTTCTTCATCTAAACAGCCCCTACTTTTTATTTACGTGTTCTTTATTATCTTGCAAACCTATCCTTACAACACCTACATAGTATTTCTAGTTTCATACTTGTTCTAGGTAAAGCGAACACTAAGCGTGCATAGAGTCGTATCAGTGGCAGATAGGACTTGAGAGAATATTTGTTCTACCTTTAGCTCCTCGTTGGGTTCGACACTCTTGCTTATCGAAAGAGGCTACAATTGATCCCGTATACTTGCAGGTTATTATTTACCGCTCCAGAATCATTAGCTTGATGCCATGTGTGGCGAGGAAGATCTGGGATTTCCTCCCTGGGTTCCAGCGCAAGAGGTGGGACGAATGGAGAAGAGATTGGTGTTGGATCCAGGATAAGGAAGCCCCTGAGTTTTGTGAAGCCCGGAAGGAATGTGTCGAGCGCGGCAAGGCCTGATACATCCATTTTGCATCATGTTTTCTTACTGTTTTTTATAATGTTTTTATCCATAATAATGCTATTTGGAGTAATTCTAATGCCTTTTCTATCATAATTTGCAAGGTACACACTAAAAGGGAGAATTCTAGTAGCTGGAAATCTGGACCTGAAAAAGCTACATCAGGCTACCTATTCTGCACAACTCCAAACAAGTTGAGCCTTCACGGAGAATTTTTATGGAATATTTAAGGAATATTGAGCAAATAACTACGGAGGGGCCCACCGGTGGGCACAACCCACTGGGCGCTTAGGGAGCCAGGCGCCTCGTGGGTTGTGCCTCCTCGGCCCACCTCTGGTGCCCATCTTCTCGTATATAAGTCATTTTGACCTAGAAAAAATAAGGGGGAACATTCTGGATGAAGTGCCGTCATCTCGAGGCGGAACTTGGGCAGGAGCACTTTTGCGCTCCGGCGGAGCGATTCCATCGGGGGAACTTCCCTCCCGGAGGGGGAAATCATCGTCATCGTCATCACCAACCACTCTCCCATCTTGGGGAGGGAAATCTCCATCAACATCTTCACCTGCACCATCTCATCTCAAACCCTAGTTCATCTCTTGTATTCAATCTTGTTACCAAAACTATAGATTGGTGCTAGGGGGTGACTAGTAGTGTTGATTACATCTTGTAGTTGATTACTATATGATTTATTTGGTGGAAGATTATATATTCAGATCCATTATGCTATTTAATACCCCTCTAATCATGAGCATGTTGATTATTTGTGAGTAGTTACTTTTGTTCTTGAGGTCCCGGGAGAAATCATGTTGCAAGTAATCATGTGAATTTGATATGTGTTCAATATTTTGATAGTATGTATGTTGTGATTCCCTTAGTGGTGTCATGTGAATGTCGACTACATGACACTTCACCATATTTGGGCCTAAGGGAATGCATTGTGGAGTAGTAAATAGATGGTGGGTTGCGAGAGTGACAGAAACTTAAACCCCAGCTTATGCACTACTCCGTAAGGGACCGATTGGATCCTAGAGTTTAATGCTATGGTTAGAATTTATTCTTAATAGTTTTCTCATAGTTGTGGATGCTTGCGGGAGGGTTAATCATAAGTAGGAGGTTTGTTCCAGTAAAAATAGCACCTAAGCACCGGTCCACCCACATATCAAATTATCAAAGTAGCGAACATAAATCAAACCAACATGACGAAAGTAACTAGATAAAATTCCCGTGTACCCTCAAGAACGCTTTGCTTGTTATAAGAGACCATGTTGGTCTGTCCTTTGTCTAAAAAGGATTGGCTACCTTGTTGCATACTTATTGTTACTATTGTTACTTGCTCGTTACAAATTATCTTGCTATCAAACTACTCGCTACTTACAGTTTCAGCACTTGCAGACATTACCTTATTGAAAACTACTTTTCATTTCCTTCTTCTCCTCGTTGGGTTCGACACTCTTACTTATTGAAAAGAGCTACAATTGACCCCCTATACTTGTGGGTCATCAAGGCCTGCAGCGCCAAAGGCCTTACTAAAGATAGGCTGCGCTCGGCAATCAATAAGATCACCCGTTTGAGGACCGTCGGGTTAAACATCGAGCATGTGGGGGCAGACTTCTTCTTTGCTGCATCTCGCTGTTGCAAGAAAGGGACAGATCTACTGGCTGTATGGTGATGCGGCAGACAAGATAAGGTTGCTTCCCGGATTGGCCAACAACTTGTCAGTTTATGGTCATGCCTGGTTGTGCGACCAACTGTTTGGTCGCTTCGAGTTGTTCAAGCTCCCGACAACCGTCATCCCTCTGAACATCAATTCTATCTGAGCCAGATATTGAAATGGATGTCGGACTACAATGCCGAAGGGGTAGCGAGCACTTGGCAGCTACCCACTCTGGATGAAGAGCTCGAGTGGTCGAACACCCTGGTGGAGGTGGCCACCAGGACGGAAAACCAGAATGTATAAGCCCATCTCTTCTGCGGAGGTGGTGTCTATTTTGAAGAGGGTCGAGGAAGACCAGGCCGCCCGCTTTGCCGAGATGAGGAAGTCAGGAAAGGCCGGAAAAGGCAAGGGGAAGCTTGCGGACGGGAATTCTTCCCAAGGCGGCAGTGAGGCGCAAGCCACGGAAGGAGCTGCTGGGAAGGGCTTGCTGGGGATAACTTTGCCGAGCTAGATCCCCTAGCCACAACAGCAACGGATCTTTAGAGGGAGGAGGAGGTAGGCGAGGTGGCGTAACTCGAGGAGTGGCTTGCGGCTGGGCCGCAATCCCCCGAGCAGGACTCCGAGCAGTGCACCCGTAGGCTTGATGCCACCAATCCAGCCGCCAAGAAGGTGAAAAAGACTACCACCAAGCTACCAAGGCCGAGGTGGCGTGCCGCCAATCTCCTCGTCTTGCCAGGACCAAGGCCTCTTCCGCCGGACGAGTGGCGGTCGTGGAGGATGATCCCAACTCTAGCTCGATCTCGAGTTCTTCAAAGTTCTCGTCTTCACCTTATCCCCCGGCTCCGCGTCGGGTGAGAGAGTCCTGGACTAAGGGGTCCTCGGGTGTCCGGTCTATTGGATACGGGCCAGACTGTTGGGCCGTCAAGATACAAGATAGAAGACCACCTCTCGGTAGGGACTCCCATATACATGGATGGCAAGCTTAGTTATCCGGATATGCTATTTCCTTTCTGTTAAACCGACTTTGTACAACCCTAAGCCCCTCCGGTATCTATATAAACTAGAGGGCTAGATCAAAGGCAGTATCATAACAACATTGATAGGCTAGCCAAGCTAGGGTTTAGCCATTACGATCTCGAGGTAGATCAACTCTTGTAATCCCTATACTCATCGAATATAATCAAGAATGAGTAGGGTTTTACCTCCATTAGGAGGGCCCGAACCTAGGTAAACATTGTGTCATTTTCATCATAGTTACCATCGATCCTCAGACATATAGCTTGGGCCCCCCTACCTGAGATCTGCCGGTTTTCACACCGACATTGGTGCTTTCATTGAGAGCTCTGCTGTATCGTCTACAGAAGGATTGATGGTGCACCTCTTCATCAACAATGATGCTGCGTCCAGGGAAACCTTTCTTCCCAGACAGGTCTTTGTGTTTGGTGGCATCATGCTTCATGCCAACTTGATCGGCCGCCTCGAGCAGGTCGACAGTTACGTCCCCGGCCACCAGATCAGGTTTGGAAACCTGAATTATATCACCGATATCCGAGGAGATCTTGTCTTCGAGGGGTTCGCAGCCCCGGTTGCCACCCCTCGCCCCCATGAAGGAAACTCTTCGGATCCACTCTCAGATCCCGTCTAGGGGTCGACACTCACACCCGCCTCGGCCGTAGATCCAGAGCGGGTAGTGACGTCCGAGGACGGGGATCACCCCCGTCGGACTCTCTTCTACCACAGACACTACAAGAAAAAGACACATCCGTGACATTTTGGGCCGAACGAATTTTTTTTCTGTCATACATATGACACTTCTATGACGATAATTGTGACAAAACCGGTATCATCATAGATGTGGTGGGCTCCTACTTTATGACAAAAATCATGATGAAAATGGGCTTTTCGTCCTAGGCGGGCTCGAGACGCAGCTGCATGACATTCTTTGGGCCGCCCATGACGGAAAAACCATGGTAGAAGCAAGGGGAGGAAAATTTTGGGGAGTTGCGGTTACGGTGGGAGGTCGGGGCCGAAGCGATGCGCTGCTCGTCTGCATTTAACGCTGCGTGTTTGTAGGCGTTGGCTCTAATCAACCCGAAGCGAGGCGTTGGGCTCTAATCGAACCCGAAGCGATTTCACTGCAGTTACGCTGCATCAACTCGAACCCGGCGATTCATCGATGGCTGTTAACTGAACCTGATGGAGCGATTCCTTCGCTACTGCTGCTAACTGAAGCCGATCGATTGATGAACAATGAGCGTTGCGGGGGGGGGGGGGTTGGATGAATAGTGAGCAGTGGCGTTGCCTCTGGATGAACAGGAACCCGTGGTGTGGAGGGCTGGATGAACAGTAGATGGTGGAGGGGTGGCCGTGGAGGGGTGGTTGAATAGGATCCCGTGGTGTGGAGGGCTGGATGAACAGTATACGGTGGAGGGGTGCCCGTGGAGGGGTGGTTGAACAGTAGCCGATGGAGTAGCGTGCGGTGGAGGCTGGATGAACAGGAGCCCGTGGAGGCTGGAGGAGGTCGATGGTAGCCCGTGGAGGCTGGAGGAGGTCGACGGTGGAGATGAACAGTATCCCGTGGAGTCACGTTTTGCGGTACGCCACACCCCTCCCCTATTTTGACCGTAGCGCTCCAACACAAGTCCGTTACGTCTATTTTGTGGTACGCCACACCCCTGCCGATCAACAGGACCCCCATTTCGACCGTAGGAGGTCCGTTTCCTCCATTTTGCGGTACGCCACACCCCTCCCGATCAACAGGACCCCTGTTTCGACCGTAGGAGGTTCGTTTCCTCCGTTTTGCGGTACGCCACACCCCTCCCGATCAACAGGATCCTGCTTCGAACGTGGCCGGTTGAACACAAGGCCGTTTCCTCCGTTGTGCGGTATGCCAAGCCTCGTTTCCATCGCGTGTTCCGTCCAAGCCCTCCCGATGAACACGACCATGCATTCCGTTCCGATCCAGCCGGTTGGCTCCCCATGAACACGACGACGATGCTGTTTCTCCATTCCGACCCAGCCATGTACGTATGCGCGAGTAGGCGTTCGAGACCCCGCCCGTATGTACACATACGTGGCCGTATTTTCTTTCTTGCACCCTGGCCGTTGTACGTACGTGTACATGCTACGTGCATGCCTCTACTACGACACGTGCGCGCCTCTACAATGACCAGTATGTACGTACACATTCGCGACCAGAATGACAACGCTACGTACGCTTCGACCAGGTGGGTCCCGACTGTCAGGCACTTCCTTGCCTATGAAGATGTAGCTGGTGGGTCCCAGCAGTCAGGGGGGCGAATCATTTTGTTTTTTTGCCCGGACGCAGTTCCTTGCGTGCTAAGATGTAGCTGGTGGGTCCCAGCAGTCAGGGGGGCGAATCGTTTTGTTCTTTTGCCTGAACGCACTTCCTTGCGTGCGAAGGTGTAGCTGGTGGGTCCCAGCAGTCAGGGGGGAAATGTTTTTTTCGCGAAATATGGTGGCCCGTCCGGTGGGTCCCCGCTGTCAGGTGGAGGAATAATTATTTTGCGCATAATAAGGAGGCACTTCCTTGCTGCGGCCGTGGACCCAACTATCAGCCTCTCCACGTACAGTCCACGTCCGATGGAAGTCGGTCGTTGACCACATTGACCACGCCGCGCCGAGAGCACCACGACGGTGGACGACGGCGAGGCCTAGGAAGGGGACGACGCGGAACCGGGGAAGACGCGGCAGTGGATGCCCATGCGAAGGGGAGTATGATTGTACGAGGTTTCTTGGTCTGCTCTGCCGCGCAGAGAATAACGATGGGTGTGGGAGAGTAGAGGATGGCTAGGCCAGCGATGGGAGTACTGGTGGGGCGGTGAGGCTGTGGCAAGGCAAAGACAACCGTCAGGAGGAGAGAGGCGAGCAGTCCCGCCGGCGCTTGTTTGAGCCATTTGGAGCAGAAGAGCAGAGATTGAAGAAGACGACGGCCGTTGGATGGACATCCAACGGTCCTTTAAAGTCGTCAACCTTTTTAAGAAAGCCTCAAATCTGTGGAAAATAACATACAGCCCATCTGCCATTATTTCTAATAATTTACAGCCCATTTGCTAATTCTTAAGGGTTTTTTTTTTGGAGCCCATATTCATTTTGTTAGCATTACAGCCCATTTGCTAATTCTTAAGGGTGTTTTTGGAGCCCATATTCTTTTTGTTAGCATTACAGCCCATATTGTGGCCACGGTTAAAAAATTATACGAAATTTTGCATATTTCGGTGCGGTCCGAACTGTTTTTAATCCCGAAATTTCAACTCACATTCAAACTGATTTTAAAAATAAATGTATATCAATATAAAATCCAACAAATTCTCCACGCATAAAAATTAATGTAATTTAAAATCTCGAAATGAAAAAAAGATATTTGAAACTAATTGCCGGTTTGATGTGTTTTAAAAATGTACAACCTATTTCTCATTCTTGATGGGCCATTTTCTCGCCAATAATGAAAGCTCTCCTCGTCTTGAAAGATTTGTCGCCCAATAGGCCCGACAAAGCGACTTACTTGGCAAATCACAAAAAACTGGGTTGTGGCGTGGACCCGGTATCCACCTCTCCACGTAGAGTACTCTTCCGATGGAATGTCGTTGAGCACATTGACCACGCCGCGCCGAGAGAACCAAGGCGGTGGACGACGGCGAGGCCTAGGAAGGGGACGACGCGGAGCCGGGGAAGACGCAGCAGTGGATGACCACGCGTAGGGGAGTACGAGAGTTCACTGGTTCGGCTGCGGTGTGAGGCTGCCGTCGCCGCAAGGCCTGGGTAGCGGTGGGAGTAGTAGGGGGCGATGAGGCCTCAACGGCAGCACAGCCGGCCACAAGAGGCACGAGCAGGCGGTCTCCCCGGCGCTGGTTTGGTATTTGGTGCAAGAAGAGCAGCGACTAAAGAAGCAGCAGGACCGTTCGATTCAAATCCAACGGTTACTGCTGCTAGAATCATTTGTTAACTAACTTGACAAGCCTTGCGTACGCGTCAACGTAGTAGGCCCCTGTGTCGACCTCCTAACCGTGCGCCCAGATGTCGATGGGAGGAATCATTTTTTAGCGTAATAAGGAGGCAGTTGATTGCGTGCGGCCAGGCCAGCGGAGGGAGTAGGGTGGGCCGGGGAAGCCTACGCGGCATCACAGCAGGCCACAAGAGGAGGGAGCAAGCAGTCCCACCGGCGCTAGTTTAGGCGGCTGGAGCAGGAAGATCAGAGATTGAAGAAGCACGTCAACCGTTGGATGGACATCCAACAGTCACTGCTGCTAGAATCGTGTGTTCACTGACAAAGCCTTGCGTAAACAAGTCAGCCTCGAAATCTATGGCGTGTACAACCCATTTGCTATTATTTTTATAATTTTACACATTTTCTAATTCATATGGAATTTATTGCAGCCCGTTTTCCATTTTTAGAATTGCCGGCCATTTTCTGGTCAGTACCAGGGTCAAAAAATTAACTAAATATGTGGTAAATTTTGAAAATTCGCAAATTTTTGCTGGGAACGAAATATTCTTAATCCAAAAATTAATAGCCATACTAAAACATATTTAAAAATAAATTAGTACTATGTCATGTTAAATCCAATGAAATACGTATAAGATATCAGTGAAGAACAAAATTCGAAAAAACTAATATCCCATTTGCTATAATTTTTTTGGAATTTTCAACCCCTTTTGATATTACTTTCAATAGACATTGACCATACTCTTTGGCCAGGACCGAATGCATCCCTCCTCGTCTTGAAAGATTTGCAGTCCAGTAATTCGGAGAAAACAAATAGGCCTAGCTTGGGTATTCTTCAAAAAAGAAATACTGGGCTACCTATTTTCCCAAAGAACTGGCGCATGAGCATTTAGCTTTATTTATTTATTTACTTATTTATGTTTAGGGGACCATGAGCATGTACCTGGGCCAGATTCAAGTGAGAGCCTCCCTTCCAGTTAATTATGGGCTTCTCTATTGGGCCTTCATTAGTGGGCTGCATGTTATCCACAAGTGGAAAATGTGTTCCATACGAAAAATAGTATGAGCTACGTATGGTACGGGGCACTAAAGGATCGAACCGTGCAACGACTTCCAAAACAACACATTTATTCAACCAATGCATTTAAATATACTCTCGATTGTACATTGAAAACAGCAGCAGCAGCAACCAGGGCTGGGGGTGCAACAGAAGCAGTAAGCAGGCCAGAAGAGTGAAGACACAGCTCCCTCTTTCAACCCAAACATCAGCCATCATTACAAAAGGGCTACCAAAAAAGAACAAGTGTATGCATCAAACTAAACAAAGATCCTACTACACCAAGTGTACGCATCTAACTAAGTGACTCAGTTAGACGTTACTATTTATTAAGCTATGGAGATTGGCTGACGGCTTGAACCAGATGGGTGCCTGACGGGGGAAACTCTAGCCAGCAGGTCGAAGTCTGATACTTGCGACCCTCTCTCCTACTTTGGGCTGCAGAGCATGGCGGCACATATCAGGGCATGGTGCATGCAGAGACACATGGTACGCTGTGTACACACAGTTTTGCCTGATGAACGAAACCGCCCTGCCATCATGATCCTTGCCGTCAGTTATCTTCTGGTTAATCGGATAATTTAGTCCGACAAGCTGAGAGCATGTACCAGGGCTACTTACCAGCCTCCAGTCAAAAATTCCTGAAGGCCCAGAGAAGCTGGGATCCTACTCAAAGACCTTGCAGTGACTGTGATTGTATTCCGCGAAACTACACGTCCGGTACGTGCGAACGATCATCAATCTTTCACCATCGTCTGATCGAGCCAGGAACCACCTGGAACTGCCATGCCGCTTTTCTTTGAAAGGTTTTGGGATTAGGAAGGGTAGGGACACCAGGCAGCCTACAACATCATATCAAGTTGGAGTCAAATAAAAAAGGGCTCTTGATTTAGTCAATCTTAAGAACAGCATGTTATGAGCATGAATATTTTTTCGATAAATGTTGTGAGAATATAAGCAAGCCATCATGATATCATAGGAAAGTAACATCTTCTTTGTAACAGCCATTTGTAGTGATGTCGGAGTACGCCAAAGAATACGTCCAGCCATAGAAGGAGTCGACAGCGTAAATGAAGCCCTTGTGTTCAATGGCATCAGAGAACCATGGAGGATGTATGATCCTGCGATGGACATGCAGATTTATCCACTTACCGCAGTGACCTATTAGATAGGCGAGACCGCAGTTGAAGAATGCAATTAGCCTGATCTTTATAATTCCCAGATCTTGTGGGCACTTGGCAGATTACAACCTTGAGCAAATCAAACTTGGTATCATGTTGGCTACTGTAAGATTCCCAGTATTCTGGGCCGCGGTGCCAAAGCAGTGCAGTGTTAATCGAAGGAAGGGGGATCAATCACCGGGTGTAGACCTCCACGAGCATCCAGCTGCTGCGACCATCGACGAGCACCATCCAAGACGTGTTCATGCCGACCCAGTACATACCGTTAATGTAGCTGAGGCTGACGGGGATCGCATCGCAGTGAAGGGGGTTGATGCTCGCCACCCTACGATCGTTATGCTGCGTGACACGCCGTTTCTGAAGATCAGGCGGCATCAGCAAGCAAGGAGCTGGCTTAAAAGCTCTGGCCTGAGGGCTTTGAGTAAACGGTACAGCCCCGACAAGCACGCGGTGAGCGGCATGGTACTGAGATTGTCCACACGCGAAACAATGAGCTTGATTACCTCTGTGGGGAGCGAATTCAAGCCACTCTTTCGACGGACGCTGCTCGGTTCTGCCATTGTTAGTGCTTGGGTTTCGGACGAGGGGGGGAGGCGCCTTAGCGGGGATGGAAGCTTGGACGATATTATGTGCGGACAAAGATGGAGAAGCGAATATGTGCTGCGGGAAGTGGACAGGTGATGATGACTACAGCACGCCGCTTGACTTACGAGACACATACCAGCAGCGAGGGTCATATCGATGCTGATAACTTGCTTGAGTGATCACAAGATCTTGGTACTCCCTACAAGACCTACTACAAATTATTATGCCCTAGCTTGCTAGAGTAGAGTAGTAGAGTAGGACTCTGCTCTACTACTAGCACCGGAGGAGTAGTATATTCCAATCTAAAATAGTTACAAACTTCAACGCCCGAGCGTGGAACGACTACGAACCGTGCTCAAAGACCGTGTCTATGTGGTGTTTGGACTTATATGCAAAAAAATAGCAAGATGCTCGTGCATTGCATGACACACCATCATCACCAACTCGGTTTTTTCTCAACTCCTACTCCTATAAAAGACTCAGTTGGTGATGATGGAGCTGAGGAGGCGTGTTCAGCCGGGCGTGCAGCGGACGACGCAGCACTATTCGATTTGTTATAAAAAAAAGTAGTAGAGATAGAGACATAGGGAGGAGCACAAGGTTGTGGGAGATAAGGATGAACGAGGCAAGGCCTTATCTGTAAATGTGGAGAGAGGTGCGGGTATCTTTTGTAAAATTGTCATAGTTGGCTTTCTATCCGTCAGATATATAGATTGGACGGTCTATATTACAAGATGGCAGGCATACCATCATCACCAACTCGGTTTACTATAAGAGTAGATATATATAGATATAGATAGATAGAGACTAGGGAGTACTAGTAAGGACACCATCTACTGCTTCGTGTGCTACTCCTGCGCTCCATTCGGCGGCCGCAACGTCCCTTAGAGCCACTCCCTCCTGCGCTCCATTCGGCGGGCGCTGTTGAAATCTGGGGAGCACACTCTCGCGACTGCTGGCAGCCACGACTTCACCGACGACGACTTCTTCCCCGACCTCGGCAACCTCTTCCTCAACAACATGGGCGACAACCTCAACGCCAACGGTGCTCCTCCCGTTGCACCGTATGTGTTTCTGTCCTTCCTGTTCGAAATCGTGGTAGAATTCATGTTTCTAATCTGTATCCTACTACTATGCTAGTCCACATGATTAGTTTCATCTGTGTTATAGCCATCATGATTTATTTTGTGCTTATTCGGATTAAATCTCGTAGTAACTTGCTCACATATTCAACTGGCGCAACATCCCCTACAGCCACTCCCGTTTCATGGACAGCCTGGTCCACTGCTATGAGTGCCCGATGCCGTTTTGTGGCTCGCCGGCGGACATGGTGCATCACCTCACGGATGCGTGCAGCGGTCACTGCTGGCCCTTGGCGGAGAACATCAAGTACGATACGTGCTACCGGTTCACCATGCCGGAGTCGCTGGAGGATCACCGCCGCCTGCTAGTCTCGGAGGAGGACGGCAGCGTCTTCCTCTTGATCGTGGGCACCGGCGAGGCCCGCGCAGGCCGCCGCCCCATCTTTGTAGCGTGCATCGAGCGCCGCCACGACGCCGATTAATCGACACGAGGCAGATCTACGGGTGCAAGGTCAATGTTACTATCCCTCCGGGTCACGTGGGCAGCGAAACCGCCTCATCGGACAGACTTGGAATCTGAGGAGCTGGGACTATCCCACCAATGTGGACTTGGAAAACCCATGGCATCCGTTCTATCCTTTACCCGCCGACTCGGTGCATGGGGACTCCAAGGAGGTTCACCTGGACATACGCATTATCAAGTTCACTTAGAAAACATGTAGTGTGTGTGTGTGGGCGCTTATGGCCCGTGTCTTTGCCGCTTTTGATTCTGTAATCTTGTCGTTAAACTTGAGTGGCTTTCGTCGCAGTCCTTCCTTTGAACTGCTCCTCTCAGTGAGCTGATGTAAGACACTTTGCGTTTCATTTGATAATGGAACCAGGGAGGAGCCTCCCTGTTCTTCTAAAAAAATACGCATTATCAAGTTAAATGTTGATCATTAGTCTTCGCTCAATGTAATCCGCTGTCTAAGAATGTGGAGACTTCCATGCAGGATCTTGCTCTATTGGAGTATCGCGCATGAATAAAAGTGTATCCGTTTATGGTTTAGTCTAGAATCTTCCATGTATAATTTTTTTACTGCAGTACTGGTGAAAGACTTACGATGAACCATTTCTTACATCTCCTCTGCCCCCTTGCAAGTCATCTTGATTTAATCCCTCCGTCTAGGTGTATAAGGGCATGGTTAATATTACTTAATAGTATAGCCAACTGTTGACTATAATAAAGTGCCATGTCATCTATAGCCAACATGTATAACAATCGATACTGAAAAACTAATTCTTAAAGATCATTTCTTGCAAAGCACAATAAGTGTTATTTCTTCACAAGTTTTGGATGCAGGTTGAACAGTTGAACACTTTTGTTTGCAAAAGATACCTTTTTATCTATTTCACCTGGATGTTTGTGAGCTCTAGAGATGAGATATATCGAAGAAACCTATTGATACCGTTACATGAGATGACCCCACATCCTTTGTTCAAATAAACAACTCCCGATCAATGCATTTCACTCTTGATTGCAACATACGGGCACCTTACTACTATAGATTAGTACGACCAAAAATTGAACTAACATTATATATAGTACAATAAATACTGATGCATGTCACCTAAAATTATATCATTCAAAACTATATTCAAATACGAATCCAACAATATAGTTTTTGTTGACATGCACTAACATTTTGTCAGTTAAATCTTCAGTCAAATTCAATGGGATACTAATAAACCACGACCGATGTAGTACAAGTGTAGAAGGCGGCGCTGCACGGGAGTCTCACCTTCCACTCGTGGCGCGGCAGTAAAGCCGTCATATCACAAAACCCAACCACTCCCAGTAATAAGTGGCCTGGTAAAATAAACGGACAAGCAACCATCACATCCCTCCGTCTTTTTTGCATTTCATCTCTCTGCATTTACTTTCTCCGGTTCATCTCCCACACTCGATCCCTAGCTACTACTCCTAGGGCCAGTTCTTTTGGCGGCTTCCCCAACTTTTCCCACAAGACTAGTCACAGTGGAGAGTAACAATAAGGCGCCTCACTCATTTATTTGGGCTTCTAAACTACTACTCTGTCCTGGTTTATTCCTCACCATTGTAATTTGTGCTAAATTTTAACCAAAAATTTAACTGATAAAATGTTACTCAAAACACTTAGGCGCGGTGCATCTAGGTGTGTAAGTCATCTTACAAAAACCAAATAATCCCAAAACACTTAGGCGTGGTGCATTAACTTCTACCTCGTTTCTTGTTTCTTGACATATACACCAATAAGAGATAAAGAGTGTGCATGCTTTTAATGACTTGAGATACCAAACACGACATGCAGTGGTTAGTTCATTGCATGCAATACTATTAATTAGCAAATAAACATTAACGTTTCTCGTTTTCTCCTCCTCCTTACTCACCTAGACGGATGGAGTAGTGCATGTGACATGCACTAACATTTCATTAGTTAAATTTATGATCAAAATTTGACACATATTACAATGGGGACCAATAAACCAGGACGGAGGTAGTAGTTATGGGATTACTAATCTAGAAGCCTAAAAGAATTGGCCCCTGGTACTCCTACTAGTAGTAGTACTCACGTTGGAATCGTTTCACAAGCTTGACTAGTGCTGTTTTTCTACTTTTACAAAAACCGCATCGTAATGTTAAAATGTGCATTTGCACGTACATAAGTAATAGTAGTACTCCCTCCGTCTAGGTGTACAAATCTTCCCTCCTTGGTCACCGTGCACAACCAAAGATGACTTATTGACCTGGACGGAGGGAGTAGAAAAGCCTGCAAGCATATATTGAGAGAGACGTGTAGTCCGATAGTATATAGTAAAGTTTATGCTATATGCACGTACTTGCATGCGTAATAATACACAACGTTTCCAAACTTTCCCTTTTACATACTTAATTAAGGACGCTAAAAATTCCTGAATGTTTGGGATTTATCATTTGCGTCCCAAAACTAATGAGATTGCCTTACGAAACAAAAATTATACTCCTAAAATCCACGGCGCTCGCAGGAGCGCTTGCGGCGCGCCACGAGTGCCCTAGTGCACGGCCGTTTCCCAGCGAGCTGACACAATGCCTCTTCCTCAGCCTCGCAACTTGCGAGGTGCTGATTGGCGGCTTGCCAGCGGGCGAGCGTGATCTCACCAATGTGGTGATCCGGCGCCAACAGGTACTCCTCCTGGCTGGAAGCGTGCACCCGGTCCACGTACCGCCAAGCGTAGATGAGGCGCTTGGGCCCGACTGCCCTCAGGGCGTCGGCACGGGCGTCCTCCACCACCCTCACGGCCCTCGCACGAGCCTTCTGACAAATAACCAATTGCTTGACTCTCTCGGACGCGACATAGATCTCCCAGAAAGCTTGTTGCGTGGTGCACTTCTCTTCCTCGGCCTTCTTCTCCGCCTCTATTTTGGTGCGCTCTGCTGGAGGCAAAGCCTTCCACAAGGCGACATCCATTTCTTGCCAAAGCTGCTCAAGGCTGGGGGGCTCGGCGCGCGGCGCAGCGTTCTCCTCGTAGCGGGGAGCCGGCGCGTCCTCCGACGCGCGTGCTGGCGAGATTGGGAACACCGACGCGTCCACCTCGATGTGTCGCGGCGAGGAGCGGAACACCGACGCGTCCTCCTCGACTAGTGGCGGCGAGGAACGGAACGGCGACACGTCACGTCGCGGCGAGGAGTGGAACGCCGACGCATCCTCCTCGACTAGTGGCGGCGAGGAACGGAATGGCGACGCATCATGTAGCGGAGAGGAGCGGAACACCGATGCGTCCTCCTCGACTAGTGGTGGCGAGGAACGGAACGGTGACGCGTGACCGTCCGCGCGGTGCAGCGAGGGGCTCCTAGGGCTTGGGAGGGGTGATGCCATGGTGATCGACGTGAGAGGGAGGGGGAGGAGATAGCGATGAACGTGAACGTGAGGGGGAGGAGATAGCGATGTCGTGGGAGGCGCAGTATTTATAGCGAGCAATGGCACACCTATGTAAGGTATGGTGAAGCTGATCGGCTTAGCTGCAGGTCGATTCGTCAGCGACATGTGGGCCAAGACATCTTGAGCCCGTATGTCAGTGACCCAATGCACCTGAAGTTAAGTAAAAGCTACGTGGGAATATTTGTTGGAGTAAATTACGGGGGAGCAAAGGTGTGGAAATATTGCTGGTCGCAACGGATTGGACGAGCGTGGGGGGAGGAGGGTCATGCATGCAGATTTTTTCACACGGGGTGGAGTGGTGGGACCGCCGGAGGGAGAAGGAGAGTTTGGCAGGCATATTGTTTCCACACATGGAAAGGAAAAGATTTGGAGACGAACGGGCTTCCTGCAGGTATGGGGAACGGTGCATAATAAGTCATCTTGCATGCCGGGCTAGGTATAGTCTCAAGTCATTAAAAACATACACGCCGCACACATGTTCATATTTCAAGGTGCACTAAATTATTGCATGCAATGATTAAGGCCGGCCATAATGGTGGTATCTTAGCTGGTATCATGCACACAGGAATAGCAAACATGCTGATGTGGCAAAGAATTAAAGAAGAGAGGGGGTTAGAGTAACTAGTGTTCATGCATGCATTGGTAAGCACCTTTTTTTGTGAAGAACGACAACATTAGTTGAGTACTTTCGCAGAGTTCAAAAACTATTCCACCGCCTCTACTATCTTGCTAAGAGTAGGTGAAATTTTTGAGTCAAGCCCTTTAAACTAGAAGGGAGGCAGTGGTACTCTAATAGCTAGGTGTGTAAATCATCTTATGAAAACCAAATAATCCCAAAACACGTAGGCACGGTGCATTAACTTCTACCTCATTTCTTGTTTCTTGACATATCAACCAATGAGAGATGAGGGTGTGCATGCTTTTAATGACCTGAGACTATCAAACATGACGTGCAGTGGTTAGTTCGTTGCATGCAATACTATTTAATTAGAAAATAAACATTAATGTCTCTCGTTTTCCCCTCCTCCTTGGTCACGGTGCACAACCTAAGATGACTTACTCACCTAGACGGAGGGAGTATCAACATTCACAATGTCAAATCAATATTTTTACACTCATTATAAAATGTAGTTCTTATACTCATTATAATCAGTATTGTAAATATTGATAGTTTTAGTATAAAATTGGTCGTGGGATTTCATTGATGCATGTCAAAGCGTGGAGGAAGCGGAGCTTAGGGCTCGTATTGCCGGTCTCTACATAGGTATTTCTCTTCATATCCTGTAATTTTAGAGACTGATTGCGCTTTTGTGGTAGCGTCTCTTGCATTGGGGGACTATGACAGGTCTGCTATGCGTGACCTGAAGATGAAAGCGTTGAGCATCTCGAAGTTGATCAACAATCTTCAATTGTCAAAGATTAGCCGTTCGGCCAATAAGGTGGCACACTTAATCGCTAAGTATAGCTTTGACAATAGATTAGATGGTATTCTTGTAAATAACGTACCGCCCTGTGTGATGAATATTGTATCGAATGAGTGTACTGGTGTGGCTGGTTCATTAATATAAGGTGGTGTTCAAAAAAAGTATATATTTGTTCAAACACTTTGCAAACGGTTGACGGGAGTAAAAGGGACCAGAGGGAGTATCATGCATGCGGAGTAGGCCAAAAAAATTTGCTCATTTATAGCCGGTCGAAGTCTCAATGGGCGCAACCGCGTGAGGGAGGCGAAGGTCGTGGGAGGCGTGACGGTTGACGGAATTAAGTGAAGTTACATCCACGCGCCGGCATGGCGTGAGAATAGGCAGAAGCTATACCGTCAAGCCTACGATATGGGTCAAGTAGACATGACATCTAGTGGGTCCCGCATAGTTCTCGAGAACTCTTTGGGGGCTTGCAGCCGTTTATCCACCGAGCAAGCCAGCAGCCCCACGCCGTTTGCATGACCTACTCGTCCCCGTCTTCTACCTCACAACAGTTCGCTCCCAGTCGTCCCGTCCTTTCACATTAGTTCGCTCCTAGTTTTTGCGGGGTACAACAGTTCAACTTCTCCTAACCCTCCTCCAAAATCCATGGCCTCCCAAATCTCCATGGTCGCCGCTGAGTACCAGGTAAGAGCCATCACCGGTGATCAGTTCATCGTCATCTACACACGTGGATCCGCGACGGTGAAAGCATGGCTTGCTCGCTTCCTACGCATGTTCAATAGTTCAACGGATGAGTTGGTCGCTAGGCTAGATGTTGAGTACACCACAGTCCTGGGACGAGAGAAGGATCTAAAGGACGAAGAGAGGAAGAAGCCCGCCATGATCCAGGTTTGCGTACATAACGTTTTCTTGGTCTACCACATATGCCATGCCGACGTTGAGTGCCAGGATTTTAAGAACTTCCTCAAGGACAAAAGAGTGAAATTCGTTACTATAGACTTTAAGAACGACAAAGAAGTCCTGCATCGGATAGGTCTCGTTGTAGGCCAGCCCTTCGATCTCCAGAAGGCAAGCCTGGTGTCCTCCTCTCAACCTTCAATGTTGACCCTGGCAGCAGCCATGATTGATCCTTCGTACGCTAAACTGAAGAAACCTCATCACGAATTTCATCATGCGTGGGAGTCGAAGTCATTAGATGAAGATCACATCCTGTACGCAGCAATGGATGCCTACCTTTGTTTAAATATCTACATGGGTTGGATGAAGAAGCGAGCCCAAAGGTCCGGTTCAAGCAAAGCGTCGCGAAGAGGAAGCGGAAGAGGGACGAGGACGAAGTCGAGGACGTGGACTCGGACTCGAGTAGGTGGCGTGCTGCCGCTCATCTTGGTTCTACTGCAGTGTCAAGCGGACTAGTTGCTTAGTTTATTTTCAAGGCTGTGTTGTGCTGAGGCCCCAGCAGAACTATGTTTATGTTCTTTCTCGTTATTTGAACTCTTTAGTACGTAGAGTAGTACTAGCACTATGTCTTACTACTGTTCTTCTTGTAGTTGGTACTACTGCTTGTATCTTCGTGTTCCTACTGTACTTAATACGTTCGTACTAGTAGTATAATTTGGGTCAGTCGATTTGTGAAAGAAGTTCGACGGAGCGAAGGAAGAAGACCGCAGAAGAGGTGGAAGAAGCCCTTCTAGCCATCCATGTTGCATCAAACGACTCACATGAGTCGACTGACCCAAATTGCTCCTTCAGATTGCAGGATCCACGTGGCATTCAAGGTCTCGAAGGTAGATTCCGCGTTCGCACCCGGTTTGCGGGCTCGACGCGTGCGCAACCGGCTTCTGCCGCGATAGCCACCATGTGCGCCTCCTCTGCGCGGGCGGAGACGACAATGACACGCTAGTTCCTCCTCGCCAGCGTGCTGGAGCACGCGCTCGTCCTGCTCTTCGTACGCTGCGTGCATAGACACGGCTCCACCAGCTGCTCGCATGCTTGGCAGCACGGCGGCATGGTGAGGAGGGACTGCAGACGATGTGAGCGGGTGAGCCTTCTGCTTCATGGCACAGGGATGGCGGCGACACGGCGGTTATGGGCGAGAAATTGTTTGCCGGAGCAGGCGGGCGCCGGCATGCACAACGGCGGCGGCGGCATATTGATGAGTGCGTGTATGGGAGCTTACTTTAGTTTTATATAAGGTTGGTCAAACTTAAAACAAAACCGCACTAGTCTCTACTCTTATAAAAAACAGAGTTGGGGATGATGGTGTTCCTTCCATCCTGCAATATAGGCCATCCGATTTATATCCGACGGATAGGAAAGAAACTATGGCAATTTTGCAAAAAGATACACACACCCCTCTCCGCATTTGCAAATAAGGCATTCCCTCGTTCATCCTTTTCTCCCACAAGATAAACTTCTCATACAAATGCATCTTGATGTTCCGTGCAACGCATGGGCATCTTGCTAGTACACGTAAACATTAGACTTAGGCAACGCTTTTATTAATTTTTTTTAAAGTTAGTACCACAGCCACGATACGGAATCCTGTGCAAGCGCGTGAACCGTGGCCGCGCGATCGATCGAACGGTGCGTCACCGTGTCGCGCTCGAAGGACATCCACCGAACCTTTTTGTGTGTGTGAAAACAATCCTTGAATATTACTCAAGTTTTTTTCTTCTTGACGCTGCAATATTTCCATATATTTGAATTCAGCTCCAGTTTGTGTTCTATTTGGATTTGGACGTTTTAGGTGCGCCCTAGTTTTTTTAATACTTCTTTTGTGTGTGTGACTGAGAGAGAACGTGTGTATGTGCCCATATGTGTGTTGTGGTGGAAGGGCAATGTGGAGACGGTGTGCGTGTGATACAGACATAGAGAGGTGTGAATGTGCAAATGATCATGCATGAGTGAGACATAGACAGATGCCAATACGTTGTGTATACATGAGAGAACGGTCTTCTAGTTTACTTGTGTGTGTGTGTGTGTGTGTGTGTGTGAGAGAGAGAGAGAGAGAGAGAGGAGCATCCGTAACACAACAACCACGTCTCTCGATTCGTCCATCCCTCGCACGTTCGCATGCAACACCTGCATCAACGCGCACATTTTGACACCCTCACTCGGCCCCTGCCCACCTCAAGGCCCGCACAATATCTTCATGAATACCCACTTCCCTCCTTAGGTTTGTTTTCACTCAATATCTAACACACACACACACGTGCACGCGCGCGCGCACACACACACACTCCCCCGAGCACACAATTCATCCCCATCCAAGGTTATACGGCGACCACTCTCGCTTGTGCTTCTTTGCACCCCAACATGCACAACACCTCAATCTTCAAAGAGGGCATCGAGCAGATCGAAGACGGCGACCACACCGCGCTAGAGAATGCGGGGTCATTTGGAAGCAGGGTGATGTGACGACGGCTGACTGACTCCTCCCCCCACCCTCTCTCTCTCTCTTGCACAAAATTACCAATTCCTCTCTCCCCCGCACAAAATTGTCAATCCCTCAACCCATGAGATCCTTCCCCTCTCGTCCATGTTTTTCCAGCTCTCTCATCAAACATGTTGTCTCTTCTCCTTCCACATATATAGAATCCGGATGCACACACATCTCATGTATACTACATGTCTCCATCTTTCTCACAAACCTAACTTCTTCCTCTCTCTCTTTCTCTTTCTCTCTCTCTCTCTCTCTCTCTCTGTCTCGTTAGGTTTGTATCCTACTCTCTTGTGCACATACATACAATCTTTCCCGCCCTATCTGCTCCATCTTCAAAATCTCTCTCTGCACGTTTCATTCACACAATGGGATATGTCAAAATGTTGCTTCTATAATGGCTGATGTAGAGTTTTGGTTGTTTTTGTTGCATCCTACAAAGTAATAACTATGAAATGCATTTAGATTCTCATTTGTCTGGGATTATGTGAGTTTGAGCATGTTGTGAAGTACTATAGACCTTGTATACATCTTGGGATTCGACAATGATTGTAACTATTGAATTGTATAGACCATTACATTCGAAGTCAATAGCCTAATATATTTATTTCACAATTTCAACAAATGATTAGTTCACTACAAACCAAGAAAAAAAATGTGTACTCCCTCCGTTTTTATTTAAGTCCGCGTATTAGCATTGGTCAAAGTCAAGTTTTGTGAACTCTCAGAAAGCTTATAACAAAAAATATTAACATATACAATAACAAATAAATACCATTAGATTCATTATTGAATGTACTTCCACATCATACATATTTGTTATGGTAAATGTTTATATTTTTATATAAACTTGGTCAAACTTTAGGAAGTTTGACTTCGGTCAAACCTAATATGCAAAGTTTACTACTACTACTCGCTACTAGTTGCTTAGCCGAATCACTCAACACGCCACACGGGGAGTCCAGTGTCTAGGGTTTTAGGGTTTATTTGTTAACGTCGCCTTTACGTAACACTCATGTGTGCGAGACAACGAGAGGACTACTGCATGCGTGCGCCTCTTCTCTTCGTATATGTACTCCACCGTTTGTCTGGTGTCCAAAAAATTATAATAACTACTAGCAATGTGCCAATGCGTTGCCACACGATCAAAGTAGATTAATACATATTCACCGATTTGATAGAAAAAAAGTCTAGTTTTGAAATACGTATATCACTAAAAATATGTTATGTTTCACTCAAAATATATTCCTTTGGCGGTTTTGATGAGATAAGGGAGGCATGTTGTTGGTTTCAAGATTCGAGAAGTGGTATATGTCTAATTTCTACTCTTACTAGCAAGATGCCCGTGCGTTGCACGGAACATCAAAATCTCATGGGAGAAAAGGATGAACGAGGGAAGGCCTTATCTGCAAATGTGGTGAAGAGTGTGGGTAAATTGCCATATTTTCCTAAATCGGACGACCTACATTGCAGGATGGCAGGTCCACCATCATCACCAACTCTATTTTTTATCCCTAGTCTTATAAAAAGCATTGTCGGTGATGATCGTGTGCCTGCCATCCTGCAATATAGGCTGTCTGATCTATATCTGACGGATAGGAAGGAAACTATGGAAATTTTGCAAAAAGATACCCACACCCCTCTCCACATTTGCAAATAAGGTCTTCCCTCATTCATCCTTTTCCCCCACAAGATAAACTACTCATACAAATGCATCTTGATGTTCCGTGCAACGCATGGCATCTTGCTAGTTGTTGCAAAAAGCCCATGTGTGTGTGAGAGAGAGGGAGAGCGGAGGAGGACGGAGTGCATGTGTGACAAAGACACAAGTAGTGTGTGTGCGATAGGTATCAGCTTAAAATGAGGCGATAGTGTGTGTGTGCACGATCGAGAGGGCGTGTCTCAAGAAGGTAAGAAAAAGCTACATAGATACAAGGAGCGAGAGAGAGACATGTATGCGATGGTGGAAGCATGAGTGTGCGGGTGTATAAACCTATCTAGAGGCTAGCTAGTCGATAAATGCTTGTGAGAGAAATACGAGTCGGGGTGCGAAAGCGAGAGTTTTGTGTGTGTGAGAGAGAGACGGTAGTCGGGAAGGGGGTGGAAGTAGGAGTTGTGTGTGTGTCTGTGTGTGAGAGAGAGGAGACAGTAGTCGGGGTTGTTGATCGGTGTCAGTCTAGGATGGAGACGAAAAGGAGACCGCAACAAATGTTGTGTCTACAGAGAGAGAGAGAGAGAGAGAGAGAGAGAGAGAGAGAGAGAGAGAGTAATTTTAGTGGTATGAGTCATATGTAGAGACATATAGGGTGTGTGAGAGAATCCCATAGAGAGAAAGACAAAGTGAAAGACGAGTGGAGACTGTGTGTGTGGCGGTGAAAAAGAAAGCTTAGGTACCGAGTGATACCAGAGATTAGTAGAGACGTGAGAGATAATGAAAACCGTGTAATGTATAATGATAGGGAGAGTGTGACACTTCTCAAGGGAGATGTCGAGAGACCATGTTTGTGAGGATAGGAGAAACATGAAGTGAGCGTGCGGGTGAGCTGGAGAAAAGAGAGTGATGGCTACCTGAAGGAGCATGCACGCGAGAGAGATGGGCATGAAAGGAGTGAACAAAAAAGGGATTCAAATATTTGAATTCGAGATGATGATACATGTAATCCATACTCGAACCAAAATTGATCTATCAAACATGCATACTCATATGAATTCACGCACATCTATGTTATTTAATATGTAGATATTACTGATCCATACATTTTAGTACAACATAATTTGGTTAAATTTTTCGAATTCAACCTTGAGATTTCGAGATCGTTGTATTTGTAAATCATATTATACATATAAAGGAGCAGAATTCTTTGTTGTGCTTTTGAAAGTATATATGTAAAAAAAATGATGTATATAGAATGTAATTCCAACTGAAAATGGATCTCGCCCGAAAAAAAATAGTAGAATACAAACGGGATTTGAATTGAGTTGGCATGGTAAACGTGCACCGTGCAAAATTTGAACAAAGCATGGAAAGTCGTAGTAACCGCCCGAAACCAAAATCTGCGAGATGGAAATCACTACTGCCTATCCCTGCCACGCAAAGCCTATCTGCTGGATTTCTATAGGTTTCGATAGGGGTTGGTTTGTAATTTCACCCAAATGTGACGTAACCGCCTCTCACCCGGATTCATACATGGTGCAAAACACAGTGTGCCCTCGGCCGAAATCGACTCCCTCCCCGATTCATATTCATACACGGTGGGCGCCAAAAACAAACTCTCGTCGGCAAATATTCGGTGTATGCGAGATTACCGTCCTATCCCCAACCGACTAATGTTGCTGTGATGTAGTAGAAATTTGAAACGGGGGCTAACTTTGTAAATTTCCTCGCATTTGAGACAAGCGCGCCCTGACTACATGGTTCCCTCCCTACCTCTCTACCTCCCTTTTCCCCATTCGTACTCCGTGGGCGCCAAAACACCCTCTCCACCCCACCCTCCTCCGTCTGCCGCCGTCCGCCACCCCATCCACCGCCGTCCTCCTCCGTCATGCCAGAGCTGATACCCCGACGCCGCCATCCATTACAAGAGATCAACCTCTCTCATCCACGCCTTCGGACCGGGATCCTTGCATCCCGTCCTCTCACTTCATCCCCGCCTTCGTCTACCTTGCCGGTGCCGCTCCTACAACTGTCTCATCCACCGCGCCCCGCCGCCACCGTCTACCCTCCTAGATCTGCTTCCACGCCGATGACAACCATCGCTACCGCAGCACCATCAAATTCTCCCCAGATGCGTACACGGCGCCGTACCAGAGGCGGTACTCTTTCGTATCTTCTCAACTTATTTATCGCAGCAAGAAAATAGATCACCACTGCTTTACTCTGATTTCTTGTCTTGGTTGCGAAGTTGCCTTTGTACAGTTTGCACCTTCAGATCCGCCATGGCACGCTCAACACTATACTCCCAATGCTGATGGTTTTCCCCTTTTATATTTCACACTAGTTAAATCACGAGAGACTAAATTTCAAAATTGGGTCATCGATTTTTCAGAGCTCACGGAGTTCGCGGTGCGATCAAGGGGCTCGGGTGGTTGTGGGGCCTCGCCGAACGAAGAAAACTCGACACGGGTGGGGGTGGGGGTGGCGGAGGAACACAGGCGGTGGGGGCCGGTGGTCCGGCCGATGGCCCGTGCGGTGTTCTGTATGGGAAGAATCACAGACGAGGAAGAAGAATGGTTAGGAGATGTAGGATCTTCATCCAACCGCCTGAAATGGTCGAGAGACAGCTGGGAGTTGCATTCTTAATGCGCTCTGGTTCATCATGTGTGGGCACTGCGCAACCAACATTTATTATCCAAAATCTGCTTGCCCTTTGAGGGAGTCCTGGACTAGGGGGTGTCCGGATAGCCGAACTATCACCGTCGGCCGGACTCCAAGACTATGAAGATACAAGATTGAAGACTTCGTCCCGTGTCCGGATGGGACTTTCCTTGGCGTGGAAGGCAAGCTTGGCAATACGGATATGTAGATCTCCTACCATTGTAACCGACTCTGTGTAACCCTAGCCCTCTCCAGTGTCTATATAAACTAGAGGGTTTTAGTCCATAGGACGAACAACAATCATACCATAGGCTAGCTTCTAGGGTTTAGCCTCTTTGATCTCGTGGTAGATCTACTCTTGTACTACCCATATCATCAATATTAATCAAGCAGGAGTAGGGTTTTACCTCCACCGAGAGGGCCCGAACCTGGGTAAAAACATCGTGTCCCTTGTCTCCTGTTACCATCCGCCTAGACGCACAGCTCGGGACCCCCTACCCAAGATCCGTCGGTTTTGACACCGACACTCTTCTTTACCATGTTCGATAGAGCTGTGACACAAAATGTAGGACCGACTCCAGCAGACTGTACCCATACTTCACTGGCCACACCACTAGCCCCACCACACAGGACCTGCACTCCAGCAAAAGGTATACCGATTTCATTTGCCATAGCACCAACTGTACCACAGAAAAATCCCACTCCAGCAAAAAGTACAAAAAGTCCACCAGCCGAAGACCTATCCCAACTGCAGAGACGGTCAATTCCTGCAGATTGGAACCCCATTCCATTTATTCCCAGTTTAAAAGACAATGCTTTCAATGTTGTTAGGGACTACGTGCATATATTCCCATCATGGGAAGATTATTGTGAAGACAAACACCATTTTCACATCTTCCTGTCCAACTTACGTGTAAGTGCTATTATTCATGGTTATTATTTTCCTGTTTTCTGCTGATTAAACACATCAATGATTTACATTACATTGTTGTAACTAGGCAAGGGTCAATCTGGATAGTCATGACGAGGAAAGCTTGCTTGTGCTTTTCAAGGAAGCATTGTAGCAGTATCGGTGTAACCTGAGGAAATCACACTTTGGTGGCAAATCTATAAACAAATTTCCGGTGAAGTCTCCTGTGCTAAATTTAGAAGACATTGAATGGAAAAACATTGTTATGCACTGGTCTCGTTCCCAGGATGAGGTACTGTCTATGAAATCACATGACAATTTGAACTTCTACTTTTCCGCATCTGCCTTAGGATCTTGTTTGCAGGAAATCTGCTCGAAGAAGAATTTCGGTTTGAAAAGAACGACAGGATATCGCAAATATGCTGCCCTCTGCTTTGCTCTTGTTAGTACCTATTGTCCTGTATCACTGTACTCGCATACATACCTGGTTCATTATGTGATAGCAGTATGCATGATAGCTTGCTTATCAATTGTTCGCTCCAAATTCTTCAGCATCCAATGCCAATGTTTTTTTGGCTCTGCATTGTTCTTGTAAGTACATGTCGTCCTTTATCAGTGTACTTATAATGACATGTAGTTGTTCATGTACCATCACTCTGCAGCTTATTTTCCTTTGCCCTCCATTTTCTACACATCAGATCTATATTTACTCTTACCATAAGGTTGGTACTGAAGAAGTTTAGATGTGCATTGCTCTTGGATGTACCTTTTGCCTGTATCGCTGCACTTACATTTATAGCTACTTGTTTATGTAGCATCACTCTTCATCTTATCTTAAATATTCTCCTTTTTCGTATATTATCACATCTATATTTACTCTTAACAAAATGTAGAATAAAGGCAATGCTTATGAAGAAGATTCTGTGGTAAACTTCTTGAATTGCCCCCCATCAGCATGGACAAGGCCTTTATAGAGCCTGTCTTCACCAATAATGTAAGTTTGTCCATCTCAAGCCTTCAAACTTTGTTGTATATATTTGGTTAGGCATGACTGCAACAGCTGTTTAGTTTTGCTGTTTGCATCAAATTGCATGTTTAAAATTTATTATGTACTCCCTCCGTTCCAAAATAGATGACCCAATTTTGTTCTGAAGTTGGTATAAAGTTGGGTCATCTATTTTAGAACAGAGGGAGTAGTTCATAAACAAAAGTTTGTCCTTTCTCAATTTAAGTTTTCAGTTGTACAACCAAGTTCCTTATTCATACCATGTAAATTAAAGTATCTGAGCAAGTGATCTTCTTTTGCTTCGCATGCATGCTTCTGTTCTTCATCCGTAATCCAGTGGTGTGGTGAACCTACCCACTACAGCACAATGTCATATTCTGCAATGTCTTAACTATGAACAATGTCATATCATTCTACTACTCCATCTGTCCGATAATACTTGTCATTGAAATGGATGTATCTAGATGTATTTTAGTTCTAGACACATCCGTTTTGATGACAAGTAATTCCGGACGGAGGGAGTATTATTTAAACCGTCTCTTTATTTGCTAATCTGAAATGGGATAAATTGACAGCACACTAACCATTGATACTTATGAGTTCTTGATCTGTAATCTAGTGGTGTCGTGAAGCTGCCAACTCCTTCACAATGTCACTTCCTGCCATGTCTTGACCTGAACAATACCATATTGTGTTAATGCAATTTTAAACTGTGTCACTTTATTAAATCAAGAAGAAATGTGATGAATTGTCAAGATCGATTAATTTTATGTGCAAAACCTGTCCTCTGTCTGCTTGTTTATCTTTCAGAGTTAGGAAGATTTAAGTGTTGAACAAGCGCAGTCTCATCATCTTGCTCAGCTGCTTGCGCTGCAGCTCCCCAGCAGAGCTAACCTTTCTTGAACTCTATTGAAGTGTTGTCGGTTTTGTATATTATTTTGTCGGTGTGTTTATTTGCACTGGTGGCGATCTTTGATGCCCAGTGTATGTAATCAGCTATCTGCTTGTGCTTTATTATCATAGTAGCGAACTTTGATGCCCAGTGGATGTAATATGCTGTAATTTCTTTATTGTATAGTCTAGGTTTTTTCTTATTCATGATGCTGCAGTTATTCTACTGCCTTCGCAGTAAACCGGCCAAACCATAAAATTACTATACATAATCGGGCCGTCATGCAATCACGATGTAGGTTAGGCCTGAAACGTGGCGAACAACTAATGGGCCGGCATCAGCCCGAGATGAACCCCGGCCCATGATTGTGTGAATCAAATCACGGGCTTTTAACAGGCCAAAATTGTGTCAGTCCTTGTTTGGCCCAATTAGATACCGGCTGCGAGCAGGCCGGATGCAAACCGGGTCGTAGTTAGGCCCAACTATATGACAGGCATTTAACAGGCCGAAATTAATATAGGGACGAAATGTTAAATGGGTCCTTAAGAGGCCAAAACTAATGTCAAGCCAAATTACTAAGTGGGCCTCTAGCAAGTGGGCCCAAAAGCATAGTGCCAAGTTGACGGGCCGAATCTGATATGGGTCATAATTGAGCCCATAGCCTCTTAAAGGGCCGTACCTGATCTGGGCCGTAATTTGGCCCAGAACGTGGTAGGCTTTCAACGGGCCGGATCTCATATGGGCCACTATTAGGCCCGGAACGTGGCAGGCCATTAATGGACCGGATCAAACATGGGCCGGCATTTGGCCCAAAACATGGCAGCCAGTTAATGGGCCGGCCTACTAGGGCCCTCAAATTCTTTTGGGCCTACAGCTGGGCCGGCCCGTTAATGTCGGTGAAATCTCGTGGGCCTTTAGCCGGGCCGGCCCATTATGATCCGCAAGAATCTTGTGGGCCTTTACCTGGGACGGCCCATTATGGCAAACAAAAATCTTGTGGGCCTTTACCTGGGCCAGCCCATTATGGCCCGCGAAATCTTGTGGGCTGTTAGCTGGGCCAGCACATTATGGCCTGCAAAATCTCGTGGGCCTTTAGCTGGGCCGGCCCATTATGGTCCGCAAAATCTTTTGGGCCTTTAGTTGGGCCAGCCCATTTAAACTTGATGGGTCGGTCCACGTGTCAACATATCATAGGTGCGTCTCGCCCATTGGATGAGTGACACCTGTGCCAGCGCGGACCTGACACGTGTCTCCTCCAGCCAATGATGATTTTAGATGTGGAAAATCCCCATTGGTCGGGGCTGTTAACGGGTTATCGGATCCAAAACCCAACCCGATAGCTTAACGGCGTTCCGTTACGGTGGATGCCACGTGTCGGTCACCCTTGACGAAAGCACTTCTGTGACACGCGATTTATCGTCATGGAAGTGGACACTTCCGTGATGATAATTTTGGTAATGTCATGGAACACTTCTACGACAACACAGGTATGACTATCTTGATTCTGTCATAAATTTGTCATGGATGTACATGCATGACAAAAAACGCGACCTACCGTGACAAACACGTATCATCACGGAAGTGCATTTTTTTTGAACTGATACCAGAGAACAGTTGAGATATGAGAGATAATGAAAACCGTGTAATGTATAATGATAGGGAGAGTGTGACACTTCTCAAGGGAGACGTCGAGCGAACATGTTTGCGAGGATAGGAGAAACATGAAGTGAGCGTGTGGGTGAGCTGGATAAAAGAGAGTGATAGCTACCTGAAGGAGCATGCATGCGAGAGAGATGGGTGTGAAAGGAGTGAACAAAAAAGGGATTCAAGTATTTGAATTCGAGATGATGATACGTGTAATCCATACTCGAACCAAAATTGATCTATCAAACATGCATACTCATATGAATTCATGCACATCTATGTTATTAAATATGTAGATATTACTGATCCATACATTTTAGTAGAACATAATTTGGTTAATTTTTTTCGAATTCAACCTTAAGATTTTGAGATCGTTGTATTTGTAAATCATATTATACATATAAAGGAGGAGAATTCTTTGTTGTTCTTTTGAAAGTATATATTAAAAAAATGATGTATATAGAATGTAATTCCAATTGAAAATGGATCCTGCCCGAAAAAAATAGTAGAATACAAACGGGATTCGAATTGAGTTGGCACGGTAGACGTGCACTGTGCAAAATTTGAACGAAGCGGGGAAAGTCGCAGTAACCCCGCCCGAAACCAAAATCTTCGAGATGGAAATCACTATTGCCTATCCCTGCCATGCAAAGCCTATCTACTGGATTTCTATAGGTTTTGATAGGGGTAGGTTTGTAATTTCACCCAAACGTGACGTAACCGCCTCTCACCCAGATTCATACATGGTGGGCGCCAAAACACAGTGTGCCCTCGGCCGAAATCGACTCCCTCCCCTATTCATATTCATACATGGTGGGCGCCAAAAACAAACTCTCGTCGGCAAATATTGGTGTATGTGAGATTCTTGTCCTATCCCCAACCGACTAATGTTGTTGTGATGTAGTAGAAATTTGAAGCGGGGCTAAGTTTGTAAATTTCTCTGCATTTGAGACAAGCGCTACGAATACATGGTTCCCCTTCCTCTCTACCTCCCTTTTCCCCATTAGTACTCCGTGGGCGCCAAAACACCCTCTCCACCCTACCCTCCTCCGTCATGCCGTCCGCCACCCCATCCACCGCCGTCCTCCTCCAAAGCATGCGGAGCCGATACCCCGACCTGCCGTCCATTACAAGAGATCGACTCTCTCATCCACGCCTTGGACGGGATGCTTGCATCCGTCCTCTCGCTTCATCCCGCCGTCGTCCACCTTGCGGCACCGTTCCTACGACCGTCTCGTCCACGCGCCCGCCGCCACCGTCTACCCTCCTAGATCTGCTTCCACGCCGCCGACAAATTGTCGCTATCGCAGCACCGTCAAATTCTCACCGAGATCGTGACACGGCGCCGCACTGTGAGGCGATACTCTTTCGTATCTGCTCAACTAATTTATCATAGCAAGAAAATAGATCGCCACTGCTTTACTCTGATTTCTTGTCTTAGTTGCGAAGTTGCCTTTGTCCGGTTTGCACCTTCAGATCCGCCATGGCACGCTCAACACTATACTCCCAATGCTTATGGTTTTCCCCTTTTATATTCCACACTAGTTAAAACACAGTAGACTAAATTTCAAAATTGGGTCAGTCGATTTTTCAGAGCTTGTCGGAGTTCGCCGGTGCGATCCAAGGGGCTCGGGTGATTGTGGGGCCTCGCCGAACGAATAAAACTCGACGCGGGTGGGGGGTGGGGGTGGCGGAGGAACACAGGCGGTGGGGGCCGGTGGTCCGCCCGTGCCCGTCTTGGTGTTCTCAGAGGGAAGAATTAAGAGACGAGGAAGAAGAAGGGTTAGGAGACGTAGGATCTTCATCCAACCACCTGAAATGGTCGAGAGACAGCTGGAGTTGCATTCTTAATGCGCTCTGGTTCATCTTGTGTGGGCACTGCGCAACCAACATTTTATTATCCCAAATCCGCTTGCTCTTCTTTACCATGTTCCTCTTCCGTTCTTCTTTAATATGTACTCTCTCCGTTCCTAAATACAAGTCTTTGTATAGATTCCACCATGGACTACATATGGAGCAAAATGAGTGAATCTACACTCTAGAATGTATCTGGATACATCTGTATGTGATCCATAGTGGAAATCTCTACCAAGACTTATATTTTGGAACGGAGGAGTATGCTAATAGTCTGATATGTTCCTTGTCTTGAAGATTAGCGAGGGACATTTGCGGTGTAGAGGTCTATACGATTCGGTTGTGATGGACACTTTGAGCATCTTTGATTCGTAGGATCTTGTAAACTTAGGAATAGGATTTGTAGTGGCCTGCCCACTTTAATCCTATAAGAATAGCAAGGAAATGCGCGGAGATGTGTCGCCTTTGAGAGTTACATCGATATTAATGAAGATGCATCTTCACTTGAAGCTTAGTGGTATCCAAAGCCTTTCTAGCCGCATCGCAATACTAGCACATATATTCCAGCAAGTTCCACTTTGCTGATTTTACTCTGATGCTTAAGGTTTTCCCGTGATATCTACACTATGATCTGTGTAGCTGCTTTGTGTCACACTAGCAGCAGTCCACTCTTGAAGCTAAACACTGCAATGACTTACAAAATTGGCACCAAGGCATTGAGTGCCATTCTGGATGCAATGAAACTCATACGGTCCCCACCTATTGACTCTTGTTCAGAATATGATCCTAATGACTATTCTAACCTCGAGGAGTCAAAGGCAGATGGCCTGTCCTGTTCACCCATCAAGGTGCGTGTTCTAATTTGGCAATGTTTTATTGATTGTGGGTATCTTGCATATGTTGTCTTGCATTTCTTCTACTTTGTTGCACGACCATCTGCTTAGTTTACTCATCATATATGTCGAGATGCCATGCCAATCCATTATCAATACATATTCCATCTGTCATCATACCATGTTTTTCCACTCAAATGATGTCCGTGTGCATCAGACATCAAAAAGGAAGAGGGTGATTGCCGAACCTGAAGGAGCACCAGCAAAGTCCTTGAAAAACGTGGTGGTGCCGGAGAAATCAGACAGCACCCCACTTATATTGGTTGTACAACCATTGACACAAAACGTAGGACCGACTCCAGCAGATGTACCCATACTTCATGGCCACACCACTAGCCCCACCACACGGGACCTGCACTCCAGCAAAAGGTATATCGATTTCATTTGCCATAGCACCAGCTGTACCACAGAAAAATCCCACTCCAGCAAAAAATACAGCAAGTCCACCGGCCAAAGACCTTTCCAACTGCAGAGACGGCCAATTCCTGTAGAATGGAACCCCATTCCATTTATTCCCAGTTTAAAAGACAATGCTTTCAATGTTGTTAGGGACTACGTGCATGTATTCCCATCATGGGAAGATTATTGTGAAGACAAACACCATTTTCACATATTCCTGTCCATCTTTCCTGTAAGTGCTATTATTCATGGTTATTATTTTCCTGTTTTCTGCTCATTGAACACATCAATGATTTACATTACATTGTTGTAACTAGGCGAGGGTCAATCTGGATAGTCATGACGAGCAAAGCTTGCTTGTGCTTTTCAAGGAAGCATTGTAGCAGTATCGGTGTTACCTGAGGAAATCGCACTTTGGTGGCAAGTCTATAAACGAATTTTCGGTGAAGTCTCCTGTGCTAAATTTAGAAGACATTGAATGGAAAAACCTTGTTATGCACTGGTCTCCTTCCCAGGATGAGGTACTGTCTATGAAAACACATGACAATTTGAACTTCTACTTTTCCGCATGTGCCTTACGGATCTTTTTGCGGAAATCTGCTCGAAGAAGAATTCGGTTTGAAAAGAACGACGAGGATATCGCAAATATGTTGCCGCTGCTTTGCTCTTGTTAGTACTGTTGTCTGTATCTTTGTACTTGCATACATACCGGTTTATTATGTGACAGCGGTATGCATGATAGCTTGCTTATCAATTGTTCGCCCAAATTATCGATCTGTATGAATGGTTACATTAGTGTTGAATATATCCAATGCCAATGTTTTTAGCTCTGCATTGTTCTTGTAAGTACATGTTGTCCTTTATCAGTGTACTTATAATGACAGGTAGTTGTTCATGTACCATCCCTCTGCAGGTTATTTTCCTTTGCCCTCCATTTTCTACACATCAGATCTATATTTACTCTTACCATAAGGTTGGTACTGAACAACTTTAGTTGTGCATTGCTCTTGGCTGTACCTTTTGCCTGTATCGCTGCACTTACATTTATAACTACTTGGTTATGTAGCATCACTCTTCATCTTATCTCTAATATTCTTGATTTTTTGTATATTATCACATCTATATTTACTCTTAACAAAATGTAGAATAAAGGCAATGCTTATGAAGAAGATTCTGTGGTAAACTTCTTGAATTGCCCCCCCCCCATGAGCATGGACAAGGCCTTTATAGAGCATGTCTTCACCAATAATGTAAGTTTGTCCATCTCAAGCCTTCAAACTTTGTTGTATATATTTGGTTAGGCATGACTGCGACAGCTGTTTATTTTTGTTGTTTGCATCAAATTGCATGTTTAAAGTTTATTATGTAGTTCATAAACAAAAGTTTGTCCTTTCTCAATTTAAGTTTTCTGTTGTACAGCCAAGTTCTTATTCATACCATGTAAATTAAACTATCTGAGCAAGTGATCTTCTTTTGCCTTTGCATGTATGCTTCATTCTTCATCCGTAATCTAGTGGTGTGGTGAACCTACCCACTACAGCACAATGTCATATTCTGCAATGTCTTAACTATGAACAATGTCATATCATTCTACTACACCCTCCGTCCGAAAATACTTGTCATTGAAATGGATGTATCTAGATGTATTTTAGTTCTAGACACATACATTTTGATGACAAGTAATTCCGGACCGAGGGAGTATTATTTAAATCATCTCTTTATTTGCCAATCTGAAATGGGATAAATTGACAGCACACTAACCATTGATACTTATGAGTTCTTGATATGTAATCCAGTGGTGTCGTGAAGCTGCCAACTCCTTCATAATGTCATTTCCTGCCATGTCTTGACCTGAACAATACCATATTGTGTTAATGCAATTTTAAACTGTGTCACTTTATTCGTCAGTAAGAAAGGTGATGAATTGTCAGCACTGATACTTTCATGTGCAAAACCTGTCATCTGTCTGCTTGTTTATCTTTTAGAGTGAGGAAGATTTAAGTGTTGAACAAGCGCAGTCTCATCATCTTGCTCAGCTGCTTACGCTGCAGCTCCCCAGCAGGGCTAACCTTTCTTGAACTCTATTGAAGTGCTATCGGTTTTGTATATTATTTTTTCGGCGTGTTTATTTGCACTGGTAGCGATCTTTGATGCCCAGTGTATGTAATCTGCTGTCTGCTTGTGCTTTATTATCATAGTGGCGAACTTTGATGCCGAGTGGATGTAATATGCTGTAATTTCTTTATTGTATAGTCTAGGTTTTTTCTTATTCACGATGCTGCAGTTATTTTACTGTATATATATCCTGTCTTCGCAGTAAAACGGCCAAACCGTAAAATTACGGTACATAATCGGGCCGTCATGCAATCACGATGTAGGTTGGGCCTGAAACGTGCCGAACAGCTAACGGGCCGGCAGCATCCCAAAATGAACCCCGGTCCATGTTTGTGCGAATCAAATCACGGGCTTTTAACAGGCCAAAATTGTCTCGGTCCTTGTTTGGCCCAATCAAGTATCTGCTCCGAGCAGGCCGGATGCAAACCGGGCCGTAGTTAGGCCCAACTATATGACGGGCATTTAACATGCCGAAATTAATATAGGTCCGAAATGTTAAACGGGCCCTTAAGAGGCCAAAACTAATGTCAGGTCGAATTACTTAGTGGGCCTTTAGCAAGTGGGCCCAAAAGCATAGTGCCAAGTTGACGGGCCAAATCTGATATGGGCCATAATTGAGCCCATAGCCTCTTAAAGGGCCGAACCTGATCTGGGCCGTAATTTGGCCCAGAACGTGGTAGGATTTTAACGGGCCGGATCTCATATGGGCCACTATTAGGCCCGGAACGTGGCAGGCCATTAATGGACCGGATCAAATATGGGCCGGCATTTGGCCCAAAACATGGCAGCCAGTTAATGGGCCGGCCTACTAGGGTCCTCAAATTCTTGTGGGCCAACAGCTGCGCCGGCCCATTAATGTCGGCGAAATCTCGTGGCCCTTTAGCAGGGCCGGCCCATTATGATCCGCAAGAATCTTGTGGGCCTTTACCTGGGCCGGCCCATTATGGCACACAAAAATCTTGTGGGCCTTTACCTGGGCCGGCCCATTATGGCCTGCAAAATGTTGTGGGCCTTTAGGTGGGCCAGCCCATTATGGTCCACAAAATCTCGTGGGCCTTTAGCTGGGCCGGCCCATTATGGTCCGCAAAATCTTGTGGGCCTTTAGTTGGGCGGGCCCATTTAAACTTGATGGGCCGGTCCACGTGTCAACATATCATAGGCGCGTGTCGCCCATTGGATGAGTGGCACTTGTGCCAGCGCGGACCTGACACGTGTCTCCTCCAGCCAATGATGATTTTACACGTGGAAAATCCCCATTAGTCGGGGCTGTTAACGGTTTATCGGATCCAAAACCCGACCCGATAGCTTAACGGCGTTCCGTTACGGTGGATGCCACGTGTCGGTCACCCTTGACGAAAGCACTTCTGTGACGCGTGATTTATCGTCATGGAAGTGGACACTTCCGTGATGATAATTTGGGGGATGTCATGGAACACTTGTACAATAGCACAGGTATGACTATCTCGATTCTGTCAAAATTTGTCATGGATGTACATGCATGACAAAAAACGCGACCTACTGTGACAAACACGTATCATCACGGAAGTGTATTTTTTTGTAGTGAGAACTTCCGTCCGGATATCCAGACACGGTTTTGGACTCACCTCTGGACGTTAGCTCCGAACTATCAAAGTCTGCGTCGATCGGGACCGATCAAGTGTCTGTCGCCGAACTTAGCCCCACAGATCCGTGGACTCGCATCCCGCTTTCACCATTAGACGAAGCGCTGGGCTTAATGCGATCCCTTACCATTACAGAAGGTTTTCCTCTGAAGTGCACCCAGTACAGGTTGGATGCGGAGGGCGGGGAATTTCATGACCCTCCCACTACCCACTTAATAGCCATTGCCGGGGATTTAACCGGCATGCTAAACTACGCGTCCGAACACATCGACTGTATGGACGACGATGCCGACACCGAATCGAGCCAAGTCCCACCCATCACAGAGCATTGGACGGCTACTTCAACATATGATGTATACATGGGGGATACTCTTGATAAAAAGGACGACGAGGATAATCAGAACCCCGATGAGGACAAGCCCGTCGATAAACCACCAAAGCGCCGATGTTAGGGGTGCTGCTCATGATCGGCGAGGGATAGTAATACCGGCACCAGAGACAATGAGATTCTGGATGATGCCGAAGACCCCGAACATCCCGTCGAGCCCACATCCAAACAGGATGAGAGGGAAGAGGGTCAGTATAGCCCTGAACACGCTAATCATAAAGATTCGGAAGACAGAAATTATATGCCAGACTCCAAAGAGGATGTTAGCCTCGGTGACGAAGACTTTATCTTCCCAGAGGAACCTCTCGAGCAAGAACGCTTCAAGCGTCATCTCATCACCATAACGCAGAGCCTGAAAAAGAAACAACAGCAGCTTAAAGCCGAACATGATACACTCAATGAATGGTGGATCAAGGTCCTGGCCGCCGAGGAGTACGGCCACGAGCAGCCCACCAAAAGTTACCCCAAGTGCCAGCTGTTGCCACAATTTGATGACGAAGCCCTTGAGCTAGTACTGTCGAAATACAATCACGCAGATCAACCAGACCGACTACCACGTGGACGGGACAAAGCGGCATATCAAGCCAAACACCATCCCGCACCCCGTCGCCGAAGAGGTAAGGAGACAGCAGCTGCAGGTTACACATATGACTTGCAACGGCACCTAGCCAATAAAGCTGGCCAATCTAGATCAATCTACGGATCAAGAGGCCATGCACCGGTGCGAGATAACGGCTATGAAGCCTGGCATGACGATCATTACTATATTCGGGATCAACACCGAACTCTGATGTCATCCGACCTCTGCCGCGATATTGCGCGATACAGAGGGGTTGCACACCCTTTATGCTTCACCGATGAGGTAATGCAGCCCCAATTTCTGAAAGGATTTAAACCCGTAAACATCAAACAGTACGATGGAACGACGGACCCGGCCGTCTGGATTGACGATTTTCTTCTCCACATTCACATGGCTCATGGAGATGACCTCCATGCCATTAAATATCTTCCTCTAAAGCTGGAAGGACCAGCACGGCACTGGCTGAACAGCCTCCTAGAAAACTCCATTGGAACTTGGGAAGATTTGGAAGATTCTTTTCGGGCCAACTTTCAGGGCACTTATGTCCGGCCACCGGATGCTGACGACTTGAGTCACATAATCCAGCAACCATGCAAATCGGCTTGCAATATTTGGAATCGGATCCTAATTAAAAAGAAGCAGATCATGGACTCTCTAGACATCGAAGCCTTAGCGGCCTTCAAACACAGCATCCGGGACGAATGGCTCGCCCGACACCTCAGGCATGAAAAGCCGAAGACCATGGCAGCCTTAACTGCACTTATGACCCGCTTTTCTGCGGGTGAGGATAGCTGGTCGGCTCGTAGAAGCAACAGCTTGGGTGACCCCGACACTTCTGAGGCTAGGGATGGCAATGGTAAACCTTGCTGCAATAAAAACAAACATTGGAACTACAGTGACGATGCAGACGATACGACAATCAATGCCGGATTCAGTGGTTCTAAATCCGGTTAGCGGAAGAAATCCTTTAAAGGCAATAGGGATGGTCCATCCAGTTTGGATAAAATCCTTGAGAGGCCCTGTCAGATTCATGGCACACCTAACAAGCCTGCTAACCACACCAACAGGAACTGCTGGGTTTTCAAATAGGCCGACAAGATAAATAGCGATCACAAGGGAAAGGGACCTCCAATTGAAGACGATGTTGAGCCCCGTCAGCCGAACACCGGGGGTCAGAAGCAGTCCCCCCCCCCTAGGTGAAAACAATGAACATGATCTATGTCACTCACATCCCCAAAATGGAGCGCAAGCACACACTAAGGGACGTCTACACTATAGAGCCTGTCGCCCCAAAGTTTAACCCATGGTCAACCTATCCGATCACTTTTGATCGCAGGGATCACCCAACAAGTATCCATCACAGGGGTTCTGCCGCCCTGGTACTTGATCCAATTATTGGCGGATACCATCTCACTAGAGTCTCTTATGGACGGGGGCAGCAATCTCAACTTGATTTATCAAGACACTGTCCACAAGATGGGCATTGACCCATCAAGAATCAAGCCTAGTAACACTACCTTTAAAGGTGTGATACCAGGCGTGGAGGCCCGCTGCACGGGATCACAGACACTGGAGGTAGTATTTGGCTCCCCAAACAACTTTTGCAGCGAAGAGAGTTAATCTTCGACATCGTCCCTTTCCGCAGTGGCTATCACACATTGCTCGGACGAATTACTTTCACCCGCTTTAATGCAGTCCCGCACTATGCTTACTTGAAGCTTAAGATGCCTGGACCCCGCGGCGTTATTACAGTCAATGGAAATATGGAGTGCTCCCTCCGTACTGAAGAACACACCACAACCCTTGCAGCCAAGGTGTATGGTGGCTTTATCAAACAGAACAATACGTCGGACATCAAAGCCAACAACATCTCTAAACAAGTCCGGTCCACGCATCACTGTGATAACTCGATAGATCCGGACGTTGATTAGCAGTTCGGCCGCCGCCGACTGCCCCGTAAGGTTGCGGCTTACGTACCGCGCGTACATAACTATGCACTCAAAATACCTTGGGCAGCGCCGAAGGCGCACTACGGAACAAGTCCATTGTACGGCTTGACCCTATTTTGACTTCATACATCTTTTTTTCACTATAGGTTCATTAAGATCCCTATTTGTTGTATGATTGTATCAGGGATCCTTTCAAGGATAGCATTTCCCAACTAGCAAATACTCCTATCAAAGGACTTATTACTAATGAGAAATGGCGCAGACGTGCGGCAGGGCATCATTGGAGTTTTTGAACTATTATTTTTAGGCCCTGTGTTAGACTTTTCCTTATGTAAAAAAATTTAGGCATGTAACATGACCTTAATATTCATGGCATTGTCTGTCGAAACACGCCTCAACGTATTAATAAGGATATAAAGGAAGCAGATGATCACCACCTTTTTGGGCTCTTATATTATTTTGTCATCCATATTCCCTCGTTGCTTTCAACTGACATATGTGCTTCGGCAGCGCCTTCATACCAGGGGTTGTATTTGGCCCCACAAACTCTTAAGTCCGAACACCTATAGGGAGCTCTTCGGCGTCCCAGATATTGCACTATATGCATCGGCTCCGAATCATGTCTTTGCTCTATAGTTGGGTTGACCGGCTCCTGTGTTTGCCACCTTATGTTCCGCAAGTTTGGCTAAGGTAGCAAAGGGAGAACTACTGCGATTGTCTTTCTGGTTCGTCCGGTTAAAAACCTCAGTAGAGAAAGCCAAAAACTGACTATCATGGTATGCGAGAGCGGGTCAGCGATCCGGTGACTTATTGTTATACTACAAATCATTCGCGATTTATGTCGTGTTATACGAGGGGCTGGGTTTCGACCAAGCCATGTTGCAAAGGCACCATACTCCGGATCGTCGTTCACACAAGAAAGGGCCAGTACTTAGCCCCACCAATGGACTCTTATGGCTAAGTGAAAGTACTAAAGCAGCATAGTCTGATTGCCTAGTTCACCTCACAAGACGCCTCCTACATCGGACCAAGATGTTGGATAAAGTACGGTCATGCGATCCTGAACACCCCTGTAATATTTACATGGGGGCAGAAGTCAACAACTGGTAAACTTTCAGACATATAAACTAAACGGCCAAACAGGAGGATAAACTAATCATAAAGCGCAAGCATAAATATTTTACATCATGAGTTCATTACGTGGTTCTTACAAACCAGACTCTACTAATCAAATATGATATCCTTTGGGCACTGGCCCTCTACAATGCAGGCTCCCTCAAGGACCTCGCCGAAGTACTTCTCCGGCCGCCGGTGATCCTTGCCTTCAGGCGGCCCTGTGGTGGCAATCTCGATGGCCTTCATCCTCGCCCATTGTACCTTGACTCGGGCGAAGGCCATCTGGGCACCATCTATGCAGGCCGACCGCTTGATGGCGTCAATCCGAGCACGCGCCTCGACCAGCCGCTTCACAAGTCCGAAGTAGCTGCTGGGTATGGACTCGGCTGGCCAAAGATGGACTATTACATCCTTCATGACCAGTCCACGCCACCTGCGGCTTAATCTGTCTGCTTTTGGTGATCACTAAGGGCGCGGATACTCGGCACAAGGTATCTGACCGAATAGCTTCTCTGTTGAGCTCCCCTCTTCACCATGGAAGAACTCAGCGGCGTCAGCAATACTCCTCGGTAGATCCGCAAATGCGCCTAGAGAACTCCAAACTCGGGTCAGCAAAATGTATCTCTTTCTTGTAAATTTACTCTGCATAAGAAAGGCCTTACCAGCCGCTATGTGCCTCGCCTCTTGGATCTCTTAGCGAGCGCCCTGGGCTTTAACCCGGGCTTCCTTCATGCTCTCAACATCTTTTGTGAGCTCAAAGGCTTGTTCTGAACTCTTCTTCTCTAAGGACTCACACTTGGTGATAGTGTCCTTGAGCTCCTGTTTGACCTCGCCCACCCGTGCCTTGTGTTGTTCACGGGCGGTTTGCTCCACCTCCAACTCCTTGGCCGCTTTGTCAGCAGCCGCCTTGCTCACGTCCGCCTCCTTCTTGGTTTGGGCAAGGGCGCTCTTGAGGGACTCGACCTCGGCTACGCCAACTATGAGCATAGTCATAACACTCAGTAAATTTAAAGAATTAGCACACATATCACTTCGGGTATGTAATAGTACCGCAAACCTTGGGTTTCGACGGTGTAAAAGTACTAAAAAATCCTGAAAAAATTACTGAACCAACACACCTATAATATAACATGATCCAACAGATGGATTGAAAAAATATGACTGCATTTGTCCTGAACAAAAAGAACAAATGTTTCAATATATATTGATCCTGCAGTGAGCTGAAATGCTTGTTTTTTGCTGAGGCCACATAAATGCAAATTTTCACAATCACACCGTTGGATCATCTTATTATATTAGAGTGAGGCTCCCCTATTTATTTCATATTTTTTACTTACTTTTAAACCGTTAAATGTTTAGCAAACCTTAACTAGTTCTGTGGCAAGCTATGATAGACATAGTTTTATATATATATATATATATATATATATATATATATATATATATATATATATATATATATACAGACGGTCTATTACGCTAATATTAGCAGCATAACTATTCTGCACACCACTTCCGCACTACACGCTGAGCGCAAGTGCTTGCATCTTCTTGACGGCGAAAGCACCGCAATGCTTCACGGAGAAGCTGCTTCATTTTCCGGTGTTCGCCTGCGTTCTATGTGGAATCGGGTGTCGCGGGATGATTCAGTTTGTGTCTGCATCTCATTTTAGCTTTATTCTTTCTGATTTACAGGAAAATATACTATAGTGCTTGCAAATCGCCGGATTTGGCAGACGAGCTTTCTCTGTTCATTCGTGTTCGCGTCAGATGCGATTTTTTTTGTGCTCGGATGTTGTTATTTAGTAGGAATTCTTTGATTGCGTTCGTTTTAATCAGTCCATTCACTCTATAATTTGTTAATTTGTAGGAGTTAGTTTTCAATTCTTGGTATGTTGGTTGTGCGGGCGGGTGAGCTTCGTCCACTCCTCTGTTCTTGTTGATTTTTTTGATTTTTGCCCATCCACGCGTGTTTGAATATTGTAATTACTGTTGCTGTAGGTTTGAATTCATTGTATTGCGGGTATAATTATCATTTTTTGAATCGCGTTTTTTAAATGAAAGGTGATGCTGTTCGTCAAGTTGCCATATCTTCCATGTAAATTTTTGCGGGTGTATTTTTCGATGGTTTAGTGGCTGTAGAATTTTTAGGCGAGTTATGGAAGTGCGAGTGAAATTGACACCTCTATCAGTCTATCACATTGTCTGTAGTTTTACTGCTTTAATTTTATTTGTTGTAGTCGCGGCATACGTTCACTACTAGGGAAAACCTTATACAAAGAAATTTAGCAACATCGCGGGTCAAAAAAGCGCGCTAGTGCTATATAGCAGTAGCGATCTAAGAAAAACCGTGCTCTGAGACACAAACTTAGCGATGGCGCTTATGCCGAGAAAGCGCTACTACTAATATTCCATTGGCGAGAATCTAGGCTACGCATAGCGATGGCGTGCTTGCCAGACAGCGCTACCGCTAGAGCATAATTAGCGGTAGCGTTTCGAGAAGAGCGCTACTACTAACGGAAATAAAATAAGATGAAAAACAAATAGAAAAGTAAATGAAAATGAAAGAAATAGAAAAGAAGAAAGGGAAAAATAAAATGTAAAGCAAAGTAAGCGAAAAAGCGAAAAATCGGAGGAAGGCATAGCAGCGTTTGTTAAAAGAGGCGCTATAGCTAACGTAGCTGCAGTAGCGTGTCCTGACCCCGCTATAGAAAGCGTAAAAGGAAATTAAAAAGGAAGAAATTTACATAGCTATAGCAACACGCGCTTTTGCGTGAGCGCTATAGCTATCTTAGCTATAGCGCGTTTTGCGAAACGCGCTACCGCTAAGTTTGACTTAACCAAAAAACCGTTTCCCCCCGGCCACCACTTCTCCCCCAAATCCCTCAACCCACCCCGCGCGCCGTCTCCCCGATTCACCGTCGCCCCACTTCGCCGCCGAGCAGCGCCACGAGCCGTGCGCCGTCGGCGACACCGAGCCGCCCCAATGCCACGGAGACTGCGGCCTCGTCACGCCACCGAGCCCGCCGAGCGCCACCTTCCTCGCCGTCACGGAGACGCCCTGCCTCCCTCGCCACCGGAGATGCCCCTGCCTCCCTCGCCACCACTGCCTCCGTCGCCACCACCGGAGCCATCATCTGTAAGCCCCCACCCCTCCTCTCTCTCTCTCTCTCTCATGCATAGGTTAGCCAGTTTAATTAGGTTAATTATCTAGGTTAGGGCAAAAATTTAGTTAGGGCATTGACAGAGAAGTAGTTAGGTAAACTAGTTTAATTAGGTTAATTATCTAGGTTAGTGCAAAAACTTAGTTAGGGCTTTGACAGAGAACTAGTCAGGTTAACTAGTTTAATTAGGTTAATTATCCATGTTAATTAGTGCAAAAAATTATTTTAGGCTTTGACAGAGAACTAGCTGTGTTAACTAGTTTAATTAGGGTTAATTATCTAGGTAAACTAGATTAACTAACTAGGTTAAATAGGTAGGTTAATTACGTTCGTTGGATTAACAAGCTAGGTTAAGTAGATTGGCAAAGGTTTTGATTTTTGAAAAGACCACTATTTTTCAAGGATAAGAATTTAGGCAAATTTTATTTTTCATTGAAGTGGTCATGTTATATCTTTTCATTGAAGTTGTTCGATTGTGCCCAAGTGGCTTTGTTGTTTCCAGGGAATGATGCTAAGTGGCCTATGTTTTGCCGGAATGTTGATTCATTTCTGTTCAGGCAAATTTCAGGTTCTCGATTTGTCCACTTTTTAGCAAAGGTCATGCCGAAATTTCCCATGAATTTCGGCATGACTTGTGCTACAAACTAGGACATATCGAGTGCCCGGGATTTGCCGCACCAGGAAGGAGTCAACATTCCTGCAAAACAATTGTCCTTGTTTATGTTATTATTCATTTTCTTAGGTCTAGAATTAATTGACTAGATTTAATCATAGGAAACATGGCTAGCAACAATGAAGGACAGGGTTCTGGTGATTGCGACGACGTCTACCGGGCGGCAGACTAATTTTTTAGCCTTACCGACGATCAACAGATGTTGTTCTTTGGGCCACCGGTGGCATCGGGATCGAGACCGACACGCAGACCGGTCTTTGAGACCGACTTGAACCGGTCTTGAGATCGAGACCGGCGCGAGATTGAGACCGGCATCGAGACCGGTGCTGCCTCGGGAGCGGAGCGAGTGTAGAACCGAAAGCAAAGAGGCAACAGGTTCCTAACAAACTCGGGACTACTAGGCGGTGGTCACGGAGGTGGACAACAGCAATTTTGAGCCAAAGGCGCCGAGAAGAAGCTGCGTGCTACGGTAATCAAATAGGCTGCATCATACGGACAACCGCCACCATCAACGATGAGAATCTAAAGAAGATAGAAAATAAGAGGAGCTCCCTCCTAAAGAAGTTTCACGGATATTCTTGTTCCGGGGCGGAATGAGAAGGATTATGAAGATCCGGACAAGGACCGGCAATGAAGAAGATAAACAAACACGCCATGACCAAGTTTAGCAACGCGTTGGCCGCTGGAAAAATCGGTGAAAGCAAAGATCAGCGACGGGAACCCTACTCCGAGATTGTAAAGGAAAGTCCAACAATCACGGAAGAGCAGTTTCAAATATTCAAGGAGGCTTGCGAGGTCGAAGCTGCCAAAGAAAAGTCTAAGTACATGAAGGGGCTTCAAAGAGGAACATTGGGACCCACCACCTCGGAAGCCGTGGTTACGGCGGAAAGAGGTCCAAATGGGCCAAGGAGGACGCGAAGCCATGAGTCTGGGCATCCTGACCCCTTGGCGGATTTCACCGTCCCGCAGAGGCGTGGCGTCCGAGGCCCGTCACCATTGGGACCCGAAGAAGGTTTATGAGACAACACCGGTCATTATGGAGTTCATGAGACTGCTGGTAATTTTAGTTTCGATCAATTCATTGCACACGTTAGTCATATTTATAAACGATCCTTGTGCCTTTTGCGGAGAGAGCGCACCGGATTGCGGCCAAAGCGACTTCGCCGTCTCGAGGCATTGGCGAGGCCCAAGTGGGACACTCCATTCAGCCGGCGTTGAACATATTGAAACAACAACCGGTGGATACTCGACCGTCGTATGGGCGCGTGCGGTGTCGGAGGCGGCGCCACATGGAAGAAGTACTACCGTGAGACCACGGAGGAGAAAAAGGAAAGACGGAGGTTAAGCAAGAAAGCATCGACAAGAAGGTTGAGATTGCGGTTGAGAAGAAATCATCTCGAACGATCGCAATAGCGGTAGCTGCCGCAAAACAAAGCGATTGCAGATATATCTACTTCCTTGGTGACGGGCGTTCACACTTGGACAAGGGAAAATCCAAAAAAAAATGAGAGGACTTTCCCCTTGCTGACTTCTTGGCAGCACATGCTCCCGCACCGGCTCCCTTTTGCTCTGCACCGCTCTCTGCAGACGGCTCCCTTTTGTTGCCAGACCGGACGTGCTCGGTGGTGCCTCCTCTTTAGCTGAGCTCGACGCATACAGCGGTATCGCCACACCGCCCCTTCAATATAAATGTATAATCTCCGTTTTCGTTGCCTTTCGGATGTCTCACGCCGCAAACTTTTCTTTGCGAGCCGGCGAAACCCGTGCACCATATTGTACACCATCGGCGAGCGAAGGTGGGCGTGGGGAAGGGGCGATAATGGAGCCGAAGGAACCATTGTTCCACAGCCGGTCGATCCCCGAACGTCTTCAAGGTTTCCGTGGCGATGTCAAACCGGGCCACGAGAATTTCCTCCTCTAATACTAGTGGGGATGGCAGCGAGACCCGCGGTGGCTTGGTGATTGTTGCAATGGGTGGGTCTGTTGTGGCCAAAGAGTCCGCTTCGCCTCGAGGCGGCGGGAGCACACCCACGAGCACGCAGCCTCGGCAAGGTATGAACATCAACACCCCACCTACCCAATTAGAGTCGGGTGTCGGGTTGGGTGATAGCGGACGGGGTAAGCAGGTGGCTCCATTAGTCGCTGATGACGTCGCCATGGATGACGATGAGGATAACGATGGCGCTGAGCGATGCGTCTATCTTGGCGCCTCCTCAGGGTTTGAGCATCATGAGTCGGTGCCTGAATTACCATCTCAACGTGTTATTGACGACCATCCGGTGGTAAAGAAGCCTAGGAATAGAGCGAGGAAAGGCAAAAAAGCTGATTCTATGATCCAGCCGTCTTAGCAGCCTCGGCTTCAGGACCGTGTAGATATCCCGATGCGGATAAATGGCATATCGGTCGACCAATCCTACGAAACAGCGCTACGGGCCAGATTCGGCGATCTAAGGAGACTTCATGACGATGTGCTGCGGGTAGAGAAAGGCCTCATCGCCTCGAAAGATCCAGGATACCCACTCTACGTGGTTAATGTTCCGGCAAATGTCGTGCGTCATTGCTTCCCGCGGATAAGTTCTTTCTCCGATTCGATTACATATTCGACATGTTTCACGTGAAGAAGCTGGATTTTACTTTTGTCCGCCTTTATGCCTTGCACATGAACTACATCATTGGGGTTGAGTAGATCGTTTTATCTATGTCGTGACCCGTACTACATGCGAGGGCTTCTTGGGAGTATGTGCACGAGATCGTGAATCTGCGAGGATTACATCATCGGTTTCATGCTCGCCAATAAGGACAAGGAGGCGATTCTCGTGCCTTATCATCCGTGTAAGTCATCGCGCTGCTATCCTTCCTTGATTTCAATAATTCATTTGCACGGTGGAGGCTAATTAATTTGAGGTGTACTTATTTTTGCTTGGGGCGCGCGCCGTCCTCATCATCCTCTAGCCCCGATTCTTCCATGCTCTTTACTTGGACTTGTCGAAGAACATTCACAAAAAGGATTACACCCACATCAAAGATGTTCTCGACATAGCTATGTTTTACTACCAAGCAAGGGGTGGAGAGGTTAGGGACAAGAAGAGAAGGGGCGGTAGGGCCGCCTTCAGCCATAAGACCGACTTCTGCTGCATCCAGCAACCACACGATTCTCTTAATGATGGATTCTATGTCCTACACCACATCTTTGTATGCGCGGGATCACGGAACCTTCACATGGCACCTAGATCTCGGCGATGCCCATATTACGCAATGGGCAAAGGACATAGGAGATATCGAGGATCATCGACTTGAGCTGAGTTCTATAACATCCGGTAGCGAACTTGCCCAAATCATCATGAATGAGGTCGTCGGAAAAGTAGGGATGTTCCATGCAGAAGGACAAATGTCGCGGGAAGACGTCCGAACATGGATAGCCTCTCAGCGTCTCGACATGAAGCCTTTCACTAAGCTCGATGACTATCTCCCTGACTTGGATGGATGGCACGACATGATGGAGTGATTGTCGATATATGACAATGTGTCCGTTTAGTCCATACTTTCTTTTATGACAAAACTTTGAGTTATGCACGGTGAAACTTTATTTGTGATGTAATTAAACCGTCCTCCTCCTCCTCGACTAGCGAAAATCACTCTAGTTAGGTCATTTTGGGTATGATGAACTTTGTTATTTATGCTTATGATATGTTGTTTCTATTTTTGCCAAGTCTGTCTCTTTCTGTTTCTCAACTATATATGTTGCATATCATCGACTCATGTGACGATGCAGGTGCATAGATCATAGATGGCAAAGAAGTGCTACGCCAGGAGTATATATATGACAAGTGGTCGGAGTGTCGGGCCAGTGTACCGGTTTTCGGTTTCCGAGCGACGCAGATGCTTAGTTTAGGTTCACGCTAATGCGAGAGGATCTGAACTCATACTCAAAGTGATAGCTATTCCGCGTATATCATTGTTTAGATGGATGACGATGTATTTGCAAGTAATCGAGACTTGTATCGCTATTTTCGAGATTGATGACGAGAGACCACTTTGTGTTGGATGATGATTATGATGATGACATGATTTGATGAGACTAATTGTATGTATATGCTATGATTACATTTGTATGTGGATGATATGCTAAAGATTATTGTATAAAGCCTATTCAAATGCATAACAAATAAAAAACAAATATGCAGGGAAAAAAACTAATAAAACTAGTAGTAGCGAGGGGGGGATTTAGCAGTAGCGTCGACTTACCAATAGCGCTTCCTCAGAAGCGGTGCTGCAGATAATATCGATGGCGTCCTTTTCTAAAGAGCGCTGCAGCTATTCATGTGTAGCGATGGCGTGGGTCAACAGCGCTCTTGCTATCGTTAGCAGAAGCGCTTATTAGTAGCGCGGTACCAGCGCTCTTGAGAGGGCAAAACCAGCTGCTGCTGCTAGGCTTTTCCTAGTAGTGGTTGTAGTGCCTTGCATTTTCTTTGGTAGCGTGCCGTTGTAGCTTTATTACAAAGTGGTTATGGATGTTTATGAGATTTCTCCTTTTTCGTAAACTACATTATGTGTTTACTACATTACGTGTTCTAGATGAGTGCGTAATATGCATTTACATCTTGCATTAGCGGTGTTGTTAATGATCTATTACGCTATTAGAAGGATGGTCCATGATGCGCTTGTGTTAGCTGAATAGTTATTATAAAATTTTTTGAACTGCATACTATGAGAATTTTTTGAACATCATATGTTAGCGCAAAGTTTCGACCATTTGCATTTCCTTGTTAATGTTCGGAGGGCTGCCTTTTGTTATTATTAGTACCACACTATGTGTTCGAGAGAACTGCATTACTGCCAACAGCAACTTTGTCTAAAAGGGATGATAAAATGACATAGTTGAGGTTGCATACTTTAAATAGGCATTGTTCAAATTGTCTGATGGACATAATTTTAAAAGCATACAGCATAAGCAAAGCATTAGAAATATTGGTTGCTTCATATTAGACAGCCTAGAGTGCAAATATTGTAAACTTGATGGAGTCTTCTTCTTTGTAGAAAAAGACCATGGCCACTTCTTCGGCCTCAAAGCCATTGTGGGAGACAAAATCTTTCCAACCAGTAGTTATGTTGATGCAGTCTTCAGAGTCGATGTGGTAGTCAGCTTCCATGTCTCCATAGCCATTTTTGTGTTCTGTCTCCAAAGTAAGCTTCCCTGAACTCGGAGCATGAATTTTTATTGCGGATGGCAGTTTCTGCATATTGTAATGGGTGGACAAAGAATTTATAAGTAAACAGCAAATGTTTTTGTTTTATACTTAGCATGATTAGTTTATGTTTACTTAAATAGTTACATACATATGATTGTATATTGTAAAGTAGTTGCAATGTATGAACAAACTTATATATGCAATTGACTCCTAGTTTTACTGGGATATATATTATCTTTGCAACATGTGTGCCTTTGCAATGTCGAGAATGATGTACTTCTCCAGAATATTAATATAACTGCAACGCTTATCTACTGACCCTTTTTTTTGTACATATGTCGATACATGGTGTGGTACTGAAGAAAGATAGGTGGAAGCATCTATTCTTAACAGCTAACAGATCTGAACAACAATACAAATTCTGTTTTGTATTTTTGTTGATATTACTGAACAAATTGATTGAACTATATATTCAGATGTGTATTTGCAGTCTAGATTATCTCCAAAAAATGTGAGTGGAAAACATACCCAACTTTCCTGTAGATCTATGGTTGTGAGGCGATGAAGAAATGGCGCACGAAACCCCCTGTTGGGTATCATCAGGCATCCGAGCATGCTGCGCCACTCGGTGTTGGTGAGCTGTAGGCCTTCTGCGAAGATGCATGTGTCCGCCTTCTGGTATCATCCTTGCTAAGCACCGCACTTGCAGTCCATGGAGGTTCGGTGGAATTCCAGAGAAGAGTTGTGGATGTGATGAACCCTAGATCTACGTTTTGAGGAAAATGAGGAACAGGGGGGAGTTGTGTTAGTCTGTAGCACGAATGGATAAGTTTTTATGCAACCAATTGAGCAATGTAAGTAATAAATGTTGTGGTTGGCGTTAGGTGGTGGATTGGGTCTGATTCAGTGAACACGAACGCATTCAAGAAGGAACAGTACTGCTTACTTGTGAATAGCAAACTGCATTGTCATATCACGATGGGCTGCGAACGCGTGGTTGGGCATGTGTTCGTGTATGGTATGTAGCATTTTTTTTAAATTTTCAGTGGCCTCTCTTTTTTTTGTTGGCCCTGTGTTCTGGTAGTGAAGACGGAATTGGGCCCAGGTCGTCCTGTGAGCGACGGCTAGTTCAGTCTTATTTGTGTGTGCGTCCTAATGTTTAGTCCCACCTACGCCCATGGAAGCGCGCCCGACTTGTTTATAAGCTACCGGGAGGCATCTTGGTCGAACTCTTACAGTATACTTATCTGGCGCTTATACATGGCTCGTAGCTATATGCTCTATGACTGTGGGCCCATGTGCAACCAGCCCCATGCCTTGTGACTCGAGCGACTTCATATACGTGGGCGTAGACCTATTACGAGACTGGCTGGGGCCGGTGCCACCTGGGTGGTCAATTTTTTTCTTTTAATATTTCTGCCCTGTGTTTTTTTTTCAATGTTGGAGTGTGCACTGCATTGATCAGGGTTCTGTACTGCATTGTATACGCATTGCGTACTGCATGTACAGTTGTCATTTTTTTGTTTCCATCTTTTTGCTATCAGTTAATCTTTTTTCCCAATGTATGGGAGTGCACTGCTTTGTAAATCATACATGTACTTCACTCATTATGGTTCTGTGCTGTACTTTCGTGTACTTCCGGACTGTATTGAATTATTTTACGTGTTTTGCGTTTTTCTATTTGTGTTTTTGCTCCTATGTATTCCTTTTTTTGAATTTATGTTCGTGCACTGCTTTGTTGGGTATTTTAAGACTTCATTCGACAAATTGATGTAATTGCATTAAATCTTAACTTACCTTTGCATGCGTCTGTTTGCATTCATCAGACGACAATTTCATCACCGGCAAGCTAAGTTCAGCGAAAGCAAACTAACATAATCGAGTTCATCATTACGAGCGATTGTGCATGGCAAGCAAACTAGGTTCAGCACACAAGCAAACTAACGATACATAAGCAAACAACACAAAGCAAATTTGATGATAATTCTAAAAAACGCTGGCATTCTTGGCTCCTGGCCGGCACCATCTTCTTCTTCACCAGTCAGGCTCTCCCCATCCCCAGCTGCTCCTGGCACGCTTGTTGGGTGGCTCCTCCTTCTCCAGCTTCGCACGGTGAAGGCCGGCCTGGGTGAGGGTGATGCGGTTCCATATCTCGTACGCTGCGTAGGCGTCCTTTGCCGCGTACTCGATGTGCCTCCTGGACAGAGGCAGGATGGCCCAGCGCTGGTGCTCGGCGTCGGTGATCTTCTTCTTCATGTTGTTGTAGTAGTCGTCGATGAGCACGCCGGAGACGTCTCCGAGGGAGTCCAACGACTTGGTTGCGTCGGGCACCCTCCACTCCTTCTGGATGTCGACGAAGTTGGCGACCTCCAGTTTGACGCGCTCCAGCCTGGTTTTGTCGCCGTCGATGGAGAAGCCTGCAAAGGTGTACCTGGGGTCGGCGAGGAAGTTGTCGAAGACGGTGCACCTTCGATGTCGCTCATTTGGAAGAAGCAGCACGGGTGATTCTTGCCGATGGAGAGCTGGCGGAGGGCGGGTTCTGCGTCGCCGTGGTCGTTGTCGTACTCGAGATCAATGCCGAGCGATCTTGTGGTATTTGGAGGCTGAGGTGGCGCTCGTACTGCGCGAGGGTGCTCGCCATCTGCTTCTTGTCATTGGTGTGGATGACGTGCAACTTGGTGTTGCTGTGCGTCTCCATGACGTTGTCGCCCTTGTACTCGTCGGTGAACGTCATCGCCGGTGGTGGGAGCGCAATGGATACTTGTGTTATTGTGGATGTGGATGAGAAGGCCTTTGGCAGGGGTCTGAATTTAAGGGGAGGGCGCGGGTTGGGATGGCCTCGTCGGATAAACTGCACGATCGCGCTGATGATGCGGTTGTGCGGATCATGGGTTGGTTTTGCATCTGTGATCGTGGGCTTGTGGCGATGGAACTGCTCCGATCGGGTGTATGTATGCGAACGTGGGTTTTTTTAAGGTGGTTTTTTTTATCAGCACATTTTTTAACCATCACCTTTTTCTATTCGAATGGGCGTTTTGTTACGTTTTGTAGATGCATCCTGTGCGATAATGAACTGCATTATAATATAGTCCTGCACTACATCATCTAGAATTCAGTACTGCACTTGTGTATACATGTGCGTACTTCACTATTTTTTGAGTTTATTTATCGTGTAGGGTGTCGGGAACTAGATTGCCATACCGCCCGCATCGTGTAACATAGTGCCTTTGTATTGTTTACTGACTATGTCTTGCATCTTGTTTTTGCTTGTACCGCTGCAATATTTGATGCTGGGATGGGTAGGGAAAGGGGTGGGGTCCCCTTTTTTTTAACTTATTGTTTTTTCTTAGTCGGCCTTGTTGGGCCTTTGTTCGGCTAGTTTAGATACATACTTGGGTCCAAGTCGGCTTGTGAGCACGGCTTGGTTCCCGTTTCGCTGTGTGTGCGTCCTAATGTTTAGTCCCACCTCGCCCGCGGAAGGCGCGCCCGACTTGTTTATAAGCGCTGGCGAGGCATACTGGTCGAACTCCTCTGTATACTTATCTGGGCGCTTATACACGGCGCTCGTAGCTATATGCTCTATGACCTGTGGGCCCATGTGCAACCGGCCCCATACACTGTGGCTCAGAACGACTCCCCTTCTGTGGGTGCAGACCTATTACGAGACTGGCTGGGGCCTGTAGCACCTGGGTGGTCAATTTTTTTTAGTAAATCATGCATGCACTGCATTGATTTATTTTCAGTACTGCATGTGCACGCATACCGTACTGCACATTTTCTCGGCTACATTTTTGTGCACTGCATTGGTATCATTTTTCTTTATTGTTTTTCATCTTTCGTATCCTTTTTCTTAGTGTACGGGTGTGCCTTTGCATTAAATCATAGTTACATCTGCGGTGTACACATCTTGCCTTTGCGTGCATCCTTCTTTGTGCCAAAAAGCACGATCGCACTTCATGCACATATATAGTGAACTACCCGGTACAAATTTGGAGGCGCACACATAAAATGGTCTGTGGATTATAATTTTTGAGTATTATTTTTAATGATCGTGGTTTTGTTCATGGAATTTACGAAGTCAAAGTACACCTTCTTTTCCGTTCCTCTTTCTTTGGTAACATAAGCTTTCATTGGTGTCCTTTATTCTTGCGAACATAATTTCCATTAAGTCCCCTTTAATTTTCAGTTTTGACCTTTTGCATTCCTCTTATATAAATGAAGGCTAACTTATACCCTTCGTTTGCATTTCATTTTTCTCCTCTAGCATAAGTTCTCTCCTTTCTCTAGGTTTTTGTTGCGATGGCTCCGGCCCTGTGCGTATCTCTTCTGCTGTGGCCATGGTTGTGGTATGCCGACGTACTGCAATTGTTTAGCTTGCTCGCAGGCCCGTCGTGCTCGTCATGGTGGAAAGGTATTGTGCCGAACTGGGCGAGCCGAGCAGCTTGCATATGGTACAGTATTCACAGAAGGATTGGATATGGGCGGATCAGCGATTCTGCGTTCTATTCTGTTGCTTGCCGTGGCCTTGGCTGCACGAGTCCTTTTGTCCATCGACGCCAACAGATGTGGAGACTCACTACAAGATGGTATGTTTCGTTAGATATGATTTTTTTTCTTAGTGTTTCTTTGTATAATTCCATTGTATCCTGAACTTGTAGTATTTTAGGAAGCACTTTTTCTTTGTGTTTTTGAAGTGTCTTTGCAATGTGTTCTTATTTTCTTGTTTTTTCCTCGTGTGCATGTAGCTTATGTTTTAGTTTGAGGTTAGAATATGTGAACTACTTATATATTAGTGAGCACTTCATATTTCTACATTTTTTCCAATTTTGTATGGTGTGTACTACATGTAGCTAGTCTATAGCAATTGCATGATTGTTGAAGAAGCGCATATTTGTAAGTTCCATCTTGCATATTGAAAACGTTTATATGTACTACTTGTTGGACTGTTGTGCACTTCATCTATCTCTATTCAAAACATGAGAATTGTCTTTGCTAGTTTAGTTCTCAAACAGTTTTATTATTTTTCTGAAAATTCCTCGGTGATTTGTTAGGTATGTCTTGACTCAAGAAGAAAGGAATTCTTGAAGTTGTTCTTGGTAATGGATACCTTAAACCAGCCAAGTATAGTGTAAGCGTTGACGGACGGTTGTGTCTGCACAAAGGGTGGAAGGAATTTGTCATTGATAGCGGCCTGAAGTCTGAGCAAGTTGTTGTCCTCAACTTCTTTGAACTCAAGGATCGTACTGTTAGAATCACGTTTGACGTAATTGGCTAAGGTTATGAGGTTGATTTGTAATAAGTACTTCTGCGTGTTGAACGCTTTTCATCTTTGTATGTGTTTTGTAATAAGCACTTTTTTGATCTGAACCGCTTCAATTATTATTCAACGGTAAATTTGTGTTTGCATGGTTACAATATGTGAACTGCTTATATGTCAGCTGAGCATTACATGTTTCCACATTTTTTTTCCCAATTTGCATGGTGTGTACTACATGTAGTTAGTCTATAGTACTGCATGATAGTTCGAAGCGTACTGCATTTTTGCAAGTTCCATACTGCATATTGAAATGCTTTTATATGTACTACTTGTGGGGCGCAACTAGCTATAACTTGACATTTTTTACATGGTTTTTGAATCAAAATGTGTCAATGTTTTACTCAAGATCGCAACGAGCTAATGACATCGAGACACGCTAAATGGTTTACACAAAACTTAAACTGATACATAAGTCATAGAGTTAAGCAAATTTCTATGCATACGATAAATTTATTGTTTGTTCATCTATTTGGTCGTTAGCCTGCTGCTTCTGCGTGGTGACTGGAGCGTGTCTAATGTTGCACTTTGTTTTGTTTTCCATGGCGGTGTTCTTGGTTCTTGTCTCTGCACCTTTGAGTTTGTAGCCCTCGCGTCTTTGGTTGATGGCTGCTTTTCGTTTTTCAATTGTGAACTGCATCCTTCTTTGCTCCCTGCGCACTGGTTGATGGCTGCTTTTGTTTTTCAGCGATGTGGACTGCATCCTTCTTTGCTCCCCACGTGCTGGTTGATGGCTGCTTTTGTTTTCTAGTGTTGTGAACTGCATCCTTCTTTGCTCCCCAGCGTCTTTGGTTGTTGGTCGCTTTCGTTTTCGATGGTGAAGCGCATCTCTTTGATCCCGTGTCTTTGGTTGATGGTGGTTTTCGTTTTCCAGTGTTGTAAACTACATCCTTCTTTGATCCCCGCGCGCTGGTTGAAGCATTTCCTCGTGGTGGTCTTGTTTCTTCATGTTCTTCGTCCTCTTCACTCTCTTCAGTCTCTTCACTCTCTTCTTCCTCTTCATCATCTTCATCATATGTTTCTTCATAAGCCACTGTTTCTTCAGTTTCTTCACGTTCTTCGTCCTCTTCACTCTCTTCTTCTTCCTCCTCTTCTCCATCTGCTTCTTCATAAGCCATTTCTTCTTCAGTTGTGTCATCATATTCTTCTTTGATCTCACCTTCTTCGTCTTCCTCATTTTTTGATCTTTTTCTTTTTCTTTTGAGGCAGGTTCTTGAATTGTGTCTCTTCCTCTTTTTGCAGATGCTACAACGTCTCGGTTTCGTCCATTTCTTAGTGTTGTGAGTGGAATTTCTGTTTTGTTGTGCATCTCCATGTCCTCGTTTTTCTTGTTCATTTCTTTTTTTACACGTCCTGGAATTGTGGCCGCTGACTTCATTACATGTTCTGCACATTCTTACTCCCAGTGGGCGACCATCCTTTATCCGGCTCGGTTGTGGCTTCTTGTTTTTGTCATCATTTTTCTCCTTGGATGCCACCTTTTTCTTGTTTGCGTCTCCCCCTTTCTTTCTTCTTCTTGTGTTTGAAACATGAGGTGGAAGAATTGTTTTTTTTTGATAGCACCAGTTCCAATGTGTTCAGTTTTTTCTTCTTGCTTGTCTTTATTGTCATGTTGGTATTTCTCTGCTTGCTTTAGTTTTGCTGCTTCTTCTTCTTCTTCGTTGAGCACGTCAACTTCCTCTATCAGTGCCCTCATACCAGACGACGCTCTATGGCACCCAGCGTCTGACCTTGTCGCTCTGTTTGCAAGGTCTATTGTTGTTTCTGTCAGCAATTTTCTACGCAAAAAAGCGAGGTTCCATCTGGTGCTATTTTTTCGTAGTCTCTTCTGTCAAACGTTGCATCTGATCTTGCGTTACGGGTGTATCTCTTCATGATGTACACCTCAAGAATGTTGAGTACTCTCAAATGAGAAAGCATGCATAAGACATGGGCCTTGAAGAGGCCTGAGACAAACACATTTTTTTTGTGTTACGTAAGTGAACTGCATGAAAATAGTAAACATATTTTTTTCATTATTTGTTCATTTTTTAAAGAAGTGAACTTCATTTGGTTTCGTGAATTACACATGCATATGTACTTTTAAATTTTAGTAAGTTAGCTTTCGTGCATGACTATTAGAATCTAGAATTTTTTTTTGCTAGGAGTCTCACCTGTGTGTGTCCAGAGTTTGCACTCACATTCGTAGACACCTTTCTCTTCATCGGCGACCACTTGGAAATTATGCCTTGCCCAGTCAAATGCATCCGATCTGTTGTAGTGGTGTACTAGATACTTTGTCGGGTTCTCAGGGCACCGTTCCGCTCTGAATGCAGTGCTACGGTAGAGCGTTTCTTTGAAATCTGCAAACACTGCTCTTGTATACACTTTTGATAGCTGAACTTCGAAGCCAAACTTTGTTGTTTTTTTTACCTCTGACTGCATGATCACAAATGCACTGTTACGATCCAGAGAAATGAAAAAATTGTTTGTTTTTTATTCATATTTTTTAAGCAGATTTTGATTGACATTTTGTTTACCTCATTTGCTACTGTCTCTGCGTGCTCGACGGCCTTCCTAGTCTGAATGCACTTGTCCACCTGCTGAGCAAACAGATGGAGATCATGCTTCTCCCTGACAAAAAATTTCTTCAGTATGCGGTTCATGATCTCGCTTCTCTGTGTGGAAGTCATCCGAGCACAGAAAATTTCCTTGTAGTAAGCTGAGATCCACTCGTGCCTGTCATCCCACAGTGAATTCATCACTTCGTCGTCTTGCAAGTTGTACCTCTGAATGAGGTTCTTCCATGCTCGTTCAAATTCCGACGGCATTAGTGGGTGGTTCAGCACTGCATTGAGTTTGTCCTTGAGCTTCTCGTGCGCCTTATACAGCAAGGCGAGGTGGTCCTTGTACTTCTTCATGATATGCCACCGACACAGCTTATGCAGAGTTTGTGGGAGGATAGTTTTTAATGCTGCCTTCATCGAAAAACACTGGTCTGAGAAGAGACAAGAGTGTTTTTTATTAAGTTGTTTGTGTGTTTGCAAGATAGATGGAAGAAATGTAAGTGCACAAAACAAAACAAAACGTAAGTATGCATGTGTTTTTTATTTTTTGTACCTGTGAGCATGCAGATTGGCGGCTTGTTGTTCATACACCTCAGAAAGGTTTTGAAAACCCACTCAAATGATGGTATTGTTTCATCTCGCACGAGTGCAACAGCAAATATGGTGCTTTGTAGATGATGGTTCACCCCCACAAACACTCCCAGCGGCATGTGGAATTTGTTAGTTTTATACATCGTGTCAAATGTAACGCAGTCTCCAAAATCTTCATACGATCCTCTGCAACTTGCGTTCGCCCAAAAGACATTTCTTACACGGTTATCTGCATCAATGTCATAATCATAGAAGAACTCTGGGTTTATCTTTTGCATTTTCTCGAAGAAATTCAGAAGTTTCTTGACATCATCTTCAGACTCTTCTCTGGCAAACTTCTGTTTCCTGCATTTTCATAGACAATTCATACTTATCTCACCAAAACAGGGAATAATTACAGACAGAATGCTCAAGAGATATGCTCACACGTGCTTACTGTTTACCCAGTCGCGGCTAGTATGTCCCATGTACTGTAGACCACCGGACATACACGACAGCGTCGACATCATCTGAGCATGTGTGTGGTTGTCCAGTTGCATGTCTTTCACTAACTGGTCAATCAAAGGATCGTCTTTTTTGTGTGATCACATGTGCAAAAGCATCCCGGGGCTTTCCAGCATCTTGTGATTGTGGTTGAGTTGAACCATTTCTATCACAAATTTGCCATCCTTCCTTTTTTTGACTCTAATCTTTGCATTGCAGCCAATCCTTTTTTATGTCTCCTGACGTATCCGGTGATAATCTGACACAGCCTGCTAGTGGACCCCTTCTCTTGAGCAGACAATGTAGGCATTTGTCCTGTGTTTTGCCCTCTTGCGTATACCAAACCCTGCACATCTTGCATAATTGTTGTAAAAGTCCCATGCCTTTTCGTACGTGGTGAACTTCATTCCAGCAGCAGGTACGAGGTTGAGCGGCATGTTTTTATCCTGCATTAATCGGAATGCTATATGAGAAAATTTGTTCTGTTCTATTTTTTGAATATGAGGAGTGCATATAAGTTTAATAAAGCATTTGCAATGTTCCTAGCCAAAGCTCACAAGAAATATCAGTGTGCACTGCAATGTTATCTGAATGGACTGCAACTATTTTATTTTTCAGACCATAAACTTACATGTGTGTAGAGTCGTTCGCATGATGGTGTTTGCAGCTCACCGGGTTGTATTGGACATGGTGGGGTTATAGCAGATGTGTGTAGTTGAGGATCTCGCGGCGGTAACATTGAGGAGGATTTGTACCTGCTGTTTACTTTTGACCGAGGCACTGTTGGTGGTCGCAGCGTCGAAGTTGATGCAGCAGGTCTGGTTGGAGCTCCGTTTTTCGGTGCAGCAGGTGGACGATGAGCTCTGTTTTGGGGTGCGGCAGGTGGACGTGGTGGTAATCCAGTGTTGTGACGATGTCTCGGTGGATTGGTTTTAAAATTTTGGAGCAGTGGCACATCATCATAAACATAATCATCATCTGCTGCAACATCGTGTTCAACTGCATCATCATTATTTGTTCGGACATGCTGTCCAAACGTAGTGAACTCGTGCTTATACTCTGGGTTGAGAACTGTTATCGGCTCATCTTCATCGTCATCGTCTTCATCATCGCGTTGGTGAGTGCCTTCCCAGATGAATGTGACATCATCGTCATCTTCAACTACATCTTCTTCACGGAAAAATCTTCTGTAGAAGTCTCGCACCTGTTTGTCGTCGTGAAGAATCCATGAGGAATCTCGGGGTAACCCACATAGTATGTCCATCGGAAGAATATCCACTCTTCCGAAAGTTGTTGTTCTCGATCTTTGTCAACTATGCGCGGCATTTTGTATCTGCTGAACGTCATCTCCTGCACACAAAATGACCGAGCTGCATTGTCAGGTTAAATAAAATGAATCATGCGAACTGCAATGTGTTCAAAATGGTACTACCGAAGCATTGCACGGTGACTGCATCACCCCTCAAGGTGAACTAAAGCAACCGCACTGCATCGTTATACGTAATGAACCTATACAAGCGTACTGCATTTTCCCCCACAACGAACTGAAGCAACCGCACTGCATAAGTTTTGTACTGCATAATCAAGCGTTATCTTGCTTGTCTTGATTTGTCTATGATAACTTCACCGAGATGGTATAGGAAGTGTCTTTGCTTACCTCGTGATGCGTGATTTCTTGCGTTCTGAGGAGGAAGTTCCTTCTCGTCCTTTGCACAACTTTCACGTTCGCCCGTGCAGTCCACTTGCCCTTCAGAAGTTCATGGGCGGTCTGGACGTTGCTCAATGTGAACGGGGAAGGAGGATTTGCTCTGAAGGTTGATGCAGACTTATTCCAAGAAGCTACAGTGGATGAAGCAACCTTGCGCACACTCCTCCTTGCTCGAATTGGTTTGATGTTGAGGCCACACCAATCCACATCTGATGAATTACAGCTAATTGCAGGCCCTGAGGAGTTCGGTGGCGGCGCTACCGAGCTGCTGCCGTGGAAGAAGGCCGATAGGCTGGTGTTGCTCGGTGCCTGCCGCGGAAGAAGGCCGAGAGGCGAGGCGGCGTCCATTGCTGGCCGCCGCCATGAAGAAGGCCGGGAGGGGAGGCGGCGCAGCGCTCGAGGCCGCCGCCATGGAGAAAGCGGGAGGAAGGGCGGCATCTCTCCCGAGCCGCCGCGAAGAAGGCCGGGGGGGAAGGCGGCTAGCCTAGGCAGCTGCCGATGAGAAGGTCGGGAGGGAGGGCGGCGGCTCGCCCAAAGGCCGCCTGATGAGAGAAGGCCGAGGGAAGGGCGGCGCGCGATCTGGGTGGTGTGCGAGAATAAGGTGGTTTGGTGTGCAGAATAAGGTCTTAAGGGGTGTTATCATAATAGACCCACCATATATATATATATATATATATATATATATATATATGGTCGCCACCCTGGGTGAGGAATAGTTATTCTTCACCCCCTCTCTATTTTGACATCTATGCACCGTATTTTTACGTTTCGTAAATTTTGTCTTATTTCATACATAAAAAGATAATGTAAGAAAATATGTACTCGCCGTAAAAAATATTTTATGTTACGTAAAACTACGAATGTAGAAACATAGTGTGAAACATACATAAAAAGTGATTTTTCTAGTCTGATAACCTATATTTTTGTTTTTATACCAAATTTTACATACCTGAATCAATATGCATGTAACTATTTATATTCTAAACATAATTTATTTAGAAAGCGGTCGTAAGATTATCTCGGGTGAAGAATAACTTATTGTGCACCCTGGGTGATGAATAGTATACCTCAAAGCCCGTCAGTAGGCTGTTGAAGGCTTCGGTCAGTCCGCTCTTCACAGATTGAACCTTTTCCATAACCGCACCCATCAGGGTGTGGTGCTCCTCCACGATGGAAGCGCGTTGCAGCACTTCCTCCAGAGTATTAGCAGCCTCTGGATTAACAGAGGCCGTCGATGGAGCTACTGCTCCTCCCCCTCTGTCGAAGGGGGGTGTTGGTCCGAACCCGAAGCCGTATTGGTCTTCGGGACGGTGTTCGGCAAGGGCCTAAACTGTTGAGGCCTCCCACCCTCGATGATCATGGGGGTCGCCGTTCCTTGCTCTACGGCGTCCGAGGTGTTACCCTCGGACATCTTCTGGACAACCTTGTCCGCCCCTCCTCGGCGAGGAGAGGTCCTTTGGGACGACACCTCGGTGTCCTCCATGGCAAGGGAAGAAGGCTCGCGATGGTCTGTCGCTCTCCGCCTCTTCAGGCGGTAGAGAATTCCCTGATGAGGTCGAGGGAATCGGGATATCGCACAGAGGGCTGGAAGGCAAATAAAGATATGATTTATATAACAGAGGTAGATTAAGCAAAAACTGAACAAGTAAGCTTTCGATACTTACGTTTCGGCCAGGGGCTTCTCCCTTTGGGCCCTCTTCGGGTTGTATTCGAACTTTGAGTCCAAACTAACAGAGAGGGTTATCTTCCCCCTCTTTGGCGTCGCTCCCTCCGGATTCTCAGAGGTTGTCCTTTCCTTCCTCCTTGTATTGCATGGGGAGTTGCTTTCCACTTCCTCCTCTTCCTCTTCGTCCTCGTCTTCCTCGTGAGAGGAGACAACCTCGATCTCTCCGGACATTGCGTCCAAAGGACCGTCGCGGCAGGGCCCGTCCTTGGTCCCCTTGCCCTTCTTCTTGGTCTTCTTCTCCGGTGCCCGATAGGGCGCCGGGACCAGCATCTCCTCCAGCCGAGGAGTGACTGGGTCTTCGGGCAACAGAGCCGGACTCTTAATCCGCTCCGACTTCTTGGTCCAGCCCTACAAAAAGGTGGGCTGATAAGTTTTCATATTGATTGAATATATAGACCAGATATATCTTCGGAAAATTAACACTTACCGGAGTGGTCGGATTCATGGCGTCAAGGTCAACGTCTTCGGTCCCCATGGGCCAGCTCTTCTATGCCTTGAAGAGTAGCTTCCACATTCCCTCGTGCATCATGCCGAGGAATGCTGCAGAGTTCGCGGCTCCTCCGAATTGAACTCCCACATGGGGGAAGTCCGGCGCTGGCAGGGAAGGATGTGGCGGAAGAGCATAATCTACACTACATGGTTAAACCAACATTCTTGCTCAGCACATTGGTAATACGCGTCTGTAGCGTTTGCACCTCCGTCTGAGACCCTTAGTCGAGGCCCTTTGCGGTCCAGGAGATGAGCCTCATGGGGGGTCAGGATCTGAACTCCGGAATTGCCGCGCACTTGGTACAGCGCAGCTCAGTGATATAAAACCACTCTTGTTGCCAGATCTTGACGGTCTCGACAAAGGCCCCGTTGGGCCATGCGACGTTTGGAAGCTTACTTATCATGGCCCTGCCGTAGTCCGCGTGTTGCCCATCGACCACCTTCAGCTTCACATTGAAGACTTTCAGCCACAGGCTGAAGTGTGGGGGGATGCGGAGAAGAGCCTCACACATGACGATAAACGCCAAGATGTGGAGGAAAGAGTTCAGGGCTGGATCATGGAAATCTAGCCCGTAGAAGAACATGAGTCCGCAAACGAAGGGGTGGAGTGGAAAACCTAACCCTCTAAGGAAATGGGTGAGGAAGACTACCCTTTCGCCGAGCTCCGGAGTGGGAATGATCTGACCCTTGGGGGGAGCCTGTGCGCGATGGTTGCGGTGAGGTATCCTGCACTCCGGAGATCCTTTATCTCCTTCTCCGTGATAGAGGAGGCCTCCCACTTGCCCTTGGAACCGGATCCGGCCATGGTCGGAGGAGGTGGTGGTGGTGGTAAGGAAGACAGAAACTTTTCAGGCGCTGAGAGCTTGGGGAAATTGGAAGGCTGAGGAGAATGGAAGGCGTGGGGAAGAAAGGAGAAATCCATTGCTCTCTTATAGGCGGTAAAAATGCCAACCGTCCCCCCACTTGCTCCTTGAAGCTCGCCTATTCCCAGTGAAAGCGTGCGCCGTAAACGCTTGGATTACCCAAATTTTATTGATGAGCAATCCCGCATTAAGTGGGCACGATCTCCGTTTTGACAGGATGGGCCAATGGGGCTTGGCCTCGAAACATGGAACGCAGGGTGTGGAAACGATTCAAAACACCGAAGGGTCAAGTCTAACACTTCGCCAAAAAAAGTTGTCAGTAAAAGACACTTCTTATTTTTTTTATATCTTGCCTTTGCGGCTAAGGGTTGTGTAAATTATGCAAGGCCGAATACAGTTCTTTTAAGAAGGAAAGATGACGTCCATTGTTCAGGGAACCCGCCTCACAATGCCGAAGATAATCTGCGCGCCGAACACGTTGTCATTGAAGACTGGTTCAGGGGCTACTGAGGGAGTCCTGGACTAATTGGTACTCGGGCGTCCGGTCTATTGGATATGGGCCGGACTGTTGGGCCGTCAACATACAAGGGAGAAGACCACCTCTCATGTCCGGTAGGCATTCCCATATACGTGGATGGCAAGTTTAGGTGTCCGGATATGCTATTTCCTTTTGTTAAACCGACTTTGTACAACCCCAAGCCCCTCCGGTATCTATATAAACTAGAGGGTTAGATCGAAGGGCAGGATCAAAATAACATTGATAGGCTAGCCAAGCTAGGGTTTAGCCATTACGATCTCGAGGTAGATCAACTCTTGTAACCCCTATACTCATCGAGTACAATCAAGCAGGAGTAGGGTTTTACCTCCATTAAGAGGGCTCGAACCTGGGTAAATACTGTGTCCTTTTGATCATAGTTATCATCGATCCTCAGACATATAGCTTGGCCCCCCCTACCCTAGATCTGCCGGTTTTGACACCGACACCAGGTGCCCAGCTGCCAGAGTACATTGCCCTCCGCCCCGAGGAGAAGAAGGGAGCCCTCACCTCAAATGGAGTTCAACTTGGACTCCATGCTCATTGCAGAAGAGTAAGGATGATTTTTTTGTGGATAGCTCATGCATACCCAATTATCTTTGCTGACTAACCTCTTTTCTCTTGTTGTCGCCGGCAGGGAGGTGGAGGAGGACACGGAAACCCTCGTCCATCGCTCCTGGAGGAAGCTCCGACATCTTGGGTCATTGAAGGGCGCAGAGAGCTCGGCCTTGGCGGGGGATGATGTAGAGGACCCTTTGCCGAGCACCCAACCCATCCCTTGGCCCAGAAGCAGAGACTTGGTTCCACCCACCGGAGGTGATGGGGACGGCCTTATTGTTCCCTCAAGCAAAGGGGGAGGTGAGACGACGCAGGGCGAGCCCCTCCTCGAGGGGCACATTTCCCCTGTGGCTCGATCTAGAGAGAGCCCCACGGAACCTTTTGTGGATGATTCTGCACAGAAGGCTGCCGGGAATACCATGGCAGAGGGCAAAGTTCAGGGCCTGGCAACATTTGTTGCCGAGGAAACAGAGGTTCCTGCCAGATAGAGTTCTCCAGGTACTTCATTTTCTCCTTCTTCTCTTTCTCTTCTTCTTTTTTTCACTTCAACCTTCTGCTTCTTTGTTGTCCTATGTTCTTCTCACCCGCATGCCATCAAGCCGAAGAGCCAGAACCATTGGAGGTGGCGGTTGACATAGGCAAGGCTGCCGCGGAAGAGGCCGTTGACATTGCTGCCACGGAGGGACATGATCTTGCTACCGGGGATGCGCAGAGTTCCATGGTGGTAGTGAAGGAGCATTCTCCAGAGGACGTCTAGGCAGGGGGAGTGGCCGTCAAGGAGAAGATCCCTCTCCAGACCATGGGCCCTTTCCCCATCACCGGGACCGTCGCTGAGATCCTGCCATCCTCCTCGAGCATGCTGGCCATGGTGTTGTCGCCACACGGAGCTGGAGCCCCTGGCCTATCCCCGACGACGGATGCTGAGCTGGATGAAGAGCTTCAACATCTCCTGGCTCCGCTTTATCAGGGAGCTGGAGAGGCCGACGACTTAGCCACCGTTGCCATGGACTTGTCCTTCATGGAATCCATGGCGGCGGGCGTGAAGGAGATGCAGGCCTGGCACAACCAGAAGTGACTGTCGCTCAAGGAGCAGCGCGAATCCATCGACAGGATGGATAAGAAGCTGAAGCATAAAGGCTTGGAGCAGCGCGCGTGGCACGATAAGCAGTTCAAGGTGCTCTTAACGGAGCAAGAGATGCTCCAGATGACATGGGACGATGTCATGGCTCACGAGGCGTGCCTGGTAGACCGCAAGGCATCTCTGGATGCCAGGGAGCAAGAGATTTCCCTCAGGGAGGAGAAGCTCGAAGCCACCCTTCGTGCCAAAGATGACGATCTGGAGGCTCTTGTTTGCCAGCGCACTAAGGATCTAGATGTCAAGCATGGAGTGGCCCTAGATGCTGTTGCCGCCGACTCTGCTGCCCGGCTTAAGAAGCTCACTAATGACCTAGCTGCTGCGTCCGCCGCCAAGGCTGATCTTGACCAGCAGGTGTCTAAGTCGGTGGAAGATCTTGCTGGGAGCGCCAAGGAGTTGGAAGCTCTCAAGGAAGAAGCACGAAAGGCGGAGATCCTCTTGGCTGATGTGCAGTCGTAGCTCTCTTCCAAGACTCGGGCCCTTGAAACTGCCAATGGCAACATCTCAAACATGAAGGCGAGGATCGACACACTGGCGTGCTCGGCAGAGTCACTTGAGTCTGCCAGCAGTTGCTATCCAAGGATTTAGACACCGCCAAGTATCTTCGGCAGGACGCCGAGGACAAGCTGAAGAATCAGGTCACCTGAGCAACCTCTGGATCAAGAGCCTGGTCGACATGGCCGAACGTCTTGGAGCTCAGGCTACAGTGATGGGCATGGACGGCCCAGTCTTCTTGGCTAGCAACCAAGAGGTCCCAAGTGTTAAGCTGGGAATCTTCTTCAACAAGTTGGTCGAGAAGCTGAAGGCGCATGAGGAGGGGAGGGCCGAGCGCTTCGCGACCCAGTCCCGGAAGCTTGCCCACAACGCCCTCTTCATGGTCTTGAGCAATATTGCCTACCGCCATCCAGACCTCGACCTTGACGACGGATTCAGGAAGCCGCCAGCGAGTGCTGACATTGTAGCCGCCAAGGAGAAAGCTGCGTCACGGGCCGACAGGGTCCTCCAAGTTTGAACTGCTCCATCTGGTCACCAAATCAAGTATCGGGCCGTTGTTGCCTGTAATGAAACATGGCGTACATTTTGCGTTTAGTCATTTCTATCTGTGGTGTTTGTGCGAAACTAATATTCCTAGCTAAATTTTAAATGTTTGTTTATCCCTTTGAGCCATGTACGTGTGCGTTTGTATGATCTATCCCTATATATGCTTTGGATGCCTGCCGGTATCATATTGCCACGATTGTCGTAAGGGTCCGGCCCTTAACAGTCATCTTGGCGTGGATGAGTCCCGGCAGGTTTTTCCCAGGTAGTTCTCGGTGCAGCCTCTCATCCTGCGAGCATGGCTCCGGACAAGACGATGGAGCAACCAAAGAAGCTAACCAAGGTTCCATCACGTGAGGGTTTTCACAATACGAACACTCACTAGAGTTAAGGGATAAACGACTGCAAAATTCTCTAATGCATCAATCAAGAAGTGATAATGTAGACTTAGCTTTTGTTCTGAGCTTCTTTCCCCTCTGCCAGGCTGCACGTGCTAGGCGCGCCCGCGGCATCTGGCGGAGCAGGAGTCAACCAGGTGGTTTTTTCATTCCCGGCAGGGACTAATATGCATTTCATGCTGCTGGCGGGCATCGAGGCATAGTGTCGTGCTTCTCTGGTCCCCCTCCCTTTTTCTCCTCTCCTTTCGGGTCAATCTAGCGGCTGCCGATGCATGGGTCATGCTGATGCAGGCAGCCTTGCCGAAATATACTTGCCGGGGAGTGTATCGACGGACTCATACCAGTGCTTCGCTCAGGATTACCCAAAGTGGGAGAAATACTGGACCGAGCGTTGCACGGTAATCATCGACATCGATGACGCTGGGGCTAAAGCGATTTGACTGCTGACGAAGGGAAGGGATGGGAAGGAGGGAGCTCGCGCCCACACGTTTCGTGCCCTTTCGCTGAACGACGCCCGAATGGTGGGCACACCATGTGGGCCGCCGGGACGGGTCTCTTGGCACCAGCGGAGATCTTCGTTGTAGCCGTTGCTACGGCGAGGCATGGAGACCAACAATATGGTGCGGGGTTGTCCCTGCTTTGCTTCTGCGTCTTCGTGGGCGCCATAGTCGATGGCGTTGCCGAAGATGCAGATGGCGATGAAGGTGGCGCGCTGCTCACGTCTTCGGGTTCGTGCAGGTGAGCCTCCTACCTGGCGCGCCAAAGATGTCATGGGAAACCACGACCACCTATGGGACTAGGACGGCCCCTTGCTGGTTCAGCATGGGGACGTCGCGTCGCACAAAGAGCAGACTAGCGTGGGGCACGACAAAGATCACACAGGCAGTTTTACCCAGGTTCGGGCCGCCGTGAGGCGTAAAACCCTACACCTGCTTTGGTGGATTGATGGTGGAAATATGGTGCTGGAGCGCAGTACACTTGCCCAGCAAGGGTTGCCTCAGGGCCGCAGCGACTACGTGCGTATGGGGGTGTGGATTGTCCAAGCTTCCAACCTTGCGAACCCCTTCTACCGTTGCCATGGGCCTCCTTTTATAGTTTAAGGGATCACCGCAGTGGCAAATCAGTCATTAGACACTAATAAGATAGCAAATAGTGCTATCATACCTAACTTTGCAGGCTGACAGGGCGCATTTAATGCGCCACTCAATGTCACGTTGTTGGTTGCCCGGCAGGGCTTGCCGGGCTGTCTTGCCAGCTCCACGCCTACTCGCCTGACACATCATAGGAAGGGTGTCATCTGCGGGTTTTCTGGTAGAAAGGGGCCGCCATGTGGCAAATGGTTGCCACTTAATCACTCTGCTTGACACCGCACTGATCGACGACGTGACTCGTGGTGGAGTGCTTGGTGAGGTGTTTTAGCCTCCGCAAGCCCCGGCAGGCCCTGCCGAGATGCCTTGGTCATCTTCTTATTGGGGTGGCCTCGCTGTAAGGGCATATTCATTCCCCAGTGGTTTTGGTGATTGATGACAACGCTTTTGCGGACTAATCGCGTGCGTTAAGTTCTTTCAGAGAAGCATTCATTGGCACGAGACGATTTCCTCCCCTCGGGGTTTTTACTAAAGACGGTGTAACTCCTGCGTTTCGTTGTTGGTGGACTAGTTCCGTAGGAGTCACCGTACTATTAAGAGGGGATCCGCTTTGGTAAGACTGGGTGGAATCAACACGTACACATCCTTCTCACACCCATCGCTTTCCGTCGCATCTTTGAGCTGCTCTTCTCTTAGGTTCCTCGTCGTCTGCGTGCGGTAGCGTAGATCGCGATCTACAGCGGTAGTACCATTGAGTCCCACAGCGGTAGTACTGCTCTGCCGAGCGGTAGTACGCCTCAGCGTAGTATGCCGCTCGTGAGAGCGGTAGTACCGCTCTGGGGCTCGGCCAGTAGTACCCCGTAGTACCGCGCCTACTACCGCCTCGATTCGGGACGATGTTTTCTCGTGTCGAGTTTTGCGGCACTACCAGCGGTAGTGGAAGCGGCAGTACCGCTCCCAGCGGTAGTACCGCTCCTACTCCACGGTAGTACCGCCTCGGGGCGATGGTGCTGGTTTCCCCTTAGCGGTAGTACCGCCGAGGAGGGAGCGGCGATGCGCTCTCGTGGTAGTACCGCCTTCCCCAGCGGTAGTACCGCTCTGTCAGAAGGGCTGCTCGGTGGGGTAATGGTTGGATATGTTCCCCACTATATAAAGAGGTCTTCTTCCTCCTTGTTGACCTACCTCTTTCCCCAAAGCTCCATTGCTGCTCAAAGCTCCATTTTCGCCGATTCACTCCCTAGCCAATCAAACTTGTTGATTTGCTCGGGATTGGTTGAGAAGGCCTAGATCTACACTTCCACCAAGAGAAATTTGATTCCCCACTTATCCCTTATGGATCTTGTTACTCTTGGGTGTTGAGCACCCTAGGCGGTTGAGGTCACCTCAAGCCATACTCCATTGTGGTGAAGCTTCGTGGTGGTGTTGTTGTTGGGAGCCTCCGATTGTTGTGGAGATTGCCCCAACCTTGCTTGTAAAGGTTGATCGCCGCCTTCAAGGGCACCAATAGTGGAATCACGGCATCTCGCATCGTGTGAGGGCGTGAGGAGAATCTGGTGGCCCTAGTGGCTTCTTGAGGAGCATTGTGCCTCCACACCGCCTAACGGAGACGTATTCCCCTCAAAAGGAAGGAACTCGTAACACATCCTCATCTTCACCGCTCCACTCTTGGTTATTTCGTGCCTTTACTTTCGCAAGCTTACTTATTGTTACATCTCTTGCTTGCTTGCTTGCTAGTTGTTATTGCATCATATAGGTTGCTCACTTAGTTGCATATCTAGACAACCTATTTGTTGCAAAGTTTAATTTGGTAAAGAAAAGCTTAAAAATTGTTAGTTGCCTATTCACCCCCCCCCTCTAGTCAACCATATCGATCCTTTCAATTGGTATCAGAGCCTCGTCTCTTTATTAAGGACTTTACCGTCCGAAGAGTATGGTTGACACCAACGATGGTGTGGAGGAACACTCCGGTGTGAATCCCATCTCATCTTCGGCCGAAGGGGTTACCTCGGTCTCTCGTGAGGAGTTCAATGTGGCTTTGGACACATTGAAAACCTCCATGACGGCCGAGGTTAAAAGCATGTTTAATGATTTCTTAGAGGGACTTAAACTATCTACCGCACCTATGAAAGTGGGTGATCCCACTAACAAGGTGACGGATGCTTTCTCCGATAAGGGGGAAGCTAACAATGAAAAGAGTCCTTCTACTAGTGGTAGAAATGGCACCGGCATCTTTGCCCATGTGGAACCCCCGGTCTATGGAGGGCCTATCCCCTCCACTCATTTAAATCATGCCGGTCCACCTCCTAAGTATGAAAAAGGTGTAGATTTTGATAATTGGGTCTATCGCTTAAGCGCCATTTGAAACATGTGAACACTAACCTTTGGAGAGTCATTGAAGAAGGTTTTATCCTCATGACCCAAGCAACTTCACCCTCGAGAAGCCGTGGACAATCAATTCAATGAGAGTGCTCTTCATCATTCAAGATGCAATTCTTCCCAAGATCTCCTCACCTTGACCCCATGTCGTGGCTAAAGAAGCATGGAAATGTGTTGAGGGCCTCTATCGTGGAAGTGCTAGCATTCAACGGTCCAACTATGAAGTGGTGCAAGATGAAGCCGACGAGTTTGCAATGAAAGAAGATGAAGAACCTCGTGAGCTCTTTCGAAGAGTAATCAAACTCGCGGTGGCACTTCGAGATCATGGAAGCAAGGACACGGATGACAATTGATCAGCGAAAGTTCCTCAAGGCCATGATGCCCTACAACAAAGCCATGTCCTCCGTCATTCGTCAACGACCGGACTTCCACACCATGACCTCAAGTGAAGTGTTGGATGAGTTTGTTGCAATGAGCATCTTGGACAAGACCGCCGAAAATGCGGTGCTCCGTTCTCAAAGAGCTAAGAAGCCTAACCTTGCCTTGAAGGCCAAGGTCATTGTCGAAGAAGAGGAAGAAGTGGAAGATGAGGAAAGCAACCCCGAAGACACCAAGTTTGACTACCATGAGCACATGGCCCTTGCTTCAAGACAGTTTTGGAGCAAGAAGAGCTCAAGACCCAACTTCAACAAGAATAACTCAAGCGGCGTCAAGGGCAAGCAACGAGTTAGAACTTGCTTCAACTGTGGCAATGTGAGCCATTTCGTTGCGGATTGTCCTTACGAGAAGAGGGAAGACCATGGTGGCAAGTTCATTCGGAAAGACAAAGCCAAGTCCATCCCCAACAAGAACAACTTCGCCAAGAAGACTCCCACTCGTGGGTTGGTGGTTCAAGAAGAATACCAAGAGGATCATGATGATGATGAGAATGAAGAAGCAACGGCCATGGCATCCATTGCCATTGCTACTCCTCGGGTGTCTCTCTTCGAGTCACCCAACGAAAACATCACCGCTAGATGCCTCATGGCTAAGGCTTCAAACAAGGTAACCCCCAACATCACAACCACCATCATTTCTAATCCCTCCGTGGAGGATTGCATAGATGGACATGTTGAGTCTAATGAAGAAGTGAATGAATTAGAGTTATTCATGAGTAAGCTCAAGGGAAAGTCCAAGAAGCACTTTGTTGCTCTCTTGGAACAACTTGGTGAGGCCAATGACATGATCGAGGCTCACGAAGAAACCATCTCCAAGATGGAAGGTCATAGTCGTGACTATGCCGATGAGATATCGGATCTCTCTAATGCTCTTGAGGAAGAGCGTGTGCATCGTTTGACTCTTGAGGAGTCACACAATGATGCCCATGCTAAGCTAAAGAAAGATCTTGATCATGCTCTTGTCATGTCTCGTGTGCTAACCTCCGAGAAGGCTAAACTTGGGGTTGATCATGCTAGACTCAAAGAGGAGTTTGAGATACTTGACAAGGCCCACAAGGTCTTAAAAGGTACTCATGCGAGCCTCAAAGAGTCTCATGCTCAACTCCAAGTTAAGCTAATCAAGGAAAAAGCCACCTTTCCTCATATGGTTTTAATTGATAATGCATGTGCTACTAACCCTTGTTGTGAGCATGTGCATCTTGTGGAGGAAAATACTAAGTTGAAGGATCAACTTGAGAATGGCCTTGTGACTTGCATTCAAGGTGAGAAAAACCTCAGCGATCTTTTGAGCAATCAAAAGGAAGTTGTGGGCAAGGAAGGAATTGGGTTTCCACCCAAGTCCAAGAGCAAGAAGAAGAAGAACAACAAGGCCAACCGTCCTCCTCCCCTCAAACAAACTTTTGTGAAAGAGGGAGACGGAGCTTCCAAGAAGAAGAAGGAGAAAGTGAAGGAAGTTGATGTTCAAAAGGGCAAGAACGTTTCCTCAAACAAAGCCGGCGACTTTAAACCTTCATATGTGTTATGCCGTGCTAGTGATGGACATGTTTATGCTAAATTTGTTGGTTCTCCTTATGAGTACATTGAATGGTCTATTTGGGTTCCTAAGGCCCTTGTTACTAACATCAAAGGACCCATTACTAAATGGGTACCTAAAACCAAGCATTGATCTCGTGTAGGTGTTTGCTTCGGTGGGGATCATGGTTGCTCGATAGTGGAGCAACAAATCATATGACCGGAGCAAGGACTTGGTGGTGGATGTGCAAGAAATTCCATCTATGCCCACCAATGTCGAGTGGGGTGATGCATCACATTCTAAGGTATTGGGTCTCGCAAGGTTGTCATCTCTCATGATCTAACGATCGAGAAAGTCATGCTTGTTGAGTCCCTTGCATTCAATTTACTTTCCGTTCGTCAACTTGCACTCATGGGCTTTGCCACATTCTTTGATATTGATACTGTGGCCCTCTTGTGGAGCAAGACTCTTAAAGTAGCCTTTGTTGGGCATGTCGAGAATGGTCTCTATGTGGTTAACTTTTCGGAGCAACCCACTAAGACCGCGACATGCCTAATGGCTAAAGTTGATGTGGGATGGCTTTGGCATCGCCGTTTAGCCCACGTCAATATGAGATCTTTGCAAAGTCTCCTCAAGGGGGACCATGTTCGTGGACTAACAAATGTGAGTTTTGCCAAAGATCGTGCTTGCAGTGCTTGTATCGAAGGAAAGCTTCATGAAAAGGCTCACCCTCCCTCAACCATCATCTACTCGAAGAGACCCTTGGAGCTCCTTCACATGGATCTCTTTGGGCCTCCATATTTTGATAGTCTTGGAGGAAGAAAGTATTGCTTGGTGATTGTGGATGATTATTCAAGATACACTTGGGTATACTTCTTCAAGAGGAAGAGTGAGACCCAACAAACCGTCATCAACTTTGCAAATGAAGCTCAACGTCAACATAATGCAAAAATCTTGACAATAAGAAGCGACAACGGCAACGAGTACAAGAACTACACCTTGGATGAGTTTCTTAGTGACGAGGGGATCAAGCATCAATATGCGGCACCTTATACCCCTCAACAAAATGGTGTTGCGGAGAGGAAGAACCGTACGTTGATGGATGCGGCAAGGACCATGATGGCGGAGTTCAAGTCTCCATACAACTTTTGGGCCGAAGCCATCAACACCGCATGTCATGCATCCAATCGGCTCTATCTTCGCAAAGGCTTGAACAAGACTCCTTATGAGATCCTCACCGGCAACAAGCCCAACCTCAAGTACTTCCGGGTGTTCGGTTGTAAGTGTTTCATTCTTAAGAAAGGTGTTCGGTTGTCTAAATTTGAAGCTAGAGCTCATGAGGGCATATTTGTTGGTTATGCTACAAACTCTCATGCTTACCGTGTCCTCAACAAGTCCACCGGACTTATTGAGGAGACATGTAACGTGGAGTTTGACGAAAATAACGGCTCCCAAGTGGAGCAAAGTGGTACTTGTGATGTAGGTGATGAAATTCCTCCCCAAGCCATAAGAAGAATGGGTATTGGTCACATCCTACCCATTGAGGAACCCCTTGTGGCCGAAGGAGAAGGACAATGCTCTACTCAAGTAGAGCCATCACCTCATCAAGATCCACACGCTTCCGAAGAACAACATGAAGGCCCTCAACCTCGTGAACAAGACCAAGGGCAAGATCTACCTCAAGATGGTGATGAACCACTAAATGATGCCCAAGGTCAAGTTCTTCCCCTCGAGCTAGTTCAAGATCAAGATCAACCTCAAGATCAAGAACAAACTCAAGACGGCGCTCAAGATCATCAAGTCAACCCTCCTCCTTCCACACCCGAGGAGGAATTAGAGCGTCGTGCCGCGAAGATTGCTTCCAAGATCACCTCTCAAGGCCATCTCATGGAAAATGTGGTTGGAAGCATACGCAAAGGGGTAAGCACTCGTAGACAATTGGCAAACTATTGTGAACATCACGCGTTTGTCTCTTGTGTTGAACCCCAAAAGGTCTATGAGGCGCCAAGACCCGGATTGGCTCAATGCCATGCATGAAGAACTCAACAACTTCGAGTACAACAAGGTGTGGAGATTGGTGCCAAGACCATCCGGAACCACAATGTCATTGGGACCAAGTGGATCTTCAAGAACAAGCAAGATGCCCATGGGAACATCATTCGCAACAAGGCAAGATTGGTAGCACAAGGCTACTCCCAAGTCGAGGGTATCAACTACGGTGAAACCTTCGCTCCGTTGCTCGCCTTGAATCCATTCGCTTGTTGATTGCTTATGCTTCCCATCACAACTTTAAGTTGCAACAAATGGATGTGAAAAGTGCTTTTCTTAATGGTCCAATTAATGAGTTGGTCTATGTCAAGCAACCCCCCGGGTTCGAGGACCCCTACTTTCCGGATCATGTGTATCAACTCGATAAGGCACTCTATGGCCTTAAACAAGCCCCACGCGTGGTATGATCACCTTACCGAGTTGCTACAAGATCGTGGGTTTGAAGTAGGGCTAATCGATCCCACTCTTTTTACTAAGAAGGTCAACGGGGAGTTGTTTGTATGCCAACTATATGTTGATGATATTATCTTTGGTTCCCCTAACAAAGCTTTCAATGAAGAATTTGCCGCCTCATGACCTCCAAGTTTAAGATGTCTTCGATGGGAGAGTTGAAGTTCTTCCTTGGTTTCGACATCAAACAAAGAAGAGAAGGAACCTTCATCAACCAAGCCAAATACACTCAAGACATGCTTAAAAGATTCAAGCTAAGTGATGTCAAGCCGGCATCTACTCCAATGCCTACCAAGTGTCAACTTGACATCGATCCCAATGGTAAAGCGGTGGATCAAAAGGTATATCGCTCCATGATTGGCTCCTTGCTTTACCTTTATGCATCTAGACCGGATATCATGTTGAGTGTGGGGATGTGTGCACATTTTCAAGCCGCACCAAAGGAAAGTCACTTTGTGGCGGTCAAGCTTAATCTTCGATATTTGGCTCATACCCCAAACTTTGGCTTATGGTACCCAAGAGGAGCAAACTTCAAGCTTGAAGGTTTCACGGATTCGATTAGGCGGAGACAAAGTGGATAGGAAGTCCACTTCCTGAGGGTGCCAATTTCTTGGTTGCTCTTTGGTAAGTTGGTCTTCCAAGAAGCAAAGTTGTGTGTCTCTCTCGCCCACCAAGCGAGTATGTGGCGGCGGTAGTTGTTGTGCTCAACTTCTATGGATGAGGCAAACTTTAAAGGAGTACGGTGTCATTTGTGACAAAGTGCCTCTTTGGTGTGATAATGAAAGTGCCATCAAGATTTCTCTCAACCCGTGCAACACTTCAAGACAAAGCACATTGAAATTCGGTATCACTTCATCCGGGATCACATTAGGCGAGGGAGATCGAGCTCAAGTATGTCAACACTCATGATAACCTTGCGATATTTTCACGAAGCCTTTGGATGAAGCAAGATTTCATGAAGTTAAGGCATGAGCTAAATATCATCGATTTGAGCAATGTGACTTGAACCTGCACCCCCACCACACTCAACTTGTTGTCTAGTTTAGATGTAAGCATGGACATAGGGGAGTGTTATTCTCTCAATGAACTCTCCTCCCCATTATGCATAAACGATCAACTCTTTCACATTAGCCATTTTGATGGTATTTGTGCTTCAAAGACGAGTTTTGGTCATGGACCCAAGGATAATTCTTGGCGGTGCCATACCAATTGACTCAAACATAGGTGGCTCGGCCACCGCCTCTCTTGAGAGAGGCGAGCCTGTTTTCGTTTGTTTTGTTGCCTTGAAGGTGTGGTTCTGTTTTCGTTACTCGTGTTCTTGTCTACTTGTTGATCTTTATGTGTAGTATCTTTGCTTTCCTGTGTTTTGTGTTTTTGGGGTCTAGAGGTGCTCGGTTGTTGGCGGTACTACCGCCTTCATGAAGCGGTATTAGTACTACCGCTCAGCGGTACTACCGCCCGCCTTGTGGTACTACTACTGAGAGGCGCTGAGGTGGGAGTTATATCGACAGGGGAGTTTCTTCTCCCCATACCCATTCGCACGCCCCACGCCGCTTCTTCTTTCTCAAGAAGAAGCGACGCCATGGAGGGCTCGGCGGATCTCCTCTCCGGCCGTCCCTCTCCATTCCGTTCGGTGGAAACGATCCCCACCTCGTCCTCTTGCCATGGATGCTGGTATTGCCCCTGTTCTTTTGTTCTTTTTGTCTAGGTTTCCAATCTAGCATCTTAGGGGCAGTAGCGATTGCATCTCTAGATTTTTGGCCAAATCTAGGCTTGAGTTGGATGGAGAATGCTTCTAGGCAGTATGGATTGATGTTTGGCTGGAGTATGTTTGAATTTGGTTGGACGGTAGTGCCGGATCTGACCACGGTAGTAGGAAACTGATGTTTCCCCGCCCCGAGCGGTACTACCGCCCCACCAGGGCGGTACTACCGCTTGGAGCGGTACTACCGCTCTACATGGAGCGGTACTACCGCTCGTGGCGGTACTACCGCTATCAGATCGCGGTACTACCGCCCTTCACCAAATTCCATCAGACATCGCCTTTTGGTGTTTCTTTGCTCGTGTTTTGTGGCTTATTCTTGTGCTTTCTGGTTGTTTGCGTGTTCTGCTGTGTGGTTCCAGGTGATGAGGTTCCTGAGCATCCGGCTCGTCGTGTCAATCCCGGCCGCGCAACGTCCAAGCGCTATCGTACTACCGAGCCTGCCGGAGGATCCTCAAGTGCTCCACCTCCACCTCCACCTCCACCTCAACTCCAGAAGAAGCCAGGAGTCAAGCCAAAGCCCGGCAAGACAAGTGCGTAAATGCCGCCAAAGAGTTGGGCAAGCGCGCCAAGAACTTCGTATGATGTTGACTAAGACCCCACTTTGGTCAACCGTCCGTTCTGGAACAGGTTTCAGTTTGCTATCTTCTTCGATGTCCTCAAGGCAAAGAAGAACTTCTATGTCAACGTGCACTCCATCGACATCGACCATATGGAGCAAGATCCGGACTACTTTGGTGAAGCCCTTGGATGTGCACTCAGCTGAACATTCTTGAGATTCTCGAAATTCAACAAGGACTTTGATGCTGATATTGTGGCCCAATTCTATGCCACGGTTCACCTTGGGACTCGATGAAGGCAGGACTCTCACCGATGACCAATGGCAAGCTGCTTTCATCAAATGGAAAGCGTTCATGCAGCTGATTGGGGTGCAAGATCTAGGACTTGAGTCCCCAGTTGGCTTCGACCACGCCGCGCTCCCATTGCACCCACAAGCAAGCTCTCGCCTTATTGCACTCAAGGTCAACCCGGATACACGAAGGAGACCTATGAGCTGCTGCCTATCTGGATATCCTTCACCGCATCTTGAGAGAGACTCTTTTCCTCGCATTGGGAATTTGGATCAGTTCACTCTTATCTTGTGGATATGCTTCGCTACGCAAGCGTGAGAAGGAAAATCCAACCGAGAGTCTTTGGATATCTCTCATGTTATGTGGTGCGAGCTGCATGCTCGCTATCTCGAGCGTAAGTGCCCGATCTATGGTCCCTTCATCATGTTACTCATTGAGAAGGCTTGGGATCATGTATACCCTATGGTGCCTCCGGAGTGTGGAGAGTTGATCTCTCATGATGTCAAGCGCCCGAGGAAGAAGGATCACACGGCACTCCGCCCCTAAGACTGGAGGTCCTTAAATGCTGCTGCTGCTATGGAGGCGAGGAGGAGCCTGCTGCTGATGATGATGAGGATGATGACTATATACCTTCTGGCGGAGCCCTCGTGGGCTAAGAAGCTCAAATCTAAGATGAAGAAGTTGTTACGCATGGAGGCTCACGGCCAAGACATGACTCATGTGGCTGAGAAGAAGGCCCTTGGTCGTCACAAGGAGCTCATCGTCGCTTGGGTGCCACTGTCAAGAGTGGATCTCGAGGACCAGCTTATCGAGGAGGAGGAGGATTCAGAAGACCGCCTGTGGACTGATTCTCGAGGCTGAGCACTTCAGATCGACGACGGTGGTGCCGATGATTCGGCTGGGTTCGGCGCGTGTCTCTCACCTGGAGCCGTAGCATCACTCTCTTTCCTTTTTGGTGTCTCGATGCCAAAGGGGGAGAGAGGTCCAAAGCACTTATATAAACTAGCACACATCTAGGGGGAGCCCATCTACATTTTAGGACCGTGGGGTTTGTTTGCTTACATATATCATGCCTATGCAAATCCTGTGTTGTCATCAATCCACCAAAAAGGGGGAGATTGTAAGGGCATATTCATTCCCCAGTGGTTTTGGTGATTGATGACAACGCTTTTGCGGACTAATCGCGTGCGTTAAGTTCTTTTAGAGAAGCATTCATTGGCACGAGACGATTTCCTCCCCTAGGGTTTTTTACTCAAGACGGTGTAACTCCTGCGTTTCGTTGTTGGTGGACTAGTTCCGTAGGAGTCACCGTACTATTAAGAGGGGATCCGCTTTGGTAAGACTGGGTGGAATCAACACGTACACATCCTTCTCACACCCATCGCTTTCCGTCGCATCTTTGAGCTGCTCTTCTCTTAGGTTCCTCGTCGTCTGTGCAGCCGTAGTACCGCGATCTACAGCGTAGTACCGCCGAGTCCCACAATGTAGTCCGCTCTGCCGAGCGGTAGTACCGCTCTCAGCGGTAGTACCGCTCCGTAGAGCGGTAGTACCGCTCGGGGGGCTCGGCCGTAGTACCGTCGTAGTACCGTGCCTACTACCGCCTCGATTCGGGACGATGTTTTCTCGTGTCGAGTTTTGCGGCACTACCATCGGTAGTGGAAGCGGCAGTACCGCCCCGGTGTAGTACGCTCCTACTCATGATAGTACCGCCTGGGGCCGATGGTCTGGTTTCCCCTTAGCGGTAGTAGTACCGAGGAGGAGCGGCAGATCGCCTCGGCGGTAGTACCGCCCTTCCCCAATGGTAGTACCGCTCTGTCTTGGGCTGCTCATTGGGGTAACGGTTGGATATGTTCCCCACTATATAAAGAGGTCTTCTTCCTCCTTGTCGACCTACCTCTTCCCCCAAAGCTCCATTGCTGCTCAAAGCTCCATTTTCGCCCGATCTCACTCCTAGCCAATCAAACTTGTTGATTTGCTCGGGATTGATTGAGAAGGCCTAGATCTACACTTCCACCAAGAGAAATTTGATTCCCCCCACTTATCCCTTGCGGATCTTGTTACTCTTGGGTGTTGAGCACCCTAGACGGTTGAGGTCACCTCGAAGCCATACTCCATTGTGGTGAAGCTTCGTGGTGGTGTTGTTGTTGGGAGCCTCCGATTGTTGTGGAGATTGCCCCAACCTTGCTTGTAAAGGTTCGGTCGCCGCCTTCAAGGGCACCAATAGTGGAATCACGGCATCTCGCATCGTGTGAGGCGTGAGGAGAATCTGGTGGCCCTAGTGGCTTCTTGGGGAGCATTGTGCCTCCACACCGCTCTAACGGAGACGTATTTCCTCAAAAGGAAGGAACTCCGTAACACATCCTCGTCTTCACCGTCTCCACTCTTGGTTATTTCGTGCCTTTACTTTCGCAAGCTTACTTATTGTTACATCTCTTGCTTGCTTGCTTGCTAGTTGTTATTGCATCATATAGGTTGCTCACTTAGTTGCATATCTAGACAACCTATTTGTTGCAAAGTTTAATTTGGTAAAGAAAAGCTTAAAAATTGTTAGTTGCCTATTCACCCCCCCTCTAGTCAACCATATCGATCCTTTCACTCGCCCCCTGCCGGGCTCACCTGCCCAGCAAGGGAGGCCTTTCTCTTGATGATATCCTATTCCTATGGCTTGGTCTTGGTCCCTCTGATCTGCTTGTTGGTCCTTTGAATCTCTTGGTTTCTTGTACATCTTGGTTCGATCTTGACTTCTCTGTGCACGAGTCATGGGACAACATATACCCTTGTATATTTTCCCCGACACGGAGCAACTCACTAGAAGGCTCGTGGTCCCAAGAGGGCACAATGCATGTTTGATGACGAACCGGTGATAGCTTCCTCTTATGGCCTTCAAAAAATTTCTACAGTTAACGTGCACTAATACAACTGTCATGTCAAAAATTGAAAACTTCCAGGGGTCATTTGACCTTTTAAAGACATTTAAGTGATTTTCTAGCCATTTAATGACCGTAATTCAAATTTGAACTACACGTACATGCAAGGCTAACCATAACGGTTTGAAAAATTATATTTGTGTACTTGTGTGCAAGTTAATTCGATGTGCAGTAATTTGGAAGAAATTTTCAAACATATTGGTGTCACACCTTGGACACAAATCATGGAGTGCCATGGCATTTAAATTCCAAAAAATGATCAGAAATACATGAAACCTTGCTGACGTAATGGCATGCCACCAAGATGGTGTGGTAAAAAATTGGCCTTTTTGACGAAAGTTTGTACACACACCCCTCACGAACTGAAGGAACTCACTAGAAGGCTCGTGGTTCCTAGAGGGAACAGTGCATGTTTGATGACGAATCGACGATAGCTTCCTCTTATGGCCTTCAAAAAATTTCTACAGTTAACATGCACTAATACAACTATCATGTCAAAATTTGGAAAATTGCAAGGGTCATTTGACCTTTTTAAGACATTTAAGTGGTTTTCCATCCATTTAATGATCCTACTTCAAATTTGAACTACATGTGCATACAACAGCTAACCATAATGGTTTGAAAAATCATATTTGTGTACTTGTTGTGTGCAAGTTAATTCCATGTGTAGTAAATTAGAAGGAATTTTCAGACATATTGGTGTCACGGCTTGGACACATCCATGGAGTGCCATGGTAAAACAAAATACACATTCGTGCCTTATATGAGGAAAGAAAATGTAAATATCTGACAAGACAACTGGGCCCCACACGATTGGCACTCTATTTTGCACCTCGAGGTTTGGAAGGTGAGTGGCGCGGGTTATTAATCAACACGGTTCTAAATTGGAAACTGCCAGCCATTAAGTTCACACACGGCTTTTGCTGCGGGAATCATGTGCAATTCAAACTACAGTACTTGTAAATTCTGGCGACCAACGTGTGTACTATTCCCGTCGATCTAGATTCCGACCGCTAAGAAATACTACATTGCTCACGTCGTCCCTACTTGCATTCTCATCTACATGGTCCTGGACACATGCAGGCATTCGTCCAAGCGGTCGACACGCTCGTGGTACATCTGGAGCGCAATCTCGAGCTCTAGGTTGGCTATTTCATCGGATATCACCAGCTCAAGGATGTGACGACCATGTTCTTCTACTTCACCCAGGTGGACACTTGGGCCAAGGAGGCGGTCGAGCCTAGCGACCCGTGCATTGGCATCGAGCGGGCCGCGGACAAGGTGAACGACGCGACCCATGCGAATGGCGCGGCGGGCGTCCGGTGCAAGTACGACGCGGCCGGCATCTGGTGCAAGTACGGCGCAGACAGCCTCTACGCACTCCTAGCGAGGAATGGGGGTACTAACGGGACATGTACCGAGCTACGACGCCCTGTCGATAGCAGGCAAGCGCCAATGGATCTGCTTTTGTTGTGTGGTGCGCCATGCCTCTCTCTCTCTCTCTATCTACGGTGCTCCAACGGTCTCGCTGTGCGGCGAGCCGCAGCCTATTGGCGCAGACGTGCCTAGCTTGCTCTACGGCGCACCATCGATCATGTTGTGCAGCGAGCTACAGCCTCTCGGAGTTGACATGTCTCTTGATCCGCGGTGCTAAAGCGCTGTGGCGCTAGGGTCTGCTCAACCCTGGCGATGACGCGCATCACGTCATCGTCCATCGCATTGCCGGGGAGTGCTTTGGCCTCGGCGGCCGTGGCGCCTTCTCGTTTTCCTCGTCGAGGAGGTTGACGGCAGAGGCGACGCTTTGGTGGGTTGGCATGGTTGGAAAAGGTGGATGTGCTATAGGCTGCGCTCGTTGTCTCGGTGCGTCGCGCGCCGCCTAGGTTTATGTGCAATATCGCTGGGTGGTGGCGGGAAATCGATGGGGAAATGGCGAGAAATGATGACGTGTTCATAAAACGCAATCAATTAATGAAACTTAGCATAGAAGGAATATCGAGCTAGCACGACGCGTGCGGGCACATTGCTCGCGCAAGGCTATGATCCATATACTTGTGTGCCCAACAGAGCACACTATTCATAGTAGAGAATATTGTTCCGTTTATCGTAGTAGAGCAGTGGCGACAAGCGTCACAAGAAGAAGCAGATGATGATCAGAATGATCGTTTATCCTAGTTAATTGTGCATGTAATAGTTTACTTTGGTGTGTGGAAATGTCATGTGTGTACTGACCACCTATGTAATTGGATGTTTAATTTGGTTGTGCAATCATGTTCTTATTAGTATATATGCTGTTGTTCTGTATGCAATCACATCACACACGGAACATACTAAGGGAACCGTCGGTGATGAATTCATCAATCGCTGACAATTGTATACCAGGACGTGTTTGCCCACAACACACACAGCTTATTAGCAGCAGTCGTCGGTGTTATTATCGGTCTTCGCACACATTTCTGATTACAGACCTATTTGCCGCGTACCACACATATCTTGTTAAGTTGAACCGTTTATGTTCTCTTGGCTCAACGCAAACAGTTTACCCGAGTGAACTGTATGCTGTCTATCGCACACACCTCTGATCTGGCTGACCGTTTCTGTTGTGTTGCCTAATCACAAACAGTTCATCCAACTGAACTGTATGCCGTATATTGCACACACCTTCATCTGACTGCCCCTTTCTGTTGTTCTTCCTCATCGCAAACAGTTCATTGGAGTGAATCGTATGCTACACATCGCACAAGCAACACTAATCTAAATCGTGTTTGATGTCTCCTCCATCGCAAACATTTTATATCATTTTTGACGGTTTTATTACATCACCATTTGTGATTAATGAATCGCACACAGTTTCGTCGAAGGGCCTCTGATTGGACTATCGCGTTTGGACCATCCTGGAGTAGTGGATGGGCGGGCGTGTAATGCCTGGATTGCTGACACACGTGGATCCCTTATTAATCACGATCAAAGCTAACGGGTGCTCACGCGGCATGAGTAAACATAGAACTTCATATATTTTGAAATGGAGGGTGTAGTTTGTAAGACAAGAGTTTCAGGTTAAGAGCATGATATATAATTTTTTGAACACTTTTAAGAGCGTGATCTTCTAACAATATTGTAAATTGTAATACACAAATACTACCGCCGTCCTGGTTTATTTGTCCGTGTCGTGGGAGTTACTCTGACATTGAGTACTAGGGGTACATACAAGGGCTAGATCAAGCAACAGTGCAAGCGTGACACAAGGGTTTTATGAGTTCGGGCCCCTCTCGGAGGAGGTAATAACACTACATCTCGAGCTCTGGGAGCTGTGTTTTCTTCTCTAGTGTCTGATGATTGCAATGGATGCGAACCCCTCTTTCTGTGCTACAGGGCGACTTATACAGAATGCGCTGCCTCTTGAGCTAGCTACGTTACAAAGAGGGACTTGATTAACAGGAATTATTACAGGCTTTACTCAAGGTAACTGATGTATTAAACGCTAGTAATAGGCACGAAGGCGTGCACCTCTTCACACTTCAGTGTTCGCGCCGACCTCTGTCCCCCTCTGAGCGAATCATTGTGGGGTAGCCGAATGAGCTTAGTGCAGCCTAGTGAATGGGTGGTGTCCGAGTGGAGGGAACCTTGGCTGATGTCCAAATGGATTTGAGACCCAGGGGCTGGCGTTGTGGGCCCCATATATGATCTAGAATGTACCTCTCTTGACACTACCTGTAATGGGTAACCCCAACCGTCCGTTTGTATTTTGTGACAAATTCTGACCATAGATTTAACTAAGAAAATGTTAATGCGTGCCACCAAGAATTATAACGTTGGATTTGTATTTGGATATAGTTTTTTATAATACTATTATTTTTGCTATGTATAACCTTTACTTTATTGGTTTAAAATCATGATCAAAATATGACCCTAAATATAAGAGGGAGTAATAAACCAGGGCGGATAGCACTCTAGTATACCATGTTAAACGTAGAAAAAAGCAAATGAGATCAGCCTAAAGCCACGGGTCCTGTTGCAAAACCCGCTAAACGGACAGCCGCCTTATAACATTTTTATTGCTAGGGTGACACGCACCCCCAAATCCCCACTACCGCCGAAGTTCCCCTTTCACCACCCCCCATCGTCCCCAAATGTCCCAACCAAGCCAACACCACCACTTCCCGCCGTTTGCCGTCGCCGTCGCCGTCGCGGCCGTGCTTGTCCTGCTCTCACCGCCGTCTGCCGCCGACCCGAACGACGAGCTGTGCCTGTCGAGCCTCCAGCAGTCCCTCTCCCTCCGCAACTGGACCAAGTCCTTCTTCACCGACCCCTGTGACGGCTTCATCTCCAAGCTCCAGGGCGTCACCTGCAACAACGGCCGCGTCTACAAGCTCTCCCTCCCCGGGCTCTCCCTCGCCGGTTCCATCCCGCCGGAGCTCTCCAACTGCACCAACCTCCAGTCGCTGGACCTGTCCTCCAACGCGCTGTCCGGCGCCATCCCGACGGAGCTATCCAAGCTGCTCAACCTGGCCGTGCTCAACCTCTCCGCCAACGCCCTCTCCGGTGCCATCCCGCGGGAGCTCGCGAGCTGCGCCTACCTCAACGTCATAGATCTCCACGGCAACCAGCTCTCCGGGCCCATCCCCGACGAGCTGGGCCTACTCGTCCGTCTCTCCACCTTCGACGTCTCGTACAACCGGCTGTCCGGCCCCATCCCCGTGCTCCTCGCAAACCGCAGCATCGCCGGCGGCGGCGGGGCGGTGGCTGCGGGGGCGACGGCGAGGTTCAATGCCAGCTCGTTCGCCGGGAACAAGGACCTGTACGGGTACCCTCTGCCGCCAATGCGAGGGCACGGGCTGTCCGTGCTCGCCATCGTCGGCATCGGCCTCGGCAGCGGGCTGCTCAGCCTCGTGCTCAGCTTCTCCGCCGTCTGCATCTGGCTCCGCTCCACCGACCGCACGGCCGCCACGCCCGGCGAGGAGGGCAAGATCTCACACCTCATGCCGGCCTACTGAACCCAACTCAACTGCAACTAGGCAACATGCTGATGCCGGTGGTACTCTCACAGATGCAACCAGCTCCTTGCATCGAGTTGGAGTACGGATTCGATTTAATTTAACTCCAGACGATAGATTCGGGCCTGGTAATCCGGGCGTGGTTGGATTCTCTGAGCCAAGATTGGACCCTGGGGCTGGCTGGAAAAGGCTGGATCGATCAGAGCATGGCTAGCTAGCAGAGCAGCCGTCATCAGAGTGTCAGAAGCTAATCCAATTGGAGTTAATTGGTGCATTGTTTTCTCTTCTCTTTCAGCTTGGGGTATTAATAACTTGTTTTTGGCTTTTTTTTTTAGTACGACCCTCTGGAGTTAGTGAGTGAGGGAGAGGGACAGAGTTAGGCTTTGGTGACATCCACCTGTGCTTGTATATTGGTACAGTAGAGAATTTATTCCACTTCACTGGTGTGAGTGCTGACTGCTGCCGATCTTTCCGCCAGCTTAAGCCATTTGTTTTCTCCGGGATTTGATTACGATAATGCTATCTAATCATCAGACGGTGTGCTCCCAGTTTTGCTGTGCTCATGACTCGTGAGCTGTTCTCCATCCCTTTTGATAAGTTGAAATAGAAAACACGGCGTCCTTTGTTGCGATCACAAGAAAAGCAAGGCATGAATGAAGCTGTATAAAATTGCGTGAGTGGCAGGCGCACCGCCAGTGCCAGTGGCGCGCTTTGCTTTACCGTTCCGGCAACATCATCATGTCGAGTGTTGAAGAAGGTTCAGCGAGGGGCGGCTTTCGGCTGACACACATGTCAAGACGTAGCCCACGTAAAATCATCGTACGGGCGGCGCTTCCGTGTGGGTGTGGATATGAAATATGAATGCGCAAGTGGGGTGGTGCGATGCGATTGGGTGGGTCGTTGTTACATGCGTGCGTGTGCCCACTACCAGTGTGAAGTTCCCATCAGCTTTTCTCCCTTCCACCGATGATAACGGATTACCTGGCATGATAGTAGACAGGACCATCTTGTCCAGTCCATAGACTCGTGATTAGAGCATCTTTAGCCGCTATAAGGCTTGTACAATGCAAAATGCTTAGGAGAGGTGCTTGAAAAATAAACCAGTTTTTTCTTAAGCATCGGTGCTTATTTGTACATAGCAGACGCTTAATTAGGCGTCTCTAGAAACAGGCACCGATGCTTCAGAAAAAATCCGATTTATTTTTCTAAGCACCTAGTATTGTAGGAGGTCTAATCGGCTGGCGCGCAAAATAACTGCCGATATACGCTAGCGAGCCCAAAAACCAATCAAAACAGGTACTCCCTCCATTCCGTGTCGACCGTCCGCGCCGCCGCCGCCGCAATTCTGTCCATACCCACGTTGTCCCACCTTCGCACCGTCTCCAATCGCCGCCATGGACCCGCTGCATGGCCCGACCTGTGTTTTCCAACCGCCGACGACCCAATTAGGGCTTTCTTGTCCTCCCATCGCTTCCACGGCCGTGGCTTCCGCCGCCGCGCATCTTGTGCCTACGGGAAACGGAAGCGGCAGGGCAGCCACGTCGTCCATGGCACCATCGGCGCCGCTTCGTCCACTCATCCCTCCTGCGACCGCGCCCCACATCACCTCCGGCGATCGTGCAAAGACGCGGGCGAAGGGCCCCACAAACAAGGTGGCGGTGAAGCGTGTCGGGACCTTCCATCGTCCTCTCCGAACATCAATGAGCCGGTCGATCCCGTCGAGTCCACCGGCGCCCGCAACGTGCTTGCTGAAACGCCGGAGGTAAAAAAGTTTCTCTTGCTCCAGCCAAATTTGATTGAGCTTTGCAACGGATTCTTAGTGTTTCGGCCGTCCGATTTTGTAGCTATCATGTTGATCCAACATAGAGTGAATTGTTGGAGGATAAGACGGTGGATTTGAGTGCATCACTAGATGATTTCAAGCCGGGAATGCAACCCCAAACCCAGCCCTACCTGGAGATGGAGGAGAGGGATGACGACGATGATGAAGTTGAAGAGCTTGATGAGGAGTTTGAAGACACTAGCCAAGCCAATTTTGGTAGAAGGATCGGAAACTAGACCGAGGTGGAAGATGCTTGCTTGATTAAGAGTGTGTCTCTCGATGCGGTGACAGGCAAATATCAAAATGGCAAGAATGTGCCTGTTTCGTCGGGATGTTCCTTGAAATCACTTCAAGGCCGATGGATAATTATCAAGAAAACATGTAGCCGTTGGAGTGGTTGCATGAGCCAAGTGAGAAATGCCCCTCCTAGTGGATCCACCATCAAAGCCTACGTGAGTAAGTTTCTCTCGCTCTTTTTATTTCCATCTCACAATTCATGATTTGGTTGATGACTAATGGATCTCACTGTTGCTTCTTTCCATTGACTTGTAGGATCGCATTGCCAATGAATTGTTCAAGAAAAGCCCGGGTTTCAAGGGTAGGTCATTCACACTTGGGCATTGTTGGCTCTTGCTCAAGAATAGTAAGATGTGGAAGTTGAGGGATGATATGTCTCCGACGTATTTATAATTTTTAATTGTTCCATGATATTATATTATCAATTTTGGATACTTTATATGCATTTTCATAGTATTTTATATCATTTTTGGGAACTAACCTATTAACCCAGTGCCTAGTGTCAGTTGTTTTCTGCTTGTTTTTGATTTTCCAGAAAATCAGTACCAAACGAAGTCCAAATGCTACGAAACTTTTGATGATTTTTTATGGACATAAGAGACCCTAGAAACTTTGAGAGGAGACCAGAGGATGAACAGGAGATGGCAAGGCAATAGGGCGCGCCCAGGAGCGAGGCTGCATCCTGCTACCTTGTGGGCCCCTCAAGGCTCCGTTTGACCTAATTCCACTTCTGTAAGTACTCAAATACTAGGAAACCCTCAGAGAGCCACCCGAAACACATTTTCCGCCACCACAAACTTCTGTTCTTCCGCGGTCCCATCCGGAGGCCTTTTTGGGTACTCTAGCAGAGGGGGAATCGATCACGGAGGGCTTCTACATCTTCCTTGCTGCCTTCCGATGATGCGTGAGTAGTTGACCACAGGCCTATGGGTCCATATCTAGTAGTTAGATGGCTTATGCTCTCTCTTTGATCGTCAATACAATGTTCTCCTCAATCTTCTTGGAGTTCTATCCGATGTAATCTTATCTTCTTTTGCAGTGTGTTTGTTGGGATCTGATGAATTGTGGGTTTATGATCAGATTATTCATTGAAGTAATCGAGTCTTTTCTGAACTTTATTATGCATGATTGTTATAGATTTGTATTTATCTCTGGTCTATCTGTTTGGTTTGGCCAACTAGATTGATTTATCTTTAGTGGGAAAGGTGCTTTGTAATGGGTTCAATATTGCGGTGCTCTATATCCAAGTGACAGAAAGGGACAAGACACATATTTGTATTGTTGCCATTAATGGTAAAACGATGGGGTTTACTCATATTGATTGGGTTTACTTTGTCTACATCATGTCATCTTGCTTAAGGTATTACTCAGTTTTTCATGAACTTAATACCATAGATGCATGTCGGATAGCGGTCGATTGGCGGAGTAATAGTAGTAGATGCAGACAAAAGTCGGTCTACTTGTCTTGGATGTGATGCCTATATACATGAGCATTGTTGTGAGTACGTCATAACTATGTGCTTTTCTATCAATTTCCAAACAGTAATTTGTTCACCCACCGTATGCTATGTGTTCGAGAGAGAAGCCTCTAATGATAATTATGGCCCCCGGGATTATGCTATGTGTGAGCTGCGTTAGGATTTCCTCGAAGAGGAGGGGATGATGCAGTACAATAGAGGTAAGTATTTCCCTCGGTTAGAAACCAAGGTTATCAATCCAATAGGAGAATCACACAACAACTCGTTAGCAGTACCTTGTCGGTTAATTGCAAGGATCATATCTCACAGTGATAGGCAGATAAATAAAATAACATAAATAAAAGTATAGAAATATATTTTTGGATTTTAATATATGATTTCACTAGAGGCTTCTTTCTTGGAGATAGTATACGGTGGGTAAACAAATTACTGCCGGGCAATTGATAGAAAAGCGAATAATCATGACGTTATCTAAAGCAATTATCATGTATATAGGCATCGCGTCCGATACAAGTAGACCGACTCCTGCCTGCATCTACTACTATTACTCCACACATCGACCGCTATCCAACATGGATCTAGAGTATTAAGTTCATAAAGAATGGAGTAACGCCTTAAGCAAGATGACATGATGTAGACAAAGTAAACTCAATTAACATGAATAAACCCCATCTCTTTATCCTTAATGGAAACGATACAATACGTGTCATGTCTCTTTCTGTCACTGGGATTCAGCACCACAAGATCGAACCCATCACAAAGCACCTCTCCCATTGCAAGATAAATCAATCTAGTTGGCCAAACCAAATCAATAGATCGGAGAAAAATACAAAGCTATAATAATCATGTATAAAAGAGTTTAGAGAAGACTCAAATAATATTCATAGATAATCTGATCATAAACTCACAATTCATCGGATCCCAACAAACACATCGCAAAGAGTGATTGCACCGAATAGATCTCCAAGAACATCGAGGAGAACATTGTATTGAATATCAAAGATAGAAAAGAAGCCATCTAGCTACTAACTATGGACCCGTAGGTCTATGGTAGGCTACTCACACATCATTGGAGAGGCAGCAAGGTTGATGTAGAGCCCCTCCGTGGTTGATTCCCCCTCTGGCGGAGTGCCAGAAAAGGCCCCCAGATGGGATCTCTCGAGAACAGGAACCTGCGGCTGCAAAAAAGTATTTTGGGTGGCTCTGTGTTGGATTCCCGATTTTAGAGAGTTTATAGAGGCAAAATTAAGTCAAATTGCTGAATGTGGGCCCACAAGCCACCAGGGCACGCCTACCCTCCCGGGTGCGCTCTGGTGCCTTGTGGGCTACTCCTTTATTTTTTTGGCCCTCTCCCGAAGCTTCCAGGGCCTCTTTTGTCCAAAAAAATGTCCAAAATGTTTCGTGGCAACTGGACTTCCTTTGGTACTGATATTCTATAAAATCAAGAATAGTCAAAAGATAGCAACTGGCACATGGCACTAAGTTAGTAGTTAGCCCCCAAAAATGATATATAATTGCACATAAAACATCCAAGATTGATACTGTAATAGAATAGAACAATAAAAAATTATACATATGTTGGAGACGTATGAAGCATCCCCAATCTTAATTCCTACTGATCCTCGAGTAGGTAAATGATAAAAACTGTTTCTTTGATGTGGAATGCTACCTATCATATTCATCATGTAATCTTTCTTTCTATGGCATGATGTAGTGACCCAGCCCAAAAATGGTCAGATCTCCGTGTATCTGTACCATCCCATGCTGGCACACATAGTACATTGATGAAAACATCAAAGTTTAATCACACCTGATTTATTACATCAAAACTCATATAGAGTCTTTATTACAATAGAATAAATTCGTCCGAAGGCCAACTCATGAGATAAACTACTGTGGAAGCGTAGATGATAAGCGAGTCCATCCGACTCCAAAGGGCAATCACTGAGCGTAGATCATAGCCTCACTCCTGGTCGGAACAATCCTCTGCAACATGAGATGTTGCAGCCGTGTAGGTCTGCATTTTGAATATGCCGGCAAGTCTCAGAGAGAGAACAAAAATGCTATCACTATATGCAATTTTGGTTGTGGGGCTCTAAGTTTAAGTTTTTGCGAAAAGCAAATTTTTCCCTACAACAGAAGGACTTACTTGAAATTATTACAAAATATTTGTTGTTATTGAGATGGTTCCGCCAACCAGTGTCTCATACCCGAAATCATTATTAACCCATCAATTAATTATTTTGGTGTTGAGACTTCCGAATAAATCCAATTTCAGAGGCTCAGATGTCTGTAACTGGGGACACGGCTAATCGATTAGATTTGTACTCTGTGGAGGCTTGTGCACTTTACCTGCAAGAATCGTTCCCTCCTTTATGTCCTCGCACTGCAGGGTGTGTGAGGATGGGGTGAATGAAACAAGATCTTCCAAAGAGTTCCTATTGGCCACTGCTAGTGCCCATCGATTTCCTACTGTTCTTCTACATCTTCTAGCACTCTCCGTCCAGAGTCACGCCTAGGTCGACCAAGCCAGAGCCCATAGTGACTTACAGCTGCATAAGTAAGCTTCCGGTCAAGGTATATCCATCCGTCTCTTTGTGCCTGGGTGAAGCTTTCCACAAGATGTCATGGCGCTTCTCCATACATCCCTGGGTCAACCACCGGGTACTCCAGGGTGCCCTTCCATCCGTCCTCCACCCAGTGGTGAATTGAAGTCCATCTTGAGATCTTGAAGTCTTGAGGTTTTCATCATCTTAATTCTCACAACTCCCATGTAATTCACTCAACCAACCCCGTCTATGAAGCATAGCAAAATAACTAGTCCCTCCGTTAGGTGTATATATTTTTGAGAAAAAAAATCTTAAATATAAGGTGTATTGTGTTGCACCACTCCTTTGGATAATTTTTCAGGGATTTGATTACATTTCCTTATATCATGCAAGCTCCTGTATTTTCTCATGTCAATTAGTCAGGTGTAATCTCGCCCAAAACTTTTGAAATCTTCCCTCCATGTGTGTTCTTTAATTTCCGTGCCAAAAACTATATACCTCATATTTAGGAACGGAGGGAGTACAACGTTTCCCGGGCATTGGTAACATGGGGGTTTGGGTTCAACCTACCACATGATACTAATCAAGATCATAACTCAAATTCACCTACTTGCATGCAATTCACCTACTTGCATGCATGTTGGGGAGGATAACTACTGATGCAATAAAAATCATAGGTAATTAAATACGTGATCAAATGACTTGCCTTGGTGACGATCTTCAAACTCTAACGACTCGTAATAGCAAACTCACACTCCGGGTATTCTATCGAAACAAACAAGACATATATAAGCATACTATCACACAAAATAATAACATAACGACAAGTAAAGCTAGATAACACAATCATTAAAACGCACAAAGAACACCAAAACATAACCAAGGAATTCACCAAAACTCAATGCAAAGTTTTACTACAAGTAAATCAAGCTACAAATAAGTTTTCTATCACTAATAAATTTTAAACAGAACAAAAATACTGTTTTTAGTAAATAACAGAAAGAAAAACACATAGAAAATTTTATGCAAAAAGAATCACATTAAAATCATCTGTGAAACTCCTATAATGCTCAAAACAAGTTTCCTAGCATAACAAAAGGAAAAAATACACTAAAATATTTTTACTACAAATAAAATTGCTACTACTAAGTTAATGAAACTAATTGAACATGTCAAAAAGAAAAAAAAAAAAAATTAAAGTAATTAAAATTAGAAGAAAAGACAACGAAGCTATAAAACACTAAAATAGTACTATTTTGTTAGAACCTAATTTTAAATAATCCTAAAATTCACCAATTAGATAAATAAGGTCACAAAGAACCATTATCAGGTACAAACACTAAAAAAATATATTCCTAGCCCAAGTTAAAGCCAATCTAGTGATTTGAACAAAATTCATGCAAATTCAAATTTAAACTTTCAAACATAGTCAAAACTTGATATCTAGAGAAACTTCATAAAATTTCCAGTCTAATGCAAAAAGAATCAAATTAAAACTCTTAAAATCCTAGGAGATATGAATTTTATAAGATTGAAACTATTCTGCTTTTAAAACAAAAACAAATAAAAAATGTTATCAATCGGGTGGTGTGCTACGTGCGCGCGCTGCCAGTGTTTAGAAGGGGTGTGCACGCGGGAGGTTGTGGCGGACGACCAAACCTTAAGAAAAAAATCCAACCGTGGTGTCTAAAATAAAAACCAACCGCGGTCCGGTTTGACCTAAACCAAAACTAAACCGTAAAATAAACCGATCTAAAAATAATAACCTAACTATTCGCGAAAACTAATCTAGGCCATTAGATTAAGATCAGACGGGGCAAATATGGTGGCAGCTTACCGCAGAGGACGGCGACGACGAGGCACTCGGGTGAGGAAGGGGCGGCAGCTCCAGCTGTCTCCGGTGTCGAGGAGGACAGGCATGTCGAGGGGGTCATGACGGTGGTGGTGGTTGGCGTCGTCGGTGTCGGGGTCGAGCAGCGGGTCGAGGTGGTGCCCTGACGGAGTTCGGTGTTGGTGGTGGCGCTGATCCGGTGGACCTATGGACATGAAAACATGTTAAAGAGGTTCGCGAGTGTCGGAGAGGTCTTTGACAGAGAATGGGACCCCGGGGTGCTCATCGGTGATGGCAAACGATGTTGAACGGCGGCGAGCGTGACGAGATTGGTTTGGCAAGGATGAGGGTCGTGGGAGGGTTTTGGCGATGTTTGGGGGGGGTGGGGTCGAGGGAGGTGAGGCATAGGTATTTATAGGGCAGCTTGTTTGGGCGAGGGGAAGACTCGTAGCACGATCACGAGAAGATCGGAGGGGCGGCGGCACTCTGGACGTGTATGAGATACGACGTGATCGTTGTGGGGTTGAAGATGGGCGGGCCCCACCGTCGTGGCGGCGGTCGGGCCGAGACGGAGGAGTGGTTTAAAGGGCAGTTAGGGTGGTGGTGGCGAGCTACGATGAGTGGTGGGCTTCGGCTGGTGGCTGGCGGACTGCGACCAGTGGTGGGCTTTGGCTGGTGGGCCAGCTGGCTACGCCGGCCAAGCGCTGGCAAGAGTTTTCTTTTTTTTTTTGAAATTCTGACAGAAAAGAAAATCAAGGAAATAGAGAAAAAGAAAACAATATTATATAGACTATATATATATATATCAAAATGATAAGAAAAATAAATCCTAAATGGTGAACTTTTTTCCAGAGGCAAAATACAAACTTTTTAAAAAAACATTTTTTTTGAAAATTTTAAATAAACCCAAATTTGAAATCAAATACTTTTGGCATTATTTTCTTCTGACTTTTTGAGGTGTCATGTTACCTCGTCTCATACTTTTGATTAAGTATTTGCTAGGGATTTTTGAAATGAATTTCAAATGCCAGTTTGAAGTGAACTCAAATTCAAACAGAAAATTCAAATGCCTCTTAAATTTTCAAATTCCACCACTATTAGAACAAAATGCAGTAGATGCTTAGCTATAATTGTAAAACTTCCAAATTGAAAATTTGGGATGTTACACATAAATATTGAGATTCGAGTGATTCAAAGCAATAGTCTATAGTTTGACATAAAGATATAAATACTCAAGCATACCAACAAATAATCATGTCTTTCAAAATATCAATGCCAAAGAAAGTTATCCCTAGCTCGTCATGCTCAATCATTGATCCATTCATGAAACACACTCAATATTAACTACACCAATGCACAAGTATGACAATAGTGCTCCCCAATTGGTGCTTATAAGAGAAGGTGAAGACTCAAATTAAAAATAAAAATTACATAAAAGTAAAATAGATAGGCCCTTCAGAGAGGGAAATAGAGATTTGCAGAGGTGCCAGAGCTCAAAGTTTAAATAGAGAGATAAAAATTATTTTTGAGAGACATGCTTTTCCTGTCAACGTCAGGACTGAAAGTTCCCAACATCTTCCATGCTAGAAACATTATAGGCGGTCCCCAAACAAAAAATAAAGTTCATTTCCTTTCCACCATTCTTTCACAATCCATGGCTAGCCGTATCCACGGGTGCCTTCCAAATTTCAACTTTCCAAGGAACTTATTATTAGTATTGATTCATTATGGGACTGGGAATCCCTATTACCTTTGATTTTCTTTTTTGCAATGACAAGTGAATAGACAGTCATCGTGAGAACAACCCGCCTAGCATGAAAGATATTGGCCACCCCGTGTCGCTTCATGAGCGACACATACACACAAAACGGAAAATTATTTTGAATGATTAGAGTTGGCACATGCAAATTTACTTGGAATGACACATAAATACCGCATATAGGTAGGTATGGTGGACTCATATGACACAACTTTAGGTTTAAGGAGTTGGATGCACAAGCAGCATTCTCGCTTAGTACAAATTGAGGCTAGCAAATAGATTGAGAAGCGGCCAACCAAAAAACAAAAATGGTCATAAGCATGCATTGAACATAACTAACATTGAATAATGCACTGTAAAAAGGATGTAACTTCGTTGCATAACTATGGACTTTACGTGCATGCATAGGGAAATCACAAACCTTAACACCAATATTCTTACTAAACCACAACTACTCACTAGTACCACTCACATATTATCATATTCATATTGCAAAACTATTGCAAGGAATCAAACTTATCATATTCAGTGATCTATATGAAAGTTTTTATTATATCCTTCTTGAATATCCATCACACTAGGACCAAATTCATATCTTGTGCATATTACCATCACTATTATCAACTCTCAAAATAATATAAGCAAGCCTGAGTGTGCATGTATTTCTTCAAAATATAATCACCATCGTGTTCAAAAAGATATAAGTGAAGTACTAGAGTAACCGCCTAGCTAAAAATATATAAGTGAAGCACATAGAGTATTCTAACAAATCACGATAAATGTGTGTCCCTCTCAAATAGGTGTGTCCAGAAAAGATGATTGTGACAAACTAAAAAGCAAGCAAAGCAAAGACTCATATAATACAGGATGCTTCAAGCAAAACTCATATCATGTGATGAATAAAAATATAGCTCCAAGTAATATTATCGATGGTTGGTAGAAGAAAGAGGGGATGCCTTCTGGGGCATCCCCGAGCTTAGGCTGTTGAGAGTCCTTGAATATTACCTTGGGGTGCCTCGATCATTTCCAATCTTAGGCTCTTGCCACTCCTCATTCCTTCATCCATGTGGTTTCACTCAAAACTTGAAAACTTCAGCACACAAAACTCAACAAAACCTTCATGGGATCCCCATTAGTATAACAAAGCAAATCACCATTTTAGGTACTTTTGTAAATCCATTCATATTTTATTATTGAATTATTCCTACATATTCTAATTTCTCCATGGCTTATACCCCCTGATAAAATCCATAGTTTCATCACGCAAACAATGCAACAAAAATAGATCTGTCAAAAACAGAACAGTCTATAGTAATATGAATTATGATTATACTTATGTAACTCTAAACATTCTGAAAAAATAGAAAATATGGGAAATTTGTATATCAATCATGTGTAAAAATGCAGATCAAAAACACGTTCCAGTGAATTTAAAAAAAATCTGCGACTAGGTGCAAAAGTTTCTTTCTTTCACAGAATCAAATCAACTATCATCCAAACCAACCCAAAGGCTTTACTTGGCACAAACGCTAATTGAAACACCAACCATAACAGTAGCATAATTGTGTGCACACTCAAAATAGAAAAATAACTGGAAAATTAAAGATAACTATTGGGTTGCCTCCAAACTAGTGCTATTGTTTTACGCCCCTAGCTAGGTGTAAAGCATAGTTTCATGTGTTGTCATCTTTAGATTTGATAATCTTTGTAGGAGTTTTCTCAAACCCAGGAGGTTCTTTACGCTTCCGATTAATCTCAAGAACTAAAGCAATTTTAATATTGAAAATATCCAACCGCTTATTGCAAAGGGTAATCAAAGTGTTCATGCAGTTGAGATTTCCACTAATATTTTTGAGAGGTTCATTAGCCTTTTCCGACTCAACCAATTTTTTCTGCATGTCACGCAATCTGTCTAATATTTGAATCTCCTCTTGAGTAAAAACAAATCCTTTTTGTGATGGTGGAACCCCCAATATACCCTCTATTATTTCGTAAGCAATATTAGCATCACTTCAATAAAATTACCCTTTGCGGCAAAATCCAAGAGTTGTCTATGGGTAGGTCAATCCTACATAAAATTTGCGAAGTAAAAATTTTACATTCCCTTTTACAGTGCAAAGGCGATAAGATTCCATCAACCTATACCAAGTATCTTTCAAATTTTCTCCCTGTTTCTGCTTGCAGTAGAGAACTCCAAAATCCGGTGACAAAAGAGAGATAGTTATGCTAGACATAATCGAAAGGCAAACAAACAAGTGAACGAGAGAAAGGCAAACGAAAAATATTTTTGTATTTTTGTAAAAACTTTTTAGAAGTGGGGGAATGAAAATGAGAGGAAAATGGAAAATAAATTAAATGAAAAGAGACGAAATTTTATGCGTACGTACTTGATAGATGTTGATGATGTCTCCCCGGCAACGGCGCCAGAAATTCTTCCTGCTACTTGTGAGTTGCGTTGGGATTTCTCCGAAGAGGAGGGGATGATACAATACAGTAGGGATAAGTATTTCCCTTGGTTAGAAACCAAGGTTATCAATCCAGTAGGAGAATCACACAAAAACTCGTTAGCAGTACCTACACACAAAATAACAAATACTTGCACCCAATGCAAACAAGGGGTTGTCAGTCCCTTGGCGGTTAATTGCAAGGATCAAATATCGTAGTGATAGAGAGATAAATAAAACACAATGTTGGTGGAATATTTGCTCTCCTGTGTTTTGGAGATTGTTGACAGAAACATGCATGGACTGATTTGTTTGCTAGTGCATACAGAGACAAATAGTCCATGCATTACCAAGAGAATGTTGTCTCCGGTGTCAAGTTCGAGGAACTTCACCGAAGAAATTTGTGTTGTAGAGAAGAATGAGCTACATCTGATGAAGACATCTAGGTGAGAAGATTGATGTGAAGGTGTCATGGGAAACCAAGACCACCTGTGGAGCCATCAGCCCCTTGTGGTTCGACAAGGGTATGAGCACTTACACAAAGAGCGGAGAATGTAGCACAGCACGGCAGAGATCACACGGCTAGTTTTACCCAGGTTTGGGCTGCCACAAGGCGTAAAACCCTACTCCTGCTTTGGTGGATTGATGGGAGGACTGTGGTGGAGACACAACGCTCTAGCCCGGCAGGCATTGCCTCGGGGTGAGAGCAGCTACGTGTGTATGAGTATATAAGGGTCCGAGTCCTCTCTATGGTTGCCATGGCCCTCCTTTTATAGATCAAGGGGTCACCACAGTGGCAAGTCAGTCATTGTACACTTATTAGATAGAAAACAGTGCTATCATACATACTCTACAGACAGGGCAGAGCGCATTAAATGTGCCGCTTAGTGTCACATCAGGGCATGCCCGGCAAGCCTTGCCGGGCAGTTTGGCCAGCCCCTCTCCTGCCTGCATGACACGTCTCTAAACATGTGTCATTCAGAGATGATTCCCATAGAAAATGGCTGCCCTGTGGCAAAAAACAACCACTTAGTCACTTGGGGGCTTGACACTGCATCGATCGGTGACTTGTGTTGCTGTGAGGTGGAGCGGTAAAGCCTTGGCGGGGTAGTTTGCCTTCGTGGGGCCTCAGGCTCGTCTTTGGGTAACCTTCACTTCGCCAGGCTTGCCTGCCAAGCAAGGGAGGTTTTCCCTTAGTGGTATCTTGCTTCCTTTGGCATGACTTGGTCTTCTTGATCCGCTCTCTGACTCCTCAAAGATCTGATCTCTTTTTCTTGGTCTAGTTTTGGATGGTGCAATCTTGCTGGCTCGATGAACCACCGTCCGTGCACAAGTCAGGGGGAAACATACACCCATGTTTGTGTACCCCGACAGAAGCCCCCGGGTCCGAGCCATTCATGTCGTTGGGCACATTGGGTGATGACCCACAAGTATATGGGATTGATTGTAGACTTTTCAATAAGTAAGAGTGTCGAACCCAACGAGGAGCATAAGGAAATGACAAGTGGTTTTTAGCAAGGTAATGCCTGCAAGTGCTAAAATTGTAAGTAACAGGGTAGTTTGATAGCAAGGTAATTTGTAACGAGCTAGTGACGGTAGTAGTAACAAAAGTGCACCAAGGTATCCCAATCCTTTTGAGGCAAAGGACAGGCCAAAGCAGTCTCTTATGATAAGCAAAGTGTTCCTGAGGGTACATGGGAATTTCATCTAGTCACTTTCATCATGTTGATTTGATTCGTGTTCACTACTTTGATAATTTGGTATGTGGGTCGACCGGTGCTTATGTGTTCTTCTTACTTGAACAAACCTCCTACTTATGATTAACCCCCTCGCAAGCATCTGCAACCACAAGAAAAATATTAAGAATAAATTCTAACCATAGCATTAAACTTTTGGATCCAATAGGTCCCTTATGGAATAGAGCATAAACTAGGGTTTAAGCTTCTGTAACTCTCGCAACCCATCATCTAATAACTACTCCACAATGCATTCCATTAGGCCCAAATATGGTGAAGTGTCATGTAGTAGACGTTCACATGACACCACTAAGGGAATCACAACATACATATCATCAAAATATCGAACACATATCAAGTTCACATGATTACTTGGAACATGATTTCTCCCGTGACCTCAAGAACAAAAGTAACTACTCACAAATGATAAACATGCTCAAGATCAGAGAGGTATTAAAGAGAATAATGGATCTAAACATATAATCTTCCACCAAATAAACCATATAGTAATCAACTACAAGATGTAATCAACACTACTAGTCACCCACAAGCACCAATCTATAGTTCCGGTGCAAAGATTGAACACAAGAGATGAACTAGGGTTTGAGAGGACATGGTGTTGTTGAAGATGTTGATGGAGATTGCTCTCCCCAAGATGGGAGAGTTGTTAGTGATGATGATGATGATTTCCCCCTCTGGGAGGGAAGTTCCCCCGGCGGAATCGCTCCGCCGGAGGGCAAAAGTGCTCCTGCCCAAGTTACGCCTCGAGACGGCGGCTTTTCTCCCGAAAGTCCTCTCCTTATTTTTTAGGTCAAAATGACTTATATACCAGAAGAGGGGCACCGGAGGTGGGCCGAGGGGAGCACAACCCACCAGGGCGTGCCCAGGTGGGTTTTGCCCACCTGGTGGGCCCCCTATGGTACTTATTGGCTCCAATAATTCTCATTTATTCCTTAAAAAATCCTCGTGAAGTTTCAGCTCATTTGGAGTTGTGCAGAATAGGTAGCCTGACGTAGCTTTTCCAGGTCCAGATTTCCAGCTGCCGGAATTCTCCCCCTTTGTGTGTACCTGGCATATTATGAGATAAAAGGCACTAAAATTACTCCAAAAAGCATTATTATGCAATAAAACAACATAAATAACAGTAGGTAAACATGATGCAAAATGGACGTATCAACTCCTCCAAGCTTAGACCTCACTTGTCCTCAAGCGAAAACCGAAATCGAAAAACTTGTCCACATGCTTAGAGAGAGAGAGGTGTCGATAAGAAAAAATACAGACATAGAAGCATCATGTATCTTGTTATGACAACAACAAACTTTAATATAAAACTTTTATCATAGACTTCTCACGAATAAGTAACAATTCATCACAACATCGAATAATAAAGTATAAACTCTATTGGAAATCAACAAACTATGTTCTCAGTCAACTTTGCAACTACAATTCATCATCTTTTCAAGAAGGTCACATATAGGATCCTTTAGGCAAGTCCACATACTCAACCATCATATAGTCTTCTATGATTGCTAACACTCACGACATACACATGATCAAAAGGTTTCAACCGGACACATAGAAAGATAGGGGCTTATAGTTTCGCCAACCAACGTATTCACCTCGAGGGTGATGTCAACAATATTAACTCATGCTACCCACATTCAGATGGATATATGTGCCTAGATCTTTCCTCACCACATGATGCTTGCCAGAAGAGAAAATAAAAAGGAATAGAGAGAAGAACTTTGACTCTTGCAAGAAAGTAAATACATAAAAGTAAAAGATAGGCCCTTCGCATAGGGAAGCAAAGGTTGCCATGCGCTTTTTGTTTGTATGCTTAACCCCTTAGTGCAAGAGAACATCACGTTATATTGCCCCTTATGATGGCATCCTTTATTATGCAGTATGTCACTTTTATTCTTCGCCATCAACAAGTTCGTACAACGCTCAATTTTCTCTTAGACTAAATGATCTAACACTTTTAGAAGCAATTTTTATTGCCTTATTGCACCGATGACAACTTACTTGAAGGATCTTACTCAATCCATAGGTAGGTATGGTGGACTCTCAAAACAAGATTTGGGTTTAAGGGTTTTGGGTGCACAAGTAGTATCTCTACTTAGTGCGGAATTTTTTGCTAGCAAAGATGGGGGTCAAGCACCACATGTTGAAGGATCTATGACAATATAGCTTCTATGTGAATATGAACAAACATAAATCATTACATTGTCTTCCTTGTCCAATGTCAACAATTTTGGCATATAATATTTTGATGGGTGCTCACAATCACAAAAGATTTCCAAGATAGTGTATTTGCATGTCAATCTTCTCTTCCCTTATTAGTTCTTTCATGAATTGCATCATTGACCGGTTGTCAATCTACAACAAAATTTTCTACTTATACTTTTTCTTAACTCACCATAAGATTAGCATATGATCCTTTTCATTTATTTCCTTTCTTTTTATTGAAACATGAATGTAAAGAAATCAAAACTCAAACTAAACTTTATTATTTATCTCGCACATGATTACAAAGATAGATCACTAAGAAAACTTTCAAAAGAAAGGATCGAACTAAACTTTTATTCATCTATAGCAAAATATAACTATGGATCAAACTAAGATAAGTAAAGGCAAAAGATAGTGGAGGTGATACGATACCGGGGCACCTCCCCCAAGCTTGGCGAAATCCAAGGGTAGTGCCCATACCCGATACTCAATTTTCTTTTGGTGATGAACTGGTAGCGATCTTGTCCTTGGGTTTCCATGGCAGAGGCTCGCCGTCATAAGAGGAAGAGTGAGTCTCTCGGGTCCTGCAACTGGCAGCCAAACTCATACCTTTAAACCTTGCATCATATTCAAAGACTTGGTTTTGAAGGTCGTAGATCTGGCTCTGGAGGAAGTTTATTTGCTCGTTGAAGGAGAAAACGATGTCCTTCATGACTTGCCATCCACCTTGAGATCACGGGTGTAGTCTGCGATCATGAGGTGATTGGCATTGAGTCCATGTTCCACCATCCCCTTGCACCGGAAGACTTCCTGCTCCATAGCTTCAAGCCTAGCCTCCATGGATCCAGTCCCCTTGGGGCCTTGCACATTGCGGATGTGGAGCACCTCCTCACGCATCTGGATAGCTTGAGGGTGCTACATCACCTCCCGTAGATATGGGTTCATGACATTTGTGAAGAACTTGTCCTTGGAGGAGCTCAAAGCGACCATGGTGGATTTGATCTGTCAGAAAACAACAAGAAAAGAAAACAGGAGATTTCTCCATGATATAGAGGTCAATAGGTTTGGGAGGTATATAAAGATCTTTTAGCTTGGGAAACAAGCAAACGGATTAAAAAGGGAGTCCGGAAGGTACCCGAGGTAGGCACAACTCACCTGGGCGCGCCTGGCTTGCTAGACGCGCCCTGGTGTGTCTTGTGCCCACCAAGGGTGCCTTCCTGGTTGTTACTTATTTTCCTAATTTTCTAAATGCTGGGGTGCCGGTTGCTGGTGCTTGAGGTAGGTCCTCCTGAGGTGGTGCTGGTGCTGCGGTGGGGGGAACTACCGATGGCTTGAAGAGCCGTTCCTTAAACACCCCTGGCTCCTAAGGTAGCCTCCAGGATGCCCTCTTGGTGATGTCGTCCGCCTCCTTGTTCGTTCCTCGCGGCACATGCTACCTCTTGAGCATGCATTGGTTTTCCCTTGAAGAGGAAAGGGTGATGCAACAAAGTAGCGTAAGTATTTCCCTCAGTTTTTTTAGAACCAAGGTATCAATCTAGTAGGAGGCTACACTCAAATCCCTCGTACATGCACAAAACAAATAAGAACCTTGCAACCAACGCGATAAAGGGGTTGTCAATCCCTTCACGACCACTTGCAAAAGTGATATCTGATAAGATAAATATTTTTGGTATTTTTATGATATAGATTGGAAAGTAAAGATTGCAAAATAAAATAGATCAGAAACTTATATGATGGAAAATAGACTCGAGGGCCATAGGTTTCACTAGTGGCTTATCTCAAGATAGCATAAGCATTACGGTGGATGAACAAATTACTGTCGAGCAATTGATAGAAAAGTGCATAATTATGAGAATATCTAGGCATGATCATGTATATAGGCATCACGTCCGCGACAAGTAGATCGAAATGATTCTGCATCTACTACTATTACTCCACACATCGACTGCTATCCAGCATGCATCTAGAGTATTAAGTTCATAAGAACAGAGTAACACATTAGGCAAGATGACATGATGTAGAGGGATAAACTCAAGCAATATGATATAAACCCCATCTTTTTATCCTCGATGGAAACAATACAATACGTGCCTTGCTGCCCCTGCTGTCACTGGGAAAGGACACCGCAAGATTGAACCCAAAGCTAAGCACTTCTCCCATTGCAAGAAAGATCAATCTAGTAGGCCAAACCAAACTGATAATTCGAAGAGACTTGCAAATATAACAAATCATACATAAAAGAATTCAGAGGAGATTCAAATATTGTTCATAGATAATCTTGATCATAAACCCACAATTCATCGGATCTCGACAAACACACCGCAAAAAGAATTATATCGAATAGATCTCCAAGAAGATCGAGGAGAACTTTGTATTGAGATCCAACGAGAGAGAAGAATCCATCTAGCTAATAACTATGGACCCGAAGGTCTGAGGTAAAATACTCACACATCATCGGAGAGGCTATGGTGTTGATGTAGAAGCCCTTCGTGATCGATTCCCCCTCCGATGGAGCGCCGGAAAAGGCCCCAAGATGGGATCTCACGGGTACAGAAGGTTGCGGCGGTGGAAATAGGGTTTCGTGGTGCTCTTGGATGTTTTCAGGGTATATGAGAATATATAGGCGAAAGAAGTCGGTCAGGGGAGCCACGAGGGGCCCACGAGGGTGGGGGAGCGCCTACCCCCCTAGGCGTGCCTCCCTGCCTCGTGGACGCCTCGTTGCTTCCTTGACATCCAATCCAAGTCTCCTAGATTGCGTTTGTTCCAAAAACGACTCTCCCGAAGGTCTCATTCCGTTTGGACTCCGTTTGATATTCCTTTTCTGCAAAACACCAAAATAGAAAAAAAAAACAGCAATTTGGACTGGGCCTCCGGTTAATAGGTTAGTCCCAAAAATAGTATATAAGTGTATAATAAAGCCCATTAAACATCCAAAATGGATAATATAATAGCATGGAACAATAAAAAATTATAGATACGTTGGAGACGTATCAAGCATCCCCAAGCTTAATTCCTGCTCGTCCTTGAGTAGGTAAATGATAAAAACAGAATTTTTGATGTGGAATGCTACCTAGCATAATTCTCAATGTAATTTTATTTATTGTGGGATGAATGTTTAGATCAAGACAAAAGTTTAATATTGATATAAGAGTAATAATACTCCAAGCATATTAACAAAGTAATCATGTCTTCTCAAAATAACATGGCCAAAGAAAGTTATCCCTACAAAATCATATAGTCTGGCTATGCTCTATCTTCATCACCCAAAATATTTAAATCATGCACAACCCCGGTTTTAGCCAAGCAATTGTTTCATACTTTAGTATTCTGAAACTTTTTCAATCTTCACGCAATACATAAGCGTGAGCCATGGACATAGCACTATAGGTGGAATAGGATGGTGGTTCTAGAGAAGACAAAAAAGGAGAAGATAGTCTCACATCAACTAGGCGTATCAACGGGCTATGGAGATTCCCATTAATAGATATCAATGTGAGTGAGTAGGATTGCCATGCAACAAATGCATTAGAGCTATAAGTGTATGAAAGCTCATCACAAAAGAAACTAAGTGGGTGTGCATCCAACTTGCTTGCTCACGAAGACCTAGGGCAATTTGAGTAAGCCCATCATTGGAATATACAAGCCAAGTTCTACAATGAAAAATTCCCACTAGCATTTGAAGGTGACAACATAGGAGACTCTCTATCATGAAGATCATAGTGTTTCTTTGAAGCACAAGTGTGGTAAAAGATAGTAAGATTGTCCCTTCTCTCTTTTCTCTCATTTTTTTGGTGGGCTTCTTTGGCCTCTCTTTTTTATTTGGGCTTCTTTGGCCTCTTTTATTTTTCATAAAGTCCAGAGACTCATCCCAACTTGAGAGGGAATCATTGCTTCCATCATCCTTTCCTCACATGGGACAGTGCTCTAATAATGAAGATCATCACACTTTTATCTACTTACAACTCAAGAATCTTAGAACAAAATATGACTCTATGTGGATGCCTCCGGCGGTGTACCGGGATAATGAATCAAGAGTGACATGTATGAAAGAATTATGAATGGTGGCTTTGCCACAAATACGATGACAACTACATGATCATGCAAAGCAATAGGACAATGGTGGAGTGTGTCATAATAAACGTAATGGTGGAAAGTTGCATGTCAATATATCTCGGAATGGCTATGAAAATGCCATAGTAGGTAGGTATGGTGGCTATTTTGAGGAAGGTATATGGTGGGTGTATGATACCTTGCGTTGGTTTTCCTTGAAGAGGAAAGGGTGATGCAGCAAAGTAGCGTAAGTATTTCCCTCAGTTTTTAAGAACCAAGGTATTAATCCAGTAGGAGGCTCCTCAGAAGTCCCACACACCTGCACAGACAAACAAGAACCTCGCAACCAACGCAATAAAGGGGTTGTCAATCCCTTCACGGCCACTTGCGAAACTGAGATCTGATAGAGATAATATGATAAGATAAATATTTTTGGTATTTTTATGATATAGATAGGAAAAGTAAAGATGCAAATAAAAGTAGATTGTAAACTTATATGATAAAAGATAGACCCAGGGGCCATAGGTTTCACTAGTGGCTTCTCTCAAGATAGCATAAATATTACAGTGGGTGAACAAATTAGTGTCGAGCAATTGATAGAAAAGAGAATAATTATGAGGTTATCTAGGCATGATCATGTATATAGGCATCACGTTCGTGACAAGTAGACCGACTCCTGCCTGCATCTACTATTATTACTCCACACATCGACCGCTATCCAGCATGCATCTAGAGTATTAAGTTCATAAAGAATAGAGTAAGGCATTAAGAAAGATGACATGATGTAGAGGGATAAACTCATGCAATATGATATAAACCCCATATTTTTATCCTCGATGGCAACAATACAATACGTGCCTTGTTGTCCTTGCTATCATTGGGAAAGGACACCGCAAGATTGAACCCAAAGCTAAGTACTTCTCCCATTGCAAGAAAGATCAATCTAGTAGGCCAAACCAAACTGATAATTCGAAGAGACTTGCAAAGATAACTTAATCACACACAAAAGAATTCAGAGGAGATTCAAATATTTCTCATAGATAAACTTGATCATAAACCCACAATTCATCAGATCTCGACAAACACACCGCAAATAGAGTTACATCGAATAGATCTCCAAGAAGATTAAGGGAACTTTGTATTGAGATTCAAAGAGAGAGAAGAAGCCCTCTAGCTAATAACTATGGACCCGAAGGTCTGTGGTAAACTACTCACAACTCATCGGAAGGTCCTTGGAGATGATGTACATGCCCTCCATGGTCGATTCCCCCTCCGGCGGAGCACCGGCGAAGGCTCCAAGATGGGATCTCGTGGATACAGAAGGTTGCGGAAGTGGAAATAGTTTTTCGTGGTGCTCCTCGATGGTTTCAGGGTATGTGGGTATATATAGGAGGAAGAAGTAGGTCGGTGGACGCTCGAGGGGCCCACGAGGGTGGGGGGCACGCCGGGCACCCTCGTGGACGCCTCCTCTATTGCTTGACGTCCACTCCAAGTCCCCTGGATCAGATTTGTTCCAAAAAGATCGTTCCCGAAGGTTTCATTCCGTTTGGAGTGTAAAATAAAGCCCATAAACATCCAAAATGGGTAATATAATAACATGGAACAATAAAAAATTATAGATACGTTGGAGAGTATCACGTGGCACAAGAGAGGCTAGCAATGGTGGAACGGTGAGAGTGCGTAGAATCCATGGACTCAACATTAGTCATGAAGAACTCACATACTTACTGCAAAAATCTACAAATTATCAAGACAAAGTACTACATGCATGCTCCTAGGGGAAGGGTTGGTAGGAGTTAACCATCGCGCGATCCCGACCTCCACACATAAGGAATACAATCAATAAATAAATCATGCTCCAACTTCATCACATAATGGTTCACCATACCTGCATGCTACGGGAGTCACAAACTTTTAACACAAGTATTCCTCAAATTCACAACTACTCAACTAGCATCACCCTAATATTACCATCCTCCTATCTCAAAACAATCATCAGGTATCAAACTTCTCATAGTATTCAATGCACTTTATATGATAGTTTTTTTTTGACTGAGGACCGCAGGGCTTACACCCCACAGCATTTTATTAAAACTTAGAACAACAAGTACAAAGAAAGGTTCCTTAAGAAAAGGAACAAAACAGAAGAAGACAAAAGAAGACTATGTACAATCTAATCTAAAAGAGAAAGGAAGATCTAACTATACATCCAAAAAAAAGGACGTAACCTCTCAAGGAGGAAGGAAATCAATCTATTTAAGCAGAGCCTACCGTGATTTGACTTGATTACGTGAGCCGAAGGAAATGTCATGGACAAAACCATTTCTCCTTTGCTCAAGGTAGGTCGATATACTGAAAGCTTTATCATTTCGACTTTCCAGATGTTCCACCAAGTAAGGAACACCACTTCAGAAAAGAAAGGTTTATTGAACTCCTTCCTAGCATGGCATGCAATCTGAACCATATCCTGATTGTTGGGCCATGAAATCTGCAGTAATTCCGACCCTCATGCTGAAGTTACCTTTGAAAAGCAGATGATTCTGTCTTCAAGAGTTCTGTTGGGCAAAGCACACATTCGGGCCCATCATTAATCTTCCACTTCTGCGCTGAATCATATCCTTGGTGTTTACTCTATCCATAATGACAAGCCAGGCAAACATTTTGATTATCATAGTACAGCATGACTTCCATATCCAACATAGCAAGGGGTTAGTTGGAATTGGCTCATGGACCAGATCATAATATTTCTTGGCTGTGTATCCAGATTTCTTTCCATGTTTCCAATACCAGCAATCCTTAGCATTAGCATCCAAGGAGATATCAGACAATATTCCAGAAAGTTGATTTAGCTCCCTGTAGGCCATTTCAGATAATGGCAGAGAGAACATGCTATGAAACTCACCAGTGGCCATTACTTCCAAAACAGAGGAATTCTTTTGTGTGCAAAATGAGAACAACCTGGGGAATCTATCCTGAAGTGGAATGCAAGAATTATCAACTTCCCAAGAATCTGACCAGAATAGCAAGGAGTCACCTTTTCCAACACATACTGAAGACACGGCCCTGAATTTGTCCATTAGCTTACATATGTCCCTCCACCAAAAAGAGCCACACATAGCAGTGTCATGTGGGACTCTCTGATAATAATAACTGTCCCAGATCAAATGAACCCATGGAACATCAACTTTGTTATAGAATTTATTGAGGAATTTCATTAACAAAGCTTCATTCTGCAGCCCTACGTTCAGGATGCCAAGCCCACCCTTTAATTTAGGTCTACATACCAGTGGCCAGGCAGCCAGAGAGTTCCCCTTTTCCTGGCCATACTTTCTCCAAAGACACTGTCTTTGTATTCTTTCTAGTTGTTTCAAAATCCCTTTTGGAATAGATAAGCTACAGAGGAAGAAGATTGGCAATGAGGAGATAACAGAATTTACCAACTGTAGTCTGCTACCTTGCGGTAGAAACCAAGAGCTAGTAGTCAACCTTCTTTCCATGTAGTCCACAAGCGGCAAAAGGTCCACAATTTTGGGCCTAGTGGTTCCCACTGGCAACCCCAGATATGTAAAGGGCATCACCCCCAGTTAACATCCAAATTGAGCAGCAAGAACATTGGCATAATTGGTATCCACATTAATTGGGTACATTGAAGATTTGTGGTAATTAATCTGCAAACCAGTTGCAAGAGAGAAAGAGTCTAGAACAGTTTTAGCACCTCTAATCGAAAGGACTCAGCAGCCACAAACAATAAGGTGTCATCAACATATTGAACCACTGGATAGTCAGGATCATGAGTTACTAGGGGTAAGGAAAGGAGTCCTTTACTGAGGTGATCATTAATCATAGTCTGCAGAAGATCAGCAGCAAGCACAAAGAGCAAAGGTGAGATAGGATCACCCTGCTTTACCCCACATTTACACTTGAAATGGCTACCTGGAACCCCATTAAGCAGGATTGATGAGGTTGCAGAGGACAACAATTGTTGCATCCAAGAAATCCATCTATTATCAAATCCCTTTGCCACCATTATTTTTATAATTGCCTCATGTTGTATGGAATCAAATGCTTTTTCAAAATCCAACTTGAGCAACATGATTGGCCTTTTTGATTGATTGCACTGATGAATGTACTCAAAAGTCCATGCAATGCAATCCTGAATGGATCTAGATTTGATAAAACCATACTGATTCTTGTGAACACATTTAGTTATTTCATCTTGAAATCTGTTTGTAGCAAGTTTAGTAAGGAACTTCAACCCCACACTTGTCAATGATATTGGCCTAAAATCTTTGGCGGTTTCGGTGTGACTTTTTGGGGATCAGAGTAATATATGCCTCACTGAGATTCTCTAGTTTAACAGTTCCTGCATGAAACTCATTAACTAAAGAAATAAAGTCACCAGAAATGATTGGCCAACATTTTTTCATAAAACGTCCATTAAAACCATCGGGCCCAGGGGCCTTGTCAATTGGCAGCTCCTTGATAACCTGTTCAATCTCCTTGACCTCAAAAGGCTTGGTGAGAACATCCAGTCCCTGTACCCTAGGGATTAGTGAAAGAATGTCATTACCCATGAAAATTGGTTTCACAGTACCCATTCTGCCTTTGAAAATCTCCAGAAATTCCTTGGCAATTTTCTTATGATCAGAAGACACTGATCCATTTGACAACTGCAGAGTGGCAATTGAATTTTTCCTATATCTTTCAGTTGCCATTGCCTGGAAGAATTTTGAGTTTTCCTCACCCACCTTAATATATCTAATAGTGCATCTCTTCTTCCAATATAAGAACTGTAGATGTAGCAGATGATCAGGATGTGATTTCACCCATTTTCTGAAATTGGATTCAGGCAAAAATAAAGGCCTGGAGTCTTCCAAATCATCCAGCCAAAAAATCACCCAGTTACATTTCTCAATCAGACATTTAATATGAGATAAACCCTTCTGCCATTTCTTGAGAGAAAACCTCAGAGATTTAAGTTTATCCATAATAGCTGGCGATATGTGAGACTTCGAGGCGCCTTTGCGGACTTCTTTAACACACTCCATAAAACCAAGTTGATGGATCCAATAATTTTCAAATCTGAAAAGGTGAGCTTTTGGGATGCTGGTGCTTATGGAAACCACACAAGGGACATGATCCGATGCAGTTTTGGCTAGAGGATTGACCTACGTGTTTGGATATTGATTAATCCAACTGGCAGAGGTGAAAAACCAGTCCAACTGTTCAAGAAGTGGGAAATCCTGCATATTAGACCAGGTGAATCTTCTTCCTTTTAAAGGAAGCTCAAGCAGTCCCAAATGACCAATGATCTCATTAAAAATAAAAATATCATTGATATCACCCCCAGGAAGATTTCTATTTTCCAGAGATCTTATGAAATTGAAATCCCCAAGCAAAAGCCAGTTTTTCTCAGGTTCCACTTTTAAATTATAAAGCCAACTGACAAATTCATCTCTTAAGGTACCTTGACAGGGTCCATAAACATTAACCAGGTACCAAATATCACCATTATGCATGGACTTAAAATTAATGACAATCCCATATGGTTTCACTTCCACTAAATCCCCTGAGAAAACATCAGAGTGCCACACGACTAGAATGCCACCGGAAGCTCCCCTAGAAGGAGATTCAATAAACTGATCAAAACCCGCAGGACAAATGCTCTTAATTAAAGCATGTGGGCACTCCGATAACTTTGTTTCTTGCAGACAAACAACTGCACATTGGCTCTCAAGAACTTTCTGCCGGACCGCACGTTGCCTTGCTTTAGAATTAAGTCCACGTACATTCCAACAAAGCACCTTCCAGCTACGCATGGACATTTGATTCATATGATAACACAGGATAACACATTAAAAACAGTGGGACACCTAGTGCCGCACAACCCATAACGCATAATAGCAAAAGAGCCAAATCATAACCAGAGTGCCAAGTTTCAGAGATAACATAACAGTCAGCAAATTTGACAGGCTCGCTACACCTAGGAAACACATTAAACTTTAACATTTAAATATTGCTGGAGGAGGTATCATCCTTAGGATCAGCCATAAGCTTCTCCCTAGATAGTTGCTTGGGGTCCATCTCCAGCTCAGCTCCAATTGCCTGCAGCACAGCGATCGGCGTCTCCGTATAGACATCCTCAGGCATGTCATGACGCACATCGTCAGTGTTTTCCACTCCAGCAGCATCAGGTACTTGAATGGGCTGGGCCTTCTCCTCCATGGGCTTGGACCTTGGGCGTCTTTTAGCAGGCTGTAGAGAAAGCTGCTCAAAGACCATCGATTTGAAACCATCCAATTTTGCCGCGCTCCTCGTACATCTTCTGACTGAAGTATCAACCAAAGGAGCAGAAATCTTGCGTCTACCGCGCTGGCTTTTTTTCGTCGTGGCGTCGCTTGACATAAAAACCACGAGCAAGGACCCTCTTCCGACCAAAGAAGACCCACGGGCTCCGAAGACAGCTGATTATTACTGAATCCCACAGGCTCAGCAATAGCAGCAGGTTCATCGCTTGCAACTGAGAACTAGGTGCAGCTAGAGGAGCAAACAAAGAGCGAGCAACAGGGCGCCGAGTGACGGACGCAGAGCTTGACAAACAAGGGACCAGCGAAGACACTCTGTTGGTATCATCAAAAGCAATCGACCACTTGCGCTTGGAGAATGTTACTGTCCCCAACTGCTTGAAGTATAGGGACCTTGGCACTTCTTTCACAGAAAATTCAAACATCAAATTCTCAAATGACCGCTTCCAAAGCTAGTCAGGTGGAAGAGGGGGTCCAGCCACCACCCTAGCCATCCCAATGAAGATCTGATGGTGTTGAATCACCGGTGGTTGATAGGGGACAATAGCCAAAGGATTATCTTCCACAAAAGCAGGTTGTTCCTGAACTTCAGCAGCCAAATCAACCATCTGCTGTTGTTGAGGCACACCAGCATGCAGAAGCTATTCCACAGACTCAGATTGCTCCGCTTGATCAATGACAATGGAGACTTGATCTTGTTCTGGCATTGCTGGCGGATGTGGGTGATTAATATTGTCATCATCGCCCCACTGAGCATTACCCCAATCAGCAGCCACTGGATTATCTTGGGGAGGAGCAGGTGCAAGAGGCGCTTCATTCCAGCCAATCATCGGGTAAGGCGGCAGAACAAACGGGATGTTGTCAGGAATGAGATGACCAGGCATTGGATGAGTATTACCATCCAGAGGCATCGGGTCCTCATCATTAGGCATCTGATCGGCAAAATCTGCCCCAAGAACATAACATGCAGCAGTCCAGGAAACTTGGGCACCACCCCACTCAGCATAATCCCCAAATACCACATCCCGTGGGACTAACGGTGTTTCAGGAAAGCTGGCTTCAACAACAGTTCGTACCAGATACGGATCTTCACTATCCCAGGAATGAAATTTTCCAAAAGTACCAACTGCCTGAGAAATATATTCAGTCGTACGATAATCCAGGGGAATCCCAACAAACATTAACCAGCCCTTACGAAAACCAGTATTCCCTTTGAAGTTTTCACCCTCATCATGCTTCATAAATCTAACAAATCGATCATTACCCAAAGCAAACGGCGGGTGCTGAATCAGGGTGTATCTGACAGTTGGATCTCTAACTTGGAACAAACCAACTCCATGAAACCAAGGCTGAGCAGAACGAACAAGAATACCTCTATTCTGAAGAAACTGCACCACTTCCTCTCTGACCGGCCCTACAGGTCCATCCGGCACAGGCATAACTTCAGCAACCATGTAATCTTCATGGCGACGGGGAGGGCGAGCCGCCGGTGTGAAGAAAGTGCGAGGTAAGCGGTGATCACCACCATCAATGATGTGATGTCCTAGAGGCACCAGGCGATGCGGGTCAAGCTCGAAGTTCGCCATGGGTGGCAACGGTGACGAACTGAGGGTTTCTTTGGAAGAACAGGTGGTTTCCTTGGCAGGTGGAAGAGGAGATTGGAGCAATGCGGGCGGAGACGATATGACAGGACTAGATATCCCAATAACTCCGGCTCCCTTCCCCTGAACAGCTGATGTTTTCGAAAAACTCGTGTTTCGTTGCAGAGTGCTCTGCCTCCAAGCCAATCCGTGCGAGCGAGCAAAATCATTACAGTCATGTCTAAAGTGACCCACCCTGGAGCAAGCCGAGCAGACCGCTCGCCTTCCACAAGAGACTGCCATGTGGCCCTTCTGACCGCAATCGGTACATGTTAGAACTTGGTCCACCATGTCATCGACCATATCTTCAAACTGTCGCGCTGCCTCTTGTGAAGAAGGAATTTCCATAGGTTCACTGGACGGGCTGAGGTGCCCAGGCGAATCCAAACCAATACCTGAAGGTCCAGTAGGAGGGGTATCCCGTGTTGGCCCAGTCAAGGGATCATCATGGGCCACCAAGCCCACACACTGCGGGTTCCCAAACTGAGCGGGCCCGGGGGCCAAAGCCTCAGTTTGAATTAGCGAAGTTCCCGCTTCCTGAAATTGCGCCGCGAGATTACCGGACCTCACGATTTGCGGATCCACTGAAACCGGTTCATCCGGAGGCGCAACCGGCCGCCGGAGTAACTCCGGTGAACTATTAACCGTACCAAATACTATGGGTGGCTGCGCCACCGTCCAATGCAAACCAGGAGCAGGAGCTTGCCGAATGACAACGCGCTCATGAGCAGAAAGATCATAACCCCCATCAACTATTGTATCAATGCAAGCCTGAGAAGCTGGGTATCTATAGCCCTTGCAAGCCGAATACTTTTCAAAAGTGGCAAAAGACAGTTTCTTATTTGCAAAAATTCTAGATTTCAAAGCAGATTTAACTGGGGGTTTATGCATAGCCAATAAACCAAGCGAAGACCTACGCTTAGTGGGGCTAATCAAAATCCATTCAGCATCACATTCTTTACGCCAGATCTTAAGTTCTCTGACCCAATTTGGTCCTCCGTTCCCCCACAGATGAAAATAGCACTTGAACAGATCACAAGCAAAAGAGCGAAGATCCATAATAATAAAGCCAACTTGCATGCATGAAACTTGGAAAGAAAAAACTTTGTCCTTGACATGACTAACCCGAAGATCAATTGCAGAACCACCCAGCGCAGCTTCCAGCGCCGCTGCCACTGAATCCTCAGATAAGCGGAAGGCATGCCTACTGAAGGACACAATCAATATGAAAGATCTCCCTCTTCCCAGTGGATGAATTGTGCGACCAGTAGATCTGAAGACTTCATCCGAGAAAACCCTACCCTTGGAGAAATCCAAGCCAAGGGTAGATCCACCAGTAGAACCCATTGGAGATGGATATTGCCTTGATCCAGAGAAGACGCCGGAGAAGATGATCGGAAACGATCAGCGGATCAGTGGAGAGAAAGGGAGATCGCCGGAGAAGAGCCTAGCACCGAGGTGGGAGGTGGGAGCGCCATACCCAACCGCGCCATTGTTTTTATTGCTTTTGTCGACAATAATATAAGTGAAGAGTGAGAGATCAATAATTTCTATAAAATAAAACCATCGCCATGCTCTAAAAAGATATAAGTGAAGTACTATAGCAAAATTATCTAGCTCAAAAGATATAAGTGAAGCACATAGATTATTCTAATAAATTCCGATTCATGTGTGTCTCTCCCAAAACGTGTGTACAACAAGGGTGATTGTGGCAAACTAAAAATCAAAGACTCAAATCATACAAGACGCTCCAAGAAAAACACATATCATGTGGTGAATAAAAATATAGCATCAAGTAAAGTTACCGATGGACGAAGACGAAAGAGGGGATGCCTTCTAGGGCATCCCCAAGATTAGGCTTTTGGTTGTCCTTGAATTTTACCTTGGGGTGCCTTGGGCATCCCCAAGCTTAGGCTCTTTCCACTCCTTATTCCATAATCCATCAAATCTTTACCCAAAAACTTGAAAACTTTACAACACAAAACTCAACAGAAATTCTCATGAGCTCCATTTGCGAAATAAAACAAACCACCACTTTAAGGTACTGTAATGAACTCATTCTTTATTTATATTGGTGTGTAACCTACTGTATTCCAACTTCTCTATGGTTCATACCCCCCCGATACTAGCCATAGATTCATCAAAATAACCAAACAACACACGAAAAACAGAATCTATCAAAAACAGAACAGTCTTTAGCAATCTGTAACTTTCGAATACTTCTGGAACTCCAAAACATCTACCAAATTAGGAAGTCCTAAATAATTTGTTTATTAACCTTCTTCAAAAAGAATCAACTTAAAATCACATTTATGTGATTTATGAAAATTATTCTCGTGCGTGCAAAAGTTTCTGTTTTTCAGCAAGATCAAATTAACTATCACCCAAGAGGATCCTATAGGTTTTACTTGGCACAAACACTAACATAAAACCACATATAACCAGAGGCTAGATGAATTGTTTATTACTAAACAGGAACAAAAAGCAAAGAACAAAAATAAAATTGGGTTGCCTCCCAACAAACGCTATCGTTTAACGCCCCTAGCTAGGCATGATGGCGAGAATAGATCTAAGTATTGCCATCTTTGGTATTCAATTCATAGGTGGCTCTCATAATAGATTCATAAGGTTATTTGATTTTCTTCCTAGGAAAGTGTTCCATGCCTTTCCTTAATGGAAATTGGAATCTAATATTTCCTTATTTCATATCAATAATTGCACCAATCATTCTAAGGAAAGGTCTACCAAGAATAATAGGACATGAAGGATTGCAATCTATATTAAGAACAATAAAATCTATGGGCGCATAATTCCTATTTGCAACAATAAGAACATCATTAATCTTTCCCATAGGTTTCTTAATGGTGGAATCTGCAAGGTGCAAGTTTAAAGAGCAATCATCAAATTCACGGAAACCTAACACATCACACAAAGTTTTTGGAATCGTGGAAACACTAGCACCAAATCACGCAAAGCATAACATTCATGATATTTAATTTTAATTTTAATATTAGGTTCCCACTAATCATAAAGTTTTCTAGGGATAGAAACTTCTAATTCAAGTTTTTATTCATAAGATTGCATTAAAGCATCAACGATATGTTTAGTTGTTGTAATTCTGATACGTCTCCAACGTATCTATAATTGTTGATTGTTCCATGCTATTATATTATCTATTTTGGATGTTTAATGGGCTTTAATATGCTCTTTTATATTATTTTTCGGACTAACCTATTAACCGGAGGCCCAGTGCATGTTTCTGTTTTTTTGCCAATTTTAGAGTTTTGCGGAAAAGGAATACCAAACGGAGTCCAAACGGAATGAAACCTTCGCGATGATCTTTCTTGGACCGAAAGCAAACCAGAAGACTTGGATTAGAAGTCTGGAACGCCACAAGGAGGCCATGAGACAGGAGAGCGCGCCCAGGGGGTAGGCACGCCCCCACCCTCGTGGGCCCCTCGTAGCTCCACCGACGTACTTCTTTCGCCTATATATACTCTTATACCCTAGAAACACCAGGGGGAGCCACAAAACCACTTCTCCACCGCCGCAACATTCTGTACCCATGAGATCCCATCTTGGGGCCTTTTCCGGCGATCTGCTAGAGGGGGAATCGATCACGGAGGGCTTCTGCATCAACACCATTGCATCTCTGATGAAGCGTGAGTAGTTTACCACAGACCTTCGGGTCCATAGTTATTAGCTAGATGGCTTCTTCTCAATCTTTGATTCTCAATACAAACTTCTCCTCGATGTTCTTGGAGATCTATTCGATGTAATACTCTTTTGTGGTGTGTTTGCCGAGATCCGATGAATTGTGGATTTATGAACAAGATTATCTATGAATATTATTTGGTTCTTCTCTAAATTATTATATGCATGATTTGATATCTTTGCAAGTCTCTTCGAATTATTGGTTTAGTTTGGCCTACTAGATTGATCTTTCTTGCAATGGGAGAAGTGCTTAGCTTGGGTTCAATCTTGCCGTGCCCTTTCCCAGTGATAGTAGGGGCAGCAAGGCACGTATTGTATTGTTGCCATCGAGGATAAAAAGATGGGGTTTATATCATATTGCTTGAGTTTATCCCTCTACATCATGTCATCTTGGTTAATGCATTACTCCGTTCTTATGAACTTAATACTCTAGATGCATGCTGGATAGCGGTCGATGTGTGGAGTAATAGTAGTAGATGCAGAATCATTTCGGTCTACTTGACACAGACGTGATGCCTATATTCATGATCATTGCCTTAGATGTCTTCATAATTACACGCTTTTCTATCAATTGCTTGGCAGTAATTTGTTCACCCACCGTAATACATGCTATCTCGAGAGAAGCCACTAGTGAAACCTATGGCCCCCGAGTCTCTTTCCTATTATATTACATCTCTTTTCCATTATATCACATCTCATTTACTATTTTGCAATATTTAATTTCCAATCTATACAACAAAAATACCAAAAATATTATTTTACTATCTTTATTAGATCTCACTTTTGCGAGTGACCGTGAAGGGATTGACAACCCCTTTATCGCGTTGGTTGCAAGGTTCTTGATTGTTTGTGCAGGTACTAGGTGACTTGTGTGTCGTGTCATACTAGATTGATACCTTGGTTCTCAAAACTGAGGGAAATACATATGCTACTTTACTGCATCACCCTTTCCTCTTCAAGGGAAAACCAACGCATGCTCAAGAGGTAGCAAGAAGGATTTCTGGCGCCGTTGCCGGGGAGACCTACACCAAGTCAAGTCAAGATTTGATCTCCCGTCAACTTGCCGATTTCTGGCACCGTTGCTGGGGAGATCTACGCCAAGTCAAGCATACCAAGTACCCATCATAAACTCTTCTCCCTCGCATTACATTATTTTCCATTTGCCCCTCGTTTTCCTCTCCCCCACTTCTAAAACGATTTTCGAAAACCTTTGCCTTTTCTTCACCCTTCTTCCGTACGATCTTTTGTTCGCTTGTGTTATCATGTGCCTTCTTTTTGCTTGCATATTCTCTTGTTAAAAGCTTGTGGATCCCCATCCACTTTCTAATCTTTTTAAGATATCCAATTATGATGAACCAATTGCTAGTGAGTTGAGAGCACTAGATTATCTTTATGAGGTTTTGCTTGAAATTCGTGAATCTGAAAATTGTGATGAAGAAATTTATGAAGAGATTCACAATAGCTCCTTGAATAAAAAGCATGATTGCAATGACTTTACTATAAATCCTATTGATGTCAATTATGCTAAAAATATGCAAAACCCTAAGCTTGGTGATGCTAGTTTTGCTATGTCCACTACTTGTTGCAATGATCATGATTGGGGTGATTCTTCTTATGATCTTGAAAATTTATTTAAGCCCCATGATGAATATGAGATTGATAATAGTGTGTGCAATATTATTGAAATTGGGTTTGGAAGAGTGTCAACTTTAGATCCCACATATTTGGAGAATGTTCAATCTTATGATTTTTTTTGATAAAAGTGGGTTCGGAGAGGTCATGACTTTAGTTAATGTTAATCCCACTATTTTGGAAGAGTGTCAACTTTGCATGCATGTGGATCATGTTGAAAATATTTTATGTGATAGCTATTTTGTTGAATTTACTTATGATCCCACATGTAATTATTATGAGAGAAGAAAATATGGTTGTAGAAATTTTCATGTTACTAAATTACCTCTCATTATGTTGAGATTGCTATTGTTTCTTTCCGCTTCCTAGCATATGCTAGTTTTTGCTTGCTATTATAATTTGTTTGCCTATAATATGCCTATGCATAGGAAGTATGTTAGACTTATATGTGTTTGTCACGTGTTTCAAGATGCTCTCTTTGCGCTTCAATTCTTGTCTTTCATGTGAGCATCATCGAAATCTCAATGCCTAGATAGGGGCGTTAAACGATAGCGCTTGTTGGGAGGCAACCCAATTTTATTTTTGTTAAATAATTCATATTTCTTCTGTTTAGATGTGGTTTTATGTTTTAATTAGTGTTTTTGCCAAGTAGAACCTTTGGGAAGACTTGGGTGAAGTCTTTGCGATCTTGTTGTAAAAAACAGAAACTTTTGCGCTCATGAGAATAGTTGTCATTTTTTACTAGAGAGTGATTTAGGTTGATTATTTTTGCATATGATTAATGGAAAAATGCCTCATGTCCACCAATTTATTTCAGAATTTTTAGAGTTACAAAAAAATTCGAAAGTTACAGATTACTACAGACTGTTCTGTTTTTGACAGATTCTGTTTTTCGTCTGTTGTTTGCTTATTTTGATGAATCCATGAGTAGTATCGGGGGAAATGAACCATAGATAAGTTGGAATACAGTAGGTTTAACACCAATATAAATAAATAATTAGTTATTACAGTACCTTAAAGTGGTGGTTTATTTTCTTATACTAATGGAGCTCACGAGATTTTCTGTTGAAGTTTTGTGTTGTGAAGTTTTCAAGTTTTTGGGTAAAGATTTGATGGATTTTGGAATAAGGAGTGGAAAGAGCCTAAGCTTGTGGATGCCCAAGGCACCCCAAGGTAAAATTCAAGGACAACCAAAAGCCAAAGCTTGGGGATGCCCCAGAAGGCATCCCCTCTTTCGTCTTCGTCTATCGGTAACTCTACTTGAGGCTATATTTTTATTCACCACATGATATGTGTTTTGCTTGGAGCGTCTTGTATGATTTGAGTCTTTGATTTTTAGTTTACCACAATCATCCTTTCTGTACAAACCTTTTGGGAGAGACACGCATGAATCAAAATTTATTAGAATACTCTATGTGCTTCACTTATATTTTTTGAGCTAGATAATATTGCTCTAGTGCTTCGCTTATATCTTTTTAGAGCACGGTGGTGGTTTTATTTTATAGAAATTGTTGATCTCTCATCCTTCACTTGTATTATTTTGAGAGTCTTTTAGAACAGCATGGTAATTTTCTTTGGTTATAAAATTAGTCCTAATATGATGGGCATCAAAGATGGGTATAATAAAAACTTTCATATATAGTGCATTGAATACTATGAGAAGTTTGTTTCTTTATGATTGTTTTGAGATATGAAAATGGTGATATTAGAGTCATGCTAGGAGAGTAGTTGTGAATTTGAGAGATACTTGTGTTAAAGTTTGTGATTCCCGTAGCATGCATGTATGATGAACCGTTGTGTGATGAAGTTCGAGCATGATTTATTTATTGATTGTATTCCTTATGAGTGGCGGTCAGGGACGAGCGATGGTCTTTTCCTACCAATCTATCCCCCTAGGAGCATGCGCGTAGTACTTCGTTTCAATAACTAATAAATTTTTGCAATAAGTATGTGAGTTCTTTATGACTAATGTTGAGTCCATGGATTATACGCACTCTCACCCTTCCACCATTGCTAGCCTCTCTAGTACCGCACAACTTTTGCCGGTACCATACACCCACCATTTACCTTCCTCAAAAGAGCCACCACACCTTCCTATTATGTCATTTCCATAGCCATTCCGAGATATATTGCCATGCAACTTTCCACCGTTCTGTTTATTATGACACGCTCCATCATTGTCATATTGTCTTGCATGATCATGTAGTTGACATTGTATTTGTGGCAAAGCCACCGTTCACAATTTTTCATACATGTCACTCTTGAATCATTGCACATCCCGGTACACCGCCGGAGGCATTCACATAGAGTCATATTTTGTTCTAAGTATCGAGTTGTAATTCTTGAGTTGTAAGTAAATAAAAGTGTGATGATCTTCATTATTAGAGCATTGTCCCAGTGAGGAAAGGATGATGGAGACTATGATTCCCCCACAAGTCAGGATGAGACTACGGACGAAAAATAAAAAAAGTGAGAAAAAAAGAGCCCATAAAAAAGAGAAAGGCCCAAATAAAAAAATGAGAGAAAAAGAGAGAAGGGGCAATGCTACTATCCTTTTACCACACATGTGCTTCAAAGTAGCACCATGACCTTTATGATAGAGAGTCTCCTATGTTGTCACTTTCATATACTAGTGGGAATTTTTCATTATAGAACATGGCTTGTATATTCCAATGATGGGCTTCCTCAAAAGTGCCCTAGGTCTTCATGAGCAAGCAAGTTGGATGCACACCCACTTAGTTTTCTTTTTGAGCTTTCATACACTTATAGGGGCCAGTTCTTTTGGGCGGCTTAAAAAATAAGTTGTCTCTCCCCAGCTTAAAAAATAAGCCACCCCGAAAATTTGTTGAGACTTCTAAATTAGTTATTCCATAACTAGTTTAGAAGCCCTAATAAATAAGAGAGGCGTCTTATGGAAAAAGCTGGGGAGGAGGCGGCTTATTTTTTAAGCTACCAAAAAAACTGGCCCTAGCTCTAGTGCATCCATTGCATGGCAATCCCTACTCACTCACATTGATATCTATTGATGGGCATCTCCATAGCCCGTTGATACGCCTAGTTGATGTGAGACTATCTTCTCCTTTTTGTCTTCTCCACAACCACCATTCTATTCCACCTATAGTGCTATGTCCATGGCTCACGCTCATGTATTGCGTGAAGATTGAAAAAGTTTGAGAACATCAAAAGTATGAAACAATTGCTTGGCTTGTCATCGGGGTTGTGCATAATTAAATACTTTGTGTGATGAAGATAGAGCATAACCAGACTATATGATTTTGTAGGGATAGCTTTCTTTGGCCATGTTATTTTGAGAAGACACGATTGCTTTGTTAGTATGCTTGAAGTATTATTATTTTTATGTCAATATTAAACTTTTGTCTTGAATCTTTCGGATCTGAACATTCATGCCACAATAAAGAAAATTACGTTGATAAATATGTTAGGTAGCATTCCACATCAAAAATTCAGTTTTTATCATTTACCTACTCGAGAACGAGCTGGAATTAAGCTTGGGGATGCTTGATACGTCTACAACGTATCTATAAATTTTTTTTGCTCCATGCTACTGTATTATCTGTTTTCGATGTTTAATGGGCTTTAATATGCTCTTTTATATTATTTTTGGGACTAACCTATTAACCGGAGGCCTAGTGTCAGTTTCTGTTTTTTTTGCCTATTTTAGAGTTTTGCAGAAAAGGAATACCAAACGGAGTCCAAACGGAATGAAACCTTCACGATGATCTTTCTTGGACCGAAAGGAAACCAGAAGACTTGGAATAGAAGTCTGGAACGCCATGAGGAGGCCACGAGGCAGGAGGGCGCGCCAGGGGGTATGTGTGCCCCGCACCCTCATGGGCCCCTCGTAGCTCCACTGACGTACTTATTTCGCCTATATATACTCTTATACCCTAGAAACACCAGGGGGAGCCACGAAACCACTTTTCCACCGCCGCAAACTTCTGTACTCATAAGATCCCATCTTGGGGCCTGTTCCGGCGATTTGTCGGAGGGGGAATTGATCACGGAGGGCTTCTACATCAACACAATTGCCTCTTCGATGAAGCGTGAGTAGTTTAGTACAGACCTTTGGGTCCATAGTTATTAGCTAGATGGATTCTTCTCTCTGTTTGATTCTCAATACAGAGTTCTCCTCGACATTCTTGGAGATCTATTCGATGTAATACTCTTTTGTGGTGTGTTTGCCGAGATCCGATGAATTGTGGATTTATGAACAAGATTATCTATGAATATTATTTGGTTCTTCTCTGAATTCTTATATGCATGATTTGATATCTTTGCAAGTCTCTTCGAATTATCGGTTTAGTTTGGCCTACTAGATTGATCTTTCTTGCAATGGGAGAAGTGCTTAGCTTGGGGTTCATTCTTGCGGTGTCCTTTCTAGTGACAATAGGGGCAGCAAGGCACTTATTGTATTGTTGCCATCGAGGATAAAAACATGGGGTTTATATCATATTGCTTGAGTTTATCCCTCTAGTCATCTTGCTTAATGCATTACTCCCTTCTTATGAACTGTCACGCCCAAGATGCGACCCTATCCTAAAGGAACTCGAAGGTCCCACCAAGGATAGAAGCACATCTTGAAGACTCTTTTGCAAGGTGGATATCATTACATCAACATTACATAATAGATGGGGATACATACAAAAGGCATACAATGCCACACGAAAACAACATCATCTTACAAAAGAGCATCATCCGACTACGGATGAAACACAAACAGAAACTCAAACGACATCCACCATGCTAGCCCAGGCTGCCGACCTGGAACCTATCCCCTGATCGAAGAAGAAGCAGAAGAAGGACTCCAAAACAAGTAAACATCGCTCTCGCGTCATGATCATCGCATAACCTGTACCTGCAACTGTTGTTGTAGTAATCTGTGAGCCACGAGGACTCAGCAATCCCATTACCATGGGTATCAAGACTAGCAAAGCTTAATGGGAAAGGAAGGGGTAAAGTGGTGAGGTTGCAGCAGCGGCTAAGCAAGTATGGTGGCTAACATACGCAAATGAGAGCGAGAAGAGAAGCAAAGGAACGGTCGTCAACTAGTAATGATCAAGAGGTGATCCTGAACTCCTACTTACGTCAAACATAACCCAAAGACCGTGTTCACTTCCCGGACTCCGCCGAGAAGAGACCATCACGGCTACACACACGGTTGATGCGTTTTAATTCGGATCTGGTGTCAAGTTATCTACAACCGGACATTAACAAATTCCCATCTGCCACATAACCGCGGGCACGGCTCTCGAAAGTTTATACCCTGCAGGGGTGTCCCAACTTAGCCCATGATAAGCTCTCGCGATCAACGAAGGATATTCCTTCTCCCAGGAAGACCCGGTCAGCCTCGGAATCCCGGTTTACAAGACATTTCGACAATGGTAAAATAAGACCAGCAAAGCCGCCCGATGCGCCGACAATCCCGATAGGAGCTGCACATATCTCCTTCTCAGGGCAACACCGGATGAGACATCCTACGAGTAAAACCAGACCTCGAGTTTCCCCGAGGGGGCCCCGCAATCTACTCGGTTCGGACCAGCACTTAGACAAGCACTGGCCCCGGGGGGCGGCTAAAATAAAGATGACCCTTGGGTTAATTACTCCCAAGGGAAATGTAGGTGGTGGTGAGGCAAATGGTAAAACCAAGGTTAGGCCTTGCTGGAGGAGTTTTATTCAAAGCGAACTGTTAGGGGGGTCCCATAAATCACCCGACCGCGTAAGGAACGCAAAATCCGGGAACATAACACCGGTATGACGGAAACTAGGGCGGCAAGAGTGGAACAAAACACTAGGCATAAGGCCGAGCCTTCCACCCTTTACCAAATATATAGATGCATTAATAATATAAGAGATATTGTGATATCCCAACCAAAATCCTGTCCACCATGGAGCAATCTTCAACTTCACCTACAACTAGCAACGCTATAAGAGAGGCTGAGCAAAATGGTAACATAGCCAAGCAACGGTTTGCTAGGAAGGGTGTCAAAAGTTAGAGGTTCATGGCAATTTGGGAGGCTTGATGAGCAAAAGATAGGTAGCACAGCAAAGCGATAGAACGAAGCAACTAGCATAGCAATGATAGTAGTGAGATCCAGGGTAGCGGTCATCTTGCCTGAAATCCCGCAAGGAAGAAGAACGAGTCCATGAAGAAGATGAAGCCATGAAGACGAACCAAGCATAGACGAACGAATCCTCACGATCACAACGAAACGGGAACTATTGAGAAGAAGCACACAACATGGTAAACACACCACACATAGACAAGACATGATGCACAACAAGCATGATTCATGACAAAGCTACATGAGGCTACCCATGGCAAGAGATGATGCAAACAAGAACAACACATCAAGGCAAGTTTAAATGAGGCCGGGAACAACATATAACAAATCCGGTAAGTCCTCATATGCAAATTTCGAAATTGGGTCTAGATCAGAATAAACCTTATGTTCAAGTTGTTAAAAAGCAAGTTAAGATGCACCAAGATGATCTACACGAGATTCTAGTCAAGTTACATATAAAGTTCATTAGATTCGGAGCTACGACCTAGAAGATATGAGCAAAACAACTTAAACATGGCATTGATGCAAAATGCACCCAAACATCAAGCAAACACACCAAAACAGGGGTGCAACATGATAATATGAAGCTACATGCAAAATCAAGCAAGTTTCATATAGAGCACACTCAAAACGGAGCAACGGTTCAACACATACACTCTTTACAAGAAATAACAACAATCTGTCTAAAAACAGCAACTAGGCATATTGCAAGCATCAAAACAACATGCTACAGTACCACAATATGAAAACAAAAGGCATGGTCATGATGTACAGGTAAAGCACAACAAAACATGAACACTGAGCTATCTCCAGAAACAACTAGAACATGCTCAAAATGACATGGAAAGATTGCAAATAATAACAGTTTCAGACTTGGCAGAAATAACATCAGGTTGCAATGTTTAGAGCTATCAAACAACATGTTACAGGAACTTATCATGGCAAACAAAGGCATGGCATGATATTACCAAATGCATAGAACAAGAGTCCCTTAATGACCATAAGCCAAAAGGATCAGAAAATAAGATGACACCCATGTAAACATGGCAAGTTATATTACAGATTCAAACATGGCAGGAACAACAATAAGTAGGCATGTTGGTGAGCTTGAACCACTCACCACAGAGCATTACATGGCATGGCAAGGCAACCAACAGTAAGAAGACATGTTTATGAAGCTAATCATGGCAAGAACAAGTTCATAGGGTGCATGGATCACTAGTAAACAATCATGGAAACATTGATCTTAATGTTAACAGGCTGACAGCAACCTCATTTAGCAACTTTGGAGAAAGATTACAACAAGCTACAGCAGGATATAATTGCAACCAAGGGCATGAATGGATAGAGCAAGACATGTATAACAAAACATCCTTATTTAACATCTCCCGAATAATGCACGAAATGACTTGTGGCAGCAGGTTTACATAGCAACAAAATATAACAGATTCAGCCTAGCAAAACAGTAACAACAAGTACCCTCCTTAACAAGCTCGATGCACTGAGCACACAACTCACAAAAATACATGGTTTGCACCTCTGGAGAGATGACATAGCATAGATCAAAACACATCTAGAGCTCAACCTCATAGGATGCACACATCAATCATGGCAAAAATGACAAATGAGCAAGTTATAACAGTTTCACTAGCTTAACAGCAACATGCACTCTTCCAACAACATTTCGGGCATCAAGATGAACTCAAATGAAAATGATGCAATGGAATGAAATGAAGTACTCGTTGAGGCGAACAATTTGACATATTACACGCACAAAACGGAGTAGTATGCAGCAAGTTATGATGCGATGAACATGGCATGATAATGCTAAATATTACGGGACTTGGTGAAAAAAACAACCTCGGGGAGTCAACGGCGGCGGATCTCGCCGGAATTTCGCCGGAGATGGAAGGGACGGCGGCCGGAGTCGAGGGAGAGGTCGAGGAAGACGGGGGAGGGCGGATCTGGCCGACCCCTGGCCGGATCTGGCCGGAGGAGGCACGAGGAACAGGCAGGGGGCGGAGGGCTTGAGCTCGGCGAGCTCATGGCCGAGCTGCGGCGGCATGGGCGAGGTCGCCGGCGGGCGCGGAGGCGGATCGAGCAGCAGCAGCGGAGGAGCGCGACGGAGGGCGCGCTGGCGAGGAGGCGCGGGCGGTCGGCTCCTCCTGGAGCGATGGCGAGGCTTGGCGCGGCAATGGGCGAGGAGGCCGGGCGGCGAGGGCCGGCGGTGCGCGGCTGGCAGCTGGCGGGCGGCGGCGGCGTGATGGTTCGCAAGGCCCGCATGATGGGCTCCATGGGCCGGCAGCGAGGGGGCGGCGGCGATGCCACGTGGCGGTCGCGGATTGGCTGGGGCGGCGGCGGCGGACGTGTCCGGCTCCGTCCGGACATGTCCGGCGGCGGAGAGGGAGCGGGGCTAGGGTTTGGACCCTGGATTTCGGAGGGGGAGGCTTATTTATAGGTAGAGGGAGCTAGGAGAGTCCAAATCGGGTGCGGTTTTCGGCCACGCGATCGTGATCGAACGGCGGAGAGCATGGAGGGGAGTTTGCTGGGTTTTGGTCCACTTTGAAGGGGTGTTGGGCTGCACACAAAAGAGGCTTTACGGTTACCCGGTTAACCGTTGGAGTATCAAACGAACTCCAAATGGCACGAAACTTGACAGCGGTTCACGGTGGTATACCAAGGCCGCTGGCAAACCTCGGTCCATTCCGAGAAAGTTTAACACCCACTCACAACAACAGACAAAAAGGGGACGCCGGAGGACATAGGAGTGCGGATTGCAAAAGCGGACAACGGGAAAATGCTCAGATGCATGAGACGAACACGTATGCAAATGCGATGCACATGATGACATGATAAAATGCAACACGCAAGCAAATGACATGGCAACGATGGTGAATAAGCGCCGGACACTGGCGAACGAAACAAGGCGTTACAACACTCCTCCGCTAACAAGAGATCTCGTCCCGAGATCTTAGGACCGAGACGGAAGGAAAAAAAGGATGAGGTGAAACAAGTACTCAAGAGGAGAAGCAAAGAATCGAGAGCACCCGAGAAGAAGAGAGGAACGACGCGAATGACGAGAATCGAAAGCTCACGGAATCAGATAGACTATGAAACCACTCGTTCTAACCGGAGTGGTTAGAATGAGAAAAGAAACGAATAAGACTGAAAGGATTTAGGCAGAACTCAGGCTGAAAAATGGAGGAATAGAACACGAGCTAGAGAGGATGGAATGATACTTGATGAAGACATGACACAAAACCTTCGGAAAGAATTGAAAGAGTTGAATGAAAAGAACGGAGAAGAAAATGACAACTTGTGCCACGAATGAAATTGAAAACATCTTTAGATGAAAGGATTGAACGGAGTTGTTGAGAAAATCAACAACGAAAAGAATAAGCTTGTTGTGGACTTATAGGTGACATCTCAAGATTATGAGGTGATCTCCGACCACAAACGGAAAAGATTGAATAGCTGAGAAGAATGAAGAAATGCAAAACTCCACTTCCAAAGAATACGGAGATTTAATTACACTTCAAGATGCAAGAAGAAAAGATACTAGAACTCCTTGAACAAGAATCTTGATGAACTCTTGAAAGAATGAATTAATTCATGAAGAACCACCATGAAGAGCTCCGGTGACAAAAGGATGATGAGATAGAAATGAAAGGTGAAAGAATAAAATTAAACCTTGCGGTGATTTAGATGGGGGTTTCGACGAAATGACCGAGGAAATATGAACTCCGGAAAAGAAAAAAAAATGAAAACACTTGAAACTAGAATTTATTCCTCAAGAACAAAGTCTGAAGGAAGGGATTACTCACTTGGATGAAATAAGTATAAGATTTATTGTATGCTTACCCTTCATCAAATTAAATTGATGACAAGCAATGGATTTTGCATATTACTTATTCTTCTTGGAAAGGATTGAGAAGTGACATATCGCAAACTTTGAGAAAGTCTTCATGAACCACCGGTAGGATTGGAAAGAACGAATGGATTAAAATGATAATGAAGGAAAAAGAATCTTGAACGAACCACCGTAAGAATTCAAAAAGACTGATGAAAGAGAATGAATCACCAGGAAGAATTAGAAGAACCAATATGCTTGAGGGGATTTAGATGCAAAAGAACAAAGAGAACATGAGCTGATTAAAGAACACTTGAACGAAGCACCGGGATAAATGGATAATAGTAGCTGAAATGAGAGGACGAAGAATTTCTTCTGGAACAATGTCCTCCGATGAAAAGAAATGGAAAACAACTTCTGACATACTCCGGATGGGCAAGAAAGAGTATCTGACAAATGGAATAATTCGAGAGGATAGCATGAAGTTAGAACCGCGAATCTTCGAGAGAACGGGCAAGATTTAGAGGAAAAACTCTTCCTCGATCTTCAAAGTTGAGAATGACGACAAGAATGACGACGAGAAACACCACCGAAATTACTGAGATACTCCGGAATAATGAAAAGCGAAGAGGTTGAGCCAACAATGAATGATTTGAAACCGATCTTGGAAAAGGCATGTGACTGATGAAATTCATTCTTACGTCACACTTGAAAAGAATTGAGAATAACTCCAGGGGAATTAGAAGAGTCAGGTAAGATCCTGGGAAAAGACCTGTGGGTTAGGGCCCACTAGAGAGGAAACACCGTTGGAAAGGATTGTTGAACAGATAGATGATGCACCGGAATAATTGAAATATTTGAATGAGGTGACAACCTCAAATTAATTGGAACACAGACGAATCTACTGAGATGTCATGAGCACTCCGGAAGGATAAACTGGCGAGAGGCGAATGATCAAGGAGAACACTTGATCCAAGGGAAAGAATATGATCAACCCGAAAAAAACTTGACTTGAGTCCACCGGAAAAGAAAAAGAGATGAAGAATGACGAATGAGATGAGAATTCACCGGTTGAGATAATTGAGGAAAAATCAAGAAGGCTCCGCATGAATGAAATTGATGGTCGAAACAGACTCGGACTCCGGGAAGAAGAGGGTGGGAGGGCGGGAAAACAAGGGTAACTTGGAAGGGGGGAAAACGATGAATATCTTGAAGAGGAAACACCGGTTGAAATCATTGAGGAAAGAAAACAAAGACTTCGCACGAGTAGAATGGATACTCGATTACGGACTCCGGTTCCGAGAAGAAGAAGGGAGGTGGGTGGGAAAAACAAGGACAACTTCGGACAGAGAAACAACATCGATCGAAAAGAGCTAAGGATTGATCTCCCAAAGAGAGAGAGGTTGAATCAGCTTGACGAGGAATGCACCGGATAAAAGAGCTGGGGAACAACGATCGGAAAACCAACTGCGTGAACCTAAAGAAAAATTTTGAAGGGAAGAGGAGTAGTTCAAAACACCTACGTCAAGATTCCTCACCAGAGCGATGAAGGGACTGAGGAGTAAAAAGAATCCTACTCTCTGATATAACTAGACTCCGAAAATAGTTTTCTTCTAGACTCAACAACGGCCAAACTACACGAACAATCAAGGGGGCTCCTAAGGTCGAACTCGATCTCGATACCAACTTGAATCACGCCCAAGATGCGACCCTATCCTAAAGGAACTCGAAGGTCCCACCAAGGATAGAAGCGCATCTTGAAGACGCTTTTGCAAGGTGGATATCATTACATCAACATTACATAATAGATGGGGATACATACAAAAGGCATACAATGCCACACGAAAACAACATCATCTTACAAAGAGCATCATCCGACTACGGATGAAACACAAATGAAACTCAAACGACATCCACCCGCTAGCCCGGGCTGCCGACCGAACCTATCCCCGATCGAAGAAGAAGCGAAGAAGGACTCCAAAACAAGTAAACATCGCTCTCGCGTCATGATCATCGCATAACCTGTACCTGCAACTGTTGTTGTAGTAATCTGTGAGCCACGAGGACTCAGCAATCCCATTACCATGGGTATCAAGACTAGCAAAGCTAAATGGGAAAGGAAGGGGTAAAGTGGTGAGGTTGCAGCAGCGGCTAAGCAAGTATGGTGGCTAACATACGCAAATGAGAGCGAGAAGAGAAGCAAAGGAACGGTCGTCAACTAGTAATGATCAAGAGGTGATCCTGAACTCCTACTTACGTCAAACATAACCCAAAGACCATGTTCACTTCCGGACTCCACGAGAAGAGTCCATCACGGCTACACACACGGTTGATGCGTTTTAATTCGGATCCGTGTCAAGTTATCTACAACCGACATTAACAAATTCCCATCTGCCACATAACCGCGGCACGGCTCTCGAAAGTTTATACCTGCAGGGTGTCCCAACTTAGCCCATGATAAGCTCTCGCGATCAACGAAGGATATTCCTTCTCCCAGAAGACCCGATCAGCCTCGGAATCCGGTTTACAAGACATTTCGACAATGGTAAAACAAGACTAGCAAAGCCGCCCGATGCGCCGACAATCCCGATAGGAGCTGCACATATCTCCTTCTCAAGGCAACACCGGATGAGACATCCTACGAGTAAAACCAGACCTCGAGTTTCCCCGAGGGGGCCCCGCAGTCTACTCGGTTCGGACCAGCACTTAGACAAGCACTGGCCCGGGGGGGGGCTAAAATAAAGATGACCCTTGGGTTAATTACTCCCAAGGGAAATGTAGGTGGTGGTGAGGCAAATGGTAAAACCAAGGTTGGGCCTTGCTGGAGGAGTTTTATTCAAAGCGAACTGTCAGGGGGGTCCCATAAATCACCCGACCGCGTACGGAATGCAAAATCCGGGAACATAACACCAGTATGACGGAAACTAGGGCGGCAAGAGTGGAACAAAACACTAGGCATAAGGCCGAGCCTTCCACCCTTTACCAAATATATAGATGCATTAATAATATAAGAGATATTGTGATATCCCAACCAAAATCCTGTCCACCATGGAGCAATCTTCAACTTCACCTGCAACTAGCAACGCTATAAGAGAGGCTGAGCAAAACGGTAACATAGCCAAGCAATGGTTTGCTAGGAAGGGTGTCAAAGGTTAGAGGTTCATGGCAATTTGGGAGGCTTGATGAGCAAAAGATAGGTAGCGCAGCAAAGCGATAGAACGAAGCAACTAGCTTAGCAATGATAGTAGTGAGATCCGGGTAGCGGTCATCTTGCACGAAATCCGCAAGGAAGAAGAACGAGTCCATGAAGAAGATGAAGCCACGAAGACGTAACCAAGCATAGACGAACGAATCCTCACGATCGCAACGAAACGGGAACTATCGAGAAGAAGCACACAACATGGTAAACACACCACACATAGACAAGACATGATGCACAACAAGCATGATGCATGACAAAGCTACATGAGGCTACCCATGGCAAGAGATGATGCAAACAAGAACAACACATCAAGGCAAGTTTAAATGAGGCCGGGAACAACATATAACAAATCCGGTAAGTCCTCATATGCAAACTTCGAAATTGGGTCTAGATCAGAATAAACCTTATGTTCAAGTTGTTAAACAGCAAGTTAAGATTCACCAAGATGATCTACACGAGATTCTAGTCAAGTTACATATAAAGTTCATTAGATTCGGAGCTACGGCCTAGAAGATATGAGCAAAACAAGTTAAACATGGCATTGATACAAAATGCACCCAAACATCAAGCAAACACACCAAAACAGGGGTTCAACATGATAATATGAAGCTACATGCAAAATCAAGCAAGTTTCATATAGAGCACACTCAAAACGGAGCAACGGTTCAACACATACACTCTATACAAGTCATAACAACAATCTGTCTAAAAACAGCAACTAGGCCTATTGCAAGCATCAAAACAACGTGCTACAGTACCACAATATGAAAACAAAAGTCATGGTCATGATGTACAGGTAAAGCACAACAAAACATGAACACTGAGCTATCTCCAGAAACAACTAGAACATGCTCAAAATGACATGGAAAGATTGCAAATAATAACAGTTTCAGACTTGGCAGAAATAACATCAGGTTGCAATGTTTAGATATATCAAACAACATGTTACAGGAACTTATCATGGCAAACAAAGGCATGGCATGATACTACCAAATGCATAGAACAAGATTCCCTTAATGACCATAAGCCAAAAGGATCAGAAAATAAGATGACACCCATGTAAACATGGCAAGTTATATTACAGATTCAAACATGGCAGGAACAACAATAAGTAGGCATGTTGGTGAGCTTGAACCACTCACCACAGAGCATTACATGGCATGGCAAGGCAACCAACAGTAAGAAGACATGTTTATGAAGCTAATCATGGCAAGAACAAGTTCATAGGGTGCATGGATCACTAGTAAACAATCATGGAAACATTGATCTTAATGTTAACAGGCTGACAGCAACCTCATTTAGCAACTTTGGAGAAAGATTACAACAAGCTACAGCAGGATATAATTGCAACCAAGGGCATGAATGGATAGAGCAAGACATGTATAACAAAACATCCTTAGTTAACATCTCCTGAATAATGCACGAAATGACTTGTGGCAGCAGGTTACATAGCAACAAAATATAACAGATTCAGCCTAGCAAAACAGTAACAACAAGTACCCTCCTTAACAAGCTCGATGCACTGAGCACACAACTCACAAAAATACATGGTTTGCACCTCTGGAAAGATGACATAGCATAGATCAAAACACATCTAGAGCTCAACCTCATAGGATGCACACATCAATCATGGCAAAAATGACAAATGAGCAAGTTATAACAGTTTCACTAGCTTAACAAAGAACATGCACTCTTCCAACAGATTTCGGGCATCAAGATGAACTCAAATGAAAATGATGCAATGGAATGAAATGAAGTACTCGTTGAGGCGAACAATTTGACATATTACACGCACAAAACGGAGTAGTATGCAGCAAGTTATGATGCGATGAACATGGCATGATAATGCTAAATATTACGGACTTGGTGAAAAAAACAACCTCGGGGAGTCAACGGCGGCGGATCTCGCCGAATTTCGCCGGAGATGGAAGGACGGCGGCCGAGTCGAGGGAGAGGTCGAGGAAGACGGGAGGGCGGATCTGGCCGACCTCGCCGGATCTGGCCGGAGGAGGGCACGGGCAGTGGGGGGCGGAGGGCTTGGCTCCGCGAGCTCATGGCCGAGCCTGGCGGCAATGGGCGAGGTCGCCGCGGGCGCGGAGGCGCATCGAGCGGCAGCCGCGGGCGGAGGAGCGCGACGGAGGGCGCCGGCGGAGGAGGCGCGGGCGGTCGGGCTCCTCCTGCGAGGGGCGATGGCGAGGCGCGACGCCGGGCTGGGGCCGAAGCTGGCGGCGGGCGAGGAGGCCGGGCGGCGCGGGAGGCGGCGGGTGCGCTGCTCGGCAAGCCGGGCGGGCGGCGGCGGTGATGGTTCGCAGGGCCGCTGATGGGCTCCATGGGCGGCAGCGAGGGGCGGCGGCGATGCCACGTGGCGGTCATGGATTGGCTGGGCGGCGGCGGGCGTGAAACCGCTCCGTCCGGACATGTCCGGCGGCGGAGAGGGAGCGGGGCTAGGGTTTGGACCCGGGATTTCGGAGGGGGAGGCTTATTTATAGGTAGAGGGAGCTAGGAGAGTCCAAATTGGGTGCGGTTTTCGGCCACGCGATCGTGATCGAACGGCGGAGAGCATGGAGGGGAGTTTGCTGGGTTTTGGTCCACTTTGAAGGGGTGTTGGGCTGCACACAAAAGAGGCTTTACGGTTACCCGGTTAACCGTTGGAGTATCAAACGAACTCCAAATGGCACGAAACTTGACAGGCGGTCTACCGGTGGTATACCAAGGCCGCTTGGCAAACCTCGGTCCATTCCGAGAAAGTTTAACACCCACTCACAACAACAGACAAAAAGGGGGACGCCGGAGGACATAGGAGTGCCGGATTGCAAAACGGACAACGGGGAAAATGCTCAGATGCATGAGACGAACACGTATGCAAATGCGATGCACATGATGACATGATAAAATGCAACACGCAAGCAAATGACATGGCAACGATGGTGAATAACTGTCGGACACCTGGCGCAACGAAACCGGGGCGTTACAACACTCCTCCACTAACAAGAGATCTTGTCCCGAGATCTTAGGACCGAGACGGAAGGAAAAAAAGGATGAGGTGAAACAAGTACTCAAGAGGAGAAGCAAAGAATCGGGAGCACCCGAGAAGAAGAGAGGAACGACGCGAATGACGAGAATCGAAAGCTCACGGAATCAGATAGACTATGAAACCACTCGTTCTAACCGGAGTGGTTAGAATGAGAAAAGAAACGAATAAGACTGAAAGGATTTAGGCAGAACTCCGGTTGAAAAATGGAGGAATAGAACACGAGCTAGAGAGGATGGAATGATACTTGATGAAGACATGACACAAAACCTTCGGAAAGAATTGAAAGAGTTGAATGAAAAGAACGGAGAAGAAAATGACAACTTGTGCCACGAATGAAATTGAAAACATCTTTAGATGAAAGGATTGAACGGAGTTGTTGAGAAAATCAACAACGAAAAGAATAAGCTTGTTGTGGACTTATAGGTGACATCTCAAGATTATGAGGTGATCTCCGACCACAAACGGAAAAGATTGAATAGCTGAGAAGAATGAAGAAATGCAAAACTCCACTTCCAAAGAATACGGAGATTTAATTACACTTCAAGATGCAAGAAGAAAAGATACTAGAACTCCTTGAACAAGAATCTTGATGAACTCTTGAAAGAATGAATTAATTCATGAAGAACCACCATGAAGAGCTCCGTGACAAAAGGATGATGAGATAGAAATGAAAGGTGAAAGAATAAAATTAAACCTTGCGGTGATTTAGATGGGGTTTCATTTAAATGACCGAGGAAATATGAACTCGGAAAAGAAAAAAAATGAAAACACTTGAAACTAGAATTTATTCCTCAAGAACAAAGTCTGAAGGAAGGGATTACTCACTTGGATGAAATAAGTATAAGATTTATTGTATGCTTACCCTTCATCAAATTAAATTGATGACAAGCAATGGATTTTGCATATTACTTATTCTTCTTGGAAAGGATTGAGAAGTGACATATCGCAAACTTTGAGAAAGTCTTCATGAACCACCGGTAGGATTGGAAAGAACGAATGGATTAAAATGATAATGAAGGAAAAAGAATCTTGAACGAACCACCGTAAGAATTCAAAAAGATGATGAAAGAGAATGAATCACCGGGAAGAATTAGAAGAACCAATATGCTTGAGGGATTTAGATGCAAAAGAACAAAGAGAACATGAGCTGATTAAAGAACACTTGAGCGAAGCACCGGATAAATGGATAATAGTAGCTGAAATGAGAGGACGAAGAATTTCTTCTGGAACAATGTCCTCCGATGAAAAGAAATGGAAAACAACTTCTGACATACTCCGGATGGGCAAGAAAGAGTATCTGACAAATGGAATAATTCGAGAGGATAGCATGAAGTTAGAACCGCGAATCTTCGAGAGAACGGGCAAGATTTAGAGGAAAAACTCTTCCTCGATCTTCAAAGTTGAGAATGACGACAAGAATGACGATGAGAAACACCACCGAAATTACTGAGATACTCCGGAATAATGAAAAGCGAAGAGGTTGAGCCAACAATGAATGATTTGAAACCGATCTTGGAAAAGGCATGTGACTGATGAAATTCATTCTTACGTCACACTTGAAAAGAATTGAGAATAACTCCAGGGGAATTAGAAGAGTCAGGTAAGATCCTGGGAAAAGACCTGTGGGTTAGGGCCCACTAGAGAGGAAACACCGTTGGAAAGGATTGTTGAACAGATAGATGATGCACCGGAATAATTGAAATATTTGAATGAGGTGACAACCTCAAATTAATTGGAACACAGACGAATCTACTGAGATGTCATGAGCACTCTGGAAGGATAAACTGGCGAGAGGCGAATGATCAAGGAGAACACTTGATCCAAGGGAAAGAATATGATCAACCCAAAAAAAACTTGACTTGAGTCCACCGGAAAAGAAAAAGAGATGAAGAATGACGAATGAGACGAGAATTCACCGGTTGAGATAATTGAGGGAAAAAAACTGAAGAGGCTCCGCATGAATGAAATTGATGGTCGAAACAGACTCGGACTCCGGGAAGAAGAGGGTGGGAGGGCGGGAAAACAAGGGTAACTTGGAAGGGGGGAAAACGATGAATATCTTGAAGAGGAAACACCGGTTGAAATCATTGAGGAAAGAAAACAAAGACTTCGCACGAGTAGAATGGATACTCGATTACGGACTCCGGTTCCGAGAAGAAGAAGGGAGGGTGGGTGGGAAAAAACAAGGACAACTTCGGACAGAGAAACAACATCGATCGAAAAGAGCTAAGGATTGATCTCCCAAAGAGAGAGAGGTTCGAATCAGCTTGACGAGGAATGCACCGGATAAAAGAGCTGGGGAACAACGATCGGAAAACCAACTGCGTGAACCTAAAGAAAAATTTTGAAGGGAAGAGGAGTAGTTCAAAACACCTACGTCAAGATTCCTCACCAGAGCGATGAAGGGACTGAGGAGTAAAAAGAATCCTACTCTCTGATATAACTAGACTCCGAAAATAGTTTTCTTCTAGACTCAACAACGGCCAAACTACACGAACAATCAAGGGGGCTCCTAAGGTCAGAACCTGGATCTGATACCAACTTGTCACGCCCAAGATGCGACCCTATCCTAAAGGAACTCGAAGGTCCCACCAAGGATAGAAGCGCATCTTGAAGACGCTTTTGCAAGGTGGATATCATTACATCAACATTACATAATAGATGGGGATACATACAAAAGGCATACAATGCCACACGAAAACAACATCATCTTACAAAAGAGCATCATCCGACTACGGATGAAACACAAACAGAAACTCAAACGACATCCACCCTGCTAGCCCAGGCTGCCGACCTGGAACCTATCCCCTGATCGAAGAAGAAGCAGAAGAAGGACTCCAAAACAAGTAAACATCGCTCTCGCGTCATGATCATCGCATAACCTGTACCTGCAACTGTTGTTGTAGTAATCTGTGAGCCACGAGGACTCAGCAATCCCATTACCATGGGTATCAAGACTAGCAAAGCTAAATGGGAAAGGAAGGGGTAAAGTGGTGAGGTTGCGGCAATGCTAAGCAAGTATGGTGGCTAACATACGCAAATGAGAGCGAGAAGAGAAGCAAAGGAACGGCCGTCAACTAGTAATGATCAAGAGGTGATCCTGAACTCCTACTTACGTCAAACATAACCCAAAGACCATGTTCACTTCCCGGACTCCGCAGAGAAGAGTCCATCACGGCTACACACACGGTTGATGCGTTTTAATTCGGATCTGGTGTCAAGTTATCTACAACCGGACATTAACAAATTCCCATCTGCCACATAACCGCGGGCACGGCTCTCGAAAGTTTATACCCTGCAGGGGTGTCCCAACTTAGCCCATGATAAGCTCTCGCGATCAACGAAGGATATTCCTTCTCCCAGGAAGACCCGATCAGCCTCGGAATCCCGGTTTACAAGACATTTCGACAATGGTAAAACAAGACTAGCAAAGCCGCCCGATGCGCCGACAATCCCGATACGAGCTGCACATATCTCCTTCTCAAGGCAACACCGGATGAGACATCCTACGAGTAAAACCAGACCTCGAGTTTCCCCGAGGGGGCCCCGCAGTCTACTCGGTTCGGACCAGCACTTAGACAAGCACTGGCCCGGGGGGGGGCTAAAATAAAGATGACCCTTGGGTTAATTACTCCCAAGGGAAATGTAGGTGGTGGTGAGGCAAATGGTAAAACCAAGGTTGGGCCTTTTTGGAGGAGTTTTATTCAAAGCGAACCGTCGGGGGTCCCATAAATCACCCGATCACAGACGGAATGCAAAATCCGGGAACATAACACCAAGTATGACGGAAACTAGGCGGCAAGAGTGGAACAAAACACTGCATAAGGCCGAGCCTTCCACCCTTTACCAAATATATAGATGCATTAATAATATAAGAGATATTGTGATATCCCAACCAAAATCCTGTCCACCATGGAGCAATCTTCAACTTCACCTGCAACTAGCAACGCTATAAGAGAGGCTGAGCAAAACGGTAACATAGCCAAGCAACGGTTTGCTAGGAAGGGCGTCAAAGGTTAGAGGTTCATGGCAATTTGGGAGGCTTGATGAGCAAAAGATAGGTAGCGCAGCAAAGCGATAGAACGAAGCAACTAGCTTAGCAATGATAGTAGTGAGATCCAGGGTAGCGGTCATCTTGCCTGAAATCCCGCAAGGAAGAAGAACGAGTCCATGAAGAAGATGAAGCCACGAAGACGAACCAAGCATAGACGAACGAATCCTCACGATCGCAACGAAACGGGAACTATCGAGAAGAAGCACACAACATGGTAAACACACCACACATAGACAAGACATGATGCATGACAAAGCTACATGAGGCTACCCATGGCAAGAGATGATGCAAACAAGAACAACACATCAAGGCAAGTTTAAATGAGGCCGGGAACAACATATAACAAATCCGGTAAGTCCTCATATGCAAACTTCGAAATTGGGTCTAGATCAGAATAAACCTTATGTTCAAGTTGTTAAACAGCAAGTTAAGATTCACCAAGATGATCTACACGAGATTCTAGTCAAGTTACATATAAAGTTCATTAGATTCAAAGCTACGGCCTAGAAGATATGAGCAAAACAAGTTAAACATGGCATTGATGCAAAATGCACCCAAACATCAAGCAAACACACCAAAACAGGGGTTCAACATGATAATATGAAGCTACATGCAAAATCAAGCAAGTTTCATATAGAGCACACTCAAAACGGAGCAACGGTTCAACACATACACTCTATACAAGTCATAACAACAATCTGTCTAAAAACAACAACTAGGCATATTGCAAGCATCAAAACAACGTGCTACAGTACCACAATATGAAAACAAAAGGCATGGTCATGATGTACAGGTAAAGCACAACAAAACATGAACACTGAGCTATCTCCAGAAACAACTAGAACATGCTCAAAATGACATGGAAAGATTGCAAATAATAACAGTTTCAGACTTGGCAGAAATAACATCAGGTTGCAATGTTTAGAGATATCAAACAACATGTTACAGGAACTTATCATGGCAAACAAAGGCATGGCATGATACTACCAAATGCATAGAACAAGAGTCCCTTATTGACTATAAGCCAAAAGGATCAGAAAATAAGATGGCAGCCATGTAAGCATGGCAAGTTATATTACAGATTCAAACATGGCAGGAACAACAATAAGTAGGCATGTTGGTGAGCTTGAACCACTCACCACAGAGCATTACATGGCATAGAAAGCCAACCAACAGTAACAAGACATGTTTATGAAGCTAAGCATGGCAAGAACAAGTTCATAGGGTGCATGGATCACTAGTAAACAATCATGGAAACATTGATCTTAATGTTAACAGGCTGACAGCAACATCATTTAGCAACTTTGGAGCAAGATTACAACAAGCTACAGCAGGCTATAATTGCAACCAAGGGCATGAATGGATAGAGCAAGACATGTATAACAAAACATCCTTAGTTAACATCTCCTGAATAATGCACGAAATGACTTGTGGCAGCAGGTTACATAGCAACAAAATATAACAGATTCAGCCTAGCAAAACAGTAACAGCAAGTACCCTCCTTAACAAGCTCGATGCTCTGAGCACACAACTCATAAAAATACATGGTTTGCACCTCTGGAAAGATGACATAGCATAGATCAAAACACATGTAGAGCTCAACCTCATAGGATGCACACATCAATCATGGCAAAAATGGCAAATGAGCAAGTTATAACAGTTTCAGCAGCTTAACAGCAACATGCACTCTTCCAACAGCATTTCGGGCATCAAGATGAACACAAATGAAAATGATGCTATGGAATGAAATGAAGTACTCGTTGAGACGAACAATTTGACATATTACACGCACAAAACAGATCAGTATGCAGCAAGTTATGATGCGATGAACATGGCATGATAATGCTAAATATTACGGGACTTAGTGAAAAAAAAACCTCGGGAGTCAACAGGCGGCGGATCTCGCCGAATTTCACGGAGATGGAAGGGACGGCGGTCGAGTCGAGGAGAGGTCGGGAAGCCGGGAGGGCGGATCCGCCGACCTGGCCGGATCTGGCCGGAGGAGGGCACGGGGAACTGCAGGACGACGGAGGGCGCTGGCTCCGTGAAGCTCATGCCGAGCTGCTGGCGGCATCGGGCGAGGTCGCCAGCGGGCGCGGAGGCGGCGCTGAAGCGGCAGCGCGGCGGAGGAGCGCGGAGGGCACCGCGAGGAGGCGTGGGCGGGGCCTCCCTGCGGGCGATGGCGAGGCGCGGCGCCGGCAAGGGCCGAAGCATGGCGGGCGAGGAGGCAGGCGGGCGCGGAGGAGGGCGGGGCTGCGGCCAGCGGCCGGCCGGGCGGCGATGGTGCTTGACGGGCCTGCTGGGCCTTGATGGGCTCAAGGGCGGGCGGGCGAGGGGAGTGGCGATGCACGGGCGGCCATGGATTGGCCGGGGCGGCGGCGGCGGACGTGTCCGGCTTCGTCCGGACATGTCCGGCGGCGGAGAGGGAGCGGGGCTAGGGTTTGGACCCGGGATTTCGGAGGGGGAGGCTTATATATAGGTAGAGGGAGCTAGGAGAGTCCAAATGGGGTGCGGTTTTCGGCCACGCAATCGTGATCGAACGGCGGAGAGCATGGAGGGGAGTTTGCTGGGTTTTGGGCCACTTTGAAGGGGTTGGGCTGCACACAAAAGAGGCTTTACGGTTACCCGGTTAACCGTTGGAGTATCAAACGAACTCCAAATGGAACGAAACTTGACAGGCGGTCTACCGGTGGTATACCAAGGCCGCTTGGCAAACCTCGGTCCATTCCGAGAAAGTTTAACACCCACTCACAACAAGAGACAAAAAGGGGGACGCCGGAGGACATAGGAGTGCCGGATTGCAAAACGGACAACAGGGAAAATGCTCGGATGCATGAGACGAACACGTATGCAAATGCGATGCACATGATGACATGATAAAGTGCAACACGCAAGCAAATGACATGGCAACGACGGCGAATAACTGGCGGACACCTAGCGCAACGAAACCGGGGCGTTACATGAACTTAATACTCTAGATGCATGCTGGATCGCGGTTGATGTGTGGAGTAATAGTAGGAGATGCAGAATCATTTCGGTCTACTTGACATGGACGTGATGCTGATAACCCACAAGTATAGGGGATCCCAATAGTTTTCGAGGGTAGAGTATTCAACCCAAATTTATTGATCCGACACAAGGGGAGCCAAAGAATATTCTCAAGTATTAGCAGTTGAGTTGTCAATTCAACCACACCTGGATAACTTAGTATTTGCAGCAAAGTATTTAGTAGCAAAGTAGTATGGAAGTAACGGTAACCGTAGCAAAAGTAACAGTAGCAGTTTTGTAGTAATTGTAACAGCAGCAGTGGTAAAGTATCTAAGCAAAGAACAATATGTGAAAAGCTCATAGGCATTGGATCAGTGATGGATAATTATGTTGGATGCGATTCCTCATGTAATAGTTATAACATAGGGTGACACAGAACTAGCTCCAGTTCATCAATGTAATGTAGGCATGTATTACGAATATAGTCATACATGCTTATGGAAAAGAACTTGCATGACATCTTTTGTCCTACCCTCCCGTGGCAGCGGGGTCCTAATGGAAACTGAGGGATAATAAGGCCTCCTTTTAATAGAGTATTGGACCAAACCATTAGCACTTAGTGAATACATGAACTCCTCAAACTACGGTCATCACCGAGAAGTATCCCGATTATTGTCACTTCGGGGTTGTCGGATCATAACACATAATAGGTGACTATAGGCTTGCAAGATAGGATCAAGAACTCACATATATTCATGCATAATAGGTCCAGATCTGAAATCATGACACTCGGGCCCTAGTGACAAGCATTAAGCATAACAAAGTCATAGCAACATCAATCTCAGAACATAGTGGATACTAGGGATCAAACCCTAACAAAGCTAACTTGATTACATGGTAAATCTCATCCAACCCATCACCGTCCAGCAAGCTTACGATGAAATTACTCACGCACGGTGGTGAGCATCATGAAATTGGTGATGGAGAATTGTTGATGATGATGATGGCGATGAATTCCCCTCTCCGGTGCCCCGAACGGACTCTAGATTAGCCCTCCCGAGAGAGATTAGGGCTTGGTGGCGCCTCCGTCTCGTAAAACGCGATGAATCTTTCTCCTTGATTTTTTTCTCCGCGAACGTGAATATATGGAGTTGGAGTTGAGGTCGGTGGAGCTTCAGGGGGCCCACGAGGCAGGGGACACACCCTAGGGGGGGCACCCCCACCCTTGTGGACAGGGTGTGGGCCCCCTGGTGCTGATTCTTTCGCCAGTTTTTTTAATTTCCAAAAAGTTGCTTCGTGGATTTTCAGGTCATTCCAAGAACTTTTATTTCTTCAGAAAAATAACACCATGGCAGTTCTGCTGAAAACAACGTCAGTCTGGGTTAGTTCCATTCAAATTATGCAAGTTAGAGTCCAAAACAAGGGCAAAAGTGTTTGGAAAAGTAGATACGACGGAGACGTATCAACTCCCACAACCTTAAACCTTTGCTTGTCCTCAAGCAATTCAGTTGACAAACTGAAAGTGATAAAGAATAACTTTTACAAACTCTGTTTGCTCTTGTTGTTGTAAATATGTAAAGCCAACATTCAAGTTTTCAGCAAAGATTATGAACTAACCACATTCACAATAACACTTAGGTCTCATGTTTACCTATATCAATGGCATAATCAACTAGCGAGCAATAATAACAAAACTCGGATGACAACACTTTCTCAAAACAATCATAATATGAAATAACAAGATGGTATCTCGCTAGCCCTTTCTGAGACCACAAAACATAAATGCAGAGCACCTTTAAAGATCGAGGGCTGACTAAACATTGTAATTCATGGTAAACGAGATCCAGTCATAGTCATACCCAATTTAAACTAATAGTAATGCATGCAAATGACAGTGGTGCTCTCCAGTGAGTGCTATTTAATAAGAGGGCGATGACTCAACATAAAAGTAAATAGATAGGCCCTTCGTAGAGGGAAGTAGGAATTTATAGATGTGCCAGAGCTTGATTTTGAAATAGAGATAAATAACATTTTGAGCGGCATACTTTCACTGTCAACATAATAACTGAGAGATCTCGATATCTTCCATGCTACACACATTATAGGCGGTTCCCAAACAGAATGGTAAAGTTTATACTCCCCCGCCACCAACAAGCATCAATCCATGGCTTGCTGAAACGATGGGTGCTCCAACTAACAACAATCTAGGGGGAGTTTTGTTTGCAATTATTTTGATTTGATTCGAGCATGGGACTGGGCATCTCGGTGACCAGCCATTTTCTCGTGAATGAGGAGCCGAGTCCACTCCTCTTGAGAATAACCCGCCTAACGTGGAAGATACAGACAACCCTAGTTGATACATGAGCTGTTCGAGCATACAAAACAGAATTTCGTTTGAAGGTTTGGAGTTTGGCACATACAAATTTACTTGGAACGGCAGGTAGATACCGCATATAGGAAGGTATGGTGGACTCATATGGAATAACTTTGGGGTTTATGGAGTTTGGATGCACAAGCAGTATTCCCGCTTAGTACAGGTGAAGGCTAGAAAGAGACTGGGAAGCGACCAACTAGAGAGCGACAACAGTCATGAACATGCATTAAAATTAATCAACACGGGGTGCAAGCATGAGTAGGATATAATCCACCATGAACATAAATATCATGAAGGCTATGTTTATTTTGTTTCAACTACATGCGTGAACATGTGCCAAGTCAAGTCACTCGAATCATTCAAAGGAGGATACCACCCTATCATACCACATCACAACCATTTTAATAGCATGTTGGCACGCAAGGTAAACCATTATAAACTCCTAGCTAATTAAACATGGCATAAGCAACTATAATCTCTAATTGTCATTGCAAACATGTTTATTCATAATAGGATGGATCAGGAACGATGAACTAATCATATTTACAAAAACAAGAGAGGTTGAGTTCATACCAGCTTCTCTCATCTCAATCAGTCCATCATATATCGTCATTATTGCCTTTCACTTGCACGACCGAACGGTGTGGATAATAATAATAGTGCACGTGCATTGGACTAAGCTGGAATCTGCAAGCATTCAATTCAAGGGAGAAGACAAGGTAATATGGGCTCTTGGTTAAATCAACAATAATGCATATTAGAGCCACTTAACATTTTCATCATGGTCATCTCCTCTCGACCCCCAAAGAAAAGAAAAGAAATAAAACTATTTACACGGGAAAGCTCCCTACAAGCAAAAGAAGAACGAGAAATCTTTTTGGGTTTTTCTTTTAGTTACTACTACTACAAGCATGGAAAGTAAACTAACTAAAAGCTACGACTAATTTTTTTGGTTTTTCTTAAGGTTATTCAAACACACAAGAAGAAAGCTAGAAAAATAAATTAAACTAGCATGGATAGTACAATGAAAAAGTATGAGCAGCGACAACTACAATGAGTGTGTGAACATGAATGTAATGTCGGTGAAAAATACGTACTCCCCCAAGCCTAGGCTTTTGGCCTAAGTTGGTCTATGCCCATGGATCACGACTACTCTCTCTAGTGTACTGAGGAGTGTCACCTGACTGCCACTGGCTGGTGATCTCCTCCGGATCCCACTGATAAAAGGACAGTCGATAAGGGTCAAGTGGTGGTTCCGGCTCAGGCTCTGGAGCTGATTTCTGGCCCCGGTACGCATAAACGGCCTCCAGCAAGAAAGGTAAGTGCCTACAGTTAAGTCAAACAGAGAGGGTGCAGGCAAGATAATAGTCTCACTGTGAGTTTTATGAAATCTCAGACTATACTTAAGCATCTTCTCCTCATTTTTAACAATAAACTCATGCACTACCATGGTCTTATCATTTAGAAAAGTAGGGGGCAGCAGCTTTTCCTCTTTCTCATAATGCATAATAGGTATCCTAAAGTGTTTAGCAAGACGTGAAGCATAGATACCTCCAAAGATGGGGCCCTTTGTATGGTTTAGACTTAATCGTTTAGCAACAATAGCGTCCATACTAACAGAGTTATCACGAAATAAAGCATGGAACAAAATAATAATATCAGGAACACTAAGGCTTCCATAGTTTCCGCGACCAATTAAGCATCTACTAGCAAATATTGCAAAGTAACGTAGAATAGGAAAGTGTATGATAGTAATTCTTGCATCAGAAACCTTCCTTGTTTCCCCTACAGTAATCATATCAATAAATCCATCCACATCTTTACAATGTGGTTCCTCTAGCACTACAAAAAAAGACACATCCGTGACATTTTGGGCCGAACGATTTTTTTTCTGTCATACATATGACACTTCTATGATGATAATTGTGACAAAACCCGATATCATCATAGATGTGGTGGGCTCCTACTTCTATGACAAAAAATCATGACAGAAAATGGGCCTTTCGTCCTGGGCGGGCAGGAGACGCAGCTGCATGACATTCTTTGGGCCGTCCATGACGGAAAAAACCGTGGTAGAAGCAAGGGGGAGGAAAATTTTAGGGAGTTGCTGGTTACGGTGGGAGAGCGATGCGCGTTTCTCTCGTATAGGTACGCGCGTGTGTGTGAGGCGTTGGCTCTAACTGAACCCGAGCAAGGCGTTGGGATCTAACTGAACCCGAGCGATTGCACTGCAGGCTACGCGTTACAAAACCCGAGCGATCGACCGATGGCTGTTAACTAAACATGGGCGATTCGCCGCATCGCCGCTAATCAAGCCGATCAATTGGATGAGCAATGGCGTTGCGGGGGTTGGATGAGCGATGGCGGTGGCGTTGCCTCTGGATGAACAGGAACCCGTGGTGTGGAGGGATGGATGAGCGATGAGCGGTGGAGGGTGGCCGTGGAGGGTGGTTGAACAGACCCGTGGTGTGGAGGGCTGGATGAGCAGTAGACCATGGAGGGATGCCCGTGGAGGGTGGTTGAACAATGGCGGTGGAGTAGCGCGGTGGAGGCTGGATGAGCAGGAACCCGTGGAGGCTGGAGGAGGTCGACGGTAGCCCGTGGAGGCCGGAGGAGGTCAGCAGTGGAGATGAGCGGTATCTGTGGAGTCCGTTTTGCGACGCCACACCCTCCCCTGCTTCGACCGTAGCGCTCCAACACAAGTCCGTTTCGTCCGTTTTGCGGTACGCCACACCCCTTCCGATGAACAAGACCCCTGTTTCGACCGTAGTGCTCCAACACAAGTCCGTTTCGTCCGTTTTGTGGTACGCCACACCCCTCCCGATCAACAGGACCCCCGTTTCGACCGTAGGAGGTCTGTTTCCTCCGTTTTGCGGTACGCCAGGCCCCTCCCGATCAACATGACCCCGTTTCTAACGTGGCCGGTCGAACACAAGGCCGTTTCCTCCGTTGTGCGGTACGCCAGGCCTCGTTTCCATTGCCTATTCCGTCCAAGCCCTCCCAATGAACACGACCACGCATTCCGTTCCGACCCAGCCGGTTGGCTCCCACGTGTTTCGTTGCCTCCCGATGAACACGACGCATTTTGTTGCCTCCCCATGAACACGAAGCATTCCGTTGCCTCCCCATGAACACGACGCATTCCGTTGCCTCCCCATGAACACGACACATTCCGTTGCCTCCCCATGAACACGACCCCTCGCCGTACGTATGCGTGACTAGGCGTTCGAGACCCCGCCCGTATGTACACATACATGACCATATTTTCTTTCTTGCACCCTGGCCGCTGTACGTATGTGTACATGCTACGTGCGCGCCTCTACTACGACACGTGCGTGCCTCTACTACGACACGTGCGCGCCTTTACATCGACCAGTATGTACGCATTACGTCGCGACCGGGATGACAACGCCACGTATGCGCCGACCAGGTGGGTCGGTACCGCCGTGCACTTCCTTACTGCGAAGATGTAGCTGGTGGGACCTTGATCGAGGGGCAAATCGTTTTTTTTGCCCGGACACACTTCCTTGCGTGCGAAGGTGTATCTGCTGGGTCCAAGCAGTCAGGGGGGCGAATCTTTGTTTTTTGCCCGGACGCACTTCCTTGCGTGCGAAGGTGTAGCTGTTGGGTCCCAGCAGTCAGGGGGGCAAATCTTTTTTTTGCCCGGACGCACTTCCTTGCGTGCGAAGGTGTAGCTGGTGGGTCCCAGCAGTCGGGGGGTGAATCGTTTTTTTTCGATGCACTTCCTTGCGTGCGAAGATGTAGCTGGTGGGTCCCAGTAGTCAGGGGGGCGAATCGTTTTTTTCCTGGATGCACTTCCTTGCGTGCTAAGATGTAGCTCGTGGGTCCCAGCAGTCAGGGGGCGAATCATTTTTTTCGCGAAATATGGTGGCCCGTCCGGTGGGTCCCTGCTATCAAGTGGATGAATAATTATTTTGCGCATAATAAGGAGGCACTTCCTTGCGGCTGCCGTGGACCCAGCTGTCAGCCTCTCCACGTACAGTCCATGTCCGATGGAAGTCGTTCCTTGACCACATTGACGACGCCGCGCCGAGAGCACCACGGCAGTGGACGACGGCGAGGCCTAGGAAGGGGAAGACGTGGAGCCGGGGAAGACGCGGCAGTGGATGCACACGCAGAGAGGAGTACGAGGGTTCACTGGTTCGGTTGTGCTGCCGTCGCCGCAGAATAACAGGGGGTGTGGGTGAGTGGAGGGATGGCCTGGCCAGCGGTGGGAGTAGTAGGGGCGGTGAGGCCTCATGGCAACCTGACCGACCACGGGAGGCAGGAGCAGGCGGCACGACCGGTGCTGCTTTGGGCGGCTAGAGCAAGAAGATCAGAGGTTGAAGAAGCACGATGGCTGTTGGATGGACATCGTACGGTCACTGCAGCTAGAATCGTTTATATTGACTAAGTTGACAAAGCCCTTGGTACGTCAACTTAGTAGGCCCATAGGTCAGCTTCCGAAACGGTGCGCCCCAGATGTCAGGGGGATGAATCATTTTTTGGGCGGATGAAGCTAGAATATCCGAGATTGAAGAAGAAGCACGATATCCATTGGATGGACATCCAACGGCCACTGCTGCTAGAACCGTGTGTTGACTATAAGTTGAGAAAGCCTTGCATACCTGTCAACTCTGTTTTTTAGGGACGCATCAACTTAGTAAGGCCAGAAGTGTGTGGCAGAGAACTTATAGCCCATTTGAGATTTGTAAGAATGTGTAGCCCATTTTTGAATTCTAATGGAATTTACTACAACCCATTTACAGCTTGTTAAAAGTACAACCCATTTCAACCAACCGTTCAAAACAGAATTCAATAAAATTTCCCACATTTTGATGGGATCCGAATATTTTTATCCCGAAATTTTAGTCAGATTAAATACAATTTCAATATAAATTTCTATTGTGTAAAAATCCAACGAAACATTCCGCTCGCAACAAATAATGAAATTAAAATTTTCAATATTCCAAAAATAATATTTTATAAAGTAATCACTGTTTGGTGCATTTTTTTATAGTTACTACCCAGTTTTTATAATTACATCCCATTTATTATTTCTTAAAGCCCATTTTCTTGTTAAGCCTAATGCATCCCTCCTAGGAAAGATTTGCAGCCCAGCGGGGCGAAGAATAACAACTTGACCTTGCTTGGGTATTCCTAAAAAAGTATAGCTGGGCTAGCCATTTTCAGCTTGAAAAAAATTAATGTCTGGGCTGGATATCTGGCCTGGGCTAGACGGGCTACAGCCCACCCAGTTAATACATGCAGCGATGTTTTTGTTGTTGTTCAGAGGAGAAAAATTAATATCTGGGGTAAACATCGAAAAACTCTACAGTGCTCACACCTCAAAAACACAAATACTGCTCGAGCTGCTTAGTCCCAGCTGTCGGTCGCTTCTTGTGCAATTCTCTCGTTTATTGACTACTCCCTCCTTTCCAGTTTATAATGCTCAATTCAAAAATCTCACCAACCAAGGTAGATGGCGAGTGGTGGAATACTTTTTCTAGTTTTGCAAAAGCACCCAATTAATTCTCTTGTTATCCTCAAAAAATTATGTTTATCAATGCATTAATTGCAATGCATGCATGCATAAAGTACATGCATTGGTCAATTTTCTCTTAATACTTGCATGCAATGATTTAATGCACCTTGGAATCTGAACATGTGATGGAAAACAACCAAATCGAGCCTTATAAAATGGAAAAACTAAAATTTTGAGATAATCCCTATAAACCAGAAAGGAGGGCGTACATAGGTAGACAATGGTGTGGGACCGTGATGTCAGGAAACCAGGAGGAAGCAAAATAAATTATAGTTATATATATATATATATATAATAAGGAGGCACTTGCGTATGTGAGGCTATGGACCTGGTGGGTCCTCATTATCATCCTATCCAAGTAAAGTGATCTCCTCACCCGCGCGCGCTTTCCGCCCAAAACAGTCAGCGCCGGCCGCCCCACTTCCCAGTGCAGGCGATTGCTTCGCCTTCAAACGACACAAGTGTCGTCCGTCCGTCCATCTGCCGCACACATTAATGATACGCGGTTGCCGAGGCAGCTACTGCGGCATCACACGTCCGTCCCTCCGCCTGCCCACCATTGCTATATAAACTGCTGCGCCGGCCATAGCCGCAGTCATCCGCATCTGTTGCCTTCCTCCTGTCCACACCACTACTGCCCACCATGGCTTCCTCACGCTCCAGCGCTCTTCGGGACGGGCGAATGACGGACCACAAGGAGATAGCAGCCATTGCTGCCGACCGGCTGGCCGGCAGGCAGTCGGAGGACGACGACGTCCCAATGGAGAACATTGTAGTCGACGATCCGACGCCAACCCCCTCCTCCGCGCCATCCTCGCCGGTGCATTGCACCATGACCATCGGCGAGGCCCGTGCCCAATATATGGACAGGGTGAGGCAGATGCGTGAGGACCAGTTCTGGGAGGCACAGGCCGACGCCGTCTACAACCACCATCTCCTCCAGGAGCACCTGCAGGCGAAGGAGCAGATCACCGCGGAGTGGGCGGAGCAGGAGGCGCTGCTCGGCTTGTACCGCTCCGCCCGCAAGGACCGCCTCAAGCGCTGGCGGTACCGCATGCGGGTGACGGAGGCTGCGGCCGCCTACAAAGAGGCTAGCAAAGAGGGCGATGAAGCGGGCGAGGCGCTGTTTGGCAAGACCGATGACGAGGCAGAGGACAGTGCCGTCTCCACGAGTCCCCGCTCCGCTGGCGTCGACGACGCCCTGCTCCGCCGACGCCCCGCGGTGCCTACAATGAGGCAGAGGACACTACCGGCTCTACCGAGGCCCTGCGGTGCCAACAACGAGGCAGAGGACACCGTCGGCTCCGCCGAGGCCCCGCCGCGCCAACAACGAGGCATAGGACATCGCCGGCTCAGCCAAGGCCCCACCGTGCCGGCAACGTGGGGGAGGAATTCCACCACTCCGCTAAGGCGCCGCCCGCCGGCAACGAGACAGAGGCATCGCCGGCTCCGCCGAGGCCCCACCCTGCTGCCAACGAGGCCGGGCCACAAAGAAAACGAGGAAGAGTGGAACACGGTAGGTCGCCGCCGCTCGGGACCAAGTAAGCCAAGCTAGGCGGGTTGACCATTGACGGTCAGTTAGCTTCTTGGCGGCGACGTGGAGTCGGAGAGCTGCGCTGGAGAAGAACGCTGCTTCTACTTAACTGCTAGTGCAGTTGGCTGACTGACACGTGGGCCCAACATGCCACATGTCAGTTATGCAACTGCACCTGCAGTTAAGTCACTGAAGCTTCTATTCGGCTCAGCGGGACACGGGTGGGTAGCTTCAGTTAATTAATTATACCTCCAACGCACCCCTTTTTAGTTTTTTTACGAAAAGGAGGATGACCCCCGACCTGTGCATCTGGGAGATGCATGCGGCCACAAACACCCCTTTTTAGTTGAAGAATGTATGAAATGTAATGAAATCCGGCATGTTTATATGAAATCTGACCGTGTATGAATGAATTTATTTCGATTAGTTCAATTATCAGTATCATCGGCATTGGATGAACATGCAAAACAATACGCACTAGCATTATTCCTGTGGTGATCACCACGTTTGCAGCAATTTCACATGTACTCCCTCCGGTCCTTTCTAGTCTGCATACAAGTTTTGTCTCCAGTCAAAGTATCTCTACTTTGACCAATCTTATACAAAAAAGTATGCACTTCCACAATGTGCAAAGTAAAAAGGAATAGAAGGAGTACAAAGAGTTTGAGCAGCTTTTTAGCAGTTCTGTACATTGCAATCAAACACACAGGCCTGACAATTCATAGAGAACATTCAAAACAATGATGATTATCCATCTCAGCGACTCACATGTCAGAGGCAATATTTACTTCACAACTAAAGAATAAAGAAAATTTTGATCACCGCTGCTGACAGCAAAGGGCGTCCCATTTGAAAATATCAAACACATATCTTGCTAAAATCAATCAGCAAAATTTGACAAGGTAGTTTGCTAAAATATCAAATGCCTACGATTGTGGAATGGGCAGGGTTTGCCATCAGTTCGGACATTGACATGGCACCATGTGCTAAATAAACCAGCTGTTCTTTTTGTGCAGTCCCACCAAAATCAACCAAATTCGCGCGTAGCTTGTATGATTTCGCCCTTATATGTTGCAACGCCTTGATCTTATGGGCACCTCCTTTCTTGTGGTGGAAATGAATGATTCGATGTATTCATGAACATTTTGTGCAGTTCCCGTTGAAATCAAGTTGAGCACCCCTGTTTGCACAAATACAAAAATGTGATTAGTATAAAGCAAATTGTACTATGAATTGACAGTTTCAATAGGCCCATACATGGTCCATGTAGAGCACACTTTTGGAAAAATGGAACTCACCAGAAAGAATCCTAGAACAACATTGTACTCGCGCATCACAGCAAAAAAATGGAGATTTATCAGTCCTTCTGAGCTGAAGTTAGTTTGGTCTTGTGGGGAGTAATGTAACCATCCTTCAACTGCTCCTTCTGATGAGAAGATAGACAATTCTTCTTCATCCTGGCATAATCGGAACTAGTCACTTCACGTACTCCATATTCTTCTTCAGAGGAAGATGATCCTGTTGTGCAAAGACAAGAGGACTACTAAATGCTAGCATCCATGTTTGCTCGAAAAAAAGGAAAGGAAATATTTAAAACAGCACAGATGAAGCACTTCCCAAGGACAATACCACTTTTTCATGACAGTATCTAAACAGTAGCACAACACCAATAGAGATGACAAAGCTCAGTCATATGGATGAAATCAATGGGCGAGTACCAACCTTTGTCAGGAGGCTGATTATGTAGAGCATACAGATGAAGCACTTCTCGGGAACCATTTGTTGTTATCTACGGGGGTGGCCATGCTTACTATATAATCCTTGATTAGTTTAATGTTTCCAGCATCTTCTTGTGCAGTTCCACTATATACTCCTCAAAGAAGATCCCTGTTTGCACAAGTAGAGATAAGTACGTATGGCATCAAATCAGTGGCAAAACAATTGCTCGTTCCAGCCATAGCAATAAATTAAGATGCAAAACTATATCATTACTTGTGTCATCACAGCCCAAAGGCTTCATTACAAGACCGGAGTTGATTTTGTTTTTCTTCCGCTTGTTCTTCCCCGTCATCACTTGGTTCAATAATGCATAAGCTTCGCCTTCAATGTAAGATTTGGCATGTCAATTAGGGAGCACAAGTATAGTACTAAACTTAATTTTTCGATGAAAGTGGCAAAATACAGGCCATCGGCCAGAAATATCCTTATCTTACCTCAATGGGATATTACGTGCACATCTGATTGGAAGTCTTGTTCCATTTGTGCAGTTCACTAAAATCAAGCAACATTATCGCATAAGTAGCACAACATATGAAAGCATACCGCAGAATCATGTGAAAGAAGGCTAGTCTCGACCTCTCATGATGCGGAATTCAAACAACTCACAAAAAGAAGATCTGAACCAAATTCGCCTTAACAGATAGGAAGTAAGATCTCTCTTGTGCGAGTTCCACTAAGATCAAGCAATCAAGCAACGTTGTCGGTGTGATATTTTGGTTGAACTGCACAAAACACTCTTAAAAAGTGTTTTGTGCAAAGGCAACAAAAGGTCACAATGGCAACGAGGTGAAGTAGATAACCTGCTTACACAGAGGTGCAAAGGAAACAATTAATGGTCAATAACGGTGGATGACACGAAGCCAACAAAAGAAGCATCTACCTTATCAAAATGGGAAAGAAAGCAAGACAAGAGCATTTCTCAAACGGTGGCATTGATTAATATTAACATAGAGATTATATTAACAATAAAATTCATTAAACATGTAATTTGCTTTTAAGCGTGGCATTGCATCAATTTTCCAATGCATTATTAGAGGGTGTTTGTTTACAGGACATTTTGGTGTAGGGACTAAAAAACTCCGTGTCACCACATCTAAACCAAACAGAGGGACATTTGGGACTAAAATGGGCATTTGGGACTAAAGAAAGAAGACCCCGAGGGAGTCTTTTGGGACTTTTTCCAACAAATGCCCCCGCCACGCATCGCACCTTGTTTCTATTAGTTCATTACTAGGGGTAACATGGTCTTTTATCATGTTATTTAATAACCTCTAGTCCATGTTTAGTCTCTGGAACCAAGAAGGTAGGGACTAGGGAGTTTTTAACCAAACAGGGCCATAGATTAACAACAGCTAATGAGTTGCACGGGACAGTGGACGCACCAGCACCATGTGCATCTACCAATGTACTGTGGTCATGCACAGTCTGTTGCAACAAAGAACAAACAACCAAGGAGCATATTTGTGTTGGTCCCAGTTTTGTTATCTTTAGACACCTTTCCCTATGTGAGTGCAGCAAATCTAGTCCTGCTCAAACTCTACAGCCTTGTCCCATCCTTTCCTTTTTGAACTAGTACTTTCGCCCCTTCCTTTCCTCTTTGAACCACGTCCTAGATTTATGCGATACAGCTTTCCCCACTACTTTCCCCCATTCCTTTCCTCTTTGAACCACGTCCTAGATTCATGCTATACAACTGTCCGCCTTCATTTCCTCTTTGAACCACGTCCTAGATTCGTGCTATACACAAATTTTCCCACTACTTTCCCCCACTTCTTTCCTCTTTGAACCACGTCCTAGATTCATGGTATACATGCAGCTAGAGCAATGCATGTGGAGTAAGTAAAACATACCTTAAGGTTCTTGGGGCGTGGTTCGGTGGGCGACGGGATGCCGACGAAGAAGAAGGGGTCGGAGGCCGTCCCGCGCCGCCGCTGGGTGGAAAGTGAATAGCAGCGCCGGTAGTGGATTCCCTCCCTCGCCGACGGCGACAGCGTTAAGCCTCCTTCCCTTCCCGGCGGACGGATCCTGCCGGCTCTTTGAGCAGTAGTGAGGGGACAGAGAGGCGAACGAAGTCTTGTTTAGATCTGGAGAGGGCGAGAGAGTGTGAAGAGAGCAACTACAAGCGCCAAGGATCCAGCAGGAGAGGGCGAGAGAGTGTGAAGAGAGCAACTACAAGCGCTGAGGCTCCAGCGTGTATATATATACTGGAGAGAGAGTGTGAGGTGTGCAAACCCTAGAAAACATTTTGACCAGTCAAAGAATCCTCCTGGCAAAAATTATGCTCAAGTGTAACCTGAGACCTCAAGTTTGATGAGCGAACAGGCTAACTAGCTACACAACCCTCCTGTTATGTTCAACGAGAGGAAAATAACCTTTTATACATTCCTGCATTCATGTGACAGGCATGCCGTGTTTTTTTTGTGTGTGGGGGGAAGTCATTTGGATTTCAATCATAATCGTGTCATGTGGCTTTGGTGGTAAGACTATCCACAGTGGTGCAGAAATAATGCAGCCTTAGTCACCTTACCTCTCTCCACGTAGTACGTTGGGTCCCACCAGTCAGAGGGTCAAACAAACAAATTAATAAGAAAAATTAAAAGCGCCAGCGGTGTATCTTACTACCTCACACATCTCCCTACTGCTCGGGAACACTATCCAATTGATCCCTCTGTCCGCTCACGTACTATTTTAAGTGAATCCTTATTATAACATGCACACAAATTTTGGGCACTTGTATTCAACTTAAGTCAGTGTGCCACCGTATCTCGTATATTTACTACTCCCTCCGTCTAGGTGTAATAAGTCACGTTAGAAGGTGCAACGGGACCAAGGTGTGTGCGTGTGACTGTGTGTGTGTTTAACAGCATGTGTGTGTTAGAGAGTGCGACAGATCGACCTACTCCTATAGAGATATGGTGTGTAGTGTACGATTTTAGCCGCGAGAGTCGGTGCATCCTCTCGTTTCTGGGCATGTCCGGTAGGGACATGCGGACAGCTGCCACGCCCACTCTTGACTAGCCTGGCCCACCCAAAGCCCCTCAACCGCCTGCGCGCGCTTCCTGCCCGAAAAGGTCAGCGCTGCTCGAAAGAATCGGTGCCGCATTCATGCCCGGGCAGAGCAGATGCGACCTCTCACTGGCGCAAGAGTGATGGTTGCTTCGTCCGTCCGACTTACTGCTAGATCTATGTGATTTGACGGCTCTTTGGTCTTTATTACTGAGGTGGTAGGGCTGCTGGACGTCCCACGCTTTCGGCGAAAGGAGGTAGTAGATTACAATTTTCTCCATTCTTACAGTGGAGGAGTGCAAGAGCAGTGAAAACACGCAGGCTCAGTGATTACATGGCCCACCTCACACTATCACCGTGCGACACCTAACTCTTTACATAGTACTCCTCCGTTACTAAATATTACTAGATGAGTCCCGCTCGTTGTCATGAACAGCGATATATATCTCTCAAGAAAATTATCGATTTCATAGAACTAAAAAAATCTATAACCGCATGACAAATGTGGTAGCCAAACTAAATAAACTCCCATCATCATTTAGATCATCCCACATAAGGAAAAAAGATCAGCTAACTCCTCATTGCGTAATGGGATTATATTTTTTTTGACATGTTAATGGGACTTAAAAGCTCACTTACATGCATGCTACGGTGCATGCTTGCATGCGAACATGTTGATGTGATTTAAAACCCACTCACATGCATGTGCCACGGTATTTCGCATGCTTGCATGTGGCTTAGTGTGAGCCTCTCAACGTCTAGATGAGACGGCTATTATGACTGATTTACTTCATCTAACTGCTACGCTAATTTTGATGATGTGGCTCAAGGAGAGGATAGAGAATTCCTAGTAGTGGGGCTAGCTATTACTAGTAGATAAGTCTTTGTAGAGATTCCACTAGGTGAACTACATACGGAACAAAATGAATGAATCTACACTTAAAATGCATCTATATACATCCGCATGTGGTTAATGATGAAATCTCTACAAAGACTTATATTTAGGAACGGAGGAAGTACTAGTATAGTACTAGTACGTACTGTAATTTATCAGCGAGATAAATTTGTACAGTGCTATGAAGCTTCCAGCTCCTGTTACATGTATCTTGCGTCCAAGGTTGCCCGTTGCAACATTTCATCAAATACAAACGAGACTAACATGCATGCTATTGCATCTCAATGATTGACAGATCATAGCAAATATGTACTCCCTCCGTTCCAAAATAAGTGTCTCAACTTTGTGCAAACTTTAGTACAAAGTTGTACTAGTACTAAAGTTGACACTTATTTTGGAGCAGAGGTAGCTAAAGAAAAAAACGATCCATGCAGTCCCTAGCCCTTGAACCGTGAACCCTGACCAGGCTTCAATTTGCTGGCAACGTTCGAGCTTCCTAATAAATGAAGTTTGCAACCTTTTGACCATCGGATCATTTTGTGCAGTTTCACTAAAATCGAGATGAGCATCCCTGTGGCAAAGAAATTGAAGAAGCGTGATTAGAATAAGATTACTAGGACTAGTTGATGAGACATAAAATCATCACAAACATAGTACGTAGAAGCCAATAGAGGTATCAGGTATGTGCGGGGCAAAGAAGTAGAGAAATATCCACAGGGAGTGACGTGGGCAGCTGGAGCAGTGGTGCAAGCGGGCTGTAAAGGGAGTTGTACCTGAGGGACGTAGCTCGACCTTGAGGAGGGCGGCGGGAGGCAGCAACTGCCCACGCCGCGGCAGTGAGCAAGGGACGAAGGCAACCTCACCGGCTTTGTGAGAGAGAACGACAGCGACCCCTGATCGGGACGTGCCGATAGTGGGTTTTTGCCGTCGGCGACGGCCACCGCATCTACACTAAGCATCCACCCCTTCCCCAAGCGGACGCGATCCGCCGGGATGTTAGAGATGTGGCCACAGTCGTTTTGTGCGCGAGAGTGTGAAGAGAGCAGCCCCAACAAGCAACCGTGTAGGCTGGCCCGTCCTGACTATGTATATAGTGGAGCGGTTTCCTTTTCTCTCCATATGAACCTATCATATTGCGTACGTGCCACTGAAGAAAAAAATTATTTATAAATGACACGGCACCTACTACTCGTTCTCCTATAACCTTGCGTTTGGCATCTCCAAAATATTAACCTTGCAATCTGCTTTTTGCCTCTTCGGGAAGTCGAGCAATAATGGTAGTGCAATATATATCATTCTGGCTATATGAGACCAAATGAATTGATGCACGTCCACCACGTGGGCGAGGGTCGAGGGGCGAGGGAGAGTGCTACTACATACAGAGAAAAATGAGTGAATGTACACTCTAAAATACGTCTATATACATCAGTGTTTGGAGTATGTACTAGTAGTTCATATTGAAATCTACTAAGGACATATATATTCGAAATAATATGATATAATCTCTATAACCAAGGTAGTAGGGACGAGGAGTAAACGGAGGGAGTAGTAAATTTTTCTCCTCGTCCTGTGAGCCACCGCGCGCATGGGCGAGGGAGGAGCAAGCTTCACCTCATCCTGCGAGCCACCACGCCCGTGGGCGGGGGAGACGGTGTACTAAGCAAGCTTCTCGTTGTTCTGCAAGTTAACGGGACACATCAAAAGTACTCCAGTGTATAGAGCCTTGCCTCTAAGGTAGGCCCCACATGGTTTGCCTCTTTTTTTGAATTTAACATAATGCGTCAAGTCGCAATTTATTTGTTCACCCGTGGTAGACGATCCTCCCTCCACCAAGTGGACAACCAGTACACGTGCCAAATTACCACGTGGGCTGCCTTTTTCGTACAGAAATGAGCTCCACCGTGTACCCGCGCGGGTGTGGTTGGGAAAGAGACGGGAGTACGTGCGCCGTGCATGCACCTCTTCTCTTCGTGCACGTCCCCAACCTACGTGGGTGTGTGTGAGAGATACAAACCGCGTTCGTGAGTGTTTTTTGTTTTGTGGTGGGGGTGGGGGTGGGGTGGGGGTTGATTTCATGAATTATTTGTGGGAATATGTGTCGATGACATCTCAAACAAAATTTTGCATGCAGTGTGTGTGAAATGGAGGCCTATCCATATCATACATAGAGGATCGGGCAATCCACGAGAAGAGAGGGAGGGGTCATAGCTATCGATAGAGTCGAAGAGAGGATCAAGTACGGGTGGGTGCGAGATCGATGAAGAGAGCCATCGAAATTGCGTGTGTGTGTGCAAGTGAAAGATATAGGGCGTGGCCTACCGAACGTTAGAGGGCACATGTCAAGTTTGTGTGTGGCGGGGAGACATGACTAGAGCGCTTGATGTATCGGTGTGTGGGGGAGGGGTGGGGGAGGGGTAGGCAGAGGCCTAACTATAGAGGTAGAACGACTCAGATATGTGTTGAGAAGGAGAGACCGGCTATGTCATGAGGGAGATCGGTCGACATCCATACATAACTGAAGGACGGGAAATATGATGGGACAGAGAGAGAGAGAGGAGAGAGAGAGGGAGGGAGAGGGAGGGAGAGGGGTAGAGTGCTGGATGGGTGATGGAGTTGCTTCTCGGAGATGTTGGAGAGGCCTACTAGACAAACTGAGGGTGGAACTGCAATGTTATCAATAAGAGTGGGGATGTGTTTCCGTGTGTGCCTGTGCGTGATAGATCGATCGGGACGCATCCATGGATGATGAAGGGGAACCATGTGTTTGGTAAGCAAACCTAACTAGATCGGTAGATCAATTGTTGTTTGTCGGAGGAAGGGAGAGACACAACTAATGAGGTAGATCGATCGATGTGTGGGTAAAAACGAGTTATAAGGACCTAGCTGGCTATATGTATAGCGAGAGATTGGTCGGTGTACGTCCATTTGTTAGAGGCAAATAAGGCCCAGCGAGACGGATAGACAGAGAGAATGGAGCTAGGAGGTGGTGTGAGAGGCCCAACTACTAGCTAGATAGGGGGAGGAGTGTGCGGTTGTGAGATCGATTAAAAGAGGGGTGAGAATTTACACGTGTGTCTGACCATATGAGAGACACAAGGCAAGGACACATAAACGAGGAGATTGAAGCTGTGTGTGTATGTTGTAGGCAGGCATCGCTGGAGAGGTTTATCGATCGTTGTGTGTCGAAAAGGAGTTGTGGAGACTCTGGGAGAACGACCTAAAGGAAAAAATGAATGTGCCGGGTGGATAGAATGTCGAGGGAGGGGGAGGGTGAGGAGGGTGTGTGCATGCACGAGAGAAAGTTAGTGGTAGCTACAAAGGTTAGAGGATTGTGTGGGTGTAAGAGACTAACAAAGATCATAATTTGATATGAAAGCGGATTCATATATTTGAATAGGAGATCATAGTGTTTTAAACAATGCATGCATGAATATAGCGGTGATACACGTGCTGTGCACATGTTATACCATAATGTGATAATGCATGGCATTTGCAACTCACAGCTAAAGGCCAAACAATCTAAACCATACTATACATCAAACAATCTCACATGTTATTTGAATTTGCGATAATGTGCGGCGTTTGCAGCTTACAACTAAATATCGAGCAATCTAAACAATACTATATATCAAACATTCTCACATTTTATTTGAATTTGTGGTAATGTGTGGTGTTTGCAACTCACATCTAAATACTTGTAGGCGTAGGGGGCGGGGCACCATACATAATGTGATAAACACATTATACATATGAGACATGGTTTAGATTATGAAGATCTAGCTAGAGCTAGAAATGTAATGTGATTTGAAATCAAAATAAAGTGGATTCAAAAAATCTAGTTCGAGTTCATATAGTACACATAGTTCATATGTAACTCGATACTGATCATGTGGTGTGCTGTGAAGATAATACACAAACGATGGTTTAACTTGACAATAATGATGATTGTAAATATTATTAAATAGAGAAACAAATTCAAATGCTTTGACTTCACAACAATCATTACTGTAGATCTTATTCAAATTTAGTTCATATTGAAGCGGTAGTATATACGTTTGGAATGCACTAAAACGTTCATTTGAGTAGTAGGTTGCATGCATTATACACTTAGCGAAATATTTTAATTGAACATAACATGAATTCAAAGTTTTGAATGACATTTGTAGTACGCATTGATTTGGTACAGTACACGTTAGGCTCGTCCGGAAATTTCAACCCGCGCCTTGTTAGCCTGAAATATTTAAGATATATCTTTGTCTCGTTGTGCTCCGACAACTCCCTCCATCTCAACCCGCGCCTTGCTATTCCGAAATTACAACGCGCACGAAAACTCCCACCTCCTGCGAAATCCCGACACGCAAAATGCCCGTGGTACCCCTGAACCGAAAGAACCTCCTCAAATCGGTGGGGGGTACTTTCATAACTTACCCCACATTTCGGACAAGCGCGTCTCTAAGCCATGGTTCCCCACTGCCATCCCATCCGCCCACCCATTCGTACACCGAGGCCGCGAAAACCCGTGACGAAACCCCACACCCTGCTCCGTCCTCCAGCCAGTCGGAGCTTCTTCCCCGATGATGTCGTCCATAGCAACACCTCGACGTCCCTCATCCACCATACCGGATGAGGATCCGTCGTCGATCTCATCGTCCCGCCGGTTCAACCACCCCGTCCTCCACCTCCAAGGAGCTGCCCCGACGTTCCCCTCGTCTTTCGCGCCACCTCCATTCCCACACTGCCGTCTTCACCTGCACCACCGGAAGAGCATCATCATCATCGTTTCCTCGGATGAAGCTGCGGCCTAATCGGCGCCACCAAAGAGGTTGTGCACTAATCGCCGCATTTTCTTGTTGATTCGATCTCACGGTGCTGCCGGCGGTCAGTCCCGAGCCGACACGGCGCGGCTCCATCCACGGCGGCGTCGCTGGCCACTTCCTCCACGGCGTCGCTCCCTCGGCGGCGACGTCCACATCAGTAGGAGCTGCTGCTGCTTTAGCTCTCGCTCGCGCTACTGCTCTGCTCTTGCTCTCGGTCCCCTGCCTGGTCTACTCTTGCTATTGCTCTTGCTCGCACTGCTGCTCTCGCTCTTGCTCTTGCTTGCGATGCTGCTCCGATTAGGCTACACTTCAGTCGACTGAATCGACTTTTGGGTCAGTCGATTTCCAAGGGGTGGGCTCGCCGGGGTGAAGGAAGAATCAGCCGCAGCGGGGAGGGGGGATCGCCGGAGAGGTACCCTACTATCTATCTTAGGGTTCAGGATGGGGGCGGTGGTCGCCGGCGGTGGCGGGCGTTGGCAGGACGGTGACGTGGGGATCACCGGAGAAAAATCTCGGCACGGGGGGGCCTAGAGGGATGGCCGGGGAGGTGGCGGACTGGCGGTGGGGAGTGTTTTCTAGGCGGGCGGGGCGGCGCACCGCCGGTCGCGGGCGGCGGGGTGCTGCTGTTTGGCCGGTGGTGGCTGGCGGCTCAGGGGGGTGGAGGTTGAAGATGAACCGTAGGCCCTTGATTTCGTATCAACGGCTGCAAAATCAACTGACCAGAGATGAAAAAGTCAGTCGACCGACGTGTAGCCTCACCTTGCTAATGCGTTCAGTTTCGACAGCAAAATTCAGTTTCGACAGCAAAATTCAGTTTGGACAGTTAGGTTGAGTTTCGACAGTTAAGTTCAGTTTCGATAGTTAAGTTTAGAGATGAGCGTCTGATGTATTTTACATCTAGAACTTTATGGTTATGTATTTTACGTCATGTATTGGAGATGCTATTAGAATTCCACTCAGGTTAACATTGTTCGTTGTCTCTCTTGTCCTGCTTCAGCCTCGGCGTCGTACAACTCATCGGAGCTGCTCCAACGAGCGAAACCCTCCATCACAGCGATGGCAAGTACCTCGGGCTCCATCTCCGCACGCCTAAGATCTTCTTCCCTCCTCCGATAGCAAAGTCAGCGAGCATCCTCACCGCCAACCCAATCACGCTGAGATCGACATGGCTTCGCCAAAGAGGTTGTACACTTGTTGCATCTCTTTTTTACTCTACATGTTATATATATTGTCCACTGAGCACACGGATTTGTTCCTTTAGTGTCTCCTTGAAAGAAAAAATGTAGGAATTTTAATTTTCACTTGTCCTCCTTTTCAAATTCCTATTCATGAAGCACAAGACTAAGAGATAGTAGCATAGTAGCATTATAACCATATATTTTCTTGTGGTTTGACTTAATCTCACCATGCTTCTTTGCATCCTGTGATCTTCCAATTGTTGTGAATCAAACACCCAGATTGGCAGAAATCATGTGTTTTTAAATTCTCTGTTTTGCACATGCATTCCTATCCTATTCCTGTCTATTTCCTATCCCTGCATTGTTGGAATCCTCCAATTCAAACGAGCCCTTACAAAATTACTTCTCTTACAGATAGTTGTCAAAGAAAACCTTGCGTGGTTTCTCCCGGTCCTGCTGTGCCATCGTCCACCCCAGCTCAGCTACTCCAACGACAGAAGGGTCCAAAGACAAGCAGGATCCGCCTCTAGACTATCTTTCGCCGCCTCGAGATCTTCTTCCCCCACCGGCAGCCATGAAAACTGCATTACCATCATCAACCGAGCAGATGACCTCGAGGACTACACGGGTCCGCAAGAGAGGTCGCACTCTTTCGTGTCTACTTACGTTATGCATCGCTTAATATTACATGCTACTTTATCGTCCTGTTCACCGATTAGACTCTGAGTCACTCCAAACTAATGGTCAAACTTGAGTTTTAAATGGTTGTGGGGTACATATCGGGCCGCTATCAATAGTATCTATCTACTATCTGGTTAATCTCCGGTGTCTACTATGAGTTTCATGTTGGGTGTGAAACAAAGCAAGAAAGAAGCCATTATCTGTATTTATTTATTAAGCCATTATCGCCTACTATTATTGGTTTTGGGTATATCCACAGGTTGCTACAATCACTCTGGATTTCTGCATGCACTCCTTACATAATCTCACTATGTTTTATTCCCATGCATGACAGTTATTGTAAACAATGGAACTGAACATGTAGAGCAAAAGAGACGAGCCTTGTGTGGCAATATAATTTCATGCAGACGTTGCTCCATGGTAGGTGCAAAGGCAGCCCCCCTCCACGCATTTCGGATTGTAATCGAGAGGAAGATATCTGTTCTGAGGGGGATTCAGAAGGAGAAGATAACTCCTATTTACCCCCTGAGGTCTTCGCTCTAACTTGGCATGCTGATGTTGGTTATATCATGCATATGGTGTCTTGCTTTGCTTACTTTATACATCAAATATGTCATCTGCTTAGTTTAGACATCCTTTGTGCGAATGCCATCTGTTTAGTTTATTCATCATTTATGTGAATTATGCAACGCCACCTTGTTTAGCCAGGCATCATATATGTGAATTTTGCAATGCCATCCTGCTTAGCCAGTCATCTTATATGTAAATTATATCAGGACATCCTTTTTTTCGTTACATAATACATTCGTCAACAATGTTAGTACATTCAACTGCTCTTCATGTGCATCAGCCATTTGACACGGTGATGGCAAATTCTGGAGTAAAAACAAGGTCTTCTGAGCAGACTGTGACGAAGCGCATATCTCGCTGGTTATGGATAGCTCCTCAGAGGAGGATTCAGAGACAGATGACCAGTCCTATCCCCCCCCCGATGTGTATGCTCTAACTCGGCAGGGTTATGTTGCTCATATCATGCGTATGGTGTCTCACATTGCTATGCCATTTGATTAGTTTAGACACGCTTTATGTGAATTCCACCTGTTCAGTGTCTAATTACCATATATGTGAATTATGCATTGCCATCTTGTTGCAAGACATTATATATGTGAATTATACAATGCTATCTTGTTGTAAAGACATTATATATGTGAATTATGCAATGCCATGCTGTTTATCCAATCATCATGTATGTGAATTATATCATGCTATCATTTTTTGTATTATGTGTTCCATTTGTCGACAATGTTTGTATATTCAACTACTCTTCCTGTGCATCAGCCATTTGAAGCGGTGATGGAAGTATCTGGAGTGAAAACAAGGTATTCAGAGTAGACAATGCTACCTGCTGAAGCAGACATCTTGCTGGCCACAGAGAGCTCCTCAGAGGAGGATTCAGAGACTGATGACCAGTCCTAATTCCCCCCTGAGGTCTATGCTCAAACTTGGCAGGGTTATATTACCCATGTCATGCATGTTGTCTTGCATTGCTTAGTTTTTACATCATATATAGATTGCCATCTGCTTACTTGCTTACTATATAAATCATATATTTGAATTATATCATGCCATCATGTTTACATAGTACATACACATCATCTATCTGAATTATGGCATGGCAACCCATTTAATAAAGACATCATATAGTTATATCATCTCATCCTGTTTAGTGTTTACAGTCATCATATTTAGAATTATGGCATTCTATCCATGAATGTATGTGAATTATGGCATGCCAACCTATTTAATAAACACATTATATAGTTATGTCATGTCATCCTGTTTACATAGTCTCATATTTTGAATTATGTCTTTCCATCTTTTTTAGTTAGCCATCATAATGTGAAATTGTGTCATGCTATCCTGTTTAGTTAGCCATCATATATGTGAAATTGTGTCATGCTATCCTGTTTGGTTAGACAACATAAATATGAATTATTTCATGCCCTCTTTTATTCCCCACTATCCATTGCACCTGTCTATCATACAATGTCTATACTTTCAATTACTTTTCTTGTTTATCAACCATTTGAATTGGAGAGTGTGATGGCAGTATCTATGGGAGTAACAACACGGTCTTCAGAAAAGATAGTGCTACCAGTTGAAGCAGATAGAACCACGGTTGTACTTGCCCAAGGACCAGATCCACCACACATAACCTAGACTCTTGCATATTGTACCCCTACCCAGTTGGACAGAGAAGCAGCTACACCCCTTCTAACTCCAACCCCGGCAGTAGTAACCCAGTTCCAGTTGACACAGCACCGTCTCCACCACAGAGCACCCAAACACGAGCGGTTAGTAAGGGAACTGCAGTGCCCAAAGCACGAGGACCACCACTCCGAATCCCAACTCAACGCTTAAAGGAGAAGAAGATTTGTTCTCAGGTCAGGTTTTGTAGCTATGGTTCATACTCCTTTGCTCTTGCATTACTGTATTTACTCATACCAACTATTTTCAAATTTGAAGGATGGAATTGAAACTCCAATGGTGCAACAGGTATGTTTTAAACCAGTTTCTTTAACTGGTTTGCTGTTGTAACCTGCTCTATGTTGATTTCAGTTTCAATTGAATAAACAGTTATGTTCTCATGTCATGCACATTACAAGTGTTGTTATTGCTCTATAGTTACCCACATTTATATTCTGTCTATTTTGCTTTGTCTTGAACAAATATTATTTGAACTGTGTCTCTATCTTGATTTGGCAACAAAAACTAGAATGATATAGACCATAAAGTGACCATGGCACATAGATATATGTTTGTTTCATGCTGTTATCCTGTCTACTTTACTACTAAACTCACTTACCAAAATGAGTTTCATATACAACATGGTAAACATGTAATGTGTCTGCTTGTTTCTCTTTTAGAATGCGGACAAAATATTGGAGAACAGTACCGCATTATCCAATGGTAAAGGAAGTAATGCAGATAAGATTCAAGATAGTGCGACATCCCTGTTGGTCTTCAAGAAAGCTGATAAAAACTATCTTGATGACAGTGAGGGAACCCAAAAGTCCTGTCTTGATGTAGTGTTCGAGTTACTGGCCACTACTGCTGGCACAAGCTCTTCGAACTCGCTGCCTGAATCAGTTCGTCTTCTTGAGTCTCAACTTCAAGTTGAAAGACATCGACCAGATGTGCTGCGACAAGAAGCTGAAGGACTGAGGAAGTCCCTGCAGAATTCAGATGCATATTTTCTGGTGCAACAACAAGCGTTGGAGGATTTAAGCGCCAAACAAGAGAAAGTTAATAAGCTTGCTAAGCATCTTGCCAGCATTATGGGTACCCAGGATATTGTTTCTTGAGATCTTCTGAAGTGGTTTCAGTTCCGGATTTGTTTTGCTATGGCGTTTATTTGCGCTGGTCGCCAACTTTGACAACCAGTGTATATGATATGCTGCTTTGTTCCCTATATTTGCACTAGTGGCGAAATTTGATGCCCAGTGGATGTAATATGTGTAACAGCCGTGATAGCCTAGCATAAGTTGCTTGCTTATTTATTTCCTTGTTGTCTTGTTTATTTGTTTGCTTGTAGTCAGTGCAGTTCTTTTTAAAACTAGGCCACAATAACCATGGGCTAATATTTACTGTAGTGACACTAGGCCTCCTACGGGCCGTAGAAACAGTGGGCCTTCTACGGGCCGTAGAAATAGTAAGCCTTCTATGGGCCATAGAAACAATGGGCCTTCTACGGGCCGTAGAAACAATGGGCCTTCTACGGGCCGTATCATCAATGGGCCTTATACGGGCCGTATGACCATAAGGGGCCTTCGTTAATAGGCCGTATTTGATGACGCTATGAAAACAGCCCAACGTATTAACGGACCACAAACGGGCCGATGTAGCCCTGAGCTGAATTTGGCCCATAAGCGAAAAATAAGAACGGGCCGTAAGTAAAAGAATGTTGGAAATGAGCCCAAGAATAAATGGGCTCTGAGAAGGCCGAAAGATAACATTTGCTGGAAACAGCCCAACTGAATAACGGGCCCTTAATGGGTATAAAGTGATATACTATTTATTGCGGGCCAGTTTCACCACGGGCCGTTAGTGGGTGTAAAGTGATACACTGTTCATTGCGGGCCAGTTTCACCACTGGACGTTAATAGGCCAAGAGTTACATAGGGCCTCATATGGGCCGAAAGACATCATGGGCCATACATGGGCCAGAAGTGAAAACGGGCTGGAATCATATTGGATGGCCCAGATGATGCTACTGAGCCTAATTCGGATAGGGCATAACGGGCCTTGGGTTAGCGGGCTGTAAATGGGCCATATGCGAACATGCCGCTAACAGGATTTCCATGGGCCAGGCCGCCACCTTTTGACCAAGTCAAACGGGCCGGCCTTTTCACATGAGTAGGCCTCTGTTGGGCCGTGCCACGTGTCGACGTATCATAGGCGCCTTCTGTCCAATGAGTGGATGACATCTGTCCCAACGGTGAGCCGACACGTGTTTCCTCCAGCCAATGATGATTTTACACGTGGAAAATCCCCATTGGTCGGGGCTGTTAACGGGTTATCGGATCTAAAACCCGACCCGATAGCTTAATGGCGTTCCGTTACGGTGGATGCCACGTGTCGGTCACCCTTGACAAAAGCACTTCTGTGACGCGCGATTTATCGTCATGGAAGTGGACACTTCCGTGAAGATAATTTTGGTAATGTCATCGAACACTTCTACGACAGCACAGGTATGACAATCTTCATTCTGTCATGAATTTGTCATGGATGTACATGCATGACAAAAAACGCGACCTACTCTGACAAACACGTATCATCATGGAAGTGTATTTTTTTTGTAGTGTAGGCTACCCTCAAAGGGTATCTTGCAAACCACACAAAATTCACATAGTGACATCTCCCTAGCCTCATCATATAAATGAAACTCTACTGAAGGGGGTGATTTCTTAGGATGAAAGTAAAAAATTTGCACGAAAGTATTGGTGAGTAAGAGATACTATTCGAGCTGGTCGTGGAGGAAGTCCGTGAGGCCCGCAACATTAGACAAAGAATAAAAATCATCATGAATCCTGGTTGCTCTCAAGAAATCATCACAAGGCCATTCACACGGCCGAACTTCCGCGACGCGAGGTAGATTATACTTGGGCTTTTTATTCTCCTTGGCTTGTTTATCCTTCGAGCTTTGGCTCAAAGAGCCCCTCAAAAATCTCTTCATCATTTTCTGAAAATATCTGAAATTTTTAGTAACTCAAAATAAAAGTGAACCATACTCAATAAAATTGATAGCAACTACTCCCACAAGTGCCTAGAGACTATATCATGCATTAGAACTACTTGGGACCATATAAATTTGGCATGCAAGCTCAAGAACAGGGTCACCTTAGCAGCAAAAATTTGCAATGAATAAAGCACTAGAACAAAAACTAATTGGACTATTGGAGGAGTCACATACCAAAGAACAATCCCCCAAAGCAGTTTTGTGAATGGAGCTTTGAGCAAGCAGATCGAAAATGGCTGCAAAATGAGATAGAACTCGTGCTTGAGCTGGATAGTGATTTTTTTGGGAGGAAGAAGAAGAGTGTGGGTGCAAGAATAAGTGGAGGGGGGCCACCATGGGCCCACGAGGCAGGGGGCGCACCCAGGGGGTAGGGCGCACCCCTGACCCTCGTGGCCAGATGCTAGCTTCCCCTGCTGTGTTCTCAGTGCCAGATATTCTCAAACATTCCAGAAAAAATCATATTAAATTTTCAGGGCATTTGGAGAACTTTTATTTTCGGGGTATTTTTTGTTGCATGGATAATTCAGAAAACAGACAGAAAATACTATTTTTGCTTTATTTAACCTAAATAACAGAAAGTAGAAAAAAGGGTACAGAAGGTTGTGCCTTCTAACTTCATCCATCTCATGCTCATCAAAAGGAATCCACTAACAAGGTGGATCAAGTCTTGTTAACAAACTCATTCCGAATAACATGGAACCGGAGAAATTTCGAATAATACTAGGTTACCTCAATGGGGATATGCACATCCCCAATAATAAGAATATCATATTTCTTCTTGACAGTAGGAAGAGGAAATTCAAAACTTCCAATAATAATTGATGGAATTTTTCCAATAGAGTTGATACTATGAACTTGAGGTTGTTTCCTTGGAAAGTGTACCGTATGCTCATTACCATTAACATGAAAAGTGACCTTGCCTTTGTTGCAGTCAATAACAGCCCCTACAGTATTCAAAAAGGCTCTACCAAGGATAATCGACATACTATCGTCCTCGGGAATATCAAGAATAACAAAGTCCGTTAAGATAGTAACGTTTGCAACCACAATAGGCACATCCTCACAAATACAGACAGGTATAGCAGTTGATTTATCGGCCATTTGTAAAGATATTTCAGTAGATGTCAACTTATTCAATTCAAGTCTACGATATAAAGAGAGAGGCATAACACTAACGCCGACTCCAAGATCACATAAGGCAGTTTTAACATAGTTTCTTTTAGTGGAGCATGGTATAGTTGGTACTCCTAGGTCTCCTAGTTTCTTTGGTATTCCACCTTTAAAAGTATAATTAGCAATCATGGTGGAAATTTGAGCTTCCGGTATCTTTCTTTTATTTGTAATAATATCTTTCATGTACTTAGCATAAGGATTCACTTTAAGCATATCAGTCAAACGCATACGCAAGAAGATAGGTCTAATCATTTCAGCAAAGCGCTCAAAATCCTCATCATCCTTTTTCTTGGATGGTTTAGGAGGGAAGGGCATGGGTTTCTGAACCCATGGTTCTCTTTCTTTACCGTGCTTCCTAGCAACAAAGTTTCTCTTATCATAATGTTGATTCTTTGATTGTGGGTTATCAAGATCAACAACAGTTCAATCTCTACATCATTATTATTACTAGGTTGAGCATCAACATGAACATTATCATTAACATTATCACTAGGTTCATGTTCATCACCAGATTGTGTCTCAGCATCAGAAATAGAAATATTATTGGGATTTTCATGTGTGTCTACAACAAATTCACTAGAAGCATGCAAAGTCTTATCATTTTTCTTTTTCTTCTTTTTAGAAGGACTAGGTGCATCAACATTATTTATGTGAGAATCCTTCTCAATTCTCTTAGGGTGGCCCTCAGGATACAAAGGTTCCTGAGTCATTTTACCCGTTCTAGTTTCTACTCTAACAGCAAAGTCATGTTTATTATTTAATTCATTGAGCAAATCGTTCTGAGCCTTAAGCACTTGTTCAACTTGAGTGTTAACCATAGAAGCATGTTTACTAATGAGTTTAAGTTCACCCTTAACTCTAGCCATATAATCACTCAAGTGTCCAATCATGTAAGCATTTTGTTTCAATTGTCTACCAACATAAGCATTGAAATTTTCTTGTCTAGCCATAAAGTCATCAAATTCATCCAAGCATTGGCTAGCAAACTTAGCAGACGGGATTTCAACTTTATCATATCTATAGAGAGAATTTACCTTTACTACCTGTGTCGGGTTATCAAGACCATGTGTTTCTTTGATAGGTGGTATATTAAGACCATGTATTTCTTCAACAGGAGGTAAATTCTTAACATCTTCAGCTTTAATACCTTTTTCTTTCATAGATTTCTTTGCCTCTTGCATATCATCAGGACTGAGAAATAGAACACCCCTTTTCTTCGGAGTTGGTTTAGGAGTTGGCTCAGGAATTGGCTCAGGAGTTGGCTCAGGGAGTGTCCAATTATTTTTATTAGCCAACATATTATTCAATAGCAATTCATCTTGATCGACTGTTCTTTCCCTGAAAATACAACCAGCACAACTATCCAAGTGGTCCTTGGAAGCATCAGTTAGTCCATTATAAAAGATATCAAGTATTTCATTTTTCTTAAGAGGATAATCAGGCAAAGCATTAAGTAATCGGAGAAGCCTCCCCCAAGCTTGTGGGAGACTCTCTTCTTCAATTTGCACAAAATTATATATTTCCCTCAAGGCATCATGTTTCTTATGAGCAGGGAAATATTTAGCAGAGAAGTAATGAATCATATCCTGGGGACTACGCACACAACCAGGATCAAGAGAATAAACCAAGTTTTAGCATCACCCTTTAATGAGAATGGAAATATCTTAAGTATATAGTAGTAGCGAGATTTCTCATCATTAGTGAACAGGGTGGCTATATCATTTAACTTGGTAAGATGTGCCACAACAGTTTCAGATTCATAGCAATAAAAAGGATCAGATTCAACCAAAGTAATAATCTCAGGATCGATAGAGAAATCATAATCCTTATCATTAACAAAGATAGGTGAAGTAGCAAAAGCAGAGTCATATTTCATTCTAGCATTCAGAGATTTCTGTTTTGGTTCTGCTAATAACTTCTTAAGATCAGATCTATCATTGCAAGCAAGAAAACCTCTAGCAGTTTCTTCATCCATAACATAACCCTCAGGAACAACAGACAATTCATATTTAGGGGGAGAACCTTCATCATCACTATCATCAATAATATCAGTTTCAATAATTTCATTCTCTCTAGCCCCAGCAAGTTGTTCATCAAGATATTCACCTAATGGTACAGTAGTATCAAGCATAGAAGTAGTTTCATCATAAGTATCATGCATAGTAGAAGTGGCATCATCAATAACATGCGACATATCAGAATTCATAGCAGAAGCAGATTTAGGTGTCGCAAGCTTACTCATAACAGAAGGAGAATCAAGTGCAGAGCTAGATGGCACTTCCTTACCTCCCCTCGTAGTTGAGGAATAAATATTAGTTCTTTTATCTTTCAAGTTCCTCATAGTGACCAGCAGATATAAATCCCAAATGACTCAAAGAATAGAGCTATGCTCCCCGGCAACGGCGCCAGAAAATAGTCTTCATAACCCACAAGTATAGGGGATCGCAACAATTTTCGAGGGTAGAGTATTCAACCCAAATTTATTGATTCGACACAAGGGGGGCCAAGGAATATTCTCAAGTATTAGCAGTTGAGTTGTCAATTCAACCACACCTGGATAACTTAGTATCTACAATAAAGTATTTAGTAGCAAAGTAGTATGGAAGTAACAGTAACAGTAGCAGTTTTGTAGTAATTGTAACAACAACAGTGGTAAAGTAACTAGGCAAAGAAGAATATGTGAAAAGCTCATGGGCATTGGATCAGTGATGGATAATTATGTCGGATGCGATTCCTCATGTAATAGTTATAACACAGGGTGACATAGAACTACCTCCAGTTCATCAATGTAATGTAGGCACGTATTCCGAATATAGTCATACATGCTTATGGAAAAGAACTTGCATGACATCTTTGGTCCTACCCTCCCATGGCAGCGGGGCCCTAATGGAAACTAAGGGATATTAAGGCCTCCTTCTAATAGAGTACCAGACCAAAGCATTAGCACTTAGTGAATACATGAACTCCTCAAACTACGGTCATCACCGAGAAGTATCCCGATTATTGTCACTTCGGGGTTGTCGGATCATAACACATAATAGGTGACTATAGACTTGCAAGATAGGATCAATAACTCACATATATTCATGAAAACATAATAGGTTCAGATCTGAAATCATGGCACTCGGGCCCTAGTGACAAGCATTAAGCACAGCAAAGTCATAGCAACATCAATCTCAGAACATAGTGGATACTAGGGATCAAACCCTAGCAAAACTAACTTGATTACATGGTAAATCTCATCCAACCCATCACCGTCCAGCAAGCCTACGATGGAATTACTCACGCACGACGGTGAGTATCATGAAATTGGTGATGGAGGATGGTTGATGATGCCGAGGGGGACGAATCCCCCGCTCCGGAGCCCCGAACAGACTCTAGATCAGCCCTCCCGAGAGAGATTAGGGCTTGGCAGAGGCTTCGTATCGTAAAACGCAATGAATCTTTCTCCCTGATTTTTTTCTCCGCGAACGTGAATATATGGTTGAGGTCGGTGGAGCTTCAGGGGGGCCACGAGGTAGGGGGCGCGCCCTAGGGGGGGCGCGCCCCACCCTCATGGACAGGGTGTGGCCCCCCTGGTGTTGATTCTTTCGCCAGTATTTTTTATTAATTCCAAAAATTTGCTCCTTGGATTTTTAGGTCATTCCGAGAACTTTTATTTCTACACAAAAATAACACCATGGCAGTTCTGCTAAAAACAGCATCAGTTCGGGTTAGTTCCATTCAAATCATGCAAGTTAGAGTCCAAAACAAGGGAAAAAGGTTTGGAAAAGTAGATACGACGGAGACGTATCAGATGCCTATATTCATGATCATTGCCTTAGATGTCTTCATAATTATGCGCTTTTCTATCAATTGTTCGGCAGTAATTTGTTCACCCACCGTAATGCATGCTATCTCGAGATAAGCCACTAATGAAACCTATGGCCCCCGAGTCTCTTTCCTATTATATTACATCTCTTTTTCATTATATCGCATCTCGTTTACTATTTTGCAATCTTTACTTTCCAATCTATACAACAAAAATACCCAAAATATTTACTTTACTATCTTTATTAGATCTCACTTTTGCGAGTGACCGTGAAGGGATTGACAACCCCTTCATCGCGTTGGTTGCAAGGTTCTTGATTGTTTGTGCAGGTACTAGGTGACTTGTGTGTCGTCTCCTACTAGATTGATACCTTGGTTCTCAAAACTGAGGGAAATACTTACACTACTTTGCTACATCACCCTTTCCTCTTCAAGGGAAAACCAACGCATGCTCAAGAGGTAGCAAGTTCCAAGACCAGGAACCGTTTCTCCATCTTGCGCACTTCTTCCAGGTATGCCTCCATGTGCTGATCCTTGGGTGTGTACTCTTTGTTGGAGAAGTTGATGAGGAGCTGGGAATCGCCCTTGATGGTGAGATGCTTCACCCCTAGCGCCACCGCGGCCCTGAGGCCGGCGAGCAATCCTTCATACTCTGCGATGTTGTTGGAGACCTTTTTGCCCTACTGAAAACAGAGTTATACCGCGTAGTAGAGCTTGTCCTTGGCGGGTGAGATGAGGACGGCCCCAGCCTCGTGCCTTGTCGTGAGAACGCACCGTCGAAGTACATGATCCATCCGCCTGGCGCCTCGTCTCCAAGTAAGAGGGAGCGGTCCTCGCACATCCCGCGGTCAGGGACGTCAGTCCAATCTGCCATGAAGTCTAAGAGGGCCGCGCCCTTGATGACCCTGGTGGTGCTAAACTCGAGCTGGAACGCCTGGAGCTCGATGTTCCACTCCGAAACCCGCCTGGTGGCGTTAGGGCTCTAGTGCACCCTCTCCAGCGGGTAGGCTGAGACGACCTTGATGGGGTGGCCTTGGAAGTAGTGACGCGACTTTCACGAGGTGACGAGGAGTGCGAGCAAAAGCTTTTGGGGCATGGGGTAGCGCGCCTGTGCCTCCCGTAGCACTGTGTTGATGAAGTAGACCGGGTGCTCAACGAGGGAGGAGGTGTTGGTGAGGTCTTGTGTCTCTTGAGAATGATGGCATTCGGGGGTCCCATCACCTGCCGCGCTGACTGGGGCTTCACGAGCCTCGGCCTCAGGAGCCCCTCCGGCTGAAGGGTTGGTTTTAGCCTCGGGAGGAATGTTGGTTGTAGAGTCAGCCGAGGCTTCAGGAGCACCGTCCTAAGGCTGTTGCACTTTGCTTGGTGGTCGAACACCCTGTTGATGGTCCTTGATCGTGCGCTCCTCTCTTAGCGCCACCAGAGCGGCGCTGGTGTAGTGAGGGATAGCAGCCAAACAGAGCACCAGGGGCTCGAGAGGATGCGGCGCCACCATCACCGGCGGCTGGTCAGGTATCTCTTGAGGTCTTGAAAGGCCGCATCAACCTCAGGGGTCCACTCGAACGACCCCTTCTTTTTCATCAGCTTGAAGAACGGGAGGGCGCGTTCCATCAGCTTGGAGATGAAGCGCCCTAGTGAGGTCATGCAACTCGCCAGCTTCTGCATCTCCTTGAGCGTCTACGGAGGGCTCATGTCTTCTACTGCCTTGACCTTCTCCGGATTGGCTTCGTTTCCTCTGTGCAACACTAGGAAACCCAGCAGCTTGCCAGAGGGAACCCCGGACATGCACTTCTCGGGATTGAGCCGCAGGTCCACCTTGCGCAAACTAGCAAAAGTTTCCTTCAAATCCTCGATCAGGGTCTTCGCCTCCCGAGACTTCACCACTATGTCGTCGACATAAGCCTTAGCGTTTCTCCCGTGGTGCCGGCCCAGGGTGATGTGCATCAGCCGCAGGAAGGTAGCCCCGGCATTACGCAGGCCGAAAGGCATGCAGGTGTAGCAGTACACCCCGCAGGGGTTCATGAACGCTGTCTTCTCCACATCTTGCACAACCATCTAGCTCTTGATCTGGTGGTAGCCCAATAAGGCATCCAAAAAGCACAGCAGGTCGCACTCGACAGTGGAGTCGATGATCTGGTAGATGCATGGAAGCGGGAAGGGATCCTGAGGGCAAGCCTTGTTGAGGTTGGTGAAGTCGACACACATGCACTCCTTTCCTCCTTTCTTGGGGACGACGACTGGGTTTGCCAGCCATTCTGGGTACCGTACCTCCCGGATGACTCCAGCATCCTGCAGCTTGCGGGTTTCTTGGACAATGAATGCATGCTTGTCGACGGACCATTGACGGGCCTTCTGCTTCACTGGTAGCACATTTGGGCATACCTTTAGGTGATGCTCGATTATTCCCCTTTGAACCCCGACCAGGTCCTTGGGCTCCCATGCGAACACATCCTTGTTGGCGTGCAAGAAGCTGACCAATGCTTCCTCTTGGTCCTGGGGGAGGCCAGCTCCTATGGTGAAGGTGGCGCCTGACGCCCCATCCTCATCAACTGGCACTTGCTTCGTCTCGGCTCGGTCTTGGGAAAACAACTGCTTCTTCTTGGCTGGTGTTACCCCCGGAGCCATAGGCCTCCCTTTCTCGCTCGGTAGCGCGAACGCCGTGGACCTGAAGACGAGCTTGAGAGCCTGCAGCACGTCCTTGGTGTCCCATGCCACCGTGAGGACACCACTGCTACCTGGCATCTTCATGAGGTTGTAGGCTGGATGAGTTGCCGCCATGAACTTGGCCAGGGCTGGGTACCCAAGGATGGCGTTGTATGGCAGGTCTATCCGGGCGATGTCAAAGTCGATGAGCTCAGTGCGGTAGTTGTCGTGGGTCCCAAAGGTGACGGGGACGCGGATCTGCCCTAGGGGGCTGGTGGAGCCATCGCCAACCCCAGAGAAGGGCTTGGTGGGGCGGAGCCGACCGGGGGGGGGGGGGACGTGGAACACGCCGAATGCCTCCACGAAGAGCATGTTGAGGCTGGCTCCATCGTCGATGAGGGTCTTGGTGACCGCCACGTTGCAGATGGTGGGGGTGCAGAGCATCGGGAGCGCGCCTGCTCCCGCCATGGTCGCTGGATGATCTTCTGGGCCGAAGGTGAGGTCGGCCTTAGGCGCCGCCCAGCCCTAAGGAGCCCCCAAGTTCACCTGGGCGGTAGAACTGCTTGATGTGGCGGTGAGAGGGTGGTGCTTGCGAGCCACCTAGGAGAGCTGCGACGACGGGGGGTGCCGGCGCCGTGAAGTGTGTGATGAAGAGGCACGCAGCTCCTCCTAGGAGGTCACAGAGGACTCCGGCGGGTTGAGCAACCAGGAGCATGGTGCGCCTATGAGGGCCATGGGGAGCCAGTTGGCCTTCACCTTGTCGTCTCCGCCGGCCGCACGAACTGCCTCCTCGTATGCCTGGAGGAAGCCGGCCTGGTCCTCCGCGCTGTCATGGCGTGGCAACATCTCCGGCCTGAACTTGGGTGGCCACTCCACCCGTCGCAAGGTGGGGGTGAAAGTGCAGAGGCCCTCGGCTCCCTCGGAGGTGCGCGATGGACGAGTCGACGAAGGAACGCCCGCCATCGAAGCCGGTGGCGAGAAGTGGCGGATGGAGCAGCAGATCTCCGACGCACCCCTACCTGGCGCGCCAAATGTCGGATTTCGGGTTCCGCAAACCCTTGAGAGGTTCGAACTCTGGGGTGCGTGCGGAGATCTCAACCTACCCAGGCTGCCTACTTGTAATCCTCACAGCCTAGCGCGTCGAACTCGAAGGGATAGAGAGACACAATAGTTTATCCTGGTTCGGGCCACCTTGCGGCGTAATACCCTACTCCAACTTTGTGGTGGATTGCCTCGATGGGCTGAGGATGAACTAGTACAGTGGATGAACAACCTCTGGAGGTGAGGTGTTCTTGAGCTCGGGTGAGCTGGTGAGGTGGTGAGAAAGGAATGGATCTAATCCGTCCCCCCTATGGTGGTGGCTAGTCCTATTTATAGTGGCCTTGGTCCTCTTCCCAAATGTTGGCGGGAAGGGATCCCATAACGGCCAGATTTGAAGGGGGACAAGAAGTACACCCTATCCTGACTAAAGTTGTCTTTGCCTGCTAAAGCCTCTGGTCGTGATGCTGCGGTGGGCTCAGCGATGACCTCCGTCCTGCCGTCTTGGCGGTCTTGGTCTTGTTGCACCAGAATGGAAACCTGTGGCTGATTCCTTGGGACTCCGCGCCTGCTGCTTGTCTCGTTTGCACCAAAGAGGAAATTGGTACTCTGCGCTCGCTGGCGCCTGCCTGGCGCCCACCTGGCCTTGGTCGTCATGGCTCACGTCAGCTGAGCCTCGTGAGGCACACCTTGCATAGAAGTCTCTGCTCCTCGGGAGCCAGCCTGAGGAAGCCGGTCCCCTTAGAGGTCTTGGTGTCATCTGGCTCGCTAGGCTTGGCCCCTCGCGAGGGTCTTGGGTTTTGATGTTGGTGGGCCGTGCCGGGCCGTCGATGGAGCCCTTGCAATGGCATGGCGAGCAGCAAGTCTGGGTACCCCCGTATCCAAAACGCCGACACTTTGAGCTTACTATTGAGATTTATATTGGTTAATAAGTTCAATGCTTTGTGTGATCTAGTTGCTAGTGTTTCCACTATCCCTAAGTCTGTTTATGATAGTCTAGGTCTTTTTGTCATTACTACTGGAATTAAGTTGAATATGGACAATTCCACATTTACGCAAGTAGTAGGGATTAAGCATACTGTGACCCTTCAAATTAATGATTGCCCCATAATGATTGATCTTTTTATTGTTGATATCTCTAAAGATCAAATTTCTCCTGAACACGTACACCGGAGAAAGCAATGTAGTCAATGCCCAAACTATGGGCTTGGTGTATTTATACCCAAGTGATAATCACTACAGTCGAGCTAACCGACCAAGGGCGCTTCATGGGAGGCAACCTGCACAACTAAGGTAGAAGAGTAAGTTTTTATTTCTAGTTTTGTTAGTTTTAATTAAAGATAGTGTTGGAGCTTTTGGTGTGGAGGAATAGTTGAGAAAATGCTGTGCTACATGAGGCCAAAGTTACGTGCAAAATTGCTATGTGTTGTACTAACATCTAAAATCCTAGAAATATGCCTACATGTTGTGTTGGAACTAACCCCGTAGGAAGTTTTAAAGGAAACATAGTCCAAGATGGTGTGTCATATGACTGTTGCAGTTGTATATAGTGTGGGAGCAGCCATCAAAATTCAACCAGAGGCACCAGAGAAGAAGACGGTGTGTCATACAAGCGCATATGCTCGTATGCATGATCGTATGACCCCCGACGAGAAGCATCGGAAGGCTCGGAGCCCGGATGACGTTCCGTACGAGCACACATGCTCATATGGCAACAACAAAAATACCCCAAGGGATCTGAACACAAGACGGCGTCTCGTACGAGCGGTCGCACTTGTATACACAGTTGTAGGTATGCACATGCACAATATGGGCTCCAGAGTGCAAGACAGCATCCCATATGAGCGCAGGCACTCGTATGGTGCCCTCGTGGGCTCAAATCGACCAAGGAAGGAGGCACCTCCCTCTGTCTTATTTCTTTCTTTCTTCTTCCTCCTCTCAAGCCTCTCCAAACCCTACCACCACTTTGCCAGAACTCACTACTCATTCAATTTCCATTCAAATCCTTCTACATGATCGATCGACGGCCGTATGTTTCTCCTCTGATCCCAAACTTATTTTTCATGAATCCATCTTCTATGTGCCTAGCATTGGCATGACTATGGTATGCGTACTTTCGATCCAATTTTTATTTTGGCTTGGATTCATTGATGTTCCTAGAGGAGTTTGATGTTGTAGTTGTTGCAGGATCACCATTGTATCATTCTATTGGACTAAAAAATGTTTTCTAGAGATGTTTATGAGGAGGTCTGCATGTGTCGCCTGTGGTGAACCACCAAGTTCATCCGTGGAGGCCACACAAAGGCAACAAATTTACACGCAAGGGATCATCTCCACCAACCATGAGGCCAAGAATAATTACAAGATGCTTCACAAGAGGAACAAGAAGACCACTAAGTGGGTGTGCGAGTCCACAACAGCCGAAGTGGGCATCGGTAACAATATCATTTATTATGTACTTCGAGTTGCAAGATTTTCTTTACCAGGGACATGCAACGTATCATCGATTGACTTGACTTTCTTAGTACTCTCGCACATAATGTAGGGTTACTCCCAAGGGTGGAGGGAGAAGAGCGGATCACTTCCTATCTCATGAACCAAGATTTCAACATCACTCTCGTGGAGTGGTGGAACTACTTCAGCTTCACCAACAAAGATGATGATATTCACTATATCTATGAATTTCTCGAACCGCACCCGAGGCATTCATTTAACTAGATAAGTTGTCATGGCTACAAGCATAGGGCCAGTTGCATTGAGTGTCCTACTATTTGACATTTCTATTCTATTACACCAACTCATTGCAGGCATGAGGAGAAGTTTCAAAAGTGAATGAAGAGAATATGCTAATTCTCGGGAAAGCAACAAACCTTGACGTCGGTTATTTGCCCGTCTTAGGGGCAATACTTTTGTTACACCTTGCACACCAATCAAATTGCTCACAAGGAAACATTGAGTTTGGCGGAGTGATCACCATGTTGGACAACTCCCTTAACCTCAACTACACCAACCCTCGCCCCATTGTCGGTAACACACTTGTTAATATAAATGTTCTTTCTAGCGCTACAATGGTAGTGGTTCGTCGTCGTTGTCATTGTATTCAAATTCCTAGATTGGATTACTTGCTACCAACTCCCATTCCTAACCATTTCTCGATGGAGAACAACATTTTGCATTATATGCCACAAGAAGGAGATGCAACATTCGAACAAGAGGCCCTTGAACCGGAACAAGTTGATGAAGAAGAACTCACACCGATGAGGAAGAGGAGCGGCCCCAAGAAGAAGCACTAGCAAGAGAGGCCTACACCACCTACTTAGACATCTACAGTCTTCAGGGCTCCATCGATGACATGAGCAACCTCATTGAGTCCCTTCGACACATGTATGTGTACATGAATAACAACTTTTTCAAGTGGAGCCAAGGATGGGCTTGCAAAAGATTAAGCTTGTGGGATGTCACTACTGTGTCTCCATCAAGTTGTGGTGGCATTATTTAATAAGTTGTAATGAGGTTGTTCTTTAGCTCGCTGAGCTTCAAACACTCGTGTTTGTTTGTTCCAAAACTTTGCTTTTTATTTGATTTTGGTTTTTGTTTTTATTTTTGCCAGTTGCAATTTTTTGTTCGCAAGGTTTGCTTTAGAAAACCCCCAAAAAAAATAGAATAAGTTTTGTTTTGCTCCTTCTTTTGTCTGTTGGATTTTGTTGTGTTCTTTTTTATATTTCATAGGAGTTTATCTACGCCGGACAATGAGGAATGCAATCTTAAGGAAGAGAAGTGTGAAAATTCATGATCGTGAAAAAAATATGTCCTACGACTCTCGTGTTTTGCACTTGAATTACTTAGAATAGTTGTAGTAGTAGTATGTGTGATGTATTCAAGTGGGAGTAAGTCTTGATGGTTAAAACAAAGGTTTTATTCTAGTTGCTAAATTATTTAGTAAGCTTTGTTGGGTTTTATCTAGATAACCGAGACTTGCCGTGGGACTGTTTTTTTAAGAAAGCGGTGTTAACAAGGAATAACCGTGCATAAGAGAAAGTCTCAAAAGACTTGGGTGTTGAGAAAAATTGTAGAGAAGATGATCTTATTAGATATACTCAACCGCATAGTGTTAATTTTGAAGGAAATATGCCCTAGAGGCAATAATAAAGTTATTATTTATTTTTGTATTTCATGATAAATGTTTATTATTCATGCTAGAATTGTATTAACTGGGAACTTAGTACATGTGTGAATACATAGACATATTGTCCCTAGTATGCCTCTACTTGACTAGCTTGTTAATTAAAGATGGTTATGTTTCCTAACCATAGACATGTGTTGTCATTTGATAAATGGGATCACATCGTTAGGAGAATGATGTGATGGACATGACCCATCCGTTAGATTAGCATTATGATCGTTACAGTTTCATTGCTACTGCTTTCTTCATGACTTATACATGTTCCTCAGGCTATGAGATTATGCAACTCCCGAATACCGGAGGAACACTTTGTGTTCTATCAAACATCACAACGTAAATGGGTGATTATAAAGATGCTCTACAGGTGTCTCCGAAGGTGTTTGTTGGGTTGGCATAGATCGAGATTAGGATTTGTTACTCCGTGTTTCGGAGAGGTATCTCTCGGCCCTCTCGGTAATGCTCATTAGGCCTTGCAAGCATTATGACTAATGTGTTAGTTGCAGGATGAAGTATTACAGAACGAGTAAAGAGACTTGCCGGTAACGAGACTGAACTAGGTATGATGATACCGACGATCGAATCTCGGGCAAGTAACATACCGATGACAAAAGGAACAATGTATTGTTATGCGATTTGACCAATAAAGATCTTCGTAGAATATGTAGGAACCAATATGAGGATCCAGGTTCCGCTATTGGTTATTGACCGGAGACGTGTCTCGGTCATGTCTACATAGTTCTCGAACCCATAGGGTACGCACGGTTAATGTTCGATGACCATTGGTATTATGAGTTTATGTGATTTGATGTACTGAAGGTTGTTCGAAGTCCTAGATGAGATCACGGACATGAAGAGGAGTCTCGAAATGGTCGAGACATAAAGGTTGATATATTGGACGACTATATTCAGACACCGGAAGTGTTCCGGAGAAGTTTCGGGTAAAACCGGAGTGCCGGTTGTCGGAACCCCCGGGGGAACTAATGGGCCTCGATGGGCCTTAGTGGAGAGAGAGAGAGGGGCGGCCAGGGCAGGCCGCGCGCTCCCTCCGCCTTGAGTCCAAATTGAGCTAGGATGGGGGGGGGGCGCCCCCTTTCCTTCGCCCTCTCCCTCTCCTTCCTTCCCCCTCTCTCCCTTTTGGTGGAAACCTACTAGGACTTGGAGTCCTAGTAGGATTCCCCTCTTGGGGGCGCCCCAAGGAGGGCCGGCTGGCCTCCCCTCTCCTCCTTTACATACGGGGGAGGGGGCACCCCATAGACACACAAGTTGATCTTTTACCCGTGTGCGGTGCCCCTCTCCACAGTTTTCCACCTCGGTCATATCGTTGTAATGCTTAGGTGAAGCCCTGCGCGATAACTTTATCATCACCGTCACCACGCCGTCGTGCTGATGGAACTCTCCCTCGGCGTCAGCTGGGTCTAGAGTTCGAGGGACATCACCGAGCTGAACGTGTGCAGATCGCTGAGGTCCCGTGCGTTCGGTACTTTATCGGTTGGATCGCAAAGACGTTCGACTACATCAACCGCGTTACTTGACACTTCCGCTTCCGATCTATGAGGGTACGTGGACACACTTTCCCCGCTCGTTGCTATGCTTCTCCTAGATAGATCTTGCGTGATCGGAGGAATTTTTTTGAAATTACTGATGTCTACTACACAACCTTCTTCTTGTAGACGTTGTTGGGCCTGCAAGTGCAGAGGTTTGTAGGACAGTAGCAAATTTCCCTCAAGTGGATGACCAAAGGTTTATCAATCCGTGGGAGGCGTAGGATGAAGATGGTCTCTCTCAAACAACCCTGCAACCAAATAACAAAGAGTCTCTTGTGTCCCCAACACACCCAATACAATGGTAAATTGTATAGCTGCACCAGTTCCGCGAAGAGATGGTGATACAAGTGCAATATGGATAGTAGATAAAGGTATTTGTAATCTGAAATAATAAAAACAGCAAGGTAACTAATGACAAAAGTGAGCGTAAACGGTATTCCAATGATAGGAAACAAGGCCTAGGGTTCATACTTTCACTAGTGCAAGTTCTCTCAACAATAATAACATAGATATATCATATAACAATCCCTCAACATGCGACAAAGAGTCACTCCAAAGCCACTAATAGCGGAGAACAAACGAAGAGATTATGGTAGGGTACGAAACCACCTCAAAGTTATTCTTTAGGATCAATCTATTCAAGAGTTCGTACTAGAATAACACCTTAAGACACAAATCAACCAAAACCCTAATGTCACCTAGATACTCCATTGTCACCTCAAGTATCCATGGGCATGATTATACGATAAGCATCACACAATCTCAGATTCATCCAACCAACACAAAGTACTTCACAGAGTGCCCCAAAGTTTCTACCGGAGAGTCAAGAAAACATGTGCCAACCCCTATGCATAGGTTCATGGGCGGAACCCGCAAGTTGGTCACCAAAACATACATCAAGTGGCACGTGATATCCCATTGTCACCACAGATAAACACGGCAAGACATACATCAAGTGTTCTCAAATAAAAGACTCAATCCGATAAGATAACTTCAAGAGGGAAACTCAATTCGTCACAAGAGAGTAGAGGGGGAGAAACATCATAAGATCCAACTATAATAGCAAAGCTCGCGATACATCAAGATCGTGCCATAGAGAGAACACGAGAGAGAGAGAGATCAAACACATAGCTACTGGTACATAACCTCAGCCCCGAGGGTGAACTACTCCCCCCTCGTCATGGATAGCGTCGGGATGATGTAGATGGCCACCGGTGATGGATTCTCCCTCCGGCAGGGTGCCAGAACGGGCTCCCGAGAGGTTTTTGGTCGCTATAGAGGCTTGCGGCGGCGGAACTCCCGATCTATCTTGATATTCGATAGTTTTAGGGTACGTAGGCTTATATAGGCGAAAGAAGTCGGTCGGGGGAGCCTCGAGGGGCCCACGAGACAGGGGGGTGCGCCCAGTAGGGGGGGGCGCCCTCCTATCTCGTGGTCTCCTCGAGGATCTTATGACGTGGACTCCAAGTCTCGAGGATCATGTTCTTCCAAAAAATCATGCTGCCAAAGGTTTCATTCCGTTTGGACTCTGTTTGATATTCCTTTTCTTCGAAATACTGAAACAGGCAATAAAACAGCAATATGGGCTGGGCCTCCGGTTAATAGGTTAGTCCCAAAAGTAATATAAAAGTATATAAAAAAGCCCGTAATCATTCAAAACAGATAATAAATAGCATGAATGCTTCATAAATTATAGATACGTTGGAGACGTATCAGCATCCCCAAGCTTAATTCCTACTCGTCCTCGAGTAGGTAAATGATAAAGAAAGAATTTATGAAGTGTGAATGCTAGAAGTGCACAAGTTTGATCAATGATAATTTCAATCACCTTTTCTAGCATAATAATATGTCATAACAGTAGTTCATCTCATAAAACTTCTCACGATAAAGTAACAAGCAATTCACATGTCAAAGCATAGACCATAAACTTTCTTGAAAACTAGCAAACTTCATTCTCAGCCATCAAACAATTGCAATTCATCTTATTTTCAGGAATAGCAAACTCCACATACTCAACTTTCATATAGTCTTCTACAATTGCTAACACTCACGCAATACTAATGGTTATGGAGTTTCAATCGGACACTGGGAAAGATAGGGGCTTATAGTGTTGCCTCCCAACGTATTCACCTTTGGGTGATGTCAACAATAATAGTTCATGCTAACTTACATCCAATTGGATATATATATCAGGATCTTCCCAACACGAGGATCTTGCCAAAGGATAAAATGAAAAAGGGAAAGGTGAAGATCACCTTGACTCTTGCATAAAAGTAAAAGACATAAAGTAAAAGATAGGCCCTTCGCAGAGGGAAGCAGAGGTTGTCATGCGCTTTTAGGGTTGGATGCACAAAATCTTAATGCGAATGAACGTCACTTTATATTGCACTTGCATATGGACCTTTATTATGCAGCCCGTCGCTTTTATTGCTTCCATAACAAGATAGTATAAAGCTATTTTCTTCACACCAAAAGATCATACATATTTAGAGAGCAATTTTTATTGCTTGCACCGATGACAACTTACTTGAAGGATCTTACTCAATCCATAGGTAGGTGTGGTGGACTCTCATGGCAAGACTGGGTTTAAGGATATTTGGAAGCACAAGTAGTATCTCTACTTGGTGCAAGGAATTTTGGCTAGCATGAGGGGGAAAGGCAAGCTCAACATGTTTGAATGATCCATGACAATATACTTTAACTGAGATGTCGGAAAACATAACCCATTATGTTGTCTTCCTTGTCCAACATCAACTCTTTAGCATGTCATACTAAATGAGTGCTCCCAATTATAAAAGATGTCTAGGATAGTATATTTATATGCGAAATCTCTCTTCCTTCAATATTCTTTCATGAATTGTTCAAATGACCAATACATTGCTTGATAACCTTCAATAAATTTACAACCTCTACTTCTTAGATGTGAAGTCATTACTCCCCATGGGATAAGCAAATGAGACATATATAATTTCATATTTATGACAATCAACTCATTCAACAATTTACTCATAAGATATAAGTGAAGCACACGAGTAAATGACAAAGCTACTCCAAAAAGATAAAAGTGAAGATCAATGAGTAGCTAAATAATTATGCAAATATGTGAAGACTCTCTCCCATTTAAGAATTTCAGATCTTGGTATTGTATTCAAACAGCAAGAAAAAAAATGACATTTCAAGGATAGCACAAGTCATGTGAAGAAGCAAAAACTTAGGCTCAACCAATACTAACCGATAATTGTTGAAGAAGAAAGGTGGGATGCCTACCAGGGCATCCCCAAGGTTAGATGCTTGAAACTTCTTGAAATATTATCTTGGGGTGCCTTGGGCATCCCCAATCTTGAACTTTTGTGTCTGCTTAATTCCTATCGTATCATGGTTTCTCTTTTTATCAAAAGCTTCATCCACAACAAACTCAAGAAGAACTCGTCAGATAGTTTAGTATAACCAGTGCAAAACCTTATCATTTTCTACTGTAACAAATCACTAAAATTATTATTCAACATTGCATACTAAATGCCTCTGCATATTTAAGACTCCTATCCTCAAATAGAATCATTAAACAAGCAAACATATGCAAACAATGCAACCATAACAGCAATCTGCCAAAACAGTATAGTCTGTAAACAATGTGTCGGGGGAGACCTGCCCGCCGCGGGCACCTATGGGGCCGGGGCCCCTTTGTGAGTGCGGTGCGAGGGCGGAGGAGGCACAGAGAGCAGATCGAGGCGAGCACGCGGGCGGGTTTTACCCAGCCGGAGCTCTCGGAGAGATAAAACTCCTCTGCTGCTTTGTGTTTGTATTTGATCTTGCTCGAGAGGGCGGCGTATGGTGGTGTTATGGCGTCGAATGAGTCGAACTAGCTAACCCCCCACGTTGTGCATGGGCCTCCTTTTATAGTGCAAGGGGTCACCGGCGGTGTCAGCGAGGAGGAAGGGGTAGAAATGTAAAAGAGGTGGTAGTTGGAGCAGTCGGGAGCAGTGAAGCTACGATTGCATGAGCAGTGGTTTCTACCTACTTTTGTGAGAGGGGACAAGGGCATTTAATGCCCATCGCCGTCGACCCCAAAAGCTCCGCCCTTGCGTCTCCGTCTCGCCACGGGCGATGGATCCACCACCGTGAAATGCCACCGTGTCCCCTAGGCTGCACAGCCATCCGCCACGCGTTCCTGGAAAGGCCCCAGAGCGACGCGTGGGCGGATGAGCTGGAGCGCAGGCACATAGCGTAATCCTTCCGGCAAGCACCTTGCCGGGGTCTTGACCTTGCCGGGGTCTTGACCTTGCCGGGCCCGGGAGCTTGCCGGGCTCCGTAACTTGCCGCTCCCCGGGCCCTCGCCGGGGCGTATGCAGCGCCGAGGCGTGTCTCTTATGATGTAATCTTCTAGTCTTCCCGACGAGCTCCTCTCGCCGGGGCCTTGCGTGAGTGATGTAATCTTGAGCCTGAAATGGCCTTCCCGGCAAGCTCCGCTTGCCGGGTCTCATTCTTCTATCTTGTACACTTTGTTCTTGAATGGCTTAACAAAGGCAGGAAGGTCTTGGCGTGTCGTGGCAAGCCTTGCAGCGAGGGCTGCAATTGCCGTGCACAAGTTGAAGTCTTGGGGTACCCCTACCTTAGTACACCGACAGAGCCCCGACTGGGCCACACACGGTGCCGAGCGCTGTTGGGCCAGGCCCAAAACAGTGCACGGGTACACGCGGCCCACGACGCGTCGAATCCACTTCCGCATCGGTAGCATCCCCCCCTCCCGCAACGGCACGCGTCGATTGCGGCGTCGTGGGAGACGTGGGCGGCGCATGCGGTCTTTAGGGCATCCACTCCCGTGATCGTGGCGCAGGGCGAGGTCACTTCACCCGTCGCTCCGGCTCCGCTTTTTCGCCACGCGGCCCTCATGCATAGGGGTCGTGGGCGGCGAAAGTGGGAGACCGAGCCGTCACGGGCGGAGAAGGCGAGTCGGCCCCGCTCCTCTGCCCTCCTCGCTTCTTGATTGGTCGGGCAGGGCGGTTGAGCCCCCACTTCGCCCTTTAAAAGGGGCGGAAAGGGAGCACAATGGCCTCACACTTCCTCTTCTCCCTTCGTCTTCATCTTCTGTTCTTCCTTCTGCCATGGAGGGAGGAAACCCTAGTTCTTCAACGGTGGCAGCGAGGGTTGCCTCCAGGCAGCGCACTTCTCCTATCCCTTTGTGGTGGCGGGCCGCCACGAGGGGAGAGGGAAGGGCAGGCATGGACGGGGCGAGGCGTGGCCGAGGCGGTCGTGGCGGCGACGCCTCCCCATCTCCTCCGGCGGCTCTGTCCTCGAGGCGGTCCATACCGAGGCGATCACAGGAGTTCTTCATCAAGCTTCGCCGGGCGCCTCGTCGCCGCCTCCGGCTGCCGGCTCCGTTCGCGAGCGCGATGGAACCGGATCCGCCCGAGGTGATGGAGTTGCGCATGAGGGGCTGTGGGATCAGCGGCACTCGAGTGAGTGTCGTGTCCCCAGCCCCCAGCGTGATGTACTTCGACCGAGGGTGGAAGACATTCGCCCGGATCCACAGCTTGACGGCGGGGTTTACCCTCCATTTCAAGTTAATGGAGGGCGACCTTCTCGCCGTCAAGGTCTTCGGGGACTCCGGCATCCGGGCGAGATGCTGCGTGGACAGCTCCTCCGATAGCGAAGCTCCTCCTCGGCGAGTGGCGAGGAGGGGGCAGCGGCAGCGGCGGCGAGGGGATGGCGGGTCCGACTAGGCGTCGGACGCCGGTGCCTCGTCGCCACCGGCGACCCCATCTTCCGGTCGCCGCCTTCAACTCCCGGGCCGTCTCCTTGGGCGGTGGCGTGAGGGAGGCTGCGGAAGAGGAAGAGGGTGGCGGCAAGGCCGTCAAATCGAATACGAGGGCGAGAGCCCTCGGCAGCGTCTTGACGTTCCACCACCCGTCTTCAACCTCTGCCTCCGGCGCCTCCGTCTCCGCCAAGCTCCTGGCCGGCCCCCGGGAAGTTCTCTTGGTGTCTTCTGGCGCCCGTAGCTCTCCGCGGGCGCGTTCCCCGTGCCCGTCACCTTGCGCAGCCCCTGAGGGCGCGCCGTTCGCGGGCCGCAGTGGGTGCTCACCGCCATGCTCTCCTAGGCGCCCCTTTTGCCCTTCCCGGCAAGCTCCTCTTGCCGGGGACTCCTTGACCTACCTCCTGAACTCCTGAACAGAGAAACAGGAGAGGGATCACGGGCATCTTATCTTTCAATTTGTAAGCCCTCGGGCCTTAGTTGCTTTTAAAATATGTAATCCTCTCTATCATGTTTTTCATCCTCTATGGACTTGTACTAAACTAGGATGCTTTTAATGAAAAGAGGGGAATGCTTGTCGGACCGCGTCTTTTACTTGACTTCGTGCCTTGTATGTTCCTCGCTTTGGGGAGCTTGCGGTGCGAACACGCTTCTTGAGTGCGGGCCATCAGCAGCCCGCTGGCGGTGTTGCTTCCGCAAGCAACCTTGCCGGCCGATTCGCGACTTAACTTGCGAGCAGGCTCGAAAGCGAAACAAGGGCGCGAAGCTTGTCGCAGCTCACTTTAACCGTTGAGCGTGCTCGAAAGCAAGATAAGGGTGCAGCAGCACACTTGTGTTCGCCGAGCGGACTCGGGAACAAAACAAGGGCGCAACTGGGCCACGACTTGGCTCCTCCGCGCATGGGTTTTACCAGACACGCTCGTTCAAAGACGCAACTCCGCTTTCCCCGGTCCATGAGAGGATGCATGACGAGGGATGAAAAACTTATCTGATTTCGCATCCCCCGGTGATCCTAACTTGCGGGAAGGAACCTTGGCGCTCGCAGCCCCCGGCGACTCTGGCTCCGCCAAAATCCAGGTGCTGGTGTGCTCTTCTGGCTTCTCTTTGTTGCTGCAATTTCAGCCATGAGAACAGCTGAAATAGATCTGCAACAGCTTCATTTTCATGTATATGTATATAAATCCTTTCTGTGCAACTTGCAATGTGATGCCGCGCCTTGCTCTTCGTATGCTTATACTCTACGCTCTCGGGGAGCTTGCCGGTGCGAACACGCTTGCTGAGTGCGGGACATCAGCAGCCCGCTGGCGGTGTTGCTTCGACAACAACCTTGCCGGGGCGATTCTGCACACACTTGTGTTTGTTGAGCGGACTCGGAAACAAACCAAAAGCATAACAGGTCACGACTTGGTTCCTCTGCGCACAAGTTTCCCATACGAAGAGCATTTCACGGCAGGGCTGGCTACGTTACACCCTCTGTGCGCTTTTACCCTATGCTTCTAGGGAAACTTGCCGGCAAAGGGGCCCTTGTCATGCGCCGAGTGCTGAACTCGAAGCAGCTTCTTGGCCAAGGTCCTACCGGCAAGCAACCTAGCCGCTGCTAGTCGCGACGCACTTAGCTTGCTGAGCGGACTCGGAAACGAAGCAAGGGCGCGATGCTTCTCGCGGCTCACTTGAATTGTTGAAAGCAAGATAAGGGTGCGGCTATCCACGGGCAGGTTCCTCCGCGCACAGGTATCGCGCACAAAGGACGAACGCGCGAGGAATATAAAAAGCATGGAACTAAGTAGTGCCCCGCACAAAAAGGCTCGATGACTTAGCTTTTCTGTCTTCTGTGATCCGGCAAGACCGCACTTCTCCCTTGATTTCTTCCCTTGTACGTTTTCACCCTCACGCTTCGGGGAACCTGCGGTGCAAACACGCTTCTTTGAGTCACGGAACATCAGCAGCTCGCTGGCGGTGTCGCCTCCGGCAGGAAGAATTTGTCGGGCTAGTTGCAGCTCGCCTTCATCGTTGAGCGGACTCGAAACAGATCAGGGGCGCAACTTAGCCATGATTCGACCCCCATGCGCACAGGTTCTCCATACAAGGTACGAAATTTCAGGGAATACAACTCAAAAGTTTGGAAACTGGCTGCTTTCTTTGCCCTACCGGCCGGTGGAGCTCGATGGCACGTCCTCGACGGCGGCGCAGCACTCCGGAGAGGTGCGTTTGCCGGAGTAGGCACCAGAGCTATTCTTGCCGGGCTTAATCTGTTGCCGGAGCTCGATGGCGCGTCCTCGACGGCGGCGCAGCACTCCGGAGAGGTGCGCTTGCCGGAGCAGGCGCCAGAGCATTTGTCGGACTCGGTCTTCGTCTCCTTCACAGGACCTCCGTGGCTTTCTGGAACTCCTGCTCACTGTCATCCTCATTCTCCATGTCTTCATCGTCGTCTTCTTCATCTTTGTCGCGGCCCCGGGGAGGTCGATCACCTTGCCGCTGCTTAGCCTTGTCGCGACGTCCTCCCCGGCCATTGAACGGCCGTTTCTTGCTCGGTTCTCCTCCGCCACCTTGGGCCCTCTCCTTGTCGCGCCTCTCGTACTCAGCTTTTTGCTGCTCGACGAGGTACTCGACGCGCTTGCAGTTGGTGAGATCGTGGCCCTTGGTGCGGTGGATTTTGCAGTATTGCTTGTCGGAGCCGTCACGCTTGTCGGCGGCGCTTCTGAGGCGAGCTCCTTGCCGGAGAAGCAACCCTGCGTTTGCTTGGCGGGAGCCTCCTTGCCGGACTTCTCGACGGCAAGCACCTCTTTCTTGTTCTTCCTCCGGTTGTTCCGCCGCCGGCTCTTGTTTGCCGGGGCGGTGTCGTCGCTATCGCTTCCTCCTGCGTCAGCATCCTCCCCGGGGAGTCTCCTCCCCTCTTCCGCGCGCGCGCACTTGTCGGCCAGAGCATAGAGCTCGCTGACATCCCGAATCTTGGTCATCGCCATCTCTTCACGCATGCGGCGGTTACGCGACGTTCGGTGGAATCGCTGATAACCGCGGCAGGGTGGACATCGGGGATGTTGTCTGCACACGGCTGAAGCGTTGGATATACTTGCGCAGGATTCTCCTTCCTTCGGGCCAAAATGTGGAGATCGCTCTCTCGGCGTGGGGTTTGTGGCTGCGGTAAAGGCGCCAACAAACTGATGGCAAAGGTCGGCCCAAGAAGAAACGGAGAACCTTCCGGCAAGTGCATAAGCCAAACGAGCGTTCGGCCTAAGCCGGCGGAAGTAGTTCGCCAGAATCTTGTCGTCGCGCCCCGCAGCCTGCACGCGATGGTGTAGACACCGAGGAACTCCGAGGGTGCGTCTTGCCGTCGTACTTCTCCGATGCGTCGGGCTTGAAGTTCTTCATGCTGGAGCCCTTTGGGACGCGCCGCGGCTTCGCGGGTGAACGCAGGCAGCTCGCCGCGACGGCAAGTCGCTGGTTCACCGGGCGCGTCTGCGTCGACAGCGTTCCAGCCCTCTGGTCGATTGTCGCCGAGTTTCCGCGGCGCTTCGATCGTGGTCCGGCGTCTTCTTGTCGCCCGTCGTCGAGACCGGCGTTGATCCCGCGAGCCTGCGGATCCGGCGACGCCGTGGAGCCGTCGTCGGCGTGGTTCTGCGGGGCGGCGTCTTACGCCTGCGGCGAGGCGCTTCGGTGGTCGCATCCCCGGCGGCCTTGTCGCCGTTAGCCTTCGTCTTCTCAGCTTGCCGCGGCCGCGAGGTCGCCGGCTCCTGCGAAGGGTCGTTGTTGGCGGCGACCAGGCTCTTGATGGTAGCCCTCCGGTCTTGGCCTTGTCCGCGCTGGGGAAATCGAGCGATTGCGCCCTTACGAAAGTGCTTGCCGGAGTGGAAGGGAGCGGAGCGGCGGTGCGAGGCGCGGGTAGGCTCGGACTCTAACGCGGTGTTAGAAGGCGAGGTCCTGCCGGCGCCTTCGCTTTGCTTTCGCGTCCGGGCGTTGGCTCGAGCATCCGCGAGCCTCCGGCGTGTCCTTGTCCCAGCAGGCGGATACCACCTCCCGTGGTATGGCGCTGCTGGGTCGTCGTGCGCTGAGATGGACGTGGATCCATGGAGACCGAAGCGCGGTCACCCGTCCCATCCTTGGATCTGGTGGCGCCGCGAGTGTCTTCGCCGGCGACCACCCTTTCGACGGCGTCTCCTCCGCCTGCCGTTGGCTCCGGTGGCGGCGGATGAGACGCAGACGGGCCTCCAACCTCCGAAGCCTTCTTCTTCGGGGCCATGGCGTAGTTGTTGACGAAGTTGCTGATGAAATCGGAGAGGTTGATGACGAGCGCACCCGCGCGGACGCCGGATCAGGTCCGCACAACCTCGACGCCCCCTACCTGGCGCGCCAAAGATGCCGGGGGAGACCTGCCCGCCGCGGGCACCTATGGGGCCGGGGCCCCTTTGTGAGTGCGGTGCGAGGGCGGAGGAGGCACAGAGAGCAGATCGAGGCGAGCACGCGGGCGGGTTTTTTACCCAGCTTCGGAGCTCTCCGGAGAGATAAAACTCCTACTGCTGCTTTGTGTTTGTATTTGATCTTGCTCGAGAGGGCGAGCGTATGGTGGTGTTGTAGCGTCGAATGAGTCGAACTAGCCCCAACCCCCCCCCCCCCACGTTGTGCATGGGCCTCCTTTTATAGTGCAAGGGGTCACCGACAGGTGTCAACGTAGGAGGAAGGGGTAGAAATGTAAAAGAGGTGGTAGTTGGAACAGTGCGGGAACAGTGAAGCTACAGTGCATGAACAGTGGTTTCTACCTACTTTTGACAGAGGGGGACAAGGGCATTTAATGCCCGTCGCCGTCGACCCCAAAAGCTCCCGCCCTTGCGTCTCCGTCTGCCACGGCGATGGATCCACCACCGTGAAATGCCACCGTGTCCCCTAGGCTGCACAGCCATCCGCCACGCGTTCCTGGAAAGGCCCCAGAGCGACGCGTGGGCGGATGAGCTGGAGCGCAGGCACATAGCATAATCCTTCCGGCAAGCACCTTGCCGGGGTCTTGACCTTGCCGGGCCCGGGAGCTTGCCGGGCTCCGTAACTTGCCGCTCCCCGGGCCCTCGCCGGGGCGTATGCAGCGCCGAGGCGTGTCTCTTATGATGTAATCTTCTAGTCTTCCCGACGAGCTCCTCTCGCCGGGGCCTTGCGTGAGTGATGTAATCTTGAGCCTGAAATGGCCTTCCCGGCAAGCTCCGCTTGCCGGGGTCTCGATTCTTCTATCTTGTACACTTTGTTCTTGAATGGCTTAACAAGGGGCAGGAAGGTCTTCGGCGTGTACGTGGCAAGCCTTGCTTGCTGAGTCAGAATCGCCCGTGCACAAGTTAGTCTTGGGTACCCCTACCTTAGTACACTGACACAATGCAAGAGTATCAATACTTCCCTAACTTCAAAAATTATGAAAAAAATTCCCACAGTAGTAAATTTATCAGAGCTCATCATGAAAAAGGTTTCAACATTATATCATGCTCTGAATTTTCTAGGGAATTTTTGCAACAGCGGTAAACTTTCTGTTTTCAAACAGCAACATGTATACTAACAAAATAAGCATGGAAAAGGCTATCCTTGACTCTTTTTATTGAAACTAAAGATGCAAAACATTATTATAAATAACAGCAAGCAAATACTAAAAAAATAAAATGACGCTCCAAGCAAAACACATATCATGTGGTGAATAAAAATATAGCTCCAAGTAAAGTTACCGATGAACGAAGACGAAAGAGGGGATGCCATCCGGGGCATCCCCAAGCTTAGGCTCTTGTATATTCTTGAATATTAACTTGGGGTGCCTTGGGCATCCTCAATCTTAGGCTCTTGCCACTCCTTGTTCCATAGTCCATCGAATCTTTACCCACAACTTGAAAACTCCACAACACAAAACTCGTAAGCTCCGTTAGTATAAGAAAATAAAACCACCACTTAGGTACTGTAATGAACTCATTCTAAATTCATATTGGTGTAAAATATACTGTACTCCAACTTATCTATGGTTCATATACTACGATACTACTCATAGATTCATCAAAATAAGCAAACATCACATAGAAAACAGAATCTGTCAAAAACAGAACAGTATGTAGTAATCTGTATCAAACTTATACTTATGGAACTCCAACAATTCTACCAAATTAGGAAGTCCTAAGACATTTGTGTGCCAATCCAGGGCAAAAAGACTCATATAAGAAGCACATTTCTGTGAATTAACAAAACTAATTTACTGGGCGCAAAAGTTTCTGATTTTCAGCAGGATCAACACAACTATCACCCTAAGTTATCCTAAAGGTCTTACTTGGCACTTTATTGAAACAAAAGCTATAAAACATGATCACTACAGTAGCATAATCATGTGGACACACAAAAACAGTAAGTGTAAATATTGGGTTGTCTCCCAACAAGCGCTTTTCTTTAATGCCTTTCTAGCTAGGCATGATGATGACAATGATGCTCACATAAAAGATAAGAATTGAAACATAACGGGAGCATCATGAAGCACATGAATAGCACATTTAAGTCTAACCCACTTCCTATGCATAGGGATTTTGTGAGAAAACAACTTATGGGAACAATAATCAACTAGCATAGGAAAGTAAAACAAGCATAGCTTCAAAATTTTCAACACATAGAGAGGAAACTTGACATTATTGCAATTCCTACAAGCATATGTTCCTCCCTCATAATAATTTTCAGTAGCATCATGAATGAAATCAACAATATAACCAGCACCTAAAGCATTCCTTTCATGATCTACAAGCATAGAATTTTTACTACTCTCCACATAAACAAACTTCTTCTCATTCGGAATAGTGGGAGTATCATAAGAGACTTGAACACTAAAAATTGTTTCCACATTAAAAGAGTAATGTTCAGAAAAAGGGTAATCATAATCATAATAAGATTTGTAAATATAATCATCACTACTTTTTATAGCATAAGTTTCATCACAATAATCATCATAAGTAGCAACTTCGTTCTCATCATAATCGATTGAAACCTCTTCCAAGATAGTGGAATCATCACTAAATAAAGTTGACACTCTTCCAAATCCACTTTCATATTCATCACAATAAGATTCAACATCCTCCAAAATAGTGGGATAACTACTTGACAATCTTCCAAACCCACTTTCATCAATATAATCATCATGAATAGGAGGCATGCTATCATCATAACAACTTTGCATATCAAAACTTGGGATGCTAAAAATATCATCTTCATTAAACATAGCATCCCCAAGCTTGGGACAAACATTAATTTCAGCAAATATATTCTCAAATATTTCATCCTTATCAAACATAGCTTCCCCAAGCCTGTGCCCTTTCATATCATAAGCATAATCACTCTCATCATTAAAAATATGGATAGCACCAATAGTAAAGCAATTATCATCATCACAATGAGTAGTAGGAGCAACATCATTTGGGAGGGATACCTTTGTACCTTTGTTGCTCCTTCTTTTCTTTTTCTTCTTCACATTATGTGTGGGGTTCAACCTTCCTCTTTGAGCTCCTTATTGATGAGATTGGTTGAATAGAAAGCTCCTCCTCGTTACCTGATTCATCATAAGAAATAATAGGAGGATATTGGGAAGTCTCTTCCCTTTCATTAGTATTCTCATCATCTCCTATTTGCTTTCTTTTCTTTAGGTAATTGGCAATATAAGGATTTTCTATGCAATTTTCCACACAAAACATATAAATCTTCTCTAGATCAAAATCAAGAAATCCATCAAGATTAAATTTTGGAATACCTTCAGTTATACGTATCATTTCATCATACCCCAAAAGCAAACTAAGTTCATTATGATGCGCAAGGGAAATCAATTCATCACAATTTTTGGACACGATTCGATCTTCAAACAATTTGCATTGGAGATTTAAATGACCACGTTCATTGCAAAGTTCACAAGGGGCGCGAAAAATATTGAATCTTTTAGCACACTCATCAATACTTTCCTGCAAACCTTTAGTTTCTAAATACTTATGCCTCTTGCAAAAACTATCTTCCCTATTTGGTGTGTACTTGCAAATCCAATCTACTCCACAAAAATCAACATGCTTATAAGAGACATTTTCATCATAACTAGTGCAATCATCATTAGTACTATGGATATTCAAAGAGTTTATACTAACAACATTGCAATCATGCTCATCATTCAAAGATTTAGTACCAAGCATTTTAATGCATTCTTCTTCTAGCAAGAGCACAATTTTCCTTTCCATCATACTCACGAAAGATATAAAAAAGACGAAGCGTATGAGACAAACTTAACTCCATTTTATTGTAGTTTTCTTTTATAAACTAAACTAGTGATAAAACAAGAAACAAAAAGATTCGATTGCAAGAACTAAAGATATACCTTCAAGCACTCACCTCCCGCAACGGCGGCGAGAAAAACTTGATGTCTACTACACAACCTTCTTCTTGTAGCGTTGTTGGGCTGCAAGTGCACAGGTTTGTAGGACAAGAGCAAATTTCCCTCAAGTGGATGACCTAAGGTTTATCAATCCATGGGAGGCGTAGGATGAAGATGGTCTCTCTCAAACAACCCTGCAACCAAATAACAAAGAGTCTGTTGTGTCCCCAACACACCCAATACAATGGTAAATTGTATAGGTGCACTAGTTCGGCGAAGAGATGGTGATAAAAGTGCAATATGGATTGTAGATAAAGGTATTTGTAATCTGAAATAATAAAAACAGGAAGGTAACTAATGACAGAAGTGAGCATAAACAGTATTGCAATGATAGGAAACAAGGCCTAGGGTTCATACTTTCACTAGTGCAAGTTCTCTCAACAATAATAACATAGATAGATCATATAACAATCCCTCAACATGCGACAAAGAGTCACTCCAAAGCCACTAATAGCGGAGAACAAACGAAGAGATTATGGTAGGGTACGAAACCACCTCAAAGTTATTCTTTCGGATCAATCTATTCAAGAGTTCGTACTTGAGTAACACCTTAAGACACAAATCAACCAAAACCCTAATGTCACCTAGATACTCCATTGTCACCTCAAGTATCCGTGGGCATGATTATACGATAAGCATCACACAATCTCAGATTCATCCAACCAACCCAAAGTACTTCAAAGAGAGCCCCAAAGTTTCTACCGGAGAGTCAAGAAAACGTGTGCCAACCCCTATGCATAGGTTCATGGGCGGAACCCGCAAGTTGGTCACCAAAACATGCATCAAGTGGCATGTGATATCCCATTGTCACCATAGATAAACACGGCAAGACATACATCAAGTGTTCTCAAATCAAAGACTCAATCCGATAAGATAACTTCAAGAGGGAAACTCAATTCATCACAAGAGAGTAGAGGGGGAGAAAAATCATAAGATCCAACTATAATAGCAAAGCTCGCGATACATCAAGATCGTGCCATAGAGAGAACACGAGAGAGAGAGAGAGATCAAACACATAGCTACTGGTACATACCCTTAGCCCCGAGGGTGAACTACTCCCTCCTCATCATGGATAGCACCGGGATGACGAAGATGGTCACAGGTGATGGATTCCCCCTCCGCGAGGTGCCGAGCAGGCTCCGAGAGGTTTTGGTGGCTCTGAGGCTTGCGGAGGCCGAACTCCCGATCTATCTTGATATTCGATGGTTTTAGGGTACGTAGGCTTATATAGGCGAAAGAAGTCGGTCGGGGGAGCCTTGAGGGGCCCACGAGATAGGGGGCGCGCCCAGTAGGGGGGCGCCCTCTTATCTCGTGGTCTCCTTGAGGATCTTCTGACGTGGACTCCAAGTCTCCAGGATCATATTCTTCCAAAAAATCACGCTGCCGAAGGTTTCATTCCGTTTGGACTCCATTTGATATTCCTTTTCTTCGAAATACTGAAATAGGCAATAAAACAACAATATGCACTACTAGGAAATGGACTATAGATGGGATGGACACTAATGGCGCACTGTACATGCCGTGCGCCATTACTAAATACTAATGGCGCACCATGTGTTGGTGCTCCATTAGTGTGCAAATACTAATGGCGCATCACATCCCACGGTGCGCCATTAGTAAAAAAAAATTTAAATTTTTTTCGAAACTACTAATGGCGCACCGTGGGAGTGGTGCGCCATTACTAGTTGACATAGTAATGGCGCACCACACCCACCGTGCGCCATTAGTAGTTTTGAAAAAAAAATAAAAAAAATTGTTAGTAATGGCACACCTGTGGACAGTGCGCCATTACTAGTTGCCATTACTAGTTTTAACTAGTAATGGCGCACTGTCCACTGGTGCGCCATTACTAAGTTTTTTTCAAAAAAATTCAAAAAAACTTTCAACTTTTTTTTATTTATTTTTTTGAAACTAGTAATGGCGAACCGTGGGGTGGTGCGCCATTAGTAGTTTAACTAGTAATGGCGCCATTAGTAGTTTAACTAGTAACTTTGCCCAACACCGAATGCACCCACCCCCCCCCCCTCGTGGACCGCCTTTTCAGTTTTGGAAAAACTAAAAGAAAATGATGGAAATGTCAAAAAAAATAAAAGAAAATAAGTTTCCCATGTGATATGTGGTCTAGTTGTTGGGAAAATTTACAAATATGAATTTTGACTTTATTTGCAAAAACCCTCCGGAAATTTGTAAAATGGGCATAACTTTTGCATACGAACTCGGATTAAAAAGTTTTTAATATGAAAAATCATCTACTCGAAAAGTTACATCCAAATTTAACAGAAAAAAGTTACGGGGCTTTCAAGATCTAGAGGCAAAAAATTTCAAAAAATTTCAAACTTATTAGTGGCACACCGTGGATGTGGTGCGCCACTAGTAACAGAAAAAAAATTGGTTTTGAATTTTTTTCAAAAAATGATACGTAATATGACCGGGAAGTTTGAAATATTTTTCAAAATTTCATCATAGTCATGAACATGAATAAAGTCCTAGACATCAACAAGGTATAATAGGATTGATATGCTAGATATATCAACAAGTGCACGTGAAGTGATTTTATTCTTTGGGGTTGGATAGAACTCTGAAGTTAAGCGTGCTTGGGCTGGAGTAGTGTGAGGATGGGTGACCTTTTGGGAAGTTTGACCACGGAGTGCGATTTGACCTGAGATTAAGCATATTGACCCGAGATTAATCCATAGTGACCTGAGATTAAGAAAAAATAAAAAAAATTGAAAAAAAAATTCGAAAAAAAATTGAAAAAATTTTGTTACTAATGGCGCACTTCTATGTGGTGCGCCATTAGTAAAAAATACTAATGGCGCACCAGTAGTGCGCCATTAGTAGGCCTTTTTCTAGTAGTGATGGGCTGGGCCTCCGGTTAATAGGTTAGTCCCAAAAGTAATATAAAAGTGTATAATAAAGCCCGTAATCATTCAAAACAGATAACAAAATTGCATGAATGCTTCATAAATTATAGATACGTTGGAGACGTATCAATTACTGCGTTACCCAACAGTGGCATCCGAGCCAGGTCTATGCGTAGATGTTATATGCACGAGTAGAACACAAAGAGTTGTGGGCGATAATAGTCATACTGCTTACCAGCATGTCATACTTTGATTCTGCGGTATTGTTGGATGAAGCGGCCCAGACCGACATTACGTGACCGCATTCATGAGACTGGTTCTACCAACGTGCTTCGCACAAAGGTGGCTAGTGGGTGTCTGTTTCTCCAGCTTTAGTTGAATCTAGTGTGGCTACGCCCGGTCCTTGTTGAAGGTTAAAACAACACACTTGACAAAAAATCGTTGTGGTTTTGATGCGTAGGTAAGAACGGTTTTTGCTAGAAGCCCGTAGCAGCCATGTAAAACATGCAACAAAAAAGTAGAGGACGTCTAACTTGTTTTTTGCAGGGCTTGCTGTGATGTGATATGGTCAAGGCATGATGTGATATAAATTGTTGTATGAGATGATCATGTTTTGTAACAAAGTTATCGGCAACTGGCAGGAGCCATATGGTTGTCACTTTATTGTATGCAGTGCAATCGCCATGTAATTGTTTTACTTTATCACTAAGCGGTAGCGATAGTCGTAGTAACAATAGTTGGCGAGATGACAACAATGCTACGATGGAGATCAAGGTGTCACGCTGGTGACGATGGAGATCATGATGATGCTTCGGTGATGGAGATCATGAGCATAAGATGATGATGCCCATATCATGTCACATATTTTGATTGCATGTGATGTTTATCTATTATGCATCTTATTTTGCTTAGTACGGTGGTAGCATTATAAGATGATCCCTTACTAAATTTCAAGGTACAAGTGTTCTCCCTGAGTATGCACCGTTGCTACAGTTCATCGTGCCGAGACATCACGTGATGATCGGGTGTGATAAGCTCTACATTCACATACAACGGGTGCAAGCCAGTTTTTGTACATGCAGAATACTCGGGTTAAACTTGACGAGCTAGCATATGCAGATGTGGCCTCGGAACACTGAGACCGAAAAGTCAAACATGAATCATATAGTAGATATGTTCAACATAGTGATGTTCACCATTGAAAACTACTCCATCTCACGTGATGATCAGACATGGTTTAGTTGATTTGGATCACGTGATCACTTAGATGACTAGAGGGATGTCTATCTAAGTGGGAGTTCTTAAGTAATATGATTAATTGAACTTTAATTTATCATGAACTTAGTCCTGATAGTATTTTGCAAATTATGTTGTAGATCAATAGCTCGCGTTATGACTTCCCTATGTTTTTTATATGTTCCTAGAGAAAACTAAGTTGAAAGATGATAGTAGCAATGATGCGGACTAGGTCTGTGATCTGAGCTGTATCCTCATTCTTTGCCGAAGAATTATGTCCTTGATGCACCGCTAGGTGATGGACCTATTGCGAGGAGCGGATCAAAGCGTTATGAACATTTGGCTAGCTCAATATGATGACTACTTGATAGTTTAGTGCACCATGCTTTACGGCTTAGAACCGGGACTTCAAAAACATTTTTGAAACGTCACGGAGCATATGAGACGTTCCAAGAGCTGAAATTGGTATTTCAGACTCATGCCTATGTCAAGAGGTATGAGACCTCTGACAAGTAATTTGCCTAAAAGATGGAGGAGAATTGCTCAACTAGTGAACATGTGCTCAGAATGTCTGGGTACTACAACCACTTGAATCAAGTGGGAGTTAATATTCTAGATAAGATAGTGATTGATAGAGTTCTCTAGTCACCATCACCAAGTTACTGGAACTTCTTGATGAACTATAGTATGCAAGGGATGACGGAAATGATTTCCGAGCTCTTCGTGATGCTGAAATCGACGAAGGTAGAAATCAAGAAAGAGAATCAAGTGTTGATGATTAAACAAGACCACTAGTTTCAAGAAAAGGGCAAAGGGAAAGAAAGGGAACTTCAAGAAGAATGGCAAGCAAGTTGTCACTCCCGTGGAGCCCAAAGCAGAACATAACCCTGAAACTGAGTGCTTCTACTGCAAAGGAAATGGTCACTGGAAGTGGAATGCCCCAAATATTTGGCGGATAAGAAGGATGGGAAAGTGAACAAAGGTATATTTGATATACATATTATTGATGTGTACCTTACTAGTGCTCGTAGTAATCCCTGGGTATTTGATACTTGTTCGGTTGCTAAGATTAGTAACTCGAAACAGGAGTTGCAGAATAAATAGAGACTAGTTGAGGATGAAGTAACGATGTGTCTTGGAAGTGGTTCCAAGATTGATATGATCATCATCGAGCACTCCCTATACTTTTCGGATTAGTGTTGAACCTAAATAAATGTTATTTGGTGTTTGCGTTGAGAATGAATATGATTAGATCATGTTAATTGCAATACAGTTATTCATTTAAGACAGAGAATAATTGTTATTCTGTTTACATGAATAAAACCTTCTATGGTCATACACCCAATGTTGATGGTTTATTGAATCTCGATCATGGTAATACACATATCCATAGTATTGATGCCAAAAGATGCAAAGTTTGTAATGATAGTGCAACTTATTTGTGACACTGCCGTTTGGGTCATATCGGTGTATGTAAAGCGCATAAAGAAACTCCATAAAGATGGACTTTTGGAATCACTTGATTATGAATCATTTGATGCTTGCGAACCGTGGCTTATGGGAAAGATGACTAAAACTCCGTTCTCGGAACAATGGAACAAACTAGTGACTTATTGGAAATAATACATTCCGATGTATGCGGTCCAATGAGTGTTGATGCTCGTGGCGGGTATCATTATTTTCTAACCTTCACAGATGATTCGAGCAGATATGGGTATATCTACTTAATGAAACACAAGTCTGAAACATTTGAAAAGTTCAAAGAATTTCATAGTGAAGTGGAGAATCATCGTAACAAGAAAATAAAGTTTCTATGATCTGATCATGGAGGAGAATTTTTGAGTTACGAGTTTGGCCTTCATTTAAGATAATGTGGAATAGTTTCACAACTCACGCCACCTGGACCACCACAGCGTAATGGTGTCTGATGTCTACTATGCAACCTTCTCCTTGTAGACGTTGTTGGGCCTCCAAGTGCATAGGTTTGTAGGACAGTAGCAAATTTCCCTCAAGTGGATGACCTAAGGTTTATAAATCCGTGGGAGGCATAGGATGAAGATGGTCTCTCTGAAACAACCCTGTAACCAAATAACAAAGAGCCTCTTGTGTCCCCAACACACCCAATACAATGGTAAATTGTATAGGTGCACTAGTTTGGCGAAGAGATGGTGATACAAGTGCAATATGGATGATAGATATGAGTATCTGTAATCTGAAAATATAAAAACAGCAAGGTAACAAGTGGTAAAAGTGAGCATAAACGGTATTGCAATGCTAGGAAACAAGGCCTAGGGTTCATACTTTCACTAGTGCAAGTTCTCTCAACAATAATAACATAAACAGATCATATAACTATCCCTCAACATGCAACAAATAGTCACTCCAAAGTCACTAATAGCGGAGACCAAAACGAAGAGATTATGGTAGGGTACAAAACCACCTCAAAGTTATCCTTTCTGATCGATCTATTCAAGAGTCCGTAGTAAAATAACACGAAGCTATTCTTTCCGTTCAATCTATCATATAGTTTGTACTAGAATAACACCTTAAGACACAACAAAACCCTAATGTCACCTAGATACTCCATAGTCACCTCAAGTATCTGTGGGCATGATTATACGATATGCATCACACAATCTCAGATCATCTATTCAATCAACACAAAGTACTACAAAGAGTGCCCCAAAGTTTCTACCGGAGAGTCAAGACGAAAGCGTGTGCCAACCCCTATGCATAAGTTCATTGAACCCGCAAGTTGATCAAAAGAACATACATCAAGTAGATCACATGAATATCCCATTTTCACCACAGATAAGCACAACAAGACATACATCAAGCGTTCTCAAATCCTTAAAGACTCAATCCGACAAGACAACTTCAAGGGGAAAACATAATTCATCACAAGAGAGTAGAGGGGGAGAAACATCATAAGATCCAACTATAATAGAAAAGCTCGCGATACATCAAGATCGTATCACCTCAAGAACACGAGGGAGAGAGATCAAACACATAGCTACTGGTACATACCCTCAGCCCCGAGGGTGAACTACTCCCTCCACGTCATGGAGAGCGCCAGGATGATGAAGATGGCCACGGTGAGGATCCTCCTCCGACTGTGGTACCTGGAGCAGGTCTGATTGATTTTGGTGGCTCTGAGGCTTGCGGCGGAACTCCCGATCTAGGTTATTTTCTGGAGGTTTGGGTATTTATAGGGATTTTTGGCGTCGGTCTCACGTCAAGGGGGTCTCCGAGTTGTCCACGAGGAAGGGGCACGCCCAGGGGGTAGGGCTCGGCCTCCACCCTCGTGGACGGCTCGGGACTCTTCTGGCCCAACTCTTTTACTCCAGGGGCTTCTTTTGGTCCATAAAAAATCATCAAAAATTGGCACGTCAATTGGACTCCATTTGGTATTCCTTTTTCTGTAAAACTCAAAACAAGGAAAAAATAGAAACTGGCACTGGGATCTATGTTAATAGGTTAGTCCCAAAAATCATATAAAATAGCATATAAATGCATATAAAACATCCTAGATGGGTAATATAATAGCATGGAACAATAAAAAATTATAGATCCGTTGGAGACGTATCATGCACCCCCAAGCTTAATTCCTGCTCATCCTCGAGTAGGTAAATGATAAAAACAGAATTTTTGATGTGGAATGCTACCTAACATAATTCTCAATGTAATTTTCTTATCTGTGGCATGAATGTTCAGATCCAAATGATTCAAGCTAAAAGTTCATATTGACATAAAAATAGTAATACTTCAAGCATACTAACAAGTAATCATGTCTTATCAAAAGAACATAGCCAAAGAAAGCTTATCCCTACAAAATCATATAGTTATGCTATGTTTCATTTTCGTCACACAAAATACTCCCATCATGCACAACCCCAGTTTCAGCCAAGCAATTGGTTCATACTTTTTAACGCGCTTCAGCTTTTTAAACTCTCACGCAATACATGAGCGTAAGCCATGGATATAGCACTATGGGTGGAATAGAATATGATGATGGAGGTTGTGTGGAGAATACAAAAAAAGAGAAAGTTTCACATTGACGAGGCTAATCAACGGGCTATGGAGATGCCCATCAATTGATGACAACATGAGGAGTAAGGATTGCTATGCAATGGATGCACTAGAGCTATAAAATGTATGAAAGCTCAACAAAAGAAACTAAGTGGGTGTGCATACAACTTGCTTGCTCACGAAGACCTAGGGCATTTTTTAGGAAGCCCATCGTTGGAATATACAAGCCAAGTTCTATAATGAAAAATTCCCACTAGTATATGAAAGTGACAACATAAGAGACTCTCTATCATAAAGATCATGGTGCTACTTTGAAGGACAAGTGTGAAAAAGGATAGTAACATTCTCCCCCCCCTTTTTTGGGCCTTCCCTTTTTTTATTTGGCCTTTCTCTTCTTTTTTTATCATTTGGCCTTTTTTTATTTGGCCTTTCTTTTTTAAGGGACAATGCTCTAATAATGATGATCATCACACTTCTATTTATTTACAACTCATGGATTACAACTCGATACTAGAACAAAATATGACTCTATATATGAATGCCTCTGGTGGTGTACCGGGATGGGCAATGAAACAAGAGTGACATGTATGAAAAAGTATGCATGGTGGCTTTGCCACAAATACGATGTCGACTACATGATCATGCAAGGCAATATGACAATGATGAAACGTGTCATAATAAACGGAACGGTGGAAAGTTGCATGGCAATATATCTCGGAATGGCTATGGAAATGACATAATAGGTAGGTATGGTGGCTGTTTTGAGGAAGATATAAGGAGGTTTATGTGTGATAGAGCGTATCGTATCACGGGGTTTGGATGCACTGGCGAAGTTTGCAGCAACTCCCAAGGTGAGATAGGGTAATGCACGGTACCATAGAGGCTAGCAATGATGGAAGGGTAAGAGTGCGTATAATCCATGGACTCACATTAGTCATAAAGAACTCATATAGTTATTGCAAAAGTTTATTAGCCCTAAAAGCAAAGTACTACTACGCATGCTCCTAGGGGAAGGGTTGGTAGGAGTTAACCATCGCGCGATCCCGACCTCCACTCATAAGGAAGGCAATCAAAAGAGCATCCCATGCTACAAATTTGTTACACAACTTTTACCATACGTGCATGCTACGGGACTTGCCAACTTTAACACAAGTATTTCTCAATTTCATAATTACCCAACTAGCATCACTCTAACATTACCACCTTTATATCTCAAAACAATTATCAAGCATCAAATTGATCGTAGTGTTCAATGCACTTTCTATGATAGTTTTTATTATACCCAACTTGGATGCCCATCATATTAGGACCAATTTTATAACCAAAGCAAATACCATGCTGTTATAAAACACTCTCAGAATAATATAAGTGAAGCATGAGAGATCAATAATTTCTACAAAATAAAACCACCGCCGTGCTCTAAAAAGATATAAGTGAACTACTAGAGCAAGATTGTCTAGCTCAAAAGATATAAGTGAAGCACATAGAGTATTCTAATAAATTCTGAATCATGTGTGTCTCTCCCAATAGGTGTGTACATCAAGGATGACTGTGGTAAAATAAAAAGCAAAGACTCATATCATACAAGAGGCTCCAAGCAAAACACATATCATGTGGTGAATAAAAATATAGCTCCAAGTAAAGTTACCGATAGACAAAGACGAAAGAGGGGATGCCTTCTGGGGCATCCCCAAGCTTAGGCTTTTGGTTGTCATTGAATTTACCTTGGCGTGCATTGGACATCCGCAATCTTAGGCTCTTGCCACTCCTTATTCCATAGTCCATCGAATCTTTACCCAAAACTTGAAAACTTCACAACAGAAAAGTCAACAGAAAACTCGTATGCTCCGTTAGTATAAGAAAATAAATCACCACTTAGGCACTGTTGTGAACTCATTCTAAATTCATATTGCTGTAATATCTAATGTATTACAACTTCTGTATGGGTAATACCCTCGGATACTACTCATAGATTCATCAAAATAAGCAAACAACACATAGAAAACAGAATCTGTCAAAAACAGAACTGTCTGTAGTAATCTGTATCATTCGAATACTTCTGTAACTCCGAAAATCCTAACAAATTAGTAAAACCTGAGAAATTTGTGTACCAATCCATAGCAGAAAGAATCCGAGCAAAAGCACGTTTCTGTGAATTATGAAAACTAATTTACTGGGAGAAAAAGTTGTTGATTTTCAGCAGGGTCAACACAACTATCACCGTAAGCTGTCCTAAAGCTCTTACTTGGCACTTTATTGAAACAAAATCTATAAAACATGATTACTACAGTAGCTTAATCATTTTGACACAAAAAACACTAAAGGTAAATATTGGGTTGTCTCCCAACAAGCGGTTTTCTTTAATGCCTTTCTAGCTAGGCATGATGATGACAATGATGCTCACATAAAAGATAATAATTGAAACATAAAGAGAGCATCATGAAGCATATTACTAACACATTTAAGTCTGACCCACTTCCTATGCATAGGGATTTTGTTAGCAAACAACTTGTGGGAACAAGAAACAACTAGCAAAGGAAGGTAAAACAAGCAAATCTTCAAGATTTTCAACACATAGAGAGGAAACTTGATATTATTGCAATATGTAAAAGCACATGTTCCTCTCTCATAATAATTTTAGTAGCATCATGAATGAATTCAACAATATAACTATCACATAAAGCATTCTTTTCATGATCTACAAGCATAGAAATTTTATTACTCTCCACAAAAGCAAATTTGTTTTCATGAATAGTAGTGGGAGCAAACTCAACAAAATAACTATCATGTGAAGCATAATCCAATTGAAAATTAAAATCAAGATGACAAGTTTCATGGTTATCTTTATTCTTTATAGCATACATGTCATCACAATAATCATTATAAATAGGAGGCATGCTTTCATCATAATAAATTTGCTCATCAAAACTTGGGGGACTAAAAATATTATATTCATCAAACATAGCATCCCCAAGCTTGTGGCTTTGCATATCATTAGCATCATGGGTATTCAAAGAATTCATACTAACAACATTGCAATCATGCTCATCATTCAAATATTTAGTTCCAAACATTTTAGTGCATTCTTCCTCTAGCAATTGAGCACAATTAGCGCAATCCTTATTTTCACGGAAGACATTAAAAAGATGAAGCATATGAGGCACCCTCAATTCCATTTTTTTGTAGTTTTCTTTTATAGACTAAACTAGTGATAAAACAAGAAACTAAAAGATTCGACTACAAGATCTAAAGATATACCTTCAAGCACTAACCTCCCCAGCAACGGCGCCAGAAAAGAGCTTGATGTCTGCTATGCAACCTTCTCCTTGTAGACGTTGTTGGGCCTCCAAGTGCATAGGTTTGTAGGACAGTAGAAAAATTCCCTCAAGTGGATGACCTAAGGTTTATCAATCCGTGGGAGGTGTATGATAAAGATGGTCTCTCTCAAACAACACTGCAACCAAATAACAAAGAGTCTCTTGTGTCCCCAACACACCCAATACAATGGTAAATTGTATAGGTGCACTAGTTCGGCGAAGAGATGGTGATACAAGTGCAATATGGATGATAGATATGAGTATTTCTGAACTGAAAATATAAAAACAGCAAGGTAACAAGTGGTAAAAGTGAGCGTAAACGGTATTGCAATGCTAGGAAACAAGGCCTAGGGTTCATAGTTTCACTAGTGCAAGTTCTCTCAACAATAATAACATAACTAGATCATATAACTATCCCTCGACATGCAACAAAGAGTCACTAATAGCGCAGAACAAACGAAGAGATTATGGTAGGGTACGAAACCACCTTAAAGTTATCCTTTCCGATCGATCTATTCAAGAGTCCGTAGTAAAATAACACGGAGCTATTCTTTCCGTTCGATATATCATAGAGTTCGTACTAGAATAACACCTTAAGACACAAATCAACCAAAACCCTAATGTCACCTAGATACTCCAATGTCACCTAAAGTATCCGTGGGCATGATTATATGATATGCATCACACAATCTCATATTCATCTATTCAACCAACACAAAGTACTACAAAGAGTGCCCCAAAGTTTCTATCGGAGAGTCAAGACGAAAACGTGTGCCAACCCCTATGCATACGTACATTGAACCCGCAAGTTGATCACCAAAACATACATCAAGTAGATCACGTGAATATCCCATTGTCACCACAGATAAGCACGGCAAGACATACATCAAGTGTTCTCAACTCCTTAAAGACTCAATCCGACAAGACAACTTCAAGGGGAAAACTCAATTCATCACAAGAGAGTAGAGGGGGAGAAACATCATTAGATCCAACTATAATAGCAAAGCTTGCAATACATCAAGATCGTATCACCTCAGGAACACGAGAGAGAGAGATCACACACATAGCTACTGGTACATACCCTCGGCCCCGAGGGTGAACTACTCCCTTCTCGTCATGGAGAGCAGCAGGATGATGAAGATGGCCACCGGTGAGGGATCCCCCCTCCGGCAGGGTGCTAGAACAGGGCCCCGATTGGTTTTTGGTGGCTACAAAGGCTTGCGGAGGCGGAACTCCCGATCTAGGTTATTATCTGGAGGTTTGGGTATTTATAGGAATTTTTGGCATCGGTCTCACATCAAGGGGGTCTCCGAGTCGTCCACGAGGCAGGGGCGCGCCCAGTGGGGTAGGGCTCACCCTCCACCCTCGTGGACGGCTCGGGACTCTTCTGGCCCAACTCTTTTACTCCGGGGGCTTCTTTTGGTCCATCAAAAATCTTCAAAATTTGGCACGTCAATTGGACTCCGTTTGGTTTTCCTTTTCTGTAAAACTCAAAACCAAGGAAAAAGCAGAAACTGGCACTGGGCTCTAGGTTAATAGGTTAGTCCCAAAAATCATATAAAATAGCATATAAATGCACGTAAAACATCCTAGATGGATAATATAATAGCATGGAACAATCAAAAATTATAGATACGTTGGAGACGTATCAGTGTGTCCGAACGTCATAACCTCACTTTATTGGATATGGTGCGATCTATGATGTCTCTTACCGATTTACCACTATCGTTTTGGGGTTATGCATTAGAGACAGCTGCATTCACATTACAGGGCACCATCGAAATCCGTTGAGACGACACCTTATGAACTAGGGTTTGGAAACAAACCAAAGTTATCGTTTCTTAAAGTTTGGGGCTACGATGCTTATGTGAAAAAAACTTCGTCCTGATAAGCTTGAACCCAAATTGGAGAAGTGCGTCTTCATAGGATACCTAAAGGAAACTATTGGGTACACCTTCTATCACAGATCCGAAGGCAATATATTCGTTGCTAAGAATGGATCCTTTCTAGAGAAGGAGTTTCTCTCGAAAGAAGTGGGTGGGAGGAAAATAGAACTTGATGAGGTAATTGTACCTTCTCTCGAATTGGAAAGTAGTTCATCACAGAAATCAGTTCTAGTGATTCCTACACCAATTAGTGAGGAAGCTAATGATGATGATGATCATGAAACTTCAGATCAAGTTACTACCAAACCTCGTAGTTCAACTAGAGTACAAACCGCACCAGAGTGGTACGGTAATCCTATTCTAGAAGTCATGTTACTAGACCATGATGAACCTACGAACTATGAGGAAGCGCTGATGAGCCCAGATTCTGCGAAATGGCTTGAGGCCATGAAATCTGAGATGGGATCCATGTATGAGAGCAAATTGTGGACTTTGGTGGACTTGCTCGATGATCGGCAAGCCATATTAAATAAATGGATCTTGAAGAGGAAGACGGACGCTGCTAGTAGTGTTACTATCTACAAAGCTCGACTTGTCACAAAAGGTTTTTGACAAGTTCAAGGAGTTACTACGATGAGACTTTCTCACCCGTAGCGATGTTTAAGTCTGTCCGAATCATGTTACCAATTGCTGCATTTTATGATTATGAAATTTGGTAGATGGGTGTCAAAACTGAATTCCTAAATAGATTTCTAGAAGAAGAGTTGTATATGATGCAACCAGAAGGTTTTGTCGATCCAAAGGGTGCTAACGAAGTGTGCAATCTCCAGCGATCCATTTATGGACTGGTGCAAGCCTCTCAGAGTTGGAATAAACGCTTTGATAGTGTGATCAAAGCATATGGTTTTATATAGACCTTTGGAGAAGCCTGTATATACAAGAAAGTGAGTGGGAGCTCTGTAGCATTTCTAAAATTATATGTGGATGACATATTGTTGATTGAAAATGATACAAAATTTCTAGATAGCATAAAAGGATACTTGCATAAGAGTTTTTCAAAGAAAGACCTCAGTGAAGCTGCTTACATATTGCGCATCAGGATCTATAGAGATAGATCAAGACGCTTGATAAGATTTTTCAATGAGTATATACCTTGACAAGATTTTGAAGGAGTTCAAAATGGATCAGTCAAAGAAGGAGTTCGTGTCTGTATTACAAGGTGTAAAGTTGAGTAAGACTCAAAGCCCGACCATGGCAGAAGATAGAAAGATAGTGAAAGTCATTCCCTATGCCTCAGTCATAGGTTCTATAAAGTATGCTATGTTGTGTACCAGACCTATTGTGTACCTTGCCATGAGTATGGCAAGGGGGTACAATAGTGATTTAGGAATAGATTACTGGACAGCGGTCAAAATTATCCTTAGTGAGTACTAAGGAAATGTTTCTTGGTTATAGAGGTGATAAAGAGTTTGTCGTAAAGAGTTACGTCGATCCAAGCTTTTACACCAATCCAGATGACTCTAAGTCTAAATCTGGATACATATTAAAACTGGGAGCAATTAGCTAGAGTAGCTCCATGCAGAGCATTGTAGACATAGAATATTTGCAAAATACATATGGCTCTGTATGTGACAGACCCGTTGACTAAATTTCTCTCACGAGAAAAACATGATCACACCTTAGTACTCTTTGGGTGTTAATCACAGAGCGATGTGAACTAGATTATTAATTCTAGTAAACCCTTTGGGTGTTGGTCACATGGCGATGTGAACTATGGGTGTTAATCACATACAAGTGTGAACTATTGGTGTTAAATCTCATGGTGATGTGAACTAGATTATTAACTCTAGTGCAAGTGGGAGACTGAAGGAAATATTCCCTGGAGGCAATAATAAAGTTATAATTTATTTCCTTATTTCATGATAAATGTTTATTATTCATGCTAGAATTGTATTAACCAGAAACTTAGTACGTGTGTGAATACATAGACAAAACATATTGTCCCTAGTATGCCTCTACTTGACTAGCTCGTTAATCAAAGATGGTTATGTTTCCTAACCATAAACATGTGTTGTCATTTGATAAATGGGATCACATCATTAGGAAAATGATGTGATGGACATGAACCATCCGTTAGATTAGCATTATGATCGTTACAGTTTCATTGCTACTGCTTTCTTCATGACTTATACATGTTCCTCAGACTATGAGATTATGCAACTCCCGAATACCGGAGGAACACTTTGTGTTCTATCAAACATCACAACGTAAATGGGTGATTATAAAGATGCTCTACAGTTGTCTCAGAAGGTGTTTGTTGGGTTGGCATAGATCGAGATTAGGATTTGTCACTCTGTGTTTCGGAGAGGTATCTCTGGGCCCTCTCGGTAATGCTCATCACTATAAGCCTTGCAAGCATTTTGTGACTAATTAGTTAGTTGCAGGATGAAATATTACAGAACAAGTAAAGAGACTTTCCGGTAACGACATTGAACTAGGTATGATGGTACCGACGATCGAATCTCGAGCAAGTAACATACTGATGACAAAGTGAACAACGTATGTTGTTATGCAGTTTGATCGATAAAGATCTTCGTAGAATATGTAGGAACCAATATGAGCATCCAGGTTCTGCTACTGGTTATTAACCGGAGACGTGTCTCGGTCACGTCTACATAGTTTTCGAACCCGTAGGGTCCGCACGCTTAATGTTCGATGACGATTGGTATTATGAGTTTAGGTGATTTGATGCATTGGATGAGATCACGGACATGACGAGGAGTCTCGAAATGGTCGAGACATAAATATTGATATATTGGACGACTATATTCGGACACCGGTAGTGTTCCGGAGAAGTTTCCGGTAAAACCGAAGTCCCGGAGGGTTATCGAAACCCCCGAGGGAACTAATGGGCCTCGATGGGCCTTAGTGGAGAGAGAGGGGGCGGCCAGGGTAGGCCGCACGCCCCCTCCCCCTTGAGTCCGAATTGGACTAGGAAGGGGGGCGCTCCCCTTTCCTTCTCCCTCTCCCTCTCCCTCCTTCCCCCTCTCTCCCTTTTGGTGGAAACCTACTAGGACTTGGAGTCCTAGTAGGATTCCCCTCTTGGGGCACACCAAGGAGGGTCGGCCGGCCCCCTCTCCTCCTTTATATACGGGGGAGGGGCACCCATAGACACACAAGTTGATCTTTTAGCCGTGTGCGGTGCCCCCCTCCATAGTTTTCCACCTCGGTCATATCGTTGTAGTGCTTAGGCAAAGCCCTGCGCGGTAACTTCATCATCACCGTCATCATGCCGTCGTGCTGACGGAACTCTCCCTCGGCCTCAGCTGGATCTGGAGTTCGAGGGACGTCACCGAGCTGAATGTGTGCATGTCGCGGAGGTCCCGTGCATTCGGTACTTGATCGGTTGGATCGCGAAGACGTTCGACTACATCAACCGCGTTACTTAACGCAGGTCTACGAGGGTACGTGGACACACTCTCCCCGCTCATTGCTATGCTTCTCCTAGATAGATCTTGCGTGATCGTAGGAATTTTTTTGAAATTACGGTGTTCCCCAACAAATTTTAGTAGACTCAATAACCCTTGTGGATAAAGTTATCTAGAGGAACTTAGTTGACAGGTGAATGATATTATGCCAAAATTTGTGTTGCATTTTTAAATGGTGGTTCAGCTTCTCGCTGTTGCCATAGTGTTGCCACTCTATATGCATTTATGTGTGTAAATGTGGCTTCGTCACCTTTCTTGATGTTATGCTGAGAATTCCATTGGCCAATGAACGATCCACCAGAGTTTTGGCTTGGATTTTCGCTATGAGTTTGTTACCATACATAGTGGTAACACTACATTGAATATTATTCAACTTTCTCTTGAATGTGTGTGTATGTGTTAATAACCGAGTACTGATACGGAGATCTCGAAAGAAACAACATATTTGTCCATAGTAATCAAGTTTAAGCCACTGTGAAATCTTATGCATGATCATTTATTTGGCATAATCCCGTCACCAGACAACGAAAGTTTTAGCAAGCAATGATTGAAATAAAGTGCTTGAGAGCCTTGATGTTGAGACACTTGTGGGTGTATTAGCGAGTTACTCTAGAATCATGTTTTCTTTACATACCTTTCACTCCCAAATTTATGTTTTCATTGCTCAATAAATAAAATATCTTCCATGCGTTCCCAACAAGTAAGTGTTTACTAGAGTAAATAGAATTAGACCTACTTTGTAATTTTGTTTAGTTGACAAAGAGCTTCGTGTTGAGTATCTTTGATTAACTAACACTTGCATAATAACCATGCCACTGATACAGCTATACAAAGTTTTCAAGTCAAGAAGCGGAGGGCTATCTAGGCGTACCGATCATAAGTGAACCAAAAACCTTCTCGGTATTTCAGTTTAAACAACTGAGTTCCTTGCCATTTGTCTCTACTCCTATAAAAACCTCACTTGGTGGTGATGGTGTATCTGCCATCTATCAATTTCGACCGTCCGATCTGCATCTAACGCATCTGAGACGAGCTCTAACACTTATGCAAAAAGACCCCCGCCACTCTCCTTGTATTCTTTTCAGAAAACCCCCTCGTCCCTCCCTTCCAGACCCATCCAGATCCATCCCCTCGCGACCTTTCTCGAGCAAGTCATGGAAGTCCGATCTGGCGCCATGGCCTCTGCCGGCGCCGCCCGCCCCCAATGCCTCCTCTCTGCCACCGCAGCCCACCACCCACGACCACCACGGCCTCACCTCCTCCGCCCTCTTTTTCCGTCTCCTCCAGTGCCAATCTCCGCAAGTACGCTGCCAACGCCGTCCATTCCTCGACGCCTCTCATGCCTCCTCCTGTGCCGCAGCAGTCCACCACCCACCATCACCCCCTCCTCCTCGCCGTCTCCTCCGGCCCCCTCCCCCATCTCCTCGGACACCGACCACTGCAAGTACGTGCTACTTATCCTCGGTGGTGCCGCCGCAACATAGTACTCATTCTTCTCCGTCGACACGCTTCATGGCCGCCCCCTTCAGGTACGCGCTGCTCCCCGAGGATCTCTATACGGTATGCACAAAGCTAGGATTCAGTTCGCCTCTGGTCATTAATCAGTTTGCTAGACTGTATTTCACGCTTTCACGCCCGTCGTTCCTCAGCTCTGGAGCTTCTGTCTCCAGCTCTGCAGCTCATGACCTCCCCCAATCCCGTCTCTCCTGCCGCCCATCGCCCCCCCCAATCCCCATCCCTTTGATGTGAGCGTCTCTAATCTCCATTCAAAATTCGGATGGCCATGTTGCTCTGCCCGATTCCTTCGAGGTTCCCCATCCATGTCCCTCGCTTGGTCTTTCTTTCCTCCGCTTGGTCTCTGCCGCCCAGCTCACTCACCGTCGTCGGTACCGCATTGATCTCGCACCCGTTGCTGGCGCCGCTCGCTCATCGTCGCCAGAACGTGGTACCTGCATCTCTTGCGCGTGTGGACGCCCGCTCGCAGTTGCCTATCCGGGAGGGTCGCGCTCGCCCGGTGTCGGGCGCGATGGGGCGCGACACCTATGGGGCCGGGGACGGCCCCTTCGTGAGTTCGGTACGAGGGCGGAGGATGCGCGGAGAGCAGATCGAGGCGATCTTGTGAGGATTTTACCCAGCCGGGCGCGATGGTCGCGTAAAACCCTCTGCTGCTTTGTGTTGTATTTGATCTTGCTCAAGAATGCGGCGTATGGTGGTGTGGTGCTATGAATGGAACCAGCCGAACCCTGGCGCTATAGTTGCCAAGGATCGAACCTCCCAACCTCCGAACCTCCGAACCCCGAACCCCCTCGTTGTGCATGGGCCTCCTTTTATAGGGCAAGGGTCACCGACAGTGTCAGCGTAGGAGAGAGGGGTAAAAGCGTAAAGAGGTGGTAGTTGTAAGCAGTCTTGAAGAGCAGGCAGCTCTGATTAGCTTGAACAAATGGATTCTACCTACTTTTGTGAGAGGGGACAAGAGCATTAAATGCCGTCGCCGTCGACCCCAAAAGCTCCGCCCTTGCGTCTCCGTTTGCCACGGCGATGGAGCCACCACCGTGGAGTGCCACCGCACCCTCATGCAGCCTGACCATCCGCCACGCGTCTCTGGAGAGCTTAAAGCGCGCGTGGGCGGATGAGCTGGAAATCTTGAGCACACATGCTGCTCTCCCGGCGAGCACCTTGCCGGGTCTTGATCTTGCGGGCCGGGAGCTTGTCGGGCTATGTGACTTGCCGCTCCCGGGCCCTCGCGGGTCGCGTATAAGCCGAGGCGTGTCTTGTGATGTAGTCTTGGTCTCCCGGCGAGCTCCTCTCGCCGGGGCTTGTATAAGTGATGTAATCTTGAGCACAGGATGGCCTTCCGGCAAGCTCCTCTCGCCGGGTCTCGAGCTCTGTCTTGCACACTTTGTTCTTGAATGGCTTGGTATGAAGCAGGAATGGTCTCCGGCAAGCATTTGGTTGACCAGCTGCAGGGAGCTGCGATTGCCGATGCACAAGTTGGGGTCTTGAGGTACCCCTACCTTAGTACACCGACAGGAGCCCCCGGGCCTGGGCCACACACGGTGCCGAGCGCTGTTGGGCCAGGCCCAAAACAGTGCACGGGCACACGAAGCCTACGGCGTGCTGAGCCTGCTTCTGCATCTGCCGCCTCCCCTCCCGTAACGGCACGCGTCGATTGCGGCGTCGTGGGAGACGTGGGCGGCGCATGCAGCCTTTAAGGCATCCACCCCGTGATCGTGGTGCAGAGCAACGTCGCTCCACCCGTCGCCTCGGTTCCGCTTTTTCGCCACGCGGCCCTCATGCACGGGGGTCGTGGGCGGTGAAGGTGGGAGACCGAGCCGTCACGGGCGGAGAAGGCGAGCCGGCCCCGCTCCTCTGGCCTCTTCGCCTCCTGATTGGATGAGCGGGGCGGTTGAGCCCCCACCTCGCCCCTTTAAAAGGGGCGGAAGGGGAGCGCAATGGCCACACTCATCCTCCTCTTCCTTCGTCTTCATCTTCTGTTCTTCTTGCCGCCATGGAAGGAGGGAACCCTGGTTCTTCGACGGTGGCAGCGAGGTCGCCTCTAGGCAGCGCACCCTCCCATCCGCTCCCGTGGCGGCGGAGCCGCCACGAGAGGGAGAGGGAGAGGCGCGACATGACGAGGCCGAGGGCGTGGCGAGGCGGTCGGGGAGAGGCGGTCGTGGTGATGTGCCTCCCGTCTCCCGGCATCTCGACCACGGTGCGGTCCACACGGAGATGACCCCAGGAGTTCTTCATCAAGCCGCGGCGCCTCGTCGTCGCCTCCGCTGCGGCCCGTTCGCAGACGCGATGGGGCGGATCCACCCGACGTGATGGAGTTGCGCATGAGGGGCTGCGGGATCAGCGGCACTCGGGTGAGTGTCGTGTCCCCAGCCCCGGCGTGATGTTCTTCGACCGAGGGTGGAAGGCGTTCGCCGGATCCATAGCTTGGCGGCGGGTTCACCCTCCATTTCAAGTTCTTGGATGGTGACCTTCGCCGTCAAGGTCTTGGCGACTCACGGGACCCGGGTACACTGCTGTGTGGACAGCTCCTCGGATAGCGAAGGCTCCTCCCGGCGAGTGGCGAGGAGGAGAGCGGCAGCGGCGGCGAGGGGATGGCGGGCCCGACTAGGCGTCGGACATCGCTGCCTCAAGCGCCACCGGTGACCTCATCTTCGGTCGCCGCCTTCGAACTCCCCGGGCCGTCTTCTTGGCGGTGGCGTAGGGAGGCTGCGGAAGAGGAAGAGGGGAGGAGCGGCAAGGCGTTAAATCGAATCGAGGGCGAGGTGCCCTCGCCGATGTCCCACCACCCGTCTTCAAGCTCTGCCTCCCGACGCCGTCTCCGCCAAGCTCTGGCGGCCCCGGGTGTTCTCTTGGAGTCTTCGGCGCCCGTGGCTCTCCGGGCATCGTTCCCCATGCCCGTCACCTTGCGCAGCTCTCAGGCACGGCGGCACCGCCACGCTCTCCTAAGCGCTCCTTCGCCCTTCCCGACAAGCTCCTCTTGCAGGGGCCTCCTCCCCGCAGGCTTATCTTGCAGGGGCTCCTTGACCTACCTCCCGAACTCCTGAGCAGAGAAACAGAGAAGGATCACGGCACCTTATCTTTTAATTTGTAAGCCCTTGGGCATTAGCTGCATTTAAGAACTTGTAATCCTCTCTATCATGTTTTTCATCCTCTATGGACTTGTACTAATCTAGGATGTTTTTAATGAAAAGAGGGGAAAGCTTGCCGGACCGAGTCTTTTACTTGACTGCGTGCCTTGTGTGTTCTTACGCTATCGGGAGCTTGCCGGGCGTAACACGCTTGCGAATGCACGGACAGCCAGCCGGCGGTGTCGCTTCCGCAAGCAACCTTGCCGGGCGATTCGCGGCGCTTAACTTGTGGCGGGCTCGAAAGCAAGATAAGGGTGCAGCAGCACACTTGTGTTTGTTGGCGGACTTCGAAACAAAACAAGCACGCGAATCGGGCCACGACTCGGCTCCTCCACGCACGGGTTTTACAAAACACGCTTTCGTTCAAAGACGCAGCCCGCATTTCCCGATCCATGAGAGGATGCATGACGAGGATGAAAAACTTATCGACATCGCAGCCCCGGCAACTCGGCTTGCCGGAGGCGAATCTTAGCTCGCAGCCCCAGTGAGGCTGGCTTGCCGAGGAAGAACCTCGGCACCCGCAGCCCGGCGACCACGGCTTGCGGGCCCGGCGCTGGTGTGATCTTCGGTTCCTCCTTGTTGCTGCAATTTCAGTCATGAAAACAGCTGAGGTAGACACGCAACTGCTTCATGTATACGTATGTGTATATAAACCTTGACTATGCAATACGATGCCGTGCCTTGCCCCTCGTATGTGTGTACTCTACGCTTTCGGGGAGCTTGCCGGGGCGAACACGCTTGCCGAGCGCGGGACAGCCCGCCGGCGGTGTTGCTTCCGGCAAACAACCTTGTCGGGCGATTCACGGCTTAACTTGCTGAGCAGGCTCGAAAGCAAGATAAGGGTGCAGCAGCACACTTGTGTTTGTTGAGCGGACTCGGAAACAAAACAAGTACGCAACTGGACCACGACTCGGCTCCTCTCGCGCCCAAGTCGCTCATACGAAGGACATCTCACGGCAGGGCTCGCCACGTTATACCCTCTGCCCTACATCCTTTGCGCGCTTTCACCCTACGCTTCTAGGTAACTTGCCGGTGCTTAACACGCTTGCTGAGTGTGGAACATCAGCAGCCCGCTTGGCTGGTGTCGCTTCCGACAAGCAACCTTGCCGTGTCTAGTCGCGACACGCTTAACTTGCTGAGCAGACTCGAAACGAAACGAGGGCGCGAAGCTGGTCGCGGCTCACTCTTAACTCGTTGAGCGTGTTCGAAGCAGAGTAAGGGTGCGACCATTCACAGGCAGGCTCCTCCGCGCACAGGTTTCGTGTACAAAGGACGAATGCGCGAGGGACATAACATAAAAAAGCATGGAATTAAAGAGTGCTCTGCACAAAAGCTCGAGCAACTTAGCTTTTCTTTTTCTCGTTTCCTTGCACTCGCTGGTGGAGCCTAATGGCGCGTCCTTGACGGCGGCGCAGCACTCCGGAGAGGTGCATTTGCCGGAACGAGCACCAGAGCTGTCCTCGCCGGGCTTAGAGCGCTCCGAGGAGCGGCGCCTGTCGGAGTGAGCACCAGAGCTGTCCTTGCTGGACCTGGAGCTCGATGGCGCGTTCTCGGCGACAGCGAACGCGCTCGAGGAGATGCGCTTGCGGCTCGGAGGGAGCGGAGCGAGCGGCGCGAGCGAGGATATGCTCGAGACTCCTAGTAGCGATAGGAGGAGCAAAGTCCTGCCCCGGCGCTTTCGCTTTGCTCTTGCATGGACAGCAGTCCGGAGCATCCCGCGAGCCTCCGGCATGTTCTTGCCCCAGCGTGCGAGTACCACGTCTTATGGCACGGCACTGCTGGGTTGTAGTGCACTGAGATGAACGTGGATCCACGGAGACCGAGGCGCGGTCATCCGTCCGATCCCTGGATCTGGTGGCGCCGCGAGTGCCCTCGCCGGTGTCCACCCTTTCGACGGCGCCTCCTCCGCCTACCGCTGGCTCCGGTGGCGGTGGGTGAGACGTAGACGGGTCTGCAACCCTTGAGGCCCTCGTCTTCGGGGCCATGGCGCAGTTGTCGATGAAGTCGCAGACAAAGTCGGAGAAGTTGATGAAGAACGCAGCCGCGCGGACGCCGGATCAGGTCCGCACAACCTCGACGCCCCCTACCTGGCGCGCCAAAGATGTCGGGCGCGATGGGGCGCGACACCTATGGGGCCGGGGACGGCCCTTCGTGAGTTGATGCGAGGCGGAGGATGCGCGGAGAGCAGATCGAGGCGATGCGCGCGGGGGATTTTTACCCAGCTTCGGGCCGCGATGGTCGCGTAAAACCCTACTGCTGCTTTGTGTTGTATTTGATCTTGCTCAAGAATGCGAGCGTATGGTGGTGTGGTGCTATGAATGGAACCAGCCGAACCCCTGGCGCTATAGTTGCCAAGGATCCGAACCTCCCAACCTCCGAACCTCCGAACCCCCCGAACCCCCCCTACGTTGTGCATGGGCCTCCTTTTATAGGGCAAGGGGTCACCGACAGGTGTCAACGTAGGAGAGAGGGGTAAAAACGTAAAAGAGGTGGTAGTTGTAGCAGTCTTGAACAAAGTGCAGCTACGATGCTTGAACAGTGGATTCTACCTACTTTTGAGAGAGGGACAAGAGCATTAAATGCCGTCGCCGTCGACCCCAAAAGCTCCCCGCCCTTGCGTCTCCGTTTGCCACGGCGATGGAGCCACCACCGTGGAGTGCCACCGCACCCTCATGCAGCACAGCCATCCGCCACGCGTCTATGGAAGAGCTTAAGGCGGCGTGGGCGGATGAGCTGGAGTCTTGAGCACCAGCAGCGGCTCTCCCGGCGAGCACCTTGCCGGGGTCTTGATCTTCCCGGGCCCGGGAGCTTGTCGGGCTCTGTGACTTGCCGCTCCCCGGGCCCTCGCCGGGTCGCGTATAGCGCCGAGGCGTGTCTTCTGTGATGTAGTCTTCTGGTCTCCCCGGCGAGCTCCTCTCGCCGGGGGGCTTGTATAAGTGATGTAATCTTGAGCCTGGGATGGCCTTCCCGGCAAGCTCCTCTCGCCGGGGTCTCGAGCTCCTGTCTTGCACACTTTGTTCTTGAATGGCTTGGTATGAAGCAGGAATGGTCTCCGGCAAGCATTTGGTTGACCCAGCTGCGGGGAGCTGCGACTGCCCGTGCACAAGTTGGGGTACTGAGGTACCCCTACCTTAGTACACCGACACCCGGACTGCCTCGAGTCCTCCCGAGCGCCGCGCCGCGCCACGTCCACAAATGAGTGAGCCGTCCGTCTCTTCCATCCAAGCGCATCGCCGACTCTTCGTTTATTTTCTGTATGTGTACACGATGTTTCCTGAGTTCTGAACCAATTAGATTATAGGTTACTCAACCGAAGTTTATGGATGTAATTTTGGTTGCTACTTATCTTCCACGATTTGATAGCCTAATTGAGTTCTGATTACAACCAGATTATAGCTTAATGAACTTTAAAAGGTACACTATGCACGAGCACGAGACAGGAATTGTGTATTGTTTGGAATTTCTGGACGTTTTTGCCTACTGTTCTGCTCTACTCCATTCGAAAAATGCTTCTACTTTCGAACAGGTTCAATAACATTCAGTTAGGCATTCTTGATATTCTTTAGTCTGTATTGATTATGAGTCATAGTTCAGGTTTCAAACATAGTTACTGTAGTTTCACTATACATCTGCTACAGTTCTTGCTTAAACATTTCATTTAGATCAAATGGAAAGGAGGTAGTGTACCGACCAAGTTAATGTTCCGCCTCCTGCTTCATGCTTTAGGGGACATGCCTTAGTCTGAAAATCGCACAAGATGTCTTCTGTCTTCTTTCCAGCCAGGAGATAGCCCAAACCAAGCTGCTGAAGCTATGTAACTATGTTCTCCTGACCAAGTTATCTGCAACTGATACTCCACTTCATCGTCTGAACAACAATTCAACATATGAGGAAGCTCTGCAGGTAGATCTAGAAACGGTGCCACTGTCGTCCGATACACAGAGCTCCAATGATACAACCACAATAACTGCGTCTAGCACATCATATGTTCATGATAGCCATGAGTCCATGACACAGTTGTAAAACCAGAGCAGTCGACAGTTATTATAGTTGTATCATTATGCAGCTGCATTAGGAGCAGCTAGCACACCATCTAAAACATCATCTGCTGCTACAGGTGTTACCAGTATCCTTTCTATGCAGTATTATCTTTCGTGGATTACATGTCGTTACTTTGTCGTTTGGAAAATGCATAGTCAGTAGCCACTGCCATTTTCCCCAAAATCAAATGAAACACAAAATGTACCAAAGAAGAGGTAGTAGTTTCATCGATCATACCAACTTACCAATGTTCATGGAACCGGAGCGACAACCTTTGAGAATGGCTCATTTGCCACCCATGCAAGTCACACATCAGAAATGAAGCTCGATAGCCTGAATGTGACAAATATCGCGAGGAGCGATATACCAAGTTATATATACTGACCCTTGAAAGGGTATTGTCCTCTAAAGTATTTGAGGTTGGATCTGGATGTAATCGTGATGCAGCAGATGTGCGGCTCCATGAGACTTGGGTTGTGTTGGCGGCATCATTGCGACAAACGTGTGGCTCCATGGAACTTTGGTTGTGTTGGCAGTGTTATTGTACAGGGACTCTTGTTTGATGTGATTAGAACCTAACCTTCTCTCAAAAAAGTGGCTCATAATTTTTGTTATTCCACCTTATTTTATGTGGTTCGTAGCATAGCACGGGCATCTTACTAGTATTTCTATATTTCTTGCTCGAGGACGATCAAGTTTTCTTGGGGGAGTTGATGAGTGTTATTTTTATGCTCATCACACCTAACTATAAACCAATTTATTTCATAAAACCGAGATATTTGCTCCAATATTGCTACTAATGACTAGTGAAAGCAAAAGATTCCAACATCCTATCTTTATTTTTTTCACAGGAAATGGGGCTAAACATGAAAAAATATCAAGGATATATATGGAAAGAAGTAAATAGGAGATAAGGAGGATCTAATGGCAGGCGCATGAGAGAAGCCAGGATAGTGTATCATAAGAGCGCATGTGCTTGTATGCACTCTCGTATGGAATGCCAGAGGCAACCTCTCATCCATCTATCCGACTTATATAAAGCGGCCAATGACATAAACGTGAAAGAACATCACTAAGACCTTCATCTTCATCATCCACGAAAACCTAGCTAGCTGCCACCATTTTCCATCTCCATCACCCTAGCCATCCACCACCATCACCATAGCACTCAACCAAATTAGCCACTCCTTTTAATCATGTATCGCATCCGACAACTATGGTAAGACATATTATATATCAATTGATCAATCTTCATGATGTGTTCTTCAATGGTTTCTTCTTGCTATCTGGTCGCTATGCGTGAGTAATTCGGGAAGTTCATGGGTTGAAGCATAGACCTACATCCGAATGTATTTGGTGGATAGATCGATGGAAGTATTATGATTTATTGTATGTGTGAATTAAAATTGCTTCTTAGTTGTATCTTGTCTTGTTTGCGATCTTTGTCCTTGCAGGTACCTAGGATCACAAGGTCGAGCCATAGAGAGGCTAAGGGCAGAGCGACCGTGAAACGCTATTCTGAACACCAGTGACAGAAAGGTTTAGTACGGTAGCATGGATTCTATCTCTGGGGATACAATAGGTGTAGACATTAAACACACAGTGCTTTTGTCTAATTTTACATTAATTACCTAGGCAACCCCATGCAATGGATAGGGCATGCGGTTGGACAACTGACTCTTGGTGCAAGACGTGCGCCGGTCAAGACATAATTTGGACACGTCCCAACTTCAAAACATTTGCAAACACATTTTGGTGTTGATTTCCAAATCATGGACGACTATCATGATGATCCCATTTGCAAATATATGGTTGTAAAAATAAGTCCTCATACCCATGAATATTTTATTTGTAAGTGTTCAACTATGCAACTTGCTTTTGATCAGATCCAAAAACTAGAATTTAACTCTTTTTGTGAAGCTTGCTAGAAACATTTGACTTAAAGGTGCACTTCCTTTCGTGTGTTCGATAACTCAGGTCACCTCTGGAGAAAAAGGTGAGAATCCTTTTTGCTCCTTTACCAGATCACTAAATGGAATAGTCAGGTACCTCATGTGGCAACAGGATACAGGGTAGTGTGTAACACCTTTAGTAGCTCGAAGACCAGTCCAAGCGCTACCAATGGGGTTACGATACAGGGCACCTCATGAGACTGGAAGTCGGCCCATCAGGCCAGTCTAAGGCCCCCTAGGGCGATATGCAGCCCATGCCGTCAGTCCGGCCCATAGGCTCTCTAGGAGTAATGATCTGGAAGGCTTGCTGGTCAAGATAAAGAGGTTAGATCTAAGAAGGATTCTACCGCCTTAGTCGACTAGCAGTCCTATAAACCCTAGACCTCCGGCCCCCTTTACAACTTAGGGAAGGGTTGTTCCATGAACATCCTACAATATATCCCTCAATTTTCCAATGAATATGCTATACACCCCATCACAACAATGTACACGAGTAGTAGTATGGTAGTACCTCCATCAAGAGGGATCCAACCTAGGTAAACTGGCCTCCTGTTACCCATCTACTTCTTATGGCAAGACACACAACTCTACCGATGGGTCCAGTGGCGGAGCTTCATGGGGGCCAACCTGGGCCATGGCCCCCCAGCTCACAAATTTTATTTGTATATATTCCTTTGTATTAGGCCTATTTTCCACTAAAAACAGCTCAAATGGTTAAGTTTGCCCCTCCTCCAGCCCATGGCCCCCCCATATATTCAGCTCAAGCTCCGCCACTGGATGGGTCTGCCGAAAATCAATCCAACAATGCTTTTGTTTTTGCACTGATGTAGTAGTGTGAGGTTTTATGGGCAACCAAATGCAATCCATACCATTGCTTAAATCATGTATATACTCACCCAACCTTTACCGAGCAACAAATGCAAGAGACCCAAACCGATGTAGGGAACCAGTCACACCTTTGTATTTTGGCATTGTTATGCCCTTGCGTCCAGGATTCCAATTTGAGAGAAATGAAAGGAGGTACAAGGGGTATTTGAGGAGGTGTTTCTTATGTCTCATGCCCGATGCCCAACTCATCCCACTGCTTCTATTTATCTTCCTTCCCTTTACTTTGTGTTGTGCTTTAGGCCTTGAATATGTAGGCCACCTTCTTGATGCACCTAGCAACCTTTGGCCTTCATCCTGGAGTGAGACATGACATAACATGCCCCACCCTCTGAGAGGTGACTTGCCCCAAAGTTGACAGAAACATAAAGCACGCGTCGATGGAGTATGCTTCCTCCCATGTGTCATGTGTTTCCGGACGACTTGCCAATGTACCTTGAGAAGAGGAGTTACTCGCCTTCCCCACTAGACAAACTTGGCATGACCAATAGATGTTGTTTGCTAGAGTGCCACGTTTCATGGTGCCTCCAAGGAAATATCTTGTCATTACATTGTCATGCGAGGAGGTATATGCTTCTTCAACTAAGTAACATGGACGACGTCATGAATTTGAGAGGATGACGAAAGATCCAGCTGACAGGATACTTCACTCACTCACCGAAGCACTTTATATGGACCATAAAACTTGAGAGAATGCTTGCACTTGGATGTCTTGGGATATGTTTGCACCTTGAGATAGACCTAGTTGCCCACTTCAAATGTTTTTTCACTTTGATGCTTATTTGTTTGCTTCTTTATACGCACCTGAGCTTTGTGCAAATGTTGATGAAAAAGTTTAGTCATCGATGCACGTTCCCTCAACAATTCCTCCAAGTTTGTTGTCGGCAGTTGAGCTTCTACACCAAAGGAACGAGGCACATACCCATACAACGCTTCTGTGACGCCCCTGATTCAATCGTACACTAATCATACACGCAAATGTGTACGATCAAGATCAGGGACTCACGGGAAGATATAACAAAACAACTCTAGACACAAATTAAAATTATACAAGCTTTATATTACAAGCGAGGGGCCTCGAGGGCTCGAATACAAACGAGTCAGCGGAAGCAACATTATCTGAGTACAGACATGAGTTAAACAAGTTTGCCTTAAGAAGGCTAGCACAAAAGTATCAATGATCGAAAAGGCAAGGCCTCCTGCCTGGGAGCCTCCTAACTACTCCTGGTCGTCGGTGGCCTCCACGTAGTAGTAGGCACCCTCAGTGTAGTAGTAGTTGTCGGCGGTGGCATCTGGGTCATAGGCTCCACCATCTGGTTGCAGCATGTGAGAAGAATGGAAATAGGTGGAAAGGGGGGAGCAAAGCAACCATGAGTACTCATCCAAAGTACTTGCAAGCAAAGATATACACTACATATGCATCGGTATCAATGAAATGTGTAGTATCTATGGACTAAACTGTAGAATACCAGAAGAGAAGGGGAAAGCCTATCCTATCAAAGACTAGCATCTTCAAGCAGCTCCAAGCATCTTCCAGCATTCAAAAGAGTATAGAATAGCAGTTTATATTTAACAAACATGTTGTAGAAATAACACCCAGAGATCTTTCCCCGACTCCCTGCGGGAAAGCAATCTCGGAGCCACATATCCATTACATGCCTCAGCATTCAGTATCCAGTTCTAGTTGTATCGATCGGGATACAACTCCGAGTGTCCCTTACCGTAGGACATGCTATCGATAGTGTTTTCTTCCCTGCAGGGGTGCACCAACTTACCCACCATGCTCGCTTAACTCCGGTCGGACACACTTTACTAGGTCTTGCCCGGCCTTGGCCAAATGATACGCCGCATCCCGACCTAGGCTTAATAGAGAGGTCAGCACAATGGACTAAACCTATGCCCCTAGGGGTCTTGGACCATCGCCCCGTGAACTCCTGCATGTTGCGTCGGCTGTCGGTGAGCAGACCTAGCTACCTCCTTAAAAGGCAGGTGCTTATGCAGTCCAACGCGGCGCGCGCCGCTCAGTCGCATGACGTCTATTAAGCTTCGGTTGATGCATACGACGCAGAACGCCCATATTATGCCCATGCGATGGTTAGTGCTAATAGGCCAGAGGCCCCTCGGATCAAATATCCAAATCATAGTGGATTAGGAGCGTGCAGTAACGAGCAGAGACACACGATCGATGTGACCTCGTCGCCCCGTCTCGAGGACTTGTGGCAAGTGCTAAGAATGCCCGGCCATGCCTCGTCATTAACTCGCGGGCACCCTTCAGGTCAACCCATCTCCACATTACTCGCATCACATGCTCGCGCTGGTACCCCTCAAGGTCGACCCGTCTTTATCCACTTTAATCAGTAACAATAGTAATGTAAAGGCAATCCGTGTGGCTACCACATCAAGAAGGAACCCAAGCCATCACCCTCGTTGGATCCCACCTGATGTAAACATCAAGGTGGATGTAATAGTAAATAACCCTCGAGGTTCACACTTGAGATGTTGCACGACAATGTCGTTATCAGAAGTGGAAAAGGAGGAATCACCCTCGATGACCACGACCGGGTAACTACTCCACAGAGTTAGCATTAGAAGTGCTAACAAGGTATCACCCTCGGCACTCGATAGTAACGTTGTGATGTCGTTCAACTAAGGGGAGTGTTGTGCGGTGTTGGGGCCTGGTCTTCAATCCCGTTGATCTGGTCTTTTGATAATCCAGTAGGGCAATTTGGTCAACATGGGGTCTCTGATGGGTCTCTAACCAGCGTATACTAGTAGTTTAGGATAAACAGGTAGGTAATAATAGCAGGTTACAAGATCAGGCTATAAATCAGAATAGGTAAAGCAGTAGCAGCAGCAATTTCTAATGCAAGCATAAGAAAGAAGAGAATAGGCGATTTCGGAATGTTCAACGGGGGGGGGGGGTGCTTGCTTGGTTGCTCCGCAGATGAAAAGAATCTTCATAGGCATAGTCGTAGTCGAACATCGAAGTATCAACGGTCTCGGGGTCTATCACAGTATCAGGGTCTACCGAAAAAGACGCAACTAAGGGGAAACAAATAAATAACAGAGCAAACAATAGGATCATAAAGCATAACATGGAACTACGCGGTGCTAGGGGTGATCTAACGCAGTGCTACACAATACCGGCGAAGGAGGAAAACGTCCGGGAAAGTTTTCCCGAAGTTTGGCATTTTCGGACAAACGAACCGAAGGGGGACGGTTGCAGGTTCGCCATGCTAGGGATGTGTGGCGGACGAACGGACTGCGTATTCAGATTCGTCTCGTCGTTCTGAGCAACTTTCATGTACAAAACTTTTTCATTCAAGCTAAGGATTATTTTATATGATTTATCAAAGTTTAAATCATTTTTTGAAATTCTGGATTAAATTTTTATTATCAAATCGAATTATCCAAAACAGTACAAAATCCTTTTATACACAGCAGCAACTAGCCACTATGTATGACAAGTGGGCTCCAGGGGTCCAGTCAGCAGACAGTCAAATAGTTGACTGGGTCAATGTTGACCGGTCAACAGGTTCAAAGGGGGCCCACATGTCATTGTCACATGTATTTAATAATTTATTTTAGAAAATCCAATTGATGGTACGACCCGCTGTTAGTGCCTAATTAGCGGGGGTTAGCACTAATTGGGGTGCTAATTAAGTTGGGCCGGCCCCAACGGTAGAGACACAAAGCCTCTAGGGGGGTTGCTTGCCTGTGCGCACACACAGGCAGAGGCCGGCCATGGCCAAGCGGCAGGCGGAGGTGGCCGGAGCTCGGTCGGCTTGGCAAACGACATGGCGAGTGATCGGGCGCGGGTGGCGCTGAGCGGGCAGCATGAGGCCGTGGGGTTGGCCGGCCGGCTGGCCGCTGGCGCGAGGCGAGTTCGAGAGGTCAGATGCAAGGGCCACCAGGCGTCTGGTCAGAGGCAGGGTAGGGCGTGGGCGCCTGGCGAGCTAGAGGGGAGGTGGCGGCAGCACGCAGTGTGCTCAGGGGCCAAGAAGCGGCTGCGTGGGCGTCGGCCTTCTTGGCAACAACACTACAAAAAAAAGACACATCCATGACATTTTGGGTCGAACGAAGAAATATTCTGTCATACTTATGACACTTCTATGGCGATAATTGTGACAAAACCCGGTATCATCATAGATGTGGTGGGCTCCTACTTCTATGACAAAAAATCATGACAGAAAATGGGCTTTTCATCCTGGGCGGGCTGGAGACGCAGCTGCATGACATTCTTTAGGCCGTCCATGACAGAAAAAACCATGGTAGAAATGAGGGCGAGGAAAATTTCGGGGAGTTCCCGGTTACGGTGGATGGTCGGGGGCTGAGCGATGCGCGTTTCTCTCGTACACATACGCGCGTGTGTGCGAGGCGTTGGGCTATAACTGAACCCGAGCAAGGCGTTGGGTTCTAATCGAACCGGAAGCGACAGCTGCGAGCTCTGGCGTTACTAAACCCGAGCGATCGATGGCTGTTAACTGAACCCGATCAAGCGATTCCTTTGCTACTACTGCTAACTGAAGCTTATCGATGCTGCCTCTGGATGAACAGTGAGCGTTGCAGGGGGGTTTGATGAACAGTTCCCGGTGGGGGTGGATGAACAGGACCCTGTGGTGTTGCCTCTGGATGAACAGGACCCCGATTGATCGAGCTGGTTGGGGCTAGATGAACAGGACCCCGTGGAGAGCTGGATGAATAGGATGACCCCGGGGAGGGCTGGATGAACAGTAGATGGTGGAGGGGTGGATGAACAGTAGCCCGTGGAGGGGTGGTTGAACAGGAGCCCGTGGAGGGGTGGTTGAACAGTAGCCCGTGGATGAACAGTCATAGGTGGAGGCTGGAGAAGGTCGACGGTGGATGAACAGTAGCCCGTGGACGCTGGGCGAGGTCGACGGTGGAGATGAACAATATCCCGTGGAGTCCCGTTTTGCGGTATGCCACACCCCTCCCGATGAACAGGACCCCCATTACGACTGTAGCACTCCAACACAAGTCCGTTTCCTCCGTTTTGCGGTACGCCACACCCCTCTCGATCAACAGGACCCCGTTTCGACCGTAGGAGGTCCAACACAAGTCCATTTCCTCCATTTTAGGGTACGCCAGTCCCCTCCCGATGAACAGGATCCCATTTTGAACGTGGTCGGTCGAACACAAGGCCGTTTCCTTTGTTGTGCGGTACGCCAGGCCTCGTTTCCATCACCTGTTCCATCCAAGCCGGTTAGCTCCCACGCGTTCCGTTGCCTGCCCATGAACACGACGCATTCTGTTGCCTTCGGATGAACATGACGCATTACGTTGCCTTCCCATGACCACGACGACAATGCAGTTTCTCTGTTCCGACCTAGCCATGTACACGAGCCCTGGCCGTACGTATGCGCGAGTAGGCGTTCAAGACCCCGCCCATATGTACGTACGTGGCCGTATTTTCTTTCTTGCACACTGGTCGATGTACGTATGCGTACATGCTATGTGCGTGCCTCTACATCGACTAGTATGTACGTACATGTTCGCGACCAGAATGACAACGCTACGTACACTTCGACCGGGTGGGTCCCGACTGTCAGGCACTTCCTTGCGCGCGAAGATGTAGCTGGTGGCTCCCAGCAGTCCGGGGGCAAATCGTTTTTTTGCCCGGACGCACTTCCTTGCATGCGAAGATGTAGCTAGTGGGTCCCCGCAGTCAGGGGGCGAATCGTTTTTTTTGCCCGGACGCACTTCCTCGCGTGCGAAGATGTAGGTGGTGGGTCCCAGCAGTCAGGGGGCGAATCATTTTTTCCCGTAATATGGACGCACTTCCTTGCGTGCGAAGATGTAGCATGTGGGTCCCAACAGTTAGGGGGGAAACATTTTTTTCGCCCAATATGGTGGCCCGTCCGGTGGATCCCTGCTGTCTGGTGTAGGAATCATTATTTTCCGCGTAATAAGGAGGCACTTCCTTGCTGCGGCCGTGGACCCAGCTGTCAGCCTCTCCACGTACAGTCCACGTCCGATGGAAGTCATTCCTTGACCACGTTGACCACGCCGCACCGAGAGCACCAAGGCGGTGGACGACGGCGAGGCCTAGGAAGGGGATGACGCGGAGCCAGGGAAGACGCGGCAGTGGATGCCCATGCGTAGAGGAGTATGAGGGTTCACTGGTTCGGCTGCGGTGTGAGGCTACCATCGCCCATGAGAATAAGGAGTGTGGGTGAGTAGAGGATGGCACGGCCAGTGGCGGGAGTAGTAGGGGCGGTGAGGCCTCCACGGTATCACGGCCGGCCACGGGAGGCAGGAGCATGCGACACGACCGGCGCTGCTTTGGGCGGCTGGAGCAAGAAGACCAGAGGTTGAAGAAGCACTACGGTCGTTGGATGGACATCGTACGGTCACTGGAGCTAGAATCGTTCATACTGACTAAAGTTGACAAAGGCCTCCATCCTAGTCAACTTAGTCAGCCCACAAGTCAGCCTCCCACCAAGGTGGGTCCCAGCTAGCAGGGGAGTATTCATTTTTTTGTGCGTAATAAGGAGGCACTTCCGGTGGGTCCGAGCTGACAGCGGGGGGAATGTTTTTTTTCGCAAAATGCGGTGGCCCGTCCAGCGGGTGCCATCAGTCAGGGGGAAACGTTTTTTTTTCACGAAATAGTGGTGTCCCATCCGGTGGGTCCCTGCTGTCAGGTGGAGGAATAATTATTTTCCGCATAATAAGGAGGCACTTCCTTGCGGCTGTCGTGGACCCAGCTGTCAGCCTCTCCACATAGAGTACTCTTCCGATGGAAGTCGGTCATTGACCACATTGACCACGCCGCGCCAAGAGCACCACGGCGGTGGACGACGGTGAGGCCTAGGAAGGGGACGATGCAGAGCCGGGAAGACGCGACAGTGGATGCCCACGCGGAGAGGAGTACAAGGGTTCACTGGTTCGGCTGCGCTGCCGTCGCCGCAGAATAACAGGGGGTGTGGGTGAGTGGAGTGGAGGGATGGCTTGGCCAGCAGTGGGAGTAGTATGGGGACGGTGAGGCCTGTGCGGCAGCACAGTCGACCACGGGAGGCAGGAGCAGGCAGCACGACCGGCGCTGCTTTGGGCGGCTGGAGCAAGAAGACCAGAGGTTGAAGAAGCACTACGGCCGTTGGATGGACATCGTACGGTCACTCGAGATTGAATCGTACATATTGACTAAGTTGACAAAGCCCTTCGTCCTCGTCAACTTAGTAGGCCCACTATACTGGGTCCCAGCTAGCAGGGGGAGTATTCATTTTTTGTGCGTAATAAGGAGGCACTTCCTTGCGTGCAAAGATATAACTGGTGGGTCCGAGCTATCAGCAGCGGTAATGTTTTTTTCGCGAAATACAGAGGCCCTTTCGGTGGGTCCCATATGTTAGGTGGAGGAATCATTATTTTGCGCGTAATAAGGAGGCATTTCCTTGCTTGCAGCCGTGGACCCAACTGTCAGCCTCTCCACGTACAGTCCACTTCAAATGCATGTCGGTCGTTGACCACGTTGACCACGCCACGCCGAGAGCACCAGGGCGGTGGACGATGGTGAGGCCTAGGTAGGGAACGACACGGAGCCAGGGAATACTCGGCAGTTGTTTCCCACGCGGAGGAGATCTGTCATCTGAGGTTTATTGGTTCGTCTGCCGTCACGGAGAATAACAGCGATTGTGGGTGAGTAGAGGATGGCTAGGCCAGCGATGGGAATACGATGGGGCGGTGAGGCTGCTTGGCGGCAAGACGACCACCACGGGAGGAGGGAGCGAGCAGTCCCGCGGCACTTGTTTGGCGGGTGGAGCGGGAAGAGCAGAGATTGAAGAAGACGACGGCGTTGGATGGACATCCAACGATCCGCGATGTCGTCAACCTTTTTTTGGAAAGCCTCAAATCTGTGGAAAACAACATCTGCCATTATTTCTAATAATTTACACCCCATTTGCTAATTCTTACGGTTTTTTTGGAGCCCACATTCTTTTTGTTAGCATTACAGTCTATATTGTGGCCACGGTTAAAAATTATACGAAATTTTGCATATGTCGGTGCTGTCTGAACTGTTTTTAATCCCGAAATTTCGAGTCACATTCAGACTGATTTTAAAAATAAATGTATACCAATATAAAATCCAATAAATTGTCCACGCATAAAAAACAATGCAATTTAAAATCTCGAAATGAAAAAAAAGATATTTGAAACTAATTGCCGGTTTGATGTGTTTTAAAAATGTACAGCCCATTTCTCATTACTGATAGGCCATTTTCTCAGCCAGCCGAATGAAGCTCTCCTCGTCTTGAAAGATTTGCAGCGTAATAGGCCTGACAAAGCGACTTACTTAACAAATCACAAAAAAACTGGGCTAGCCATTTTCAAAAAGAAAAAAACTACTGGGCTGGTCTGTGGTAAACGTAAAAGAAATGGCTGTCTAGACAGGCTAGAGTGTCCCGCACAGCCCAGTTGACACCCTGCTTACGTCTCAGAAACTAATTAGATAAATGCCACTCCAATTATGGTGATTCATAAAAATGCCACTGCAATTTCCAAACTTTGAAAAATGCCATCGCAATTTTGCAAGCTTTGAAAACGCCACGCAATTTCAAACTTTCAAAACGCCACCCGGACTTGAAAAATGCCACTAGAAATGGCATGAAATGGCATTTTCAAAGTTTGGAAATTCGATGGCATTTCTGAAACACCAGATTTGGAGTGGCATTTATCAAATTAACAAAACAAAAATAATGGGCGAGCTCTTTGGGTCCACGGTGTCACCGCTCGTCGTGCAATTCTCTCGTTTATTGACTCGTTGACAATGGCATGGGACCCAGATGTCAGAAATCCATTACGAGGAGCCATTTTTTTATTGGCTTGAAATAAGGAGGCACTTGCTTGCGTACTGCCATGACCTTGGCGGGTCCCTGCTGTCATCCTCTCCACGTACGATCATCTCCTGATTGTGTGCGCGTCAACTTGGTAGGCCCGCAAGTCAGCCTCTAAACTCGTGGAGGACAAATACAACCCTTTTAAAAAAAATAACAGCCCATTCCATACGTTCAAAGGAAAGTTCAACAATCAGCGCAAAGTAACAGGTCTGATCCACATATAGAGTACTGAACTTCCACATTGACAACCATCATAGCCAAGTTAACTATCTACACCCACTAATACTCTAGTAGCGTACAAGTACTAACTTACTCTTAGCTAACTAGATGATGCCGTCCGGCATCTGTGGTACACGCTAAACGCCGGCACCTGCGTCCTCCGCCTCGCCTCGGACTTGCCAGAGGTGCGATAGGGTGTGTTGCTCACGCGCATTGGCCCTTTGCATTCCGGCGTGGTCCACCGAAGCTTCGGCTTCCAAGCGGGAAACCCACTTGACGAGCTGGTAGTAAAAATCGGCGTCGCGAACGCGTGCGTGCCGACAGCCTCGGGGCTATTTGCCGCACCGCCTCCACGTAGTCGGCCCGATTCTGGGCGCTCTGCTCGCGACTTCGAGCATCAGTCAGGCTTGCTGCTCCATGTCCGTGGCGCCCAAATCGGCGACATGGTGCTCCTCCGCCAGGCGGTCGCGCTTCAACAACTCCTGCTCCTCCGCCAGGCGGCCACGCTCCAACAAGTCCTCGATCTCCGCATTGCCATCTAAAGACAGATAGAATGCCTCCTCCCTTCGTGTGCCTTCCGGTGAAAACCGAACACTAGTTCCGGCGGTGACCGCCTCCGGCCTCACCTACCGCGGACGGGCGGGGGCATGGCGGACGTGGAGAGGGCGAGGATAAGTGGCGAGCGACGTCGGGATAGTGGGGGCTTATGAGGATATGGCGAGTTGGGTCACGGTGCCAACGGAGAAGGCTGGGAAACAGTACTTATAGGCGGAAGGTAGCGCGACGGTCATCGGAATTCAATGCATAAGCAGGCATAGCCTAGCACGCCAGCTTGCCGTGGAAAACTAGGGAAACTGAAATTATGACTATGCCATCCCGTCCCGTCTGGGTCACACGCCGACATGACGGTCAAACGAGTGGACTCGAATCATCTCCCTCCTTGTCAATAATGATTCCACTGATTTAAAAAGCCCGCAACAATTAAAGCACATCTTTTTTCGCGTTAGTTAGCTGCCTTAATTATGGCCAGCTGCATGCAGGCACTCAGAATCACTCGCAGCTAGTATGCGGAGCAGCATGCAATGAGTCGCAGCCGAGGGCACGCATGTAGCCACTTAAATCGCTGGAATTAATTAGGCTTAAACTTCTGCATGCCATTAATTTTTGCCATGCATTGGTCTTGCTGCTTTGCTCACGGGACTAATAAACTCGAACGGAGGGAGTACCTTGGTTGCTGAGAGGTTTGAATTAAGCCCTGCAAACCAGAAAGGGGGTACTAGTGCGTGTGTGATCCGCTATTTATTCGTGTAGGATCGAGTAGGTCGTTTCTTGAATTGAGCCCTGCAAACCGGAAAGGAGGTAGTACGTTCGTGATCCGCTATTTATCCGTGTAGGATCGAGTAGGTTGGATGGTGTAGCTTGTCAGTTTCTTCAGAGGTAGGCATTTTTATTCAAAAAACTGCCACTTCGGATCTTGCATTGCAAATAAAACTGCCAGGAGCGCATTAGTAGGTTAGCTAGTGATTGATCAGTAACTTGTAAACACTAAGCGAATAGAAATAAGTAATTGTTAATGCATCTCAATGATTCACAGATCATATACAAATATGTAGCTCTAAAAGCAAAGATCAACCACTTTGGAACTTGTGTCACAACTAAAACCAACTAGTATGATTCCCATACATAAGATCAACATGTTAATGCATCTCAATGATTCACAGATCATATACAAATATGTAGCTCCAAAAGCAAGGATCTAGAAAAAATATCTGTTCTTCCTACTAACATGGATGCTTCTCTTGGCCAACATTCAGTACAGACTGAAAGACAAATTTGTTTGTGAAGTCTACAATTCCTCTTGCAAACGTAAGTGGTTTCACCAACAGCTGGAACCATGAGAATGAACCACACATGATGGAGGAATATCCACTGCAATATGATTTGGTCTTCTCTCGATCACACGACGAGACTATTTTCGGAATACAAACTTTAACTTAGGCAAAATGATGCCCATTGTATGAACCAAAGCAATGAAGCACCTAGTGTTGGCCAATAAATAGTATAGTACTTCTTTTCTACAGTACATGAAGTGACTATCCAATCTTTCTGTGTCTATTTTCAAATGGCACTGCATGCAGTGACTATATTATTCTGTTGTGCAGTTCAACCAAAATTGCGGTCACTTTGTTTGTTTGCCAAATAGCAACAGTCAGACATCTCTGTCTGCACAAATATCAAGCAGCTAGTAAACATATACCACACCTTGTATTTTCGGTTTAAACATGTCTCTTCCGCTTAGCATCTGTCATGTTCTGCACTAGACAATTTAATACAGTTATGTTTTGCCCTGGACAATTTCATACTAAATTGATTTGCTGATTCAGAGCAGAAATATAGCGCCTATTCTTCATCAGACCAAGGATATCCATGTCGCAGTGATGGAAGAGGTGAAATCGATACAGCCGAAATTGAGCATCCAATCATTGAATCTTGTCCTGCACCTCCAATGTAGGTCCACCCTGCCAATAAATTCATATGCAAACCACTAGTATTACTATCTAATGACAGTACAAAAAGAGTAGCAAGATAGTAGCAAACCATGTACCTTCATAATGAACAGCTCATAGGGCCATCAATTGGATATAAAGGTTTGGAAGAAAACATGCTCCTAATGTTGAACCAGTTGTACTTTTTGTGCAGTTCCTGTTTGCATAGATATTGAAAGTGTGATTACTGTAAAAACAACACTAGTTGAAGCATAGACTCACAAATATAAGCATTCCAATTTCTTAATGGGAAAAGGTAGCAAGACTGTTTCTAACCACTTGTTTGAAGGAATAAATAAGGCAACAACGGCTGATGTCAGAAAGGCATATATAGTTCTTTTTGAAAGAATGGTCAACTCCTGACCTTTCCTCTTCTTTTAAGCATATTTTGTGCAGTTCAACTAAAATAAAATGCCATCACCGCCTTGACAATTCAGTGACACTGTACAAAACGAAATGACTTAACATTACATCATGATGTCAGGTATGTAGTCGACAGGCATTAGAGACAGACATACAGACCTCCTCCGATAACATAATGAACATTAATGTTAATAAAGGTGTGACTAGCTTTATCAGGATAATTTGAGTGAACTCTACACCCTTTGTTCCTTAATATAACATGTTTTCACGGTTCAATTTAAAGTACCCAAACGTCTAGTATTTAGAAAAACATGTAGTAGTTTTCTTGAGCAGATATCTGGGAAAGCTTGCCTCACTTTATTTATGTCCATACGTTAATGCAACTCCATTCGAATACTACAAATATACACTAATCCAGTGGCTAGTGCAATAGTAGAGTAGTTATTTTATTACAGGGTATAGTACAATGGTTTTACTAAACAGATTTCAATAAACTCTAGCACTGGCAGATTTCTATACGAATTAACAATACAAAACGAAAAGGTAACAAGTTTCAGCATTGGTATACTAGCTGTGCATGAGCATTCAACCAAATACAAAAGTCTGAAGGTAACTAGCATTATTAACTAATGACAGTATAAAAAAATTGCAAACCATGTACCTCCAAGGTAAATATCACTTCGAACTCGGGGGGACCTTAGAAATTGCTATCCCAATCTTGATAATCGATCAAACATTAAAACTTGATCGAATGAATCAAGAGAACAGCCGGAGGAGGAGGTGCCCACTCTTGACCTTTCCTCTTGTCTTCATAATTTTTTGTGCAGTTTAACCAAAATAAAATGACATCAGCGCCTTGGCATTTTGGTGACACTGTACAAAAAAATTAACTTATCTCATGAAAGTGAGGTATGTAATCTATAAGCATTAACAGTGCAAAAATCTGAAGGTAGTAACAAGTTTCATCGTTGGTATATTGGCTGTGCAACAGCATTAGAATGCCTTAGCTGAAAAATCTTTAATACATCCACAATCAATAGCTAACCCTGGAATAATCCAGTGACATTAAATGGCATTGCTTAAATTTATCGGTGGCATTAGGCTGAGTGCGGCATTACTTAAATGTGGCATCACTTTAGCAGTAGCATTGCTTGACTTGACTGCTGGCGTTATACTAACAGCAAAAAAGTGGCAATAAGAGCATGGGAGGCCCATTCAGATAGTGGGCGCACTAGTACGATGTACCTCCATGCATGCAGAGTGGTGAGGGAGGTATGGTTGCCCAGAGCAACAAATATCCAGGCAGCATATGTGGATTATGTCCTATTTTTGTTCTCTTTAGACACCTTTTTTCCTATGTGAGGACAACAAACAGATTAACCTAGTCATTCTCTATTGCGTTGTCATGCCTTTCTACCCTTCTTCAACCAAGAGACACAAGACTCGTTCCTTAGCTACTGACTTTCCCCTTTTCAACCGAGATGTGGGTTCGATGCCTACTCTCTTGGACAGTACAATCTCCCTTCCTTTCCTTATTCAACCCAGACATGGATTAGTCTGCATGAAGTAGGGTTTCCTTTAATACTACAAATTAAGGTTTTCGTCTGCGTGACCAGCAGAGCAGAGGATAGCAAATTGGGAAGATAGTAGAGCGGAAAAAGATCCACATGCAGCGACGTGGCAGATGGGGCAATAGAACAAGGGTATGGTTCGGAAAGAGGTAGCATACCTGAGGGTCGGAGGGAAGTGGCTTCGCTCGTGGTCGTCGTCCTCCGCACACACTACGGCAGAGAGCTTGGGGACGGAGTCCATCCCACGTGGGCGCTAGGTCTGAGAGGATGGCCTTGTCGTTAGTGCGTGACCTCGCTCGCCGACGACGAGTGCATCAACGCTGCACGTCCTTTTCTTCCCCGACGGATCTGTGACCACCGGTGAGGAGGGAGAGAGAGGCTGTCTTTTTTAGATCTGGAGAGAGGGTGATAGTGTGTGAAGCAAGTGGGCAACCCTTAGCAAGAAAGCGCTGAAGCTCCAGCTTATATATCTTTTTTATACTACTAGTACTTGAGGTGGAGTAGTGGTAGAGTAGTTTATATTTTCTCTGCATACAGTACCAGTTAGTCGTGCTTCAAAACTAAACGGCACGCCATTTAAAAAATAAAGGTCGATAACTAATGCGGCACCTCGGGTCAACGCGGCCAGATCGCATTTTGCACAAGAAATTACACACCATGTTTCGTGGACATGTGGTCCCATGCCAACATATCAGTGAGACGACGGCGAGTCCTTTTCTACTAGTATTTCCGAACGAACGTGTAGGCCGGGTGTCGGTGTAAAAAATTAGGGGCTCTGCTTTTGACCCCTTTACTTGTGCACGGGCAGTCAGAGCCTCCCGCCACGGCCATGCATAACAGGGCAGGAAAGGGAAGCCGTAGAGAAGCTGAAGGCACAAGACAAAGCAAAGCAACGACAAGGACAAAGGCCACAAAGATTGGATGGACGAAGCAGGTTTCCCCGGCAAGGACCCTTGTCGGGGCAGCCTCAGCAGCCCCGACAAGACCCTTGCCGGGGCAGCTCGCCCACACCAGCCGATCGAGCCACCTTTGGGCCCACCAACGCTAGACAAACGCATTGGGACAGGGCTCGGGAGGCACCTCTGTGGTGGCATGCAGATATTTGTGAAGACAAAGAATAGTCAAGATCAAATGAGGATAGGAAGGCAACAATCCTCACCAAAGATCCTCACCGAAGAAACCCACAAGACCCCAGGCAAGATCCTTGCCGGGAATGCCAGCGCGCCACGGCAAGACCCTTGCCGGGCCACCCGACAAGACCCTCGCCAAGCGCGCCAGCAGGACCACTGCCAGGCCCACGCCGGCCAAGTCTCCGCCGCCGTTCGCATGCAGCTGCCGACCCAACCAGCTGGGCAGGCACCTACGTGGCAACATGCAGCCCTTCGTGGAGGCTCCACCATCGCGCCACCTCAGCTGCCTGCCTGCCTACATGGCGCCGCATGCATCGCTGGCCAGGGCGCGTGTCAAAGCAAGGAGGAGCAGCGACAGACGGGACATGCCTCGCCCCCGTCCCCGATAAAGTGAAGGGACACCTAAGCCTCGCATTAAATGCTCTTTGTCTTGTAATACCAGCGATAAGCTCACAGCACTATAGCACTTTCCACCTCCTGTGTGCCACTGTGGCAGCCCCTTTCGCCTATAAAAGGAGGCCCATGGTGCACTGGAGAAGGATTCGGCTCTTTCAAACCTAGCAGCACCCAGAGCTTGTTCAAGAGCTCAAGAACACTAAATAAATCCACCAAAGTAGGATCGTAGGGTTTTACGCATCTTTGCGGCCCGAACCTGGGTAAATCCCCTTTGTGCTGTCTGCTAGTCCCGCTCTTCTCACGATCCCCGCGCCCCACAACCGTAGTAGGGATTCCAGTGATCCCATAGGTGTCGTTCCCACCGACATGTTTGGCGCGCCAGGTAGGGGGGTGCTCAATTGTGAGAATCTGGTCTAGCAGTTGACCCAGCCGTTCTTCATCGCCATGGCTCCTAAGAAGAAGACGACCACGGCGATCGGTTCGTCCGGGACCGGGTTGGTACCGGTGCGGACCGATAGCGGGCCAGTCGTGGAGAGAACCCGTGGCGCAGCCCGCGAACATACGCATCACCTTGATGGTACAGGCCTGGCGAGTGGTGTCGTTCGCATGCCAGGCGACTAGCCACCAGTCGCGGGCTCCAGAGGTGGAGTCGGGCCCCCCACAGGCGACGCGGGGTCCTCCAGGGGCATCATCATCCCGCCAGGAGGCGGCACGGTGACCTCCAAGATGCCAACACCGGCACCCATGGTGCGCTCTTCCCAGGTTGTGCGTGATGAGCAGCGTCACCCTGTCGGTGACCCTACGCGCCGCCCTGGGAAGAGTCCCGTGCACCCATCACATGAAGAAGAGGGCCAGCATGCGCGCCGAGGTGCTGACGGAGGTGGCGAACGGCTGCGGGGCCGTGACGTAGCTCCTTCTAACGTGGTTGGAAGTTGAGGCGCATCGCGGTCTACCCAGCTTTCGCCGCCACCCACGCCTGCGAAGGCCCTAGCACGGACGCAGCTGCTCCTCGATTTTCCTCCCGCCGCGGAGAAGCTCGACGAATGGAGGGCCACCGTTCGGAGCCTCGTCGGCATCGCCAACAACGATGAGTTGCGGCCGGCGGGACCCGTAGGCCGTTGCTCCGCCGGGCCACCGCAACCCAGCGGAGGCCGTGCTGGAGGTGATGCGGCCACGGTGTACTCCCCACCTCCATCCCGGCCGCCCCGGGCGTCGGTCTGTCGCGACGATGCTCGTGATGATATTTCCATCGCGTCGTCCGACCCGCAAACCAACTGCGATCAGCGTCAAGTCCTTCGAGAGCGGGCTCATGAGGACGCTCAAACTACGATCGAGCGCCGACAGGACGCGCACCACCAGTTGGACAGGCGGGCAGGGCCCGCTACGGACCACCCATCACCGGGAGGCTATGGTGGCCTACCTTACAAGGTGGGTTGTCTGGCTTTCACCCTTGAGCTGCGGCAGTTCGAGTGGCCCTCCCACCGCACGTTCAAGCCTGACGTTGGCGAGAAGCACAATGGCAAGACTCACCCGTCAGAGTTCCTCAGCATCTACACCATCGCGATGCAAGCTGTTGGGGCCCGCGACGATAAGGTGCTTGCCAACTACTTCCCGTTGGCACTCAAGCCTAATGGTACGTCATGGTTGATGCACTTGCCGGTGGATTCCGTCTCTTCTTGGGCGGGTTTGTGCCATGAGTTTGTCGGCGCCTTTACCGGAGGTCACCAAGCTCATGGCCAGCCGAGTGATTTACACATAATCCCCCAGAAGGAAGGAGAAAACCTGTGCAAGTACATCCAAAGGTTCAGCCGGGTGCAGTACAACATCCCCGATGTTCATCCCGCCGCCGTGATCAGTGTGTTCCATCAGAATGTGCGCAACCGCAAGATGCGTGAAGAGCTGGCGATGAACAAGGTCAAGGATGTGGCCGAGCTTTATGTCCTGGCCAATCGATGCGCTCGCGCTGAAGAGGGAAGGAAGTACCCCGGCGAAGATGCCGGCGTGGAAACCGACTCCACTGGCGACATCGCCACCCCAGCGAAGAAGGGCTGGCGCCGTAACAGGAAGCGCAAGGGCAAAGCCGTGCTTGCCGTTGAGGGATCCGACGACATCGGCGCCACAAAGAAGACCAAGGCGAGCGACCCCAGCAAGGAGGTTGCCGAGTGTGACGCTTGCCGGGCCTTGGCGGCTGCCGACAAGCCAGGAGGCTCCAACAAGCAGTACTGCAAGATCCACCGCACCAAGAGCCATGACCTCCAAAACTACCGACAGGTAGAGCTGCTCGCCGAGAAACAGAAAGCCGAATATGAGCGGCGGGACAAGGAGAAAGGCCCAGATGGTGCCGAGGGATCCGGAAAGAAACGTGGCGGCCAAGGAGGCCGCCGCGGCAAGGATAATCAGTAGGAGAGGCCCGCCCGGGGCCACGACAAGAAGCAGGAAGACGATGATCATGACGAGGACGACAAGTCCGGCGACCACGAGTTTCAGAAAGCCACAGAGGCCATGTGCGTCGATGGTGGTGCCTCGCAGCATACGTCCCACTGCTAACTAAAGCAGTGGGCGCGTGAGATCACATCGGTTGAGCCATCATTCGATGCATGGAAGCCGCTGAAATGGTCCAGCACGCCCATCATCTTCGACATCGAGGACCACCCTGACCGCACTATTGCGGTCGGGTGCTTGCCATTGTTGGTTTCACCAACAATTCGCAACCTCAAGGTGACAAGGATGTTGGTTGACGGCGGGGCCGGCCTGAACTTGATCTCGCCCGTTCTGGTCAAAAAGCTGTAGATCCCTGATGGAGACCTCGAGGAGACGGGCGCGTTCCAAGGGGTTAACCCGAGGAGGAGCCAGCCAAAGGGAAAGGTCACGTTGCCCGTGACATTCCGAGGTGAGCTGAACCGCAGGACGGAAAGGATTGTTTTCGATGTAGCCGAGATCCCCTTGCCTTACAACGGGATCCTCGGCCGCTCGGCACTAGCCAAGTTCAGGGTGGCTTCACACTACTCCTACAACATGCTGAAGATGCCCGAGCCGATGAACGTCATCACCGTCCCATCCGACAAGAAAGATTTGTTGATCTACGCCGACCAACTCTACCGGGAAGCAGTTGCAGCAGCTGCCTCTAAGGCACCTGCTCCTGCCGATAGAGCTTCGGGGGGGGGGGGGGGGGAAGAAGACCGGCGAGACCCCTTGCACCCACTCCGGCAAGCGCACCTCTTCGGGGTGTTGCGCTCCCGTTGAGAACGTGCCAGAGAGCTTCGCTGGTGAGGGAGTCCTGGACTAGGGGGTGTCCGGACAGCCGGACTATCATTATCCGCCGGACTCCAAGACTACGAAGATAGAAGATTGAAGACTCCGGCTCGTGTCCGGATGGTACTTTCCTTGGCGTGGATGGCAAGCTTGGCAATACGGATATGTAGATCTCCTACCATTGTAACCGACTCTGTGTAACCCTAGCCTCCCCCGGTGTCTATATAAACCGGAGGGCTTTAGTCCGTAGGACAACATACATCTCAACAATCATACCATAGGCTAGCTTCTAGGGTTTAGCCTCCTTGATCTCGTGGTAGATCTACTCTTGTACTACCCATATCATCAATATTAATCAAGCGGGGACGAGGGTTTTACCTCCATCGAGAGGGCCCGAACTCGGGTAAAACATCGTGTCCCTCGTCTCTTGTTACCATCCGCCTAGACGCACAGATTCGGGACCCCTACCCGAGATCCGCCGGTTTTGACACCGACATTGGTGCTTTCATTGAGAGTTCCTCTGTGTCGTCACCGATAGGCTTGATGGCATCTTCAACCAGCAACGATGTCCAGGGCGAGACTTTTCTCCCCGGACAGATCTTCAGATTCGGGCGGTTTTCAGTGGGCCAATTCACTTGGCCATCCGGAGCAGATCGAAGCTACGCCCCGCCGTCAGTCGATTCGAAGCTTAAACTTCACGGCCGATGTCCGCGGAGACTTGATCTTCGACGGACCGAGCCACAGCCAAGCGCGCCGCACTGTGACGATGGGCACGATCTAGCTCTGCCGCCGAACAGTGCCTTGGTGGCCGCACTCGGATCCGCTTCGGCCATTAGCCCGGAGCCGATCACCCAGATTGAGGGCCGGTGGATAGACGCCGCCCCGGGGGCTTCAACATCCACGGCGATGGAGCCGAACACTGACCTTGTCCCCTGCAAAACTCGTGGTTCCGAGGCGCCGGACTCCTCGCCGGACTCCGAACCTCCCGCGCCCCTACCAATCGATCCGGATTGGGCGCCGGTTACGGAATTCACCGCCGCGGACATTTTCCAACATTCGCCTTTTGGCGATATCCTGAATTCACTGAAGCATCTCTCGCTATCAGGAGAATCCTGGCCGGACTATGGCCAGGACGGTTGGGGTACGGACGACGAAGAAATTCAGAGCCCACCCACCACCCACTTTGTAGCCATCTGCCGATGATTTAACCGACATGCTAGACTTCGACCGACGACATCGACGCCATGGACGCGATTATGGAGAGATTTAACAGAGCCAGCGCCACAGGCAATCGGAAGACCACCTCGTCATACGACATATACATGGTGGACACCCCAAAAGACGGGATGGCGAAGAAGCGGAGGCGATTCTCTAAAGAAGCAGCCCAAACGCCGACGCCACGGGCGCCGCTCTAAATCCCGCCACAAAGAAGAATGGAGATTCCGCACGGAGATAATAACACCGGAGAGTGCCGAAGACAATCCCTCCAAAGAAGACTCAGCGCAGGAGGATCGTAGCAAGCCCTCACGAGAGGGCGGCAAACGAAAGGGTTGAGGATGATAACTATATGCCTCCTCCAAGACGAAGCAAGCCTCAACAATGATGAATTCATCGCACACGAGGATCCTGTCAACAAGAGCGCTTCAAGCGCAGGCTTATCGCCACGGCAAACAGCCAAAAGAAAAAGCAAAGCAACAGCCCAAGCTGATCAAGACTGCTGGCCGATCGATGGACCGAGGTCCTCGCGTCAAGAGTATAAACTCGAACGCCTCCAAAAGTTACCTAAGACGCAAGTTGCTCTCCGATTAGAGGAGGAAGCATACATACCTTCATCACTAGCGACGACATGGCCGACCGACCACCCCGCATCGTGACAGAGAGGCTTCTGTGCCCCCAGCCAAGACCGCATCCAGCATCGCTCCAAAAGTACGGCCAAGAGGGAACGCGCGGACTTGTGAGACATATTGGGGACAAGGCAAGGCAATCCAGATCCATCTACGGATCACGCGGCGCGCCTACGACCCACGCATTTAATACCGTCGTGCGGACACAATAACCCGGCCGGGCCAAACACAGCAGATAGCGCCTTCGAGCTGCGTCGCGATATCGCTCAATACAGGGCGCCAGACACCCATTATGCTTCATCGACAAAGTAATGGATCATCGATCCCGAAGGGTTTAAACCCAGAACATCGAATCTTACGATGGCACAACAGACCGCGATGTGGATCAAGACTATCTTCTCCACATCCATATGGCCCGCGGCGACGATCTCCACGCCATCAAGTACCTCCCACTCAAGCTTAAAGGACCAGCTCGGCATTGGCTTAGCAGCTTGCCCGCAGAGTCAATTGGGTGTTGGGAAGACCTGGAGGCCGCGTTCCTTGATAACTTCCAAGGCACATATGTGCGACCACCAGACGCCGATGACCTAAGACACATCATTCAGCAGCCAGACGAATCGGCCAGACAATTCTGGACTCGGTTCTTGACGAAGAAAAATCAAATCGTCGACTGTCCGGATGCAGAGGCCCTTGCAGCCTTCAAACATAACATCCGGGACGAATGGCTAGCCCGGCACCTGGGGCAGGAAAAGCCGAAATCCATGGCAGCCCTCACATCATTAATGACCCGCTTTTGTGTGGGAGAGGACAGCTGGCTAGCCCGCAACAACAATCTCCGTAAAAATTCTGGCAGTCCGGATACTAAGGACAACAACGGCAGGTCACATCGAAACAAAAACAAGCGCCGCATTAACGGCGACGATAAAGGAGGATACGGCAGTCAATGCCGGATTCCGAGGCTCTAAACCCGGTCAGCGGAAGAAGCCATTTAAAAGAAACACTCCATGTTCGTCCAATCTGGACCGAATACTCGACCGCTTATGCCAGATACATGGCACCTCTGAAAAGCCAGCTAACCAAACCAATAGAGATTGTTGGGTGTTCAAGCAGGCGGGCAAGTTAATTGCCGAAAACAATGACAAGGGGCTAAATAGCGACAACGAGGAAGAGACCCGGCCGCCGAACAATAGAGGACAAAAGGGTTTTCCCCCACAAGTGCGGATGGTGAATATGATATACGCGACCCATATACCCAAGAGGGAGAGGAAGCGCGCACTACGGGACGTCTATGCGATGGAGCCAGTCGCCCCAAAGTTCAACCCATGGTCCTCTTGCCCGATCACTTTCGACCGAAGAGACCACCCGACCAGCATACGCCATGGCGGATTCGCCGCATTGGTTTTAGACCCAATCGCCGATGGGTTCCACTCACGAGAGTCCCGATGGACGGCGGTAGCAGCCTGAACTCGCTTTATCAGATATAGTGCGCAAAATGGGCATAGACCCATCAAGGATTAAACCTACAAAGACAACCTTTAAAGGTGTCATCCAGAGTGGAAGCCAATCGCACAGTGCTCAAGAACACTCGAAGTGGTCTTCGGATCCCGGATAATTTCCGGTTAAGAGTTAATCTTCGACATAGTCCCGTTCGCAGCGGCTATCATGCTCGCTCGGACGAACTGCGTTTGTAAAATTCAACGCGTGCCGCATTATGCATACCTAAAGCTCAAGATGCCAGGCCCTCGAGGAGTCATCACGGTCAATGGGAATACGGAACGCTCCTCCGAACGGAGGAACATACAATGCTCTCGCGTCAAGTACGAGCAGCCATCTAAGGCAATTCTCAAGTCCGGCAGCTAAAAGGCCGGATACACAAAGCGCGTCCGAGCAATGCCAACCAAGACCACTGGCGCGATCGAGAGCACGATAATAATGCGGCCCCAACCTCGCCTGCATGATAGCAAGAATAACACTCCGCCACATCATTACGCTTTGGAGATACCATGGGCGAGGGAAAGGGCACGATCACAATGGACCTAGAGTGCGGCTCGACCACACCAGGGCTCACCCGAGTGCCCCCTTCTTTTTATTTTTATTTTTTTTGTACACAGGACTCATAACTGTAAGCCCTGGTCCGACGGCGAACTTGCCAACTCATGATGCAACAATCGGGGACTAAAGAAGGCCGCGACAAACACCTGTGTGGTCTCAAATACGAGCATTAAATTCAATTATATACACCAAGTCTCGCAGCTCATCCCCGAGGGGACATGTTTATTTAGTCCAAACCTTGCTTACCAAGACTATTTGTATCACCGCTCTACTAGCAGTCTTTCTTTCATAAATAATGCAGCACTTTTTTGCAATTGCATTATCTTTTATATATATGTTCATTACATGACATCTTGCACCAGATATTTTGGTACGGCGAATACGCCAGGGCTTCGCTCCCCAAATTATGGTGTGATAAAGTCCAACACTTTCACAAGTGCGGCACCGAACTTATAGCATTATATGAATCGGCTCGAATCATGTCTTGGGTCAATAGTTGGGTTTGCCCGGCTCCCACGTTTTGGTGCCTTACGCCCGCTCTCGTCGCCTAAGGTGGCACTGGAGAACCATCGCGATTGCGCCTGGTTGAGCCGGGTTAACGCCTCAAAGGAGAAAGCTAAACCGACCGGCATGATAAGGCGAGAGACCGGTCGCTGTTCGAGAGGTTCTTTCGGTCCTTAAAGACTCACGCCGCCGAGCGAAGTTCCGTGATAATGTGCGATGAAGGCGTGATAGCGCCTCGGATTCGGTCTTCCGAATACCTGGGGCTTCACCAAATTTAAAATTATAGAATTCTATGGCTAAGTGAGAGTGTTCAAGCATTATAAGTCCGTAGCCTTGTTCGTCGTGTTGCGCCGCCCTAGATGGACCCAAAATGGGAACAAGAGTGCTCAAGTTTATCACGAACACCCCAAAGACTTGTGGCTTGGGGGTGAAGCCAACGACTTGCCATCTCTCGATTTCACAAATGGCCGCACAGAAGGTAATATTTTAAATTAAACAAGCATTGCTCATGGTGCATATAAACGAAGTTTTCAGCGCATGATAAATACACAGCGAAGTTCACTAAAGATTACATTTCGGGAGCACTCATCGCAATATCGCAGGCCCCTTCAGACAACTTTATAATACCGCCCGCGCGGCGATGCTCCTTGCCCGGCGGCGGTGGATCCGTGAGAAGCTTCCGCATCCAGTTTGCCCCATTGCACCTTTATGCGGCAAGGGCCCGACGAGCGCCTTCAATGCAAAGCGGAGCGCTTGACTACATCCAGCCGGGGCATGCATCCACCAGCCGCGACGAGGCCAAAGTAGCTCCTGTGCATGGCCTGTCCAGCCATAGCGGACTATGAGGCCCTTCATGGCCTCCTCGGCTACCTTAGGAGTTCGACCACTGCTTCACTGGTCGCTTAGGGGCACGGATGGCCGGCCTCGAGTATCGAGACGAAGACCTTCTCCGCCGAGCTCCCTCCTCGCCACGATAGAATGCGGCGGCATCATACGACTACGCTGGCAGATCTGCAAACGCCTCGAGAGCTCGAATTGGGTAAGTGTCGTAGTTCACACTAACATGCTTGCTTTGCATGAAAAATGCCTTACCGCCGCTATCTTCTTTATGTCCTCAACTTCTGAAGGGCCTTGCGGGCCTCGGCCTTGGCGGACTTGGCACTTTCGAGAGCCGAGGCAAGCTCGGACTCGAAGTCTTGAGTCACGCCCACACTCTCATGCTTTTCCATGAGAGCCTGGAGCTCTTGCCGAACTTCCGCCACTGTGGCCTCTTGCTTTTTCGCTCAGCCTGCTCCGGGTCAAGATTATGCTCGTCGCGGACACGGCATCCTTCGTGGCTGCCACCTTGTTAGTGGCCCTGCAATACACATATTATCCTTGTTAATTTTATTTGCAACCAAAATCCTTTTCTCAGAAGGTACTTATTCAAAGAGGTGTTACTCACCTTCTTTTTCCTCGAGCTGCTTCTTCGCATGGCCGAGCTCTTGCTCGACCGCCGAGGTCCTTCTTCAAGACATCGACCTCCACCGCTAAAGCGGCAGAGGGCAAGCAAGAGCTCGCAAACCCATATTGACATATTTTTAGCAACCTCACAAGATATCTTGTTAGATACTCAGTCCGCTTTTCTTCCGAACACCAAACCGAGCATCATGGGCTACCGTCTATGCGGTATTACATTACATAATTTTAACTTCTTACCTCAAAGCTTGTTAGAAGGCTGCTGCAGGCTTTATCGCCCGCCTTGGCGAAGCTGAACTTTTCAATCACCGCACTCATCATAGTGCGGTGTTCTTCCTGATGGAAGCGCCTTTAAGCGCCGCCCAAAGTTATCCGCACCTCCGGTTGGACGGAGGCCGCCGGCGTCCACGGTCCTGCCCTTCTTCGAAGGGCCGCTTGCGAACTCGAACCACTGCGGGTTCGATGTAGAGTCCGCGCAAAGTCCGGAGGTCGCCCGATGGCGCCTCTGGAGCCTCCTCCCGATGGGTCCCCTCTTGGGATCCCACCTCGGCGTCCTCGTCGGCGCATGGGGTAGAGGCGGTCGGGACGGAATTTACGTCCGACAAGGCCAACGACCCGCTCATCGAGTCGGGGAGATCGTCATCAACCGGACTATGGGCAGAATGCGGTGTTAGAAGGATACTACATGACATGAAAGGTACGGCATATAAATGATCTGGATACTTACGATCCTGCCGGACGCCTGGCCCTTGGAGGCCACTCATCCTCGCCAACGCTGATGTTGGCGAAACTGTCCGGGGATAGTTCTCCCCTCTGGACCCTTCGGCCGCCCGATTGGGGAAGCCTTCCTCTTCTTCTCCTCCTCCGGGAGAGTACTCCTCCTCCTCGTCTTCGTGGGAGGAGTCCTCGCCGTCGACGCCTTTGATTCACGGAACTCTTTTGAGTCCCCGTGGCCACCTTCTTGGCCTTCTTCTCCGGCACCACGTGCGGTGCCGGAACCAGTAGCCCTGTTAAGCGGGCGTTAACTGGGTCTTCTGGCATGGGAGCCGGGCTAACGAGCATCTTGGCCTTCTCCATCCATTCCTGCCAAAGGAAGAGGCAGAATGAAACCTCACTAGAGTCAATCTAATTATCACAAGTGTCCCGTAATGGGGTTGAATCACTTACCTCGTCTGTTGGACACTGCGAGCTGAATCCGCGATCTTCCGTCGCAGATCCGGGGGCTTCGGCGCCCTTGAACATCACCCTCTAGGCACCTTCGTGTGTTGTATTGAAGAGCCCGCTTAGCGCCTGGTGCTGTTCCGGATTGAACTCCCACAAATTAAATGCCCGTTCTTGGCATGGGAGGATCCGCCGGATGAGAATGACTTGGACCACGTCGACGAGCCTGAGCCTATTGCTCACCATCTTCTTGATGCAGGCTCGGAGTCCTGTCACCTCCACCGAATTGCCCCATTGCAAGCCCTTCTCTTTCCAGGAGGTGAGCTGCGTGGGGATACCAGATCTGAACTCGGGGGCCGCCGCCCATGTGGGTTTGCGCGGCTCGGTGATGTAGAACCACCCCGATTGCCACCCCTTGACGGAGTCCACGAAGGTCCCTTCTAGCTAAGGGACGTTGGGCAATTTGCCCAACATGGCGCTCCGCATTCCGCTTATGCGTTCTTCACAACCTTCGCTTGACGTTGAAGGTCTTGAGCCACAGGCGAAGTGGGGCTGGATGCGAGAAAGGCCTTCGCACACCCACGATAAACGCCGAGATGTTGAGGATGAAGTTCGGCACCAGATCATGGAAATCCAGGCCGTAGTAAAACATGAGCCCCCGGACGAATGGATGGAGCGTAAAGCCCAGTCCGCGGAGGAAGTGGGGAAGGAAGACGACCCTCTCATGAGGCCCTGGGGTAGGGATGAGCTGCCCCTTGTCGGGCAGCCGGTGCGCAATATCGCTGGAAAGGTATCCGGCGTCGCGCAGCTTGGTGATGTCCTCCTCCTTAGCGGTGGAGGCCAACCATTTACCTCCCACTCCGGACATATTCGTAGAAGGTCAAGGCGAGATGCGCGAGCTCGGGCGTTGGAGCTTGAGTTCGCAGGGACGGATAAGCAAAGGAGGAAGAAGGCGTAGGTGAGAAGGTGAATCCTTATCCCTTATATATAGGCGGACAAAACTATGCATCCCCCACCGGCCTGGTAAAACTCGCTTATCTCCCAAGCGCCACCATCAATGGCGCGGTTGGGTTACCCACGTACGTATTGATGAGAATCCCGGATAGGGGAGCACGATCTCTGCTTCGACAAGACGTGCCAAGGAAACCGCTTCGCTAAACGTGCTGAGGTGGTATAGTAATTCAAACAAAGGCTTGGTTGCGGGGTGATGTCACGCCGCATAATACGTCAGCAGATTGAGCTAAGTGTACATTTTATTCTCTCTACGGTGGAATGTGGAAATTATTTTTGCAGAGCCGGACACTATCCTGGTGTTCATTATCTTCTCTGGATTATTCAAGGGAGGAACCCGCCTTGCAATGCCGAACATTATGCACGCCGGACTTATCGTCATTGAAGACTGGTTCGGGGGCTACCTTGAGGAGTCTGGACTAGGGGTGTCCGGACAGCGGACTATCATTATCCGCCGGACTCCAAGACTACGAAGATAGAAGATTGAAGACTCGGCTCGTGTCCGGATGGTACTTTCCTTGGCGTGGAAGGCAAGCTTGGCAACACGGATATGTAGATCTCCTACCATTGTAACCGACTGTAACCCTAGCCTCCCGGTGTCTATATAAACCGGAGGGCTTTAGTCCGTGGGACAACATACATCTCAACAATCATACCATAGGCTAGCTTCTAGGGTTTAGCCTCCTTGATCTCGTGGTAGATCTACTCTTGTACTACCCATATCATCAATATTAATCAAGCAGGACGAGGGTTTTACCTCCATCGAGAGGGCCGAACCTGGTAAAAACATCGTGTCCCTCGTCTCTTGTTACCATCCGCCTAGACGCACAGTTCGGGACCCCCTACCCGAGATCCGCCGGTTTTGACACCGACAGCTGGCAAGAGCAAGAAGTCCAGAGCCACGCCACCAGAGACCAAGAAGGTGCCCATCAAGGAGGACGACACGGGGGGAGCTTTTACCATAAGCTGCACCCTTGACGGCAAATAGGAAAGCGATATCGTCACCTTTCTGCGGGCGAATGTCGATGTGTTTGCATGGCAAGCCTCTGACATCCCCGGCGTTCCCAGGGAGGTGATTGAGCACCACCTTGCTATCTGTCCTCATGCGCGGCCTGTCAAGCAGAAGGTCAGGAAGCAAGCTCTTCAGAGGCAGGAGTTCATCACGGAGGAAATCAGAAAGCTAGAGGTGGCAGGTTTGGTAAGAGGAGTACTCCATCCGACGTGGTTGGCCAATCCGGTAGTAGTGCGCAAGGCAAATGGGAAGTGGAGGCTGTGTATTGATTACACAGACATCAATAAGGCCTGTCCAAAGGATCCTTTCCCGTTACCGCACATTGACCAGATTGTTGACTCCAGGCTGGGTGTGACCTCTTATCGTTTCTTGACGCCTACTCAAGATACCACCAAATCTTCATGACAAAGGAAGACGAGGAAAAGACAGCTTTCATCACCCCATGGGGTACGTATTGCTTTTTACGGATGCCTTTCGGGTTGAAGAGTGCTGGCTGAACCTTTGCAAGAGCAGTCCAAATTGGTTTTGAGCCCCAGCTACATAAAAATATGGAAGCGTATATGGATGATATAGTGGTCAAAACCAAGGACAAAGCAACCCTTGTGCAAGATCTGGAGGAAACATTTGCAAACCTGCGCAAGATCAACCTCAAATTGAACCCTGAGAAGTGTGTCTTCGGCGTCCCGTCCGGCAAGCTTCTCGGGTTCTTTGTGTCCCAGCGCGGGATTGAAGCAAACCCAGATAAGATTAAGACCATCAAGCCTATTGAGGCACCCAAATGGATCAAGGACGTGCATCCGCTCATTGGTTGCATTGCCTCCATGAGCCGGTTCATCTCCAAGTCCGCGGAGCGTGCCCTTCCTTTTTTCAAGATCTTGAAGAAGGCAGGGCCAGTGGAGTGGACCCCAGAGGCCGAGGCAGCGCTGCAGGATTTGAAGAAATACCTCTCCTCTAGCCCAGTGTTGGTTGCGCCCAAACCACAAGAACCGTTGCTGCTTTATCTAGCGGCAACAAATCAGGTGGTTACCGCCGCACTAGTGGTGCCGAGAGAGGTTGACAAGAAGGCAGCGGTAGCGGCAGAGCCAACAGATGGCGAGGCGGAACCCTCTCCGGTAGGGCTTGATTCCGGCAAGATTGAGTCCCCGGCATAGGCTGACGCCAGCGCGACAGGGCCCACACGCCGGGTGAAGAGGTGCAGAAGAAGAAAATGGTGCAGCACCCAGTTTTCTTCGTCAGCTCCCTCTTGCAGGGGGCTAGGTCGAGGTACTCAGGTGTGCAAAAGCTGCTCTTCGGCCTCCTTATGGCTTCGAGGAAGCTGCGCCATTACTTCCAAGCGCACGAAATCACGGTGGTCACCCACCTCCCATTGCAACGGATACTACATAACCCAGATGCAACGGGGAGGATCGTGGAATGGGCCCTAGAGCTGTCAAGTTTCGGTTTGAAGTTCGAAAGTACCTCGATGATTCAAAGCAGAGTCTTGGCGGAGTTTGTTGCGGAATGGACCTCAACGCCCGACGAAGAGGTGCAGGAGACCACTCTCCTCGGTAAGGAAATGAGCCGCAACTGGATCATGTACTTTGATGGTGCCTTCTCGCTGCAAGGCGCTGGTGCTGGTGTGCTGCTTGTCGCACCCACCGGAGAGCACCTCAAGTATGTCATCCATATGCACTTCCCCCGGGAGATGTCAACCAACAACACCGCCGAGTACGAGGGATTGCTTGCCGGTCTCAGGATCGTGGCATACCTCGGAGTTAAAAAGCTCATCGTCAGGGGCGACTCACAGCTCGTCGTCGGGCAAATCAACAAAGATTATCAAAGCCTGTTGATGGAAGCTTGCGTAGATGAGGTGAAGAAACTGGAGGAGCGCTTTGACGGTATACAAGCGAAGCATGTCCCTCGGGCGGAGAACGACTTCGCCGACTACCTGTCAAAGCACGCTGCCCTCAAGCTACCTGTGGGACCAGGTAATTTTGTGCTTTAGTCAACCCAACCATCCGTTGAGCCGTCGACCGGGCAGAACAAACGGAGGAAGCTAGGCTCCGGCAAGTACTTCCCCACCGAGCTCTCCGGAGCCGCCGGCGAAGATGTTGTCGTGGATGCCGATCCTGCCGCAGGGCAACCGACTCAGGCATGACCTCAGGTCATGGCCATGGAGGCGGTCGCTCCCGTGGCAGAAGAGATGCCCTTGGTCCTTGTCGTCGAGCCACAGGCTCCGACATGGGCGCAGCACACCATCCGATTCCTTCAAAAAGGAGAGCTTCCTGAGGAGCAGGAAGAGGCAGAAAGAGTAGCCCGCTGGTCTGCTCTGTACCAATTCGTTGATAACGTATTGTACACAAAAAGACCGAATGGGGTGAAATTGAAGTGCATCTCCCGGGAGGAAGGACTAAAGTTGTTGGTAGAGATACATGGAGGCATATGTGGCTCCCACATAGGGTCGAGGGCCCTTGCCAACAAGGCTTTCCGGCAAGGTTTCTTCTGGCCCACCGCCCTCCAGGATGCGACAACACTAGTATCCAAGTGTGAAGCGTGCGAGTTCCATTCAAAGAAGCTCCATCAACTGGCTCAAGCCCTTCAAACTATCCCTCTCTCCTGGCCCTTCTCGGTCTGGGGGCTCGACATATTGGGCCCTTTCCCCCGTGCTGTCGTGGGCTTTGAGTACTTGTACGTCGCAATCGACAAGTTCACAAAGTGGTCAGAGGTGGAAGCAGGGAGGAAGGTGATAGCACAGTCAGCCATCAACTTCTTCAAGGGACTAGTGTGCCGTTTTGGGGTGCCCAATAGGATCATCGCCGACAACGGCACATAGTTCACAAGCCGTGCCTTCATGCAATACATCGAGGATCTCGGCAGCAGGGTCCGTTTTGCTTTCGTGGCACATCCACAGAGCAACGGCCAAGCGGAGAGAGAAAATGCTGAAGTCCTGCGAGGCTTAAGAATGAAGACTTGTGACAGGCTGCGCAAGAGTGGAAGGCGCTAGATTGATGAGCTGCTGGCGGTTCTTTGGTCGATCAGGACGACGCCAAATTGAGCCACTGGCCAGACACCCATTTGCTCTGGTCTACGGGGCAGAAGCAGTTCTCCCCACGGAACCCATATATGGGTCACCTTGAGTGCTCACTTATGATGAGCTTGAGCAAGAGCGATTGCGGCAAGATGACGCAACGCTCCTTGAGGAAGATCGTCTCCAGGCGGCTGTGAGAGCAGCATGCTACCTGCAAGCCTTGCGCCGCTACCATAGCCACAAGGTTCATGCCCGGAGCTTTGAGGAAGGCGACCTTGTTCTTCGGCACGTTCAGTCGGCTAAGAATTCCAACAAGTTGACGTCGAAGTGTGAAGGCCCTTATCGGGTAACACGAGTCACCAGGCCCAGTGCAGTCCGGCTGGAGACCAAAGATGCCGTTCCAGTGAGGAACTCCTGGAACATCGAGCATCTCCGCAAGTTTTACCCATAAGGCGCGGCTGCCGGGCCTCCCGGCAAGCCACCCTTTTGTACAAGCCTTGCCGGCAATGCATGTAACCCTTTGTACAAAGCCAGGCGCAGACCCTGAGCATAAATAAATGAAGCGTTGGCGCCCTAAGTTATAGCATGCATGCTAGGTCGAGTCTCTTCCTTGGTTAGGGTTGATAGTGCTTAGCGGCGGCTAACCCCTAGCTTAGAGGTCGAATGCGCGTCTTTCTGTTCTTCTCTGTCTTCTTTGGTTCCCAGGGCACATGAATATCCTTGTCGAGCTGCTTTGGAAGAAAGGGGACGGACCGGCATCCGAGCCCCGGCAAGCCAAAGTTGTCGGGGGCTACAAGAGCAAGGATCCATCCGCGGCAAGCCAAGGTTGCCGGGTGCTACAGATCCAGATAAGTCTTCTATCCTCTATCATGCGTTTCGTTATTGACTGAGGTATGTGAAACCTCGTTCTATCCTTAGGCTACCGTGCTCCCCTCATTCCGGACCCTAGGACTCATCTCCTGGGACCGAATTTGGTCGTAGTCGCGGCAGCAAGGAAATGAAATGAGGAGCCTAAGCCCACCTCATCCCTGCCTCCGCCAAGGGCGTGAGAAAGGTCGAGCGAATTGGGGGGACGGCAAGGCCTGTTGCCGGGCGAGAAAACGTTTATCTTAAAGGTAACAAGGATTCACTCCTTGTCGTGTGTTCCACCTGCGAACGAAAAACCCGGCAAACATCCCTTTTTCATTAAAAAAACATCCCGTATAGGTACAGTTCATACGAAATGAAAAACATGAACAGGGGGATTACAAGTTCTAAAGTTAACAAAGGCTCGAAGGCTTACAAGACTAAACAAAGATAAGATGCCCGTAATCCCTTTCTTGTCCCTCTCCTCAGGAAATGGAACAAGAAAGCAGAAGGGCAAAAGGGGCGCCTAGGCGAGCTACGAGTGGCAGAAGACACTAAGAGAACATCTTGGTGGCCATCCAAGGGCTGGATGGTGATGGCGGCGCCGGAGGCAGAGCTTGAAGACGAGGCGGCAGGACGTCAATACGCGACGAAGGCGTCGGTGCCCGCGTACTCCAACTTGACGGCCTTGCCGCCCGCCCTCTTCCTCTTTTGCAGCCTCCCAACGCCAGCTGCCCAAGGAGACGACCCCGAGAAGTTCAAGGAGCCGGCAACACGGATGATGGGGTCGCCGGTGCCGCTCGGAGTGGCGCCCGATGCCTAGTCGGACCTGTCATCCTACCGCCCGCTATCCTCATCGTCGCTGCCGTTGTCTTCCTCGCCACTCTCGCTTGAAGAGGAATATTCATCATCAGAAGAGCTCTCCATGCAGCACCTTACGCGAGTCCCGAAGTGCCCGAAGATCTTGACAGAGAGAAGGCCATTCTCCATTAGTTTGAAATGGAGAGTGAGCCCCTCCGTCAAGCAGTGGAGGCGAGCGAAGGTCTTCCACCCTCGATGGAGATACATGACGTGAGGGGTGGGGAACTCGACGTTGTCCCATGTGCCACTGTTCCCACAACCCCTCATATGTAGCCGCAACGCCTGCGGCGGATCCAGCTCCATCTCCCGTGCAAATGGAGTTGGGAGGCGAAGGACGGTACGGTGGCTGGCGCAGCCTGACGAAGAATTCGCAAGGGTTGTCCCCGGCGTGGCCCTCCATCGGAGGAGGGGCTGCTAGCGGAGGTGAGGCTGATCTGCTGCCCCATCCTCCTCTCGCTCGAGCACCATGGCGGCCTCGACCACGCCCCCTCCCCCTTCCTCTAGCGGCCGGCTCCGCCGCTACGAGCTCTTGGGGAGGAGCGATGCGCTATCTGGCCGAAACCCTCGCCGCCACCGATGAAGCGTCGCCACGCCCCCTCGCCATGGCAGAAGAAAGGAGGATGTAGGAATGGGGAGAGGCAGATGGCGAAGGGTTGAGAGGCACCGTTCCTCCCGCTCCCCTCTTAATAAAGGGGCGGGGGCGAGGCTCGGCCGCCCCCTCTCGGCCAATCCGGCCCGTTGAAGTGACAGCAAGCAGGGCCATCAACCGCCCTCCCCGCTCCATTGAAGGCGCGTGGGAATCGACCCACGCACGCGCACGGCATCCTGCGCGCCTATCATTCGCCCTGCATCGTGCATGCAGCGAACGTGGCGCGAGGGATAGGCACAGTGGGACGCGTGGAGCGACGGTTCCCAAGCGAGGGCAGTAAATGAGAAGCGGCCCTGCGGTCTCAAAGAGACACGCAAGCCGCCTCTTTACAGTCCGCCACGGGATAACGCCAGCATGCTTCCGTCATGCGCCCAACAACGTGCTACGCTTATGTATGGACCAGGCCCAGGGGCTCCTGTCGGTGTACAAAAGTAGGGGCTCTGCTTTTGACCCCTTTACTTGTGCATGGGCAGTCAGAGCCTCCCGCGGCCAGGCATAACATGGCAGGAAACGGAAGCCGGAGATAAGCCGAAGGCACAAGACAAAGCAAAGCAACGACAAGGACCAAGGCCACAAAGATTAGATGGACGAAGTAGGTTTCCCCGGCAAGGACCCTTGCCGGGGCAGCCTCAGCAGCCCCAGCAAGACCCTTCCTGGGGCAGCTCGCCGACACCAGCCGAGCGAGCCACCTTTGAGCCCACCAATGCTAGACAAACGTATTGGGACAGGGCTCGGGAGGCACCTCTGCGGTGGCATGCAGATCTTTGTGAAGACAAAGAATAGTCAAGACCAAATGAGGATAGGAAGGCAACAATCCTCACCAAAGATCCTCACCGAAGAAACCCACAAGACCCCCGGCAAGATCCTTGCCGGGGATGCCAGCGCGCCACGGCAAGACCCTTGCCGGGCCACCCGGCAAGACCCTTGCCGAGCCACCCGACAAGACCCTTGCCAAGCGCGCCAGCAGGGCCACTGCCAGGCCCACGCCGGCCAAGTCTCCACCGCCATTCGCATGCAGCAGCCCTTCGTGGAGGCTCCACCACCGCGCCACCTCAGCTGCGTGCCTGCCTACATGGCGCCGCATGCATCGTTGGCCAGGGCCCGTGTCAAAGCAAGGAGGAGTGGCAAAGGACGGGATGGGCCTCGCCCCCGTCCCCGATAAAGTGACAGGACCTAAGCCTCACATTAAATGCGCTTTGTCCTGTAATACCAGTGATAAGCTCACGACGCTGGAGCACTTTCCAACTCCTGTGTGCCACTGTGGCAGCCCCTTTCGCCTATAAAAGGAGGCCCATGGTGCACTAGAGAAGGATTCGGCTCTTTCGAACCTAGCAGGAACCAGAGCTAGTTCAAGAGCTCAAGAACACTAAATAAATCCACCAAAGTAGGATCGTAGGGTTTTACGCATCTTTCCGGTCCGAACCTGGGTAAATCCCCTTTGTGATGTCTATTAGTCCCGCTCTTCTCACGATCCCCGCGCCCCACAACTGTAGTAGGGATTCCAGTGATCCCATAGGTGTCGTTTCCCACCGACACCGAGGCGCCTCTTCGTGTACCATGGCAAACTGGCAACCGTCCACCGACTCTTCGCATTTCCCTCTCGATTTGGAACTTCTATCGCAAGCTCTTCCTCCCTCCTTCATTTGCCTTCACCCTTCCTTCTGCCATTGTTCGATCGTCTTCTCCATGGAGGGAACATGCCGGAAACGACCCCGTTATTCTTGCCCCGATCTAAAAGATGACGTGGTGGAGGAACTCATTGATCGGTGCGACGTCATCCCCTCGGCTATCATGGAAGGTTCGTTCAAGACCATTCTTGACTCAACTAATAACATCATTACATGGGACCCAAGGGTCAAGGAGCAGTTTGATCTATCCTATCTTCTTTATCGTGACCCTGATGACTGGCGTGGGGACGACGGAGGCCTCGCCTTATACAAGTTGATGCCGCTTGATAATGATACGTATGATGTTAAGATGCCATCGCTTGAGGGCAAGGCTTGGGCAGGCGCAAATGGAGATTGGGTTGCTTATATTGGGTACAACTGCGAGTGGGAACTTGTGAATGTGTACACTCATCACCGGGTTCCACTTCCAAAAATCTCAGCAGACTGCCCAGAGGTTGAGCACACCGGTATTCTACGCATGTTCAAATACGATCATGGTGACTGTCTTCTATGGAAGATTTTTTTCGAGTTCCCAACCACTCTTGGAATTACAGGAACTATGTAGTTGTTGCTATCTTCGACAAGCTTGTTGCCGTCCTTCGTGGTTCGACTAGATGGATATTGCTCAAAAATCAGTTTTTGTACATGGATGAGTACTGTAATGCAATTCAATACGAGGGTCTTGTGTTTGTTTCCACCACTCATGGCACTGTTTTTGCATGGGACCCTCATAGTTTCGGTACGTTTGTCTTCCACCATAATTATAATTGTTTCATCCACATGCATGCGGGTTAGCAAGTTTCCCTTTACTAATTAACCTTCTTCTTGTGTTTCCAAGGTCCTGTGAACATTCCACCATCTATACTTGAAATTTTTTATAACCAACAGGGAGATGACGATGGTGATGATCACGATCATGAGGACGAGCAGTGCCCATATACTCAGTGGCGCCTGGCAACTTATTCTGATGGATCACCCCTTCTTTTCTGTATACAGCCCACTACTAATGTTACTACTAAGGAAGCAGGTGTTGTCTCCCATGGTCGGACTCTCCGGACCTATTCCAACATCCGTTGCATGGTATCCGGGATGGATACTAGTGTGCTAGCACCAACACCTTCTCCTTCGTACAGAATTGATAGTCTTGGAGAAAACTCGCTCTTCCTTGGACAAAACTATCCAATGATGGTGAAAGGTGATCCAACTGTTGTTGACACAAAGTTACTACCATTTATGAGAAGCAATTGTATCTATACCTCGAACATTTCAGTGGTTCCCTACCCTGGTACTGATATAGTAGGCCGCTTCAGCCTGGATGATCAGTCCTGCATTGGTCTCGAGATCGACAATGGATGGCCCTTCCCCGAGAATCACTTGTGGTTCAAAGCAAGCGTTTCCAATGGTGAGGATTGGTTGAGTTGAAGTTCATTTCATTGCTTGTTATTTGTTGTGTGATGAAAACTTTAGTATTTATAATGTATCCTCGTTGTCGATGTGGGTTGATGACCTATTGTATGTAATAAAATGATATGCATGTGATAACTTACTAAATTTATGAATGGCTTTCGAGTCGCTTCTCTGAGTGAGTGGTGCGACGAGGCAAAAAAATATTTTCCGAATACATAATTGTACGTGCATTGCAACAGGTTATTGGATGAGGCCAATCAACAATAGTAGTACACTATTTGTACTAGCTTCACATGCTTCGCACGTCGGGCGGGTTTTTTCACTGTAGCCATATGTTAATGTGTTCGATGTACGTAACCAGCACCTCGAATCCTCGATAGTACTAGTACTATATAAGTAGTAGGAGTAGTAGGGTGGCATGGGCCAGAACAAGTTCACGTCCAGGAGTACGGCACACGCCACCAGCACGACATCCATCTTACACCATATTTCTTGGAGTTCGTGCTAGAGCAATCTCTTCAACCTTGTCGTTTTTGTAACTCGGCCATTGCACGACAGGCAAGGTGGGGGTTTGCCAATAGTCGGTTTCCTCAACTGCGGTCCCACTTGTAAGGCCAACTCCACCCCAAATGGACCTCCATTTTGCACGAGCTCCAACGATAATTTTGACTAGAAAAGCAAGACCAAAGTAAACAAGAACCACAAGTATACATTTTTAGAAGATATCCAACTTCCATAACTGCTCCTATAAGTTGGATTAGTGCCTTCTCGATGCATTCATTATTGATCTGCGGAGGCTCGATCTTGCGTGCTTCTTTCTTCTTCGAGTGTAAAGAAGTAGACGTTGCTTCCTCGCATCTAGTCTCATGTCTAGCCTCTATTCTATCAACAAGTGCACTAGTCTCATCTCTAGCCTCTATGCTAGCTAAAAGTGCTTGAACATCTACTAAATTGTGCTCTATCAATATATTGATGTACTCTTCTTCCCAATACCAAAACTTGCATCCATTCTACACAATAAAATTTTAAGTTAGCACAAACGAAGATTTGGTCGGGTTCTTCCTCCTTTTGCCAACACGTGGGACATCCAGCATCCAGGTCGTGTCATGCAAGACAATAGAGTGGTAGTTGAAGCCACGTGATGTGCATCTTGGGTTAAACTGTAAATAGAATCTTACTACTCTTGAGTAACTCCAAAAGCGGCCACCGAAGATCTTTATTGGATTTGTTTTTCATCACCAGCACGCGTCGAGGTGAAAGATGTGCAGAGTTGATGGGTCCTCTTGCATTTTCAGTGACATGTGGGACCGCATATGAGCAAGCAGGATGATGGGCTTGGCGGTCATTGGCTGGCTGAGAAGAGAGATAGAGGAGGGCTGAGCATGGACTCCATGAAATTTGTTCTACATAACCAACACCTCGATATAGGATCGATATAGGGGGGTGGCATGGGCCATAACTAGCATTCACGTCTAGCAGTACGGCACACGCCACCCACACGAGTCCCATCCGACACCAATTTTCTTGGAGTCTGTGCTACAACCATCTTGAAAGTGCAACTAATCCCCGGGTGGTTTTGGTAATTAATAACAACATATATATCATTGAACTAATTATTTCTTGAGAATGTTTCAGAAAGTTCAGTGATATGGGTATGGCAATGACTGATGATGTGGACCCCTCAAAATGCTAAGGAAAAACATTGGCAAAAGCTCAAGACTCTATTTTTGGTTTAGTGATCCAAGATCACATTGAGTCCATAGGAAAGCCAATACTATTAAAAGGGATGAGGTTATGATGATGATCTGGTTGCTCAAAGTGCTTAATGATTTATCTCTCAAACTATCAGCAATCTTTCATTCCAACATAAACTCATAAGTAATCTCGGTCCCACCGATTCCATAAACTCACCACACCGAGATGAACCACCTCACCATATACCCAAACCCTAAGAATTTGGATTTTCCGATTCCAAACTCGGTCATACCGAAATTGGTGTTGCCAACCTTCAGAACCTACAGACTCAAATCGGTGTCACCGAGATGAGAAAGTCGGTCCCACCGAGATTGGCAAACCCTAGACTTTGGAAGAATCGGACTAACCGAGATTGTATTTTCGGTCCCACTGAAAATCCCAACGCTCACAAGATTTGAACTTTCGGTCTCACCGAGTTGTCAACTTGGTCCGACCGAGATTGGTCAAATGTGTGTAACGGTTGATTTTGTGTGGAGGCTATAAATACCCCTCCACCTCCTCTTCATTTTGGAGAGAGCCATCGAAAGAACTACCACTCCTACCTTACATTTTCGAAGAAAACTACCTACCCTTGTGTTGAGATCAAGTTGCTCCACTCCCACCATATGAAACTTGATTTCTAGCCTTCCCAAGTTGCTTTCCACTCAATCCCTTCCTCCACCACAGCCAAATCAGTGAGGAGAGTTGAGTGTTGGGGAGATTATCATTTGAAACACAAGAGCAAGGAGTTCATCATCACCAACACCATCTATTACCTTTTGGAGGGTGGTGCCTCCTAGATTGGTTAGGTGTCGCTTGGGAGCCTCCGTCAAGATGTGGAGTTGAACCAAGAAGTTTGTAAGGGCAAGGAGATCGCCTACTCGTGAAGATCTACCCGAGTAAGGCTAGTCCTCCGTGGGACGAGGCCATGATGGCATAGACAAGGTTGCTTCTTCGTGGACCCTTCATGGGTGGAGCCCTCCGTGGACTCTCGCAGCCGCTACCCTCGTGGGTTGAAGTCTCCATCAACGTGGATTGACGATAGCACCACCTATCGGAACCACGAGAAAAATCTCCGTGTTCCAAATTGCGTTTGCTCTTCTCCACCTCTTATTTACTACATGTGCAATTTACTTTCCACTGCCACTACTCTAGAATTGCATGTGTAGGGTGATACTTGACTTGCTCATCATTGTGAACTTGCTAAAAACTTGTCCTAATCAAAGGCTAAACTTTTAAGTTGTCAAGTAGTCTAATCACCCCCCCTCTAGACATACTTCCGATCCTACAAGTGGTATCAGAGCTTTGGTCTCCATTGGATTGGTTTCCATTGCATTGGACTCCATAAGCTTGGTTTCACAACCTAGGAGAGTATGGCGTCTAGTGAGGGTAATTTTCATAGAGGTCCTTACTTTGATGGTTCAAACTTTGCTAGTTGGAAGCATAAAATGAAAATGCATATTCTTGGACATAACCCTGCCGCATGGGGCATTATTTGTGTTGGCTTGCAAGGTGAGTTCTTCGAGGAAGGAAAAGTTCCGGATCGTGAAGCTACTGCGGATGAGTTGCGGATGTTACAGAACAATGCTCAAGCTTGTGACATTCTCTTCAATGCTTTGTGTCCCGAGGAGTTCAACAAGATCAGCCGTCTTGAGAATGCAAAAGAGATTTGGGATACTTTGGTCGAAATGCACGAAGGTACCGAGTCCGTGAAGGAATCAAAGCTAGATGTTCTTCAAGGTCAGCTTGACAAGTTCAAGATGAAGGAAGGTGAAGGAGTCGCTGAAATGTACTCTAGGCTTGCTCTCATCACCAATGAGATGGCAGGCTTAGGAAGCGAAGAAATGACCGACCGATTCATCATCAAGAAGATTCTCAGAGCTTTGGATGGAAAGTATGACACCGTGTGCACTTTGATCCAAATGATGCCAAACTACAAAGATCTCAAGCCTACCAAGTCATTGGAAGAATTGTTGCTCATGAGATGACACTTAAAGATAAGGAAGAGCTTCACACAAGTCAAGTGGTGCTTACAAAGCTACAGTTGAAGCTCCCACATCCTCAAGTGACAAGCTAGTTTCCAATGAAGAGATAAGCCTAATGGTGAAGAACTTCAACAAATTCTACAAGAGTAGAAGCAAGGAAAGAAGCTCAAAGTCTAGATCATATGATGAAAAGAGATCTTCTAGTCGTGATCGAAGCTGCTACAATTGTGGAAGACCCGGACACTACTCAAATGAGTGTTCGACTCCCCACAAGAGAAGAGAAGAATCTCCAAGAAGAAGAAGCTCAAGAGAAGAGTCGCCTCGAAAAGAGAGAAGGAGTAGAGATGATCGTTATGAACGAAGATCCTCTCGGAGAAGCAAGGATTAGGAAAGGAAAGACAAGTCATCAAGGAGCTACACAAGAAGAAAACATCAAGCTCATGTTGGTGAATGGGTTTCCGGCCCGACTCGATAATCACTCCGAAAGAAGCTATCACTCCAACTCCGAATCTGATCAAGATGAAGGTGTTGCGGTCTTGCTCTCGTGTCCTCCAACTCCAACTCCTATGACATATTTGATTCACCAAATGAGGGAATTGGAAGATGCTTCATGGCAAAAGGCCCCAAGGTATCACACCCTGAATTCATTGACTTTGATAGTGATGAGGATGACTTGCTTGGTGAAGATGAGCTTTACATGATAAATCTAGTGAGCCTAGTAATGATGAACATGCTAGTAGTCTTTATAGTCGAGAAGAGTCGAATGACAATGCTATGAAGGAGATTGAGCGCCTAACTAAAGAACTAAACACTCTTAAGTTAGCTCATGAAACAACTCAAGAAGATCATAGAGAGCTCCTAAGATCTCATGAGAAGCTACGCTCGAGAAGCTCAATCTAGAGCAAGAACATGAGTTTCTAAAAGCTATCAATGACGATCTTCAAAGAAGAGTTCTTCATATCTTGCCAAACGACTTCTCTTGTCTAATTTCTTGCCACCTATTAAAACTAAGCATGACAAGCATAAGAAAAATTCTTCATCTAGAAGCAACATAATTGGTTCTAGTAGTTCTCTTGATTCCACTAACAATGTTTCAAGCCAAGTTTCACTTGAGCAAGAAAATAGTTTATTGAAAGGGATTATAGAAAGGTGTCTACAAGAGTCTTGGGAAGAAAGAGCTTTGAGGAAATTGTTCGCAAGCAAGGAAGACACCGAAGAATCAAGGAATTGGATTTGAGCGAAGGTTCAACGCCGAGGGTGTTGAATGGGAAGAAGGTCAATATCCCACTCCAAAGTTTGTTTCTCAAAGGAGAAGTATGATCCTACTTCTTCCAATGTGGAACAAGCTCAAGATGACCTTCCACCACAAGACCACAAGCTAAAAGGCAAGGACAAGCTTCAAGAGGAGATTGATGCATTCATTGAAGCACCCAAGGCCATGGTCAAGTGGGTTCCCAAGGCAACTTCAAGTTCTACTTCGACAAGCTCAACTACTACCCCAAGGATTCCCATCAAGATGATGTGGATCCCGGAGAAGAAGAACTAGAGAGTTCTTGAGGGTGACTCCGCCAACATACTTCACTTACATTCATTTTGGCAAAGAACTTGTGCAATCAACTTCCACATCTTGCACTAGTTCATGGAGTCACAAACCCTCATGTTGGTAAGTCAAGGGACAAGGTAATCATTGCTTTCATGGACATCATCTATTGTGTACTTCAATCTATGTCCATGGATATCCTTGTTTGTTCCTTGTGGGACTAACCCATGTAGGTATTGAAAGTGCCCGAATCCAAAGGATTGCTCCTAACTCTTGATGATCCTCATCAACATTGAGCATCCACATCTTCAACATCTACATGAAGTCTTCAACGACAACCCAAGGTTAGTTTGACCCTTTAAAAGGGGCTCTCACATCAAGGGGGAGCTTTGCTCTAAAGAATTGAGCTAAAGCATCTTCAAATGATGTGAACACATTAATGCTTTATGTAAAAGTGGTAACCCCACTTGTGCTTAAACGATGAGTATGACCTATGATCAAATGTTCTCATTTGACTCCTAAGTCAATATACTCATATATAGATGACCTAGTCATCGCCAAATTGTGTGCTAGTTGCTAGAGTTTTGTTTGTGCATGTTTGACACATATTTTATTTGCTATCTTATTGTGTGAGCATGTTGGATGCATGATTTAATCCATTCGAGGACATCCATTTGTTGCTTTGGTCTTTTGGATTTTTCTTTTGACCAAATGGATGGACAAGAATGCCTAAGTTCCTCCCCTAGCTATCTATGCTTTCTTGTCTCAAACTCTATTCATGCTTATATCACAAACTTTGAACAAGACTTTTTGGACGGACCGAGTGAGGAGCACTTTGAGCCACCGATCCGTCAAAAGCCTAAATTCCAAAACCTTCTAAGTACTTTCGGTCAAACCAATATACTCAAATCGGACGGATCGAAATCACTTGGATTGATCTAGGTTTTCACCTCGGTGAAACCGAGTTACAAATCTCGGCGTGATCGATGTGTGTAATCGCTTGCGATTAACCATCTCGGTGCCACCGAAGTTTTCAACTCGGTCCCACCAAACCGAAGGGTATATATACCCGAGGGCAGCGCGTTGATTATTCCTTCAAAGCGCCTCGCCCCAAACCCTTATTTGCCGCCGCCGTGGTCTCCGGATCGTCTCCGCCGTCTCATGCGCGCCTCGCATGGTCTCCATCGCCGTCAGCGGTCAATCTCATCGCGCCGTTGCCGCCGTGGTGAAACTCCACCAAGTTGGGTGAGTTTCATCCTCTCGTCTTCAACCTCGATTCAATGCACGATAGGTTTTGCCTAGATTCTTGCCATGTTTGAAATCTTCCTATCCAGCAGATTAGATCTTAGAACAAAATTCGAGTGAAAATTTTAGGGTTAGGTTTCACGAACACATCTCGGTGTGACCGATTCTACATTCTCGGATCGACCGATTTGGCCTCCGCCATTGACCTTGCACTTCGGTTAAACCGAAGTTGTGCAAATCGGTAAGACCGAAATGAGGACTTAGTGAAACCCTAGTGCTCTCGGCTAGATCAGAAACCCATTTCGGTCCAACCGAAAGTGGTGTGATCGGTTAGGTTTAGACACTTCGGATTCACCGAATTTTAGACTCGGTCAGGCCGAAATGCATTCCGTGAAAACCTAAAACTGAAGTTTGAACTCATTTATTTTGCAAAATCCTCTGCAGTTTGTGATAACTCTTCTATTCTCGCCTATACCTATTCTATTCACGAGGTTGTCGGTCATGTCGATGCAAGTGACAGCGTAACAGTCTGAATCACCAGATTGCAATTCCAGAGGCGATTACAAGTCCTGAAGCAAGCAGTTTTTCAGATGATGGAGAGAGAGCACCCCAAGTGGATTGCCTCTGCTGCCACGGGGCCGGAAGAAGAGGAATACGATGAGGAGGATTACGACTTTGTTGCTGATGAGGAGATTACTTCCAAGCCTAAGAGGAAAGTGGTTGCCAAAGGCTATCAAGGGCAACAAACAAAGAAAGGCACCAGAAAGAGAAGAAATCCACAGTTGCAAAGAAGCTAAGCATGGAAGAAGAAACCTCCGGCAAGATCAAGAAAACTTCCAAGAGGAAGAGGCTAGTTCATGATGAAGCCGATGATGACTCGATGAGGAAGCACCCCAGCCTCCTCGAAGCAAAAGTTGATGGGAGATGCCATCGAGGCAGGAGCACCCACTAAATCTAAGCCATCAGCCAAAGAAAGGCAGCCCAAGCCAAACCTCTTGCCAAGCCAAGAAAAGCAGAAGAAATATACACCTTGAGAGAAGAAGAAGGACAATGTGCCACTGCTGAATCGATGAAGAGGCACATGTGTTGCTGAAACTTAGACGAAACATCCAGTTCATAATGATGCTCATCCTCGAGCTGAAAATATGAAGGAAAGGAAGGACAAAGGTCTCAGGCTATGGAGGCAAGTTGATCCATATGCCACCAGGAGAAGGACAGCTGTTGACTCAAGGTTCCACACCCGAGAGCAACAAGATTTCGAGACAGTGCTTATGGATCGAAGCCAATTGTTGCTAACACGGAATCGTTGGTGGGAATACATCGACGAGTGAAGAGCACAGAGACTATTTCCCACACGTGCATGAGAGCTTCACCGCATGTGGAGTTGCTGAGTTTGTTGGTCAGAAATTGACTGCTTGGAATGATGAGATGATCATGCAGTTCTATGCCACAGCACATTTCTATCCAGATGGCAGAATTGTATGGATGACAGAAGGCCAGAGATTCTCTTCAACTGTTGAAGAATGGAGAGCGTTGCTGAATGCTCCAGTATCAAGAGATGATGATGTAGATGTTTATGGCATTCCAAAGAAGAATCACGAGTCTATGAAGAACATGTACAATGAGGTACCAGACAAGGATGTTGAGATATGGAAGCTTGGATCAGTTTATCATCTTCAGGCAGGTCTCCCAACCACTAACACCATTCTGAGGCATACTTTGATGCCCAAGTCAGGAGACCACCGCATGATAAGAGGCTATTCTATCAACATGCTGCACATTCTAGATCAGAAGACACCTTTTAAGGTGATGGACACGATAGTAGAGACTATCAAGAGGACAGCGACCAGACTGTAAGAGGTCATGTGGGTTTGCTCCGCACATTCAGATGCTCATCAATGCCAAGTTTGGCACGGACACCTACATTGGATAGACCCCACTTGCCACCGCAGCCTGAACATGAAGATAATGAAGTTGTGATGGTGAGGATGCTCCCACATCTGTTGAAGGACACGCTAAGTCTGAAGCTGCCAAACAAGCTAAAGCTGAGAAGGAAGCAAAGCAAAGCCCAAGAGCGTTGGAGAACAACTTCTTGAAGCCACTCGGAGAATTGAACTCACTGCCCAGCATAGTGCAGATCTCGGGAGAGTCTTGAGAGGTCTTCAACATCTACATGAAGTCTTCAACGACAACCCAAGGTTAGTTTGACCCTTTAAAAGGGGCTCTCACATCAAGGGGGAGCTTTGCTCTAAAGAATTGAGCTAAAGCATCTTCAAATGATGTGAACACATTAATGCTTTATGTAAAAGTGGTAACCCCACTTGTGCTTAAACGATGAGTATGACCTATGATCAAATGTTCTCATTTGACTCCTAAGTCAATATACTCATATATAGATGACCTAGTCATCGCCAAATTGTGTGCTAGTTGCTAGAGTTTTGTTTGTGCATGTTTGACACATATTTTATTTGCTATCTTATTGTGTGAGCATGTTGGATGCATGATTTAATCCATTCGAGGACATCCATTTGTTGCTTTGGTCTTTTGGATTTTTCTTTTTGACCAAATGGATGGACAAGAATGCCTAAGTTCCTCCCCTAGCTATCTATGCTTTCTTGTCTCAAACTCTATTCATGCTTATATCACAAACTTTGAACAAGACTTTTTCTGACAGATCGAGTGAGGAGCACTTGAGCCACCGATCCGTCAAAAGCCTAAATTCCAAAACCTTCTAAGTACTTTCGGTCAAACCAATATACTCAAATCGATGCATCAAATCACTTGATTGATCTAGGTTTTCACCTCGGTGAAACCGAAGTTGTAAATCTCGGCGTGATCGATGTGTGTAATCGCTTGCAGCTAACCATCTCGGTGCCACCGAAGTTTTCCAACTCGGTCCCACCGACACCGAAGGGTATATATACCCGAGGGCAGCGCTGATTATTCCTTCAAAACGCCTCGCCCCAAACCTTCGCTGCCGCCGCCGTGGTCTCCGGATCGCCTCCGCTGTCCGTCAGGCGCCCCGCTGGTCTCCATCGCCCAACGGTCAATCTCATCGCGCCATTGCAGCCAGAGTGAAACTCCACCAAGTTGGGTGAGTTTCATCCTCTCGTGCTTCAACCTCGATTCAATGCACGATAGGTTTTGCCTAGATTCTTGCCATGTTTGAAATCTTCCTATCCAGCAGATTAGATCTTAGAACAAAATTCGAGTGAAAATTTTAGGGTTAGGTTTCACGAACACATCTCGTGTGACCGATTCTACATTCTCGGATCGACCGATTTGGCCTCTCGCCATTGACCGCACTTTTCGTTAAACCGAAGTTGTGCAAATCGGTAAGACCGAAATGAGGACTCAGTGAAACCCTAGTGTTCTCGGCTAGACCGAAACCCATTTCGTCCAACCGAAAGTGGTGTGATCGGTTAGGTTTAGACACTCGGATTCACCAATTTTAGACTCGGTCGACCAAATGCATTCCGTGAAAACCTAAAACTGAAGTTTGAACTCATTTATTTTGCAAAATCCTCTGCAGTTTGTGATAACTCTTCTATTCTCGCCTATACCTATTCTATTCACAAGTTGTCACCATGTCCGATGCAAGTGACAGCTGTAACAGGTCTGAATCACCAGCTTGCAATTCCAGAGGCGCTACAAGTCCCAAGCAAGCAGTTTTTCAGATGATGGAGAGAGGAGCACCCCAAGTGGATTGCCTCCTGCTGCCACCAGGGCCAGGAAGAAGAGGAATTCTGATGAGGAGGATTCTGACTTTGTTGCTGATGAGGAGATTACTTCCAAGCCTAAGAGGAAAGTAGTTGCCAAAGGCTATCAAGGGCAACAAACAAAGAAAGGCACCAAGAAAGAGAAGAAATCCACAGTTGCAAAGAAGCTAAGCATGGAAGAAGAAACCTCCAAAGAAGATCAAGAAAACTTCCAAGAGGAAGAGGCTAGTTCATGATGAAGTCGATGATGACTCGATGAGGAAGCACCCCAGCCTCCTCGAATAAAAAGTTGATGGGAGATGCCATCGTAAGCAGGAGCACCCACTAAATCTAAGCCATCAGCTCCAAAGAAAGGCAGCCCAAGCCAAACCGCCGCCAAGCCAAGAAAACAAGAAGAAATATACCGCTTCAGAGAAGAAGAAGGACAATGTGCCACCGCTGAATCGATGAAGAGGCACATGTGTTGTCAAACTTAGATGTAAACATCCAGCTCATAATGATGCTCATCCTCGAGCTGAAAATATGAAGGAAAGGAAGGACAAAGGTCTCGTGCTATGGAGGCAAGTTGATCCATATGCCACCAGGAGAAGGACAGCTGTTGACTCAAGGTTCCACACCCGAGAGCAACAAGATTTCTGAGACAGTGCTTATGGATCAGAAGCCAATTGTTGCTAACACCAGATACGTTGACTGGGAATACATCGACAGTGAAGAGCACAGAGACTATTTCCCACACGTGCATGAGAGCTTCACCGCATGTGGAGTTGCTGAGTTTGTTGGTCGAAATTGACCGCTTGGAATGATGAGATGATCATGCGCTTCTATGCCACAAGACATTTCTATCCAGATGGCGAATTGTATGGATGATGAAGGCCGTAGATTCTCTTCAACTGTTGAAGAATGGAGAGCGCTGCTGAATGCTCCAAAGATCAAGAGATGATGATGTAGATGTTTATGGCATTCCAAAGAAGAATCACGAGTCTATGAAGAACATGTACAATGAGGTACCGCATAAGGATGTTGAGATATGGAAGCTTGGATCAGTTTATCATCTTCAGCAGGTCTCCCAACCACTAACACCATTCTCGAGGCATACTTTGATGCCCAAGTCAGAGACCACCGCATGATAAGAGGCTATTCTATCAACATGCTGCACATTCTAGATCGAAGACACCTTTAAGGTGATGGACCCGATAGTAGAGACTATCAAGAGGACAGCAGCAGACTGTAAGAGGTCATGTGGGTTTGCTCGCACATTCAGATGCTCATCAATGCCAAGTTTGGCACGGACACCTACCGTTGGATAGACCCCACTTGCCACCGCAGCCCTAACATGAAGATAATGAAGTTGTGATGACCGAGGATGCTCCCACATCCGCTGAAGGACACGCTAAGTCCGAAGTCGCCAAACAAGCTAAAGCCGAGAAGGAAGCAGAAGAAAGCCCAAGAGCGTTGGAGAACAACTTGAAGCCACTCAGAGAATTGAACTACGCCTGCCAAAGATAGTGCGCCTCGTGGAGAGTCTTGAGAGGATAGTTGAAGATAAGTTCCATGCTCGATGTCAAGTCGATCAAGTGCAGTCACCGCCAACAAGCTTGAGGCGACATCGAGGAAGCCAAGAGGGAGAAGGCAGAGCTCATGAAGGAGATGGAAGATGATCTAGTCCAGATGACTATGAGCAGCCTGCCGCAAAGGCCCACAAAGCCCAGATCACCGCTATACCAAAGGATGCACCCTGTGGCTACTACATCAAGACCTCCTACAGCTCCATCGGCCCAAAGACCAGCTCCAAGGTTCACTCCTCCAGCTCCACAGACTTCAGCAGGCTTTTGCAGATGCAGCTATCTCCACTCCATCAACGCAGACAGAGCCGCCAGCAGAGTCCCTAGTGACGATTAGCTCTATACCTTCGAACTTTTGGTAACTTGTTGCCAAAGGGGAGAAATTGTATAGATCATAGGACTTCGAGAGAGAGTGCTCGCTTTTTGCTCTTTCGCTTATGGTTTTCCTTGAGATACTTTTGAGTTCTTCGAGACATTTCGCTTGTTTGATACTACGCTTGCTCTATCTTGATGAGTGCTTAATCATACTATGCTTAATGTGTGCTTAATGCTTATCATATTCTATCCATATCTTGTATGATCATTTACTCATGTCTTGGTGATTGGGTGCATGTTATTCATTCTTATCATTTTGTGCGCTCCACCAAGATGTATGTGACATGGAAGAGTGACCCATGATCCTAATCGATTGTGCATTTGCATTCAAACGCAAATCTTAAATAATGCACAAATTTAGGGGGAGCTCTTGCTTATCACATACTTCTCAAAGCGATTTATGTTATTCATTGATTATATCATTTGTCGAAGTTTTGATCTATATGTTGTCATCAATTACCAAAAAGGGGAGATTGAAAGTGCAACTAATCCCGGGTGGTTTTGGTAATTAATAACAACATATATATCATTGAACTAATTATTTCTTGAGAATGTTTCGTAAAGTTCAGTGATATGGGTATGGCAATGACCGATGATGTGGACCCTCAAAATGCTAAGGAAAACATTGGCAAAAGCTCAAGACTCTATTTTTGGTTTAGTGATCCAAGATCACATTGAGTCCATAGGAAAGCCAATACTATTAAAAGGGATGAGGTTATGATGATGATCCGTTGCTCAAAGTGCTTAATGATTTATCTCTCAAACTATCAGCAATCTTTCATTCCAACATAAACTCATAAGTAATCTCGGTCCCACCGATTCCATAAACTCACCACACCGAGATGAACCACCTCACCATATACCCAAACCCTAAGAATTTCGGATTTTCCGATTCCAAACTCGGTCATACCAAAATTGGTGTTGCCAACCTTCAGAATCTTCAGACTCAAATCGGTGTCACCGAGATGAGAAAGTCGGTCCCACCGAGATTGGCAAACCCTAGACTTTGGAAGAATCGGACTAACCGAGATTGTATTTTCGGTCCCACTGAAAATCCCAACGCTCACAAGATTTGAACTTTCGGTCTCACCGAGTTGTCAACTTCGGTCCGACCGAGATTGGTCAAATGTGTAACGGTTGATTTTGTGTGGAGGCTATAAATACCCTCCACCTCCTCTTCATTTTTGGAGAGAGCCATCGAAAGAACTACCACTCCTACCTTACATTTCTCGAGAAGAAAACTACCTACCCTTGTGTTGAGATCAAGTTGCTCCACTCCCACCATATGAAACTTGATTTCTAGCCTTCCCAAGTTGCTTTCCACTCAATCCCTTCCTCCACCACACCAAATCAGTGAGGAGAGTTGAGTGTTGGGGAGATTATCATTTGAAACACAAGAGCAAGGAGTTCATCATCACCAACACCATCTATTACCTTTTGGAGGGTGGTGCCTCCTAGATTGGTTAGGTGTCGCTGGGAGCCTCCACAAGATGTGGAGTTGAACCAAGAAGTTTGTAAGGGCAAGGAGATCGCTTACTGTGTGAAGATCTACCCGAGTAAGGCTAGTCCTCCGTGGACGAGGCCATGATGGCATAGACAAGGTTGCTTCTTCGTGGACCCTTCGTGAGTGGAGCCCTCCGTGGACTCTCGCAGCCATTACCTCCGTGGGTTGAAGTCTCCATCAACGTGATTGATGATAGCACCACCTATCGGAACCACGAGAAAAATCTTCGTGTTCCAAATTGCGTTTGCTCTTCTCCACCTCTTATTTACTACATGTGCAATTTACTTTCCGCTGCCACTACTCTAGAATTGCATGTGTAGGGTGATACTTGACTTGCTCATCATTGTGAACTTGCTAAAAACTTGTCCTAATCAAAGGCTAAACTTTTAAGTTGTCAAGTAGTCTAATCACCCCCCTCTAGACATACTTCCGATCCTACACATCTCTTCTCCCTCCTGTTTTCTCAGCCATTGCACGGTGGGCGGGGTGGGTGTTTGCCGATAGTCGGTTTGCTCAACTGCGGTCCCACTTGTAAGTGAAAATGCAACACCGCACGCATTCCCCCTTGAGCGGCGTGCCGAACCAACCATGTGGGGATGCAACGCGAACACGGCGGGCTTTTCCTTTTGAACTTGTAACTTGTAAAATTTGGTTCTGCTCCATGGCGCGACCGATAGATGGAAATAATGATTTTCCCTAGAGTAATGAGAAGTTTGGTTCTGGCACCGTTCATGCATGGATTACGTATGAAAATTATGAAGTTGATGCGAAAGGTAAGATAATTACTAGTAGTACCATATACTACTACATGGATTTGACGGAAAGATAAAAATACATACAGATCCATCAACGACATCCTCACGCCCTAGTGCGCCGGGTTACCAACCGACGTGTGAGAAGCAGCGGCGTTGGCGGCAAGCTCAACATGCTTCTGAACAATGCCGTCCAAGGTAGGCCTGCGGTCCAAGAAGGCCAGCATCCTATCGTCCTCCTCTTGCATGTAGTAGTCCTTGTGGACGATTTGCGCATAGACGTGGGTGATTATGTCGATGGTGTCTTGCTGCGCCAGCCATTGCTTGCTGGCGAAGCGCGACAATGGCAACCGCAGGCCACCAAGGCGTCAAGAGGTTGTCACCATATTGGTCGTTGAGGGTGGCGGGCATCGCAGAGCCTGGGCGCGTCAGCTGGAGGCGTACATCAAAGTCATCCGCGAGCTTCTTGACGACGGTGAACTTGTCGAGGAAACCGACGAGGACCTCGTCGAACAAGGAGACGAAGCTGTCGTCCAAGCGGCCCCTCGCCCTGGCGGCCTCAAGCAATACCTGGAGACGTTCCTCAGTGCCGAGCCACAGGTCGGCGTCGTGGACCATCTGGCACAGCCGGCTGATGCTCGCGCTCATAGCCTCCATGGGTCTAGCTTAGCTTCTAGTGAACTGATCTTGCGATTCGAGTGATCACTCTTGCCCTTGGTTAGAGTGCGTAGGTGCATAGGATTTCATACTATTCTCTCCGTCTAGGTGTGTAAGTCATCTTGCAAAAACCAAATAATCCCAAAACACTTAGGCGCGGTGCATTAACTTCTACCTCATTTCTTGTTTCTTGACATATCAACAAATAGGAGATTTGGGGTGTGCATGCTTTTAATGACTTGAGACTACCAAACACGACATGTAGTGGTCAGTTCATTGCATGCAATGCTATTAATTAGCAAATAAACATTAAGTTCTCTTATTTTCCCCTCCTTGGTCATGGTGCACAACCTAAGATGACTTACTCACCTAGACGGAGGAATTAGATTGGACAAGCGGGGAGCCTTTATATGAGAAGTGCAAACTGCGTTGAATTCACGTGCGTGTTGGCCATCTACTCCTCAGCCATCTACTGCACCTGCCTTTGGCTGTATGATAGGTGGGCCAGCCACCCGTTGGGCCCACGTGTCATTCACCCAAAGGCAGTTCCAATAAGTCAATGAAGCTGTGTCCCCCTCCGTGCCGGTGCAGTATAGTCATCTCACCGGACCTCTAGTTGGGGCGAAACGAGAGAAGTTGGATGTTTACTGGTATATTGGTCCCCTTTGCACTTTGCGCCAAGTTTTGACCTTTGATTTAACTAATAAAATGTTAATGCATGTAAACAAAAATGTTGTGTAAGTCACCTTATGAAAACCAAATAATCCCAAAACACTTAGGCACGGTTCATTAACTCCCTCCTCGTTTCTTATTTCGTGACATATCAACCAATGAGAGATGTGGGCCGTGCATGCTTTCAATGACTTGAGACTACCAAACATGACATGCAGTGTCTAGTTCATTGCATGTAATCCTATTAATTAGCAAAAAGACATTAAGTTCTCTCACCGATAGGAATAAAACAATACACCATGTATTTATTTACAGAGGGAGTAGTACATTTTTTGTGACATGCATTACTAGATATATCTAGTCAAATACTAAAATCCAGATGGACGTGGTAGTACTCCTAAATCCAGACTGTGGTGCTACTAGTACTAGTAGTAGTACTACCAATGTAGTAGGAGTACTAGCACTGTAGTACCCGTTGGTAAAATTATTACGTGTTGCTCCTCACAGTGAAGTGACAAGACCCTGCGCCGGAGATGACACCTGAGTATAGGCGCCGTGTTTGGCATACCATAGTCAGCCTCATGGTCTGCAGTCACTATCATCATGGATGTAGAGCTAGCCTGCTTACAACTAGCCCTGTTCGACATAATTTCCCATGCGTAGATGCCCGTGCATTACACGGAACACCAAGATTGGGGGTGGACGGCACCGGCAACGGCCATCACGCCAGATTTTTCCATGGCCTTCTAGATGTGGTGGGGAGGAGATAAGGCTGATTGTGAGAGACAAGGAGTTGTTTGTAAATAGGGAACAAGTGTGGGCATCTTTTTGCAAAAATGGAGAAGTTTGGTTTGTATGCGTCAGATCTAGATCCGACGGCTATTGGTGAAAGATGGGAGGCACAACATCATCACCAACTAAGGACCTGTTTTATTTGCAGGATTTTGAAAACGCAGGAATAGGACACGGCAATATTACAAGTTTCAAACTGATATTACAAATGTTAGGAGTAATGTTGCACCTACAAAGAGGGAATTACTAGGAAGTTTACGTAAGAACTTTCGTTACTTTAGGTGGATGCATCATTATCGTACAAACTAAAATCCACCACCATGAAAAGTCACTAATGGGCAAATAAGTTTTCAAGTCTCTGGCCACTTGATGTTTCAAAAACAAATTCAGCTTCTACGGAGACTTTGTCATGTAGGCTTAGACACTTGCGGTGATCAGCACGCCATCCATCGTTGCGCCAGAGAACGCCAAACCTCATTACCTTGAGCACACTTGCCTCCAGAAAAAACAACCTGGCCAATTTAATCTCAGATGTGCTGCCTCGGTAGTCGATCAAATCAATTTCTGTAAGACGGAGATCAAGGCATTCGATGAGATTGTTATAGTGCAGCACATTTTTCACTTTCGGGTCTTTTTTTATGTGCAAAAGAAGAGAACATATTATAGCAGCTGGCTGTATAAGATTGTCGTGTCATCAAGAGGTACCAATATCATTCACTCATACGATAAGGTTGGCTGGCTAGTGATATTTTTTCACTCTCTCTCACTCTCTCTCTCTATTTCTATTTCCTCTCATTTACCTAGGAGCACGTGAAGAGCTTGGGCATTTGTTGCCTTCTACTATGTGGCCGATGCCATATTTCGCAAAAGTATGCCACATAATACGCATCGATGTCAAATCAAAAGATTTTGGCACCGCTCTCACGATGTGAGGGAGTTGGCACCGCTGTGCACACAGACCCACATGTATAAACAAATCAATCAAACCAACTACATCAGCCTCTCACTCTCCCAAACAAGTGTTTTTATTGCCTCAGTCCTCTCTCTCTCTCTCCCACGCAAGTGTTTTTTCATTGCGTGAGTTAATTTGGCAGCGGAGCAAAGTAGGTGATCCAGATTGGGGCACCAGGTGAGCAATGGAGGGGCATCGATGCCAAATGCATCACAAGTGAATTTGGCATGTGTTTTGGCCTACATATACCACTTTTGTACTCCCTCCGTCCCAAAATTCTTGTCTCAAATTTGTCTAAATACGGATGTATCTAGTTACATTTTAGTGTTAGATACATCCGTATCTAAACAAATGTAAGACAAGAATTTTGGGACGGAGGGAGTTCTACCTCGTATTTAGTATAAAATTTTGACCATAGATTTACCTAAGAAAATGCCAATGCATGTCACTAAGAATTACACCATTTGAAATTATGTTCAAATACGAATCCAATGATATAGTTCTTAGTGACATGCATTAACATTTTGTCAGTTAAATCGATGGTCAAATTTTGATACTACAAAATAGGAAGAGTAAACCAGGACGGAGGTAGTACTTGCTCTTAGGGTAACCATAGAGTTACTGGAGTAGTCTAAGTTACTTTCCACTATGACTAGCCTAGGCTACTATAGTAGTACAGCATAAAAATGATGCAGGTGATCACGTAAGAAAAATACTAAAACATTTCTTTTGCAAAGGCGTAGATGCAGTTTTGAACACTACACTTGTCATCGTAATTTGGGAAAATTACGAAAAAATTGAGCTACGTTGTGATTACCATTTACTAATAGGAAAGAAGTTTGACCTTGATGAGTAGCTTCTTAGTGCACGGAAAGCATGTAAGGAATCCAACAACTTGATCCAGATTGGGGCCGATAGATTTTATTGCCAAGATCTTCACTGTGCGCATAGACTGGGTCAAGCTTGTGGGAATCATTTTCTGGAAGACGGTCACTAATACATCCAGAAGAAATTTAAAAATGTGAATTTCAAGAAGACGGAGAAGAAGATGAGTGATGTACCTGAACGATTACGGATCCAATAAAGAGTTCGGAGAATTTGGCAGACGATTTAGTACACCAACGCTATCAATTTCAAGCGCCAATGACCCTGATTTTTGTTGGACCTTCTAGATCCGATACAAGCAATCTCTCAAGGAAAGGCGCATTCTCAATGACCATAACGTGGAACAGCTGGAGTGATCTCTTTCCAATTGATGTCCTGTTGCGGGGCCAGCAAGACACATAAATCCATCGGAGATTCATCGAGGGGATGTGGAGGCTAATGAACCTGTGGGTCTACTCAAGATGAAGGTACTCGAGCGCAGTACAGCTGCGGAGCAGGTGCTCCATGGCCTTCTTCGAGATGACAACGTCGAAGAGGTCGAGCTGCTTGAGTTGAGGGAGAAGAAGGGCGGGCGCGACATTAATCTAGGGAAGATAGCAGGAGCTGAAGCTAGCACGGCGCAGCGTTGGCGTGAGGCGGAGCACAGACGGCGGCAAAGAGCGACATCATCCAGCTTCAAAGCTAAGCTCCTCGAGATGATCTAGGGCGGGGGATAAGAATCACTCGTCAAACTTGTGTTGGACCTTGCAGTTGGTATTGAACATGCGCATGTCAAGGCGTCTGGCTGGCCAGGGTGCGATGAAAGGATCTTGGAGACTGTGGTCATACGTTTGCAATCCCCATCGCAGAGGCAGCTGTCGATGGTGAGGTTGAGGGGGACGCGACGCCAGAGTCGGCGCCACCACCGGGAGAGCAGGGCGGTCTGCACAGCAGATTTGGTGGGGAGGAGGCCGATGATGACGAGCAGCATGTCGTCCGGGAGGCTGATGATGAAGTCCAGGCTCGCCGGATGCGGTTTTGTCTCGAGCCGCCTCCGCTTGTTGGCTGCTTCGCCGTCCATCTCAACCGGCGGCGACGCCGGTGTACACGTGTGCTGGTGTGTGTTGTGTGTTGGGTGTGCGCGAGTGTGTCCTTCTTTGCATGCTTCACACGCAAGAAGTGTGTCCTCAATGTGCCCTCAATTTACTAGCGTACGGGGTGCTACCCCGAGTGGTTTCAACTTTGTTTACTTCACTGCGTGTCAGATGGGCCTCTAGTTTACTTATTTTCACCCACTGCCTAGGGCTGGACTAACGAGCTACTCGGTTCGTTAAGACTCGGCTCATTAAGGCTCGTGATCGTTAAGGCTCGGATTGTTAAGCTCGTTAAGGATAACGAGCTAAATATAAAGATTGGCTTGGTTTGTTATATGTTCGCGAGCGTTCGCGAGCAGCTTGTTACAAAAATGCATTAGTAAACAAGATACATCAAATGCATATAATTACAAACATACATAGGTCCAGCCAGTATGATTCAATGAATCGAGAAAATGAGAAGACAAGAAAGATGTGAATGTGGCAAGTAGCCCATCCTTAGACTTAGGAGTGATCGAAGTCACCGAAAAATTCGCTATAATGAACAAAATCACGCTACTACCAAGCTTAGCGTGTAGCTCACGAAACTCGCAATCTCGATCGTTTAACTCGTTAGTGTTAACGAGCAAAAGTTGCTGCTCGGCTCGGTTCATTAAGAAAATGAGCCGAGCTCAAACGAGTCGAGCAGCCAAACGCTCACTAGACTCACCGAGCTTCAAGCTTTTTGTCCAGCCTTACCACTGCCACATGGGCTAGCACACGAAGATACAGAACACGAGCTGACAAGGAAGCATGTGGACTGGTTGACCGGTCAACTAGACAATATACGGAGCTATATGCTGACACAGTGAGCGTATAATCCGTCGGTATAGAGAGTTCGAGTGAGAGGGGAGGCCCGTGAGAGATAGCAGAGAGAGAGAAAGAGCTACTCCCTCCGTTCGATAATGTAGTTCCAACATTTTTTTAAAGTCAAACTTTTGAAACTTTGACCAAGTTTATAAAGAAATTACTTATATCTACAATACCAAAGATAAATGATAGTATGAAGTAAGTACATGTTGTGATGAATCTAATGATCATTCCATATGTAAATGTTTTTCTCCACATATACTTGGTCAAATTTTTCTAAGGTTTGACTTTTCAAAACATCCATATGCTTATGGACGTGACAGAGTCCCTAACTAGAGAGAGAGAGGATCGGAGATAGGGGGAAATGGCTCCCCCACCACCTCCCCCACTCCCTCACTGGCAATCTCCACAACCCTCCGGCGATCTCCTTCACTAGCCACCCAATTCTAGTTTCTCTCCACTAGATCTCTCTGGTGTCTCGGGATCTACTTGTCCATACCCCATCTCACATGGGCTCCAATGATGGATCTACCCTTGGCTTGGATTTTTCCAAGGGTCTAGTTTTTGCATATAAGGTTTTTCAATCTACAGGCTTTTCGGTGCACCCCATGGATGACTCGGACATCTTCACCATGGTGGTCTCTTTTGGATGTCACAATTTTCGTTTGAACGAAGATTCGGTGGCGGCGGCTCTGGAGGCGGCCATTGGCGGCTCAGGTATTGATTTCATGGTTTTTCTGATCAAGGATAAGGTATTTGGTTTTCAAGTATCTTGCAAGGTTTTTGCCATGATCATTCTTAGTGTTAGATCTTTTGCTTGCGATCATTTCAAATTTTACTTTCATCTTTGGAGTAACGGTGATCCTAATTGGAGTCGTGAGTTTAAGATCTGGAAGTTAGAATGTGATGCTGAGTGGATCCTTGTTAGTCCCTCAAAAAGGCATGCTGCTCTTCGGGTTTTGGCCATGCATTCTAAGCCATCCAAATCATCGTTCAAATCTACTCATTCGGTTGGCAAGAAATTATCATTTGCAGTCTTTCAAAATTATGCTGCTTGTCGGGGTTATCGTTATCCGGCTACAAAAAATTGCATTCAAACAACTGAAGATGCGGGTTATTCGATTCCGCCCCATGAGTGGTGAGGGAGTCCTGGACTAGGGCGTGTCTGGATAGCCGGACTATCATCATCGGCCGGACTCCAAGACTATGAAGATACAAGATTGAAGACTTCGTCCCGTGTCCGGATGGGACTTTCCTTGGCGTGGAAGGCAAGCTTGGCGATACGGATATGTAGATCCCTACCATTGTAACCGACTCTGTGTAACCCCAGCCCTCTCCGGTGTCTATATAAACCGGAGGGTTTTAGTCCGTAGGACACACATCCATTACAACAATCATACCATAGGCTAGCTTCTAGGGTTTAGCCTCCTTGATCTCGTGGTAGATCCACTCTTGTACTACCCATATCATCAATATTAATGAAGCAGGAGTAGGGTTTTACCTCCATCGAGAGGGCCTGAACCTGGGTAAAAACACTTGTCTCCTGTTACCATCCGCCTAGACGCACAGTTCGGGACCCCCTACCCGAGATCCGCCGGTTTTGACACCGACATTGGTGCTTTCATTGAGAGTTCCTCTGTGTCGTCGCCGATAGGAAGGATGCCTCTTCCCGTCTTCAAAGACGGTATCTTCGCCAAAGCAGCCTTGGCCACCGGCCAAACTATCCGGCTGGGTGGTTTTCATGACCGCTGCTCGCCATCGCTTCGACGATGACCTCTTGGGTCATCAAAAGCAATCTTCACGCTAACTCGAATTCGCCAAGCAGCTGGATCCAATAGAGCTCTCGTCCAGAACGAGCTCTTGGATCGTGATCGCCGCTCGGGAGTCTCTACAGACTACAATCAGATTGGGCTTAAAACCGATCCGAGAGAGATTAACTCTCCCTCAGTTACCCACCACGCTGCGGTGGTAGAGGAACAACGCGTGACTCTTCTCCAGTATTGAAAACTAGTCACGTCGGGCTCCGAACCCTCCATGCTGGATTCCCGCGAGGGACGGACTTTGATCAAGCATCGAACCTAAAGTCGCATCGGATCGACTCGCTGGACAACGCCCAACAATCCAAGCTTCAAATTGAAACTTCGCCCTTGAGCCTCGAGATGGGTAGGGTTCCGGACTCAATTCCACCCACCCACCCAGACATATGCAATCTATCTCAAATCCGGCAAGAGCCCGCTGAAACAGTACATCATTACTGGGCCAGATTCCTCCTGGTTATGGACAGGATAAAGGACTGCCGAGAGGAAAACACAATTTAATTTTCTGCAATAATTGCACGGACGAGGGAATCTTGAACGCTGTCAGTCGCCGTGAAATTACACGCTTCGCCCACCTGGCGTCCATAGTACAAAAGTACTGTGCGATGGAGAATTTCCGGAAAACCGAAACTAAGTTTTGGGACAATCCGGCCCCGAATACAACCCTAGTCCGTAACAAAAGGGTGCATCACACTCAGCACCGTGTACAAAACCAAAAAGCAAAACCCCATAAAGGGCACGGAACTGCTTCGAGGGATGGCTCAGCGGACCCTGTAAAATTCACAGTACAGAAGGCACCACCCCAACACATAGCCTTCGAGCATGTTGGATATTGCGGCAGGTGGCCAAAAGTGGCGATGAGCTTCTAGCCCCGAAAAACCACTCTAATAGTACCAGTACGGTGTCAACAGTCTTCGAGACTTTCGCATCAAATAATATGCGAAAACGAACAATCCGCAGCCTCGCCGAAGTCTACCAAGTAGCAACAACAAATCCATGGAGCGACACGCCATCACCTTCAACACCAGCGATTTAACCTAAATTCGAACAGCCCGAGCACCAGCCGCATTGGTCCTCGGTCCAATAGTGGACGGCTTTGCCTTACCAAGGTACTCATGGATGGCGGCAGCGGACTAAACCTCATCTACGAGGAAACTCTTCAAAAATGGAAATAGACTGGAGCCGCATTGAGCGAAGCAAAGACGACCTTTAGAGGAATAATCCCTAGCCGGAAGCGCGCTGCACAGAAAAATCACACTTGATGTGGTGTTCGCTTGCCGGACAATTACAGTCCGAAGAGGTCACGCCCAAGTGGCCCTGCTCAGCAGCGGATATCACGCTATATTAGGACGAGAGGCATTCACAATTTTTCAAGCCATACGCCATTACGGGTACATGAAGCTTAAGATGCCGCCCGCGGAATAATCACTCGCTAGTGATCCGGACATAGCACTCGCTACCGAAAACAAGACAGCCGATTAGCCATGGAGGCACTATCCAAAGCCCTAGCGGCAGAAGAACTCATCGCGCAAGCGCTCACGGTGAATAGGGACGATGTGATACTCGATAAGAGATCCAAGTCCACCTCCTTTAAACCAGCGGATGAAATAGTCAAATTCCAGGTCCATCCAACGGACCCAACAAAGACGGCCTCCATCGGGGCACAGTTGAACCCTGATGTAGATGCCGCACTGCGAGAATTCCTTTGGGAAAATTGGGACATCTTTGCCTGGCACCCTTCAAATATGCCAGGAATCCCACGCAGATTGGTAGAACACAGCCTAAACATCCTAAAAGGATTCAAGCCAGTCAAACAGGCTCTTGGCGATTTTCCAACCCAAAAGACAGCAATGGGAGAAGAGCTAGCCAAACATCGAAAGCCGGATTCATCGAGACATCAAACATCCGGACTGGCTAGCAAACCTGGTAATGGTACCAAAGAAGGACAAATCTGGCGCCAATGTGTCGATTTTAAAGACCTCAACAAGGCCTGCCTAAAGGATCCTTCCCCTTCCCCAAGATCGACCAAATAATCAATGCTACTGCAGGCACGATTCATTGTGCTTCCTTGACGATACTCCGCTACCATCAAATCAAGATGGCGGAAGCGGACCAAGCCGCAACGGCATTCATTACTCCATATGGACCATTCTGCTTCAACACGATGCCCTTCGGACTCAAAAATGCCGGCGCAACATATCAGCGCATGATTCAGACATTTCTGGCTACCCAGATCGGAAAAACAGTAGAGGCATACGTAGACGACATAGTCGTCAAAACCAAACACGTCGAGACTCTAGCAGACGATTTGAGGCTCACATTCGACAACCTCGGAGCATATGACATTAAGCTGAATCCGAAAATGCGTTTTGGCGCATCACCGGAAAGCTCCTCGGCTTCATTGTATCCGTAGAGGAATTGAAGCAAACCCAGCCAAGATCCGAGCTCACACAGCTAGATATTCCAAAAGACCTCAAACAAATACAAAATTGATCGGATGCGTGGCGGCTTTAAGCCGCTTTATCTCCGCTTGGGAGAAAAAGTATTGCCCTCTATCGCCTCCTCAGCGCATCAACACTTCGAGTGGACGGATGCTGCCACCGCCGGACTCAAGAAATAAAAGCCATATTGGCAACAACCGGTCTGGCTGTGCCTAACCCGGGCGAACCAATGTTGTTATACATCACGGCAACACATCAAGTTGTAAGCGCGGTACTGCTCGTCGAACGAGAAATGTAGGGCATAAATTCCCTCTTCAAAACCAGTGTACTACGATCCACCGTCTTAACTCCCCGCAAGTCCTGCTACCCACACTATCAAAAGATAGCGACGCGTGTTCATGGCATCCCGAAGCTCGACACTACTTTCAAGAGTGTTCGATAACAGTGGCCTCCGAAGTGCCCCTCAACGACATTATAAACAACCGCGACGCGACGGGCAGGATTGCAAAATGGGCCATTGAGCTCTTACCATTTGATATAACTTACAAACCTAGGCGAGCTATAAAGTCGCAAGTCTTGGCTGACTTTGTCGCTGAATGGACTGAAGCCGAACTCCCTAGAGAGTACGGTGCATACTCCAATTGGATTATGCATTTCAACGGCTCCAAAATGTTGGCCGGCTTGGGGGCTGGCGTCGTATTGACGTCCCAAACCGGGGACATGGTCCAATACATACTTCAGATAATGTACATGGACTCCAACAATGCAGCCGAATACGAGGCCCTCCTACATGGCCTCCGGATGGCAATCTCCATGGGCATTCAACGCCTAGAGGTGCGCGGGGATTCAAACCTTGCAATATCCCAAGCAAATGGAGACTTTGACGCCAAGGATCCGAAAATGGCATCCTATCGTAATGCTGTCCTAAAAATGTCAGCTCGGTTCGAAGGACTCGAATTCCACCACGTAGCCCGGGATAATAACCAAGCAGCCGACGTATTGGCATGCATCGGCGCGAAACGCGACGCTGTCCCTCCAAACATGTTCCGAACGGCTCTTTAAGCCATCCGCATTATGGGAAGAGGAGTCCGAAATAACAACCCGAAGCAGCCGCACCACCCAACACAGTAACAATCGACATAATCGGCGACTCAGCCGATGAAATAACACCTTCAGCCCACGAAATAATGGCAGTAATCGCCCGTGGATGAGCCATTCCTAGCCTACTTACTTAGGCGGAACTTCCCAAGACCAAAATGAGGCCCGCTGCATAGTTCGCGATCTAAAGCCTACAAGGTCCACGAGGAGAACTCTATAAGAAAAGCACAACCGAGTCCTTGAAAGGTGTATCTCCAAGAGGAAGGGCGAAACCTTCTAGCTGAAATTCATGTTTAACTAGGCGGACACCACGCCGTAGCTCGGCCCTTGTAGGCAAGGCATTCCATACATGATTTTATTGGCCGACGGCCCGGCAGATGCTCGTGACTTAGTCCAAAGATGTGTCGGTTGTCGCTCTTTGCTAATCGAGCCATATGCCACCCATCGCCTCAATACTATACCCATCACGGCCGTCATGGTCCGGGGCTTGACATGGTTGGACCGCTTAAAGGGGGAACCCACAAGCAAAAGTACCTATTGGTCATGGTGGACAAATTCACCAAATGGATAGAGGCCAAGCCGCTTAAAACGGCAGAGTCCGGACCAGTGATAGACTTCATATCCGGGTAGTACATCGTTATGGCGCCCCCATAGCATCATTACCGATAACGGCACGAACTTCACGGACGACGAGGTTAAATTATGGTGCAAAAATATGGGCATTAAGCTCGATTATGCTTCAGTCTATCATCCTCAAACCAACGGTCAAGTGGAACGAGCAAATGGTCTAATAATGAGCGGAATCAAACCCGGACTATTGCGGTCCTCACGGAATCTAACACGCCTTTGGGTAGAGGAGCTTGACTCAGACTGGGGCTGCGGACAACGCCCAACCGCATTTACCGGATTCACACCATTTTTATGGTATACGGCGCAGAGGCAGTTTTGCCTCGCGACATCATTCATGACTCACGCCGAAAAGCATGTACGAAGAAAGAGAAGCCGAGATGGATCGGCAGGACAGCTTGGACGCATTGGAGGAAGAACGCGACGTCGCCAAGGCTCGTTCCGCATTCTATCAGCAGCAGGCTCGAAGATATCAAATCAGAGAAGTACGGGCTAAAACTTACAATGTTGGCGAACTAGTTCTACGCCTGTCGAAAAAGAAAAAGGACAAGCTCAAGCCCAAATGGGAAGGCCCTTTCATTATCGATCAAGTCCTGACCGGCGGGGCGTACCGCCTGCGAAATGCATCGGACAACCGACTCGAGCCGAACCCATGGAACGCAGCCCGCCTTCGAAGATTCTACGCCTAGCGCCGGACTAAGAGTTCGTCTCCTTCCTCCGTCCAAATATTTACACCTCAGTTGTCTTTCGTTTCTCTCTTTTCTCTCACCCTTTTCATAAAAGCCCTTAAAGGCCTACTTGCGCATTGTTCAGACACACTTGATGTGCTATCCGCACTCATTATACCGGGGCTTCTTTACCGAAGCTTACTTATACGGGCTTATGCTCAGCACATGTGTCAAACTTCCACATGTACCTTTTATTCACCATTATATGCATCGATATGACTTAAGTTTTGGCCAAGCTGGGTTGCTCGGCTCTGTGGTTACCCCCACGCTCCCGATTGTTCGGCTAGGAGGTAAAGGAGCACCTCCGCGATTGTTATCGCTGGTCACCGGATGTGTACCTCGACCGTGTGAAGCCGAAAGCTAGCGTTTTAAGGGAATATATGGTCGGTGACTTGAAAGATGATTTTTTTACCTATTTATTTATCTGCCCCCCGATGTTTTCCTGCTCTTTTTGCAGTCCGGCCATGCACTTTAGGGGATGCCTCCCAGGGAAAGGAACCCTTAACGGAACTATTCTCCCTGGAAGATGTTTCTTACTAACCATGTAATATAACATAACTAGTTGGGCACTTGTCTGATAAAGCACTAATGACCCCTACGCCTGGTCTCCATGCATGCCCCGGCTGTTTCTTAACCGAGAAGGTATTCGGACACACTCCGGACTCTAGGGTCCCGAGGTTGAAGCGAAAAGGTTGGCAAAGACAAACGATCTACAATCCGGCTAGAAGGCATTTTACATGTCATTTTAAATACATCACAAATTTATCGATCAGATTCTCCTCAATCCCGTCTAACAAGCTATCTAATTTATAGTCCCGTTGGGAATACTTAGCGGCCAACTCTACTTGGTCGTACACTAAGCTCACAGGGATCTCCTTCCCATCGGGCCCCACAGGTCCGACCTCGGCCATGTGGTTTGGATCCGCCTTCTTGTACCACGTCTTCACCATGGCCCAGGCCTCCCTGGCACCTTGGCGGCAGGCCGATATCTTCCATAAGCGGAAGCACTGCCGTGCTCCCTGAAGCTTCTCCGCAAGCTCTCCAAGGCCCTCGGGTAGGGAGACGGATAGCCATAGGGCCTGGACGACGCCACTCATCGCCTGCCGAACATGTTCGAGCAGTTGCACCAGCTCGGGAAGTTGGTCACTCATCGAAACGGGCATTTCCTCCACAGGGCGACCTGTGAGCGCACCTACAAGACATATTTCTGTCAATAGGCTTCCTCGCCGAACTCTTCTTTTCAAAATAATTCGCTCAAGCACTTACCATAGATGCCGCGACGAAGCCACTGATTCTCCTTCACGGAGCCAGACAGCTCGGCCCGAACACCTTTCAGATCTTCCCCAAGCTGGGTGTGGGCATTTTGGAGTTTGTTCCTCTCCTGATGTACCTTCATAAGCACCCTCTCGCCAGCCTTCAGCTGGCGCAGTAGGTGTTGCTCGTCCGGATCCAGTCCGGCAACATCTGCAATATCATCGTCAGACTTACACGCACGCCAAGACACCGCTTATCTTTTGAAATAATGTGTTACAGGAGGGTCTTTGTGTCTCCTCTCTGCTGGCAGCGAAAAGCGGCCTCAAGTTGGGCCTTGCACTCTTGTAGCTCCTGGGACAATTGGGTATTCTTCCGGTAAGATCCTCAGATATCAAATGATCCTTAAATCAGTTCCTCTAACTACTTTAAGTCTCGGGGCTCTTGGTATATACAACTATTAAAATCTCTTACCCAGTATGTCTTTTACATACTGCTCCGTGGCTCTGGACAAACCATCTTGAGCAGCACGGAGGTGCGCGTCTCCCGCGTTAAAAGCATTCAACGCCTCAGGGGAGAGACACACGTCACGAAAAACTATCCGACGGCGCCTATGGTTCATGGCGCTCTACATCTCAGACCTGGTGGCGGACAGCCTGTCGGCATCCTCCGTTGGAGGAGTATCCGGCTCGCGCCTTGCGCTCGCCTCCCCTTCCGGACCAGGTGGTGGAGCCTGGCTGGCGGAGGCTTGGGCGGCAACCTCGACGGGCACAGTCCGGCGAGCGCTCTTTCTCCTGAAAAAGTCATGAGCATTAATACACCCCTAGGAATCTTTTCCTAGATAACGGTCGCGAGCTATACCGTTGCGGTGACGTTTCGATTCGCAGCGCACTCCTCTTCCGCCTGAGGGGTCGGACTGACCCTCGTTGGTCAGCCACCGCGGGCTCGGCTTCCCGCCTTGAAGGCGCCTCCTGCAAGACACCATTGTATAGGGTGGTCAGAAATGCGCAAGGACAAAATAATGGTGTCAGGACTTCGGTCACAATCACCTGGGGAGCCGGGGATAGGCCGTGGTAGTCAGCCGTAATGGCGACTAGAGCATTGTCCATGCTAAGTTGGTGGAACACCCCATCGATTAGCTCCACCTTTATGTCCGGATCCTCTTCGGAGGCCGGATCAAGGGATCTTTCTGGATCCTCGGGTTGTGGAGCCGGACTATGTATGCCCTCCACATCCCGACGCAGCTCCTGCGTCGAAATCGTAAAGTAAGGTACTTAACTTTGAAAGCATGGGTCGAATAAACAAAATGTCCGCTTACCCAGCGCCGAGGGTTATTCACGGAGAACCCATTCAATGGGCTTGTCTGGAGGAAGTCCTCCTTCTCCCCCTTGTACAGGCCGGACAGAATCTTCACCAGATCTTCGGCCGATCCCGGCCCTTTGCGGCCATGACGAGTGGCATCATTCTCCCCGTTGAAATCCCACATGGGTGGTTCTCATTGCAGGGGCTGCACCCCCAAGATAATGCACGTGGCCATGACTCCAATCATGGTCAATCCGAATGGGCCAAGAACCTTATCCGCCCATCAAACAATGGACGCTCTTGTCTTCCTCCAGCTGAGGGCTCCGCGGGCGCCAACTCAGGCGTTTCTTCAGAGGAGCATTGCTGAACTCCGGGAGGCCGATCCGAACAGGGTCCGGCAGTGGAGCATCTTCTACATAAAACCATTCTGAAGTCCAGTCTTCGGACGCCTTCTTAGGGGTTCCGGATGGATATCCGGTCCCGGCGATGCGCCATATTTCGGCACCGCCCACTTGATATATTGACCCCTCATGAGAGCGGGGTACGAGGCAGAATAACCTCTTCCACAGCGCAAAGTGGGGCTCGATGCCCAGGAATAGCTCGCAAAGAGCTACGAAACCCGCGATATGCAGAACAGAGGAGGGCGTGAGGTGATGGAGCTGGAGTCCGTAGAACTCCAGAAGCCCGCGGAGGAACGGGTGTACAGGAAATCCAATCCCCCTTATCAGATAGGGGACGAAGCATACCCGCTCCCCTTTATTGGGACTTGGGGTGGCCTCCGCTTGCTTCCCACCTTTGTAGGTGGCCAACCCGGCTCGAACTGGGACCATAAAGGCCGGAGGAAGATATCCCTCCGCTTGGAGCGCCACCGGCTCGTTGTGCGGGATGTAACATCTCCTCCAATCTCCGGCAGAGGGCTGGGAGCGCGAGAGGAGGAGCCGCGTCGATGGTCCATGATGGAATGGATTTTTGGTCAAAAGCGCTCCGATGAGTACTCGCGGAAGGAAGATGGTGTAGTTTGGATCTGGATTCTTGCCTCTCTTATAGGCGGATTATTTGCGCAGCTAGGGGGTAAAACATAAAAGATACCCTGGCTTTTTGCATTCGTGCGACGCATGGAAGAAGGCCATTATTGGGCGTGGAAGCCAAGGAGCGCAACATTGGTAAGGGAGCCGGACACTATTCGGCAGGTACATGGAATTTGAAGGAGAACCCGCCTTGCAACGCCGAAGACAATATATGCGCTGGACTCATCGTCATTGAAGCCTGGTTTGGGGGCTACTGAGGGAGTCCTGGACTAGGGGGTGTCCGGATAGCCGGACTATCATCATTGGCCGGACTCCAAGACTATGAAGATACAATATTGAAGACTTCGTCCCGTGTCCGGATGGGACTTTCCTTGGCATGGAAGGCAAGCTTGGCGATACGGATATGTAGATCTCCTACCATTGTAACCGACTGTAATCAGTAGCCCTCTCCGTGTCTATATAAACCGGAGGGTTTTAGTCCGTAGGACACACATCCATTACAACAATCATACCATAGGCTAGCTTATAGGGCTTAGCCTCCTTGATCTCGTGGTAGATCCACTCTTGTACTACCCATATCATCAATATTAATCAAGCAGGAGTAGGGTTTTACCTCCATCGAGAGGGCCCAAACCTGGGTAAAAACATCGTGTCCCTTGTCTCCTGTTACCATCTGCCTAGACGCACAGTTCGGGACCCCCTACCCGAGATCCACCGGTTTTGACACCGACAAGTGGGTTGTCATTCTTCCATCTTTTCCGGCGAATCTCCGGTGGACGTTGGCGAGGCCATCCATCTCTTTTGGTACGGTTCAAGATCTCCTGCCTACGGCTGATCGTACGCCACCATTCTCGGGTGGTAATTCGGGTTCTTTGAATGTGGACGTGCAAAGCCATGTTGGGCCAGCTTCTGCATGTGCCACGGGCCATGTCCAGTGTACCTCTTCTGCTGGGCCAGACCGGGCTGAGCCGGTGTCCTCGGGGGGCATTTGGAAATCCCTCTTCTCAACAAGCCAAGGATGATTTTGATAGTATGATTTCTAGAATGGTTGAGGATATTCATACTTGCCAGAAATGTTTAAAGAAGGGACATTTTGCCTCTGCCTATACAGCCAAGCTATGGTGCATCTTTTGCCTCCGGTCTGGTCATGTCAAGAAAGATTGTAACAGATTTGCTCGGATTTTGCGGCTCGTTTGGCAAGCCAAACCCACTAAAGCTGCAACTTCCGAGGTGTGCTACGGGAATATCTCTCAGACAACGCTTTTACCAAACCTGGACCTCCCTTCCACTTCCGTATTTGCTCCCTTGTCCAGTTCCATCAGCCCCGGCCCCAAGACTCTATCGGCCTCGTCGCCTACAACCCTCCTCCGCCGTTACACTCGCCGTCGGTGGAGGCAGAGTCCTCTGTCCCGATGGCCAACTTCCACCTGGATCCTCTGCTGTATGTACCTGCTGGCCATCACATCATCGATGGCGGGGAAGATCGTCTGCCAAGAACTTTCGTGACGCCACATACCCCAATTGTGCGCCGCCATGAGGAGTTCATGCTTGCGGAGGTAATGCCTATCCCCCAGCTCGATGAGATTGGCGCTGCTAGAGAGGAAGTTTTGCAGTGGCTCCAAGCACATGGAGTTTTTGTCAGGTCGGCGCAACCTTGGATTCGTTCGGTTGGGCTCTTTGAGCTTTGGGATGCTGCTGTCAGGTTCTCATTGCTGCAGCTTCCGCCTCAGCCGCTGGGTAATGACCTTTTTGTGCGATTTATGAAGCATGATGAGGGAGAATCCTTCCGTGGCGTCCAGGGTTTTCATTAGGGTCTGCTTATGTTCCTAGGTATTCCTTTGGATCTTCGTAATACAGAATGCATTAGAGCTACTGTGAACACTTTTGGCAAGTTTCATCACTGGGTGAGCGAGGACCCCTACCTGGTTCGATCTCTCGTGTTTGCATCTTTCCCGGAGGATATGCTTGTGCCGCGTGATGTGGTGTTCATGGATTTTGCGGCTTGAGAGGTGCTCGGATTTCTTGGACTGTGCCCTTATATATTCTGGGTGCAAATTTTGCCGAGCAGATGCCGCGGGATGAAGATTGGATGCCCATCAATGGCAATCGACACCATGTTCCTGGTGTTCCTTTCCTTGAGCTACCTCCATTCGACCTGTCTCCTTATCCTGCTTTGGGGTGGAATGCAGTCCCCCCTCCCCCTCTAGAGCTTGTGATCAATGAGGTGGGCGATGATAATTGGGGCAATTGGAATGACCCCGTGGACCCTGAGCCTGCCCAAGACCAGCAGTCAATGGTGGTCGACCTCTCCGCCTAGCCCAGCTCTGCTGCTGGCCACCAGGAACCTTCCACTTCTGTTGTGTTGGTTGATGATGATCAGCCTGAAGCTCCAGTTCCTCCTTTGAATGTTGATGAGGATGCAGTCAACCACTGGGCCATTGTTGTCTACCAGTCTCCTATTGTCAAGAATGTGATTGCTTTTCCTGTGGTGCCATATGGGCCCCCTCTGCCTCCTGATATGGTTTGGAGGAGATCTTTTGAAGGTATTCTGCAAGCTCCTGTTGTTTTCTCTGTCCCCAAGCCAATTCTATTGCAGCCTCTGTCGCCAGTTGTTTTGTCAAAGAGAAGCTGGGATTTTGCGTTCAGTGACTTGGACCTACCGTTGCTTACATGGAAGGACCAGGAGCTAGCCAGGCCAGTCGCCAGGGCCCTATTCTCCGATAATGTTGATGATGCATCTGTGAAGGTGATCTCTCCTATGGCTATGGTGGCTAAAGCAAGAAGGCCCCGAAAAACGTTGGCACCAACTCCAATTGTCACTACTAGGGAAAAGCCTATACACAGAATCTTACCTGCAGCGCTCTTCAAAATACCACGCTACTGCTACTTAGCAGCGATGCGTTCCGCCAAATGCGCCATCGATCGGGAAGTAGCAGAGCGTGTGTAGCCTACAACGCCATCGCTATAGTTGCCATGACCTTGGCCCCTCTAGCTATAGCATGGCGACTTTATCAGAGAGCGCCATCGCTACTCAAGGTTAGCGAGAGCTGCTTTGGCAAACGCGCTACAACTATCCCTACCTTATCCCCACGGAGGACCGGCCCTCACTCACTCTCACTCTCACTCGTCACCAACCATCGTCGTCGCCGCCGCCGCCGCCTTGTTCGTCCGCGCCGAGGTACTCCCTCCTTCCGTCCCTCCTCCATCCTCCTCGACATCCTCCCTCCGCTTGCCGCCCTCCCTCCCACGCCCCGCCCTCCTCCTCAGACACTGCCGCCCTTCTCCTCCTCCATGCAGCCTCCTCCCACCGCCTCGACCTCGCCGCCCCTAGCTACCTCTCCGTCGCCCCACCCCCGCCACTAGTTAGTACTAGATTTAGTAGTAGTAGATGTTAATTTAGGTTAGCTAGTACTAGATGTTGCTTAGTTAGTACTAGATTTTTAGTAGTAGTATTGGTAGTTGAACTACTTTAATTGTAGTTGAACTAGTTTAGTAAGTAAATTAATAAACTAGTTGAATTAATGTAACTAATCTATTTTTAGTAAGATAATTAATATAACTAGTTGAACTACTTTATTTTTAGAAAGAACTAGTTTTTTCTATTTATAGTAAGTTTATATTTAGTAAGAACTAGTTGAATTAATAAAACTAGTTGAACATGTCATGTTTGTTGTTAGTGATAACTTATATGGTTTCAGTGACCTCCGTCGTCCCGTCACCGACCCTCCGACATCCCGCCGCCGTCCCAATCACCGATCCCTCCGACATCGAGGTGAGACCAGCCAAATATCCTTGTATATCTTGTGTTGTTGCTCAAATTGGATGTGGTTGCCCAAGTGGCCGTTCATGTTCAGTTTACATCTCCGAGTGGCCTATGTTTTGCCGGAGTGTTGATTAATTTCCGTTCCGGCAAATTTTAGGCGCTTGATATGTCCTTTTTTAGCAAAGGTCATGCCGGATTTTGTCGTGAATTCTGGCATGACTTGTGCTAGAATATGTACAAGTTTAATCTTTGAATTATGATTGTAGGAAATGTTGTACTCGGACGATGACGGTCTCCCGGGGGAGTGTAGCTGGTGCCACGATGATCGAGGTATGTGCGACAGGTTCATTCGGCTGGACGACGATCATACGGTACGCAATGTTCATACGGTACGCAACAACGACAATTGTTTTTTTCTCCATTAAGCATGACTTCAACTATTTCAACGTCTAATTTTCATATTTTACAATTCGACTAGCTTATCCCATGCCATGCAAGACGCTATGTCTTGGAGAGGATGGGTTTTGAAGACCATGAAAATTTCGAAACAAAGAAAATACACCTAAGGACCCATCATGATATAGATTTTGAAGTAAATCTGTACAATGCTCAGAGTGTAACCCATTTTGGTTGCCAAAATTGGGAAGCACTTTGCAAAATGTATGGTTTTTATGAGGGTATGATTGTCACCATGGATCTTGGTGATCCTGACAGCGAGGAAGACAATATGGACATTTGGGTCCTTGTTGATACGCTTCCGATTGTACCGCTATGTGAGTTTCTCAAACATAGTTATTAACTAATTTATATTGTTTATTTCAAAATAGTTGATAGCTTATTTCCATTGACAGCTTATTTTGATTCTTCAAAGACTCTGCGGAAGATGGTAGATAAAACCCACTACAATCAAGGCACCCAATTAACGATAAGGAGAAAAATCATCCGATCGCATTTTGTACTCTTCTTGAGAATTACAATGCCTATTATCGAACTCCTCCAAATTATGGTGAATACGTGCCACTAGTGCATGTGTTGAACAACGATAACTTCTCCGGAGATACCTGGTAAGATTTTTTACTATTACGACATTCGTGCATTTTTGCATACTTCTAAAACTAGTACATCATTGCTAACTACGGTTATTATTATGTTTTTCAATGTAAACTCCCGATGGATTGTGTGACTCATCCGATGTCTCGCATGGTTGCCTCTCGATTCGAACATACCGCCGGGTAAATCTATGGAGCTCACTGTGCATATCGGATTTCTAAAACCCGTGAACACATGATCATCGAGAATGGAAGAAATGTATGGACATTCGCAAGGAGGTTCTTGGAAGTAACATTCAGCTTAAAGGCAAGAATGGGAGACAGGCTAATCTCCATTCTCCATAATGGAGAGTCGGGGCTATCCTGTTTTTTGTTATTTTACCTTAGAAAATGTAGTAGGTCTTAATCGAATGTAATAGGTCCTATGAGGTACAATATGTTTATTATGTGGTAATGTGTTAGAGTTGATAATGATGATCTTGAGGAGGTGTTATGTGATGTCAATGATGAAAACGATGATATTGAGGAGGTGTTATATGACAATGATGTATTATGATGCTAAGTTGTTAATGATATGATGATGATGATGATATTATTATATCATTGGGTGAAAGAATCATGATTAGTTTCAAGTGGATGGACATCCACTTGAAACTAGTCCTGATTCTTTCACCCCATGATGTAATAACTCATTATGATGTAAAACAGTCTCTAAATTCCTGTTGTATGAAAACTTGTGTAAAGGTGTATGAATACAACATGAAAAGAAAAGAAATAAAATACTAAATAATAGTAGTAGCTGGTTAGAGAAGCGCTACTACTAATTACCAAGAGCGATGTTCTAAAGAACCGCTGCTACTAAGTCAATTTAGCGAGCGTGGGTCAAGACGCGCTATTGCTAAGCATTAGTCAGATGGCGCCTTATCGAGAGCGCCACCTGCGCGCCATCGATAGGCCCAAAACCCGCGCTGCTGCTAGGCTTTTCCCTAGTAGTGTGTGGACACCTCGATTAGGCGATGCACCAGAAGCTCATTCCAGCATGATGGATTCAATCCCACCTTCCAGGAGCTCACTCTTCAGCCCAAGAGGAAGAAGCCCAGAGCCAAGCCCTTCACGGCCCAGATGCCTGATGAGCCTGCTTCAAAAGGAGTCCCTCCTGCTACACCTATCAGCCGGCTACAAGAGATTGGGAGGGAGCTGGAAATTGATGCCACAATCCTTTCTGTGGATACACTTATGGTGGACCCACCAGCTGCTGTCTCCACCAACTTTGATGATTAGTGTGTCCATGTCTTATTGGGTTTGGCAAGCCCATAAGTTTGCTTGTTTTCTGTCCTTTTGCTGCAAACTATTTCATGAGCACTCTTATGTCTTAATGTTGGGTCAGACTTTTCTCTGCTCTTTTGGACATGTGGTATTGTGTGCCATGTGGTTTATGGCTATTATTATTGTGCTATAATGAGTGATCTTTGTAGAAATTTGAATGTGTTGTGCTGGAATGTAAGAGGTTTAAATTCTGAAGCTAGGCACAGAGCTATCAGGCAGAAAATTGAGGAGAGCCAGTGTTCTATAGCATGTTTACAAGAAACTAAGTGCTCTTCCTTTGACTCTAGGTCAATCAAAAGTTTTTGTCCTAAAAGATTTGATTCTTTTGCTTGCTCTCCTTCCATGGGAGCTTCTGGTGGTATCCTTGTGGTATGGAATTCTTCTAATTTTATTGGAACCTTAATTGAAGTGCAGCAATTTGCTGTGGTGGTTCAGTTTATCTCCAGGAAAAACAACGAAAGTGGAATTTGGTTGTTGTTTATGGCCCTTGTCAGGGTGAAGCCAGAGACAATTTTGTTACTTGGTTATATAACCTGTGTATCCCTGTTGATGAGCACTGGTTATTGCTTGGTGACTTCAATACAGAAACTTACCTAGTGGGGACATAAATGACATGTTTATTTTCAACGAGATAATTGGGCACTTGGGCCTTCTTGAATTACCAATCAAAGGTAGATCCTACACCTGGTCCAATATGCAAGATACCCCACTTCTTGAACAATTAGATTGGTGCTTCACCTCAGTGGACTGGATTTCAGACTATCCTATGACTGAGGTGCTGCCCTTGGCCAGGACTGCATCTGATCATGTCCCATGTTTGGTTTCCATTAAGACTTCCATCCCCAAGTCAAATCTTTTTCGATTTGAGAATTATTCGATGGAGCTGGAGGGTTTCATGGATTGTGTGGAATCATCTTGGTAAAAACCCTCTAGGAAAGTGCACATAACTGCTAGGATTGCAGACAATCAAAAATTTGAGAATGTGCCTTAAGAGGTGGCAAATGAATGTCTCCAAATTAAAATTATTGATCAGCAAATGCAATCATGTTGTCTTCCTTTTGGATGAGTTGGAGGAGCGGAGGCCTCTGTTTAGGCAGGAGATCAACTTCAGAAGAACTGTTAAGGCCCACCTGCAAAAGCTTCTGCATCTATAGTTCCTTTATTGGAAAGAGAGATGCACTATCAGGTATTTCAAGGTTGGGGGAGAAAACACCAAACTCTTTCATGCCGTGGCCACTAAGAGGCACAAGAGGAATTCTATAGCTAGTCTTAAGCTACCTTATGGTTCTGTGGCCTCTGATCATTCACAAATGGCTGGAATCATTTGGAATTGTTTTAAGAACAGAATGGGCACTTCTAGAGGGATTGTGATGGGTTTTGATTTATCATCACTAATTTCCCCTATGGCTGGCCTTGAGGTGCTCACTAAGCCTTTTGAAAAGGAGGAGATGGACAATGTGGTCAAGCGTATGCCTGTGGATAAAGCACTAGGACCTGATGGTTTTAATGGTTTGCTTTTCAAGAAATGCTGGCATCTAATTTCACAAGACTTTATGAATTAGCTCAGGCTTTCAATGAGGGAAATGTTGTCTTGGAGAATATAAATAGTTCTTTTATTACCCTGGTGCCCAAAAAGCTCACACCTGAGGAAGTGGGTTACTATAGGCCTATCTCTCTCACTAGCATGGGTCTGAAATTTCTTTCCAAAATGGCTGCCAATAGGTTCCAGGAACTGATCATGCAGTGTATTCACAAAAATCAGTATGGTTTCATAAAGAGCAGAACAATTTTTACGATTGTATTGGTTGGACCTTTGAGTACTTGCACCAATGCCATCAGTCCAAGAGGCCAATTGTAATCCTTAAGCTGGACTTTGAGAAGGCCTTTGACTCTGTGGAGCATGAAGCTATTTTCCAAATTCTCAGACATAAAGGCTTCAATGAAAAATGGATCCTGTGGATGAAACAACTTCTGGCCACTTGTACTTCTTCTGTTCTTCTTAATGGAGTCCCTGGGAGGAAGTTTGGTTACAAAAAGGGAGTTAGGCAGGGTGACCCTGTATCTCCTCTTCTATTTGTTATAGCTGCTGATCTTTTGCAAACAGTGATTAATTATATGTTCAGAAAAGGTGTTCTTCACATTCATATTCCTTGCCATGATAGGGACTACCTAGTGATCCAATATGTTGATGATACCTTGATCCTCCTCCCTGCTGACAGGGCTCAGCTTTTGGCTCTGAAAGATATGTTGAAGGTGTTCTCTCAATCCACAGGTCTTGATGTCAATTACCATAAATCATTTATTATTCCAATAAATGTTGAGCCTGCTGTGATGGTGGATCTTGCTGCTGCTTTTGGCTGCGAAATTGGTAAGATGCCATTTACATATCTTGGCTTGCCAGTGGGAACTACAAGACCAAAAAAGGTGGACTTTATGCCTTTAGTGGACTGTATGGGAAGGAGAATGACTGCCAGCTCCTCCTTCCTTAACCAAGGTGAAAGATTACAGTTCCTAAACTCTGCTCTGTCCTCCATGCCAATCTTCTTTCTGTGTAGCCTGGTTGTTCCTGCTGGTATCCTTAAGCAGTTAGAGAGAATCCAAAGGCAGTGCTTGTGGAGGAAGCATAGAGATGAGCCAGCCCCCTCTCTTGCTGCTTGGGAGCTTATTTGTACACACAAAAAATAAAGGAGGGCTTGGTATCCTAAACTTGGGTGTTCAGAATGTGTCACTGCTACTAAAGCATGCTAGTAATTTCCTCAACAAAAGAGATATTTCTTGGGTGTCCCTAATCTGGGACTCATATTACTATGAAGGAGTGCCCTAGGGAACAAATGATTGTGGCTCCTTTTGGTGGAGGGATATTTTCAAGGTGATGCAAAATTTTAGAGATTGCTCCTTGGTACAGATTAATGAAGGAGACACTGCTCTTTTTTGGTCTGATAATTGGAATCTTGGCAATGAAGTTTCTAGCCTGCAGACTAGATTTCCAAGGTTATTCTCTTTTGCATATCCTTGGATCTCAGTTAAGGAAATTTTCAATACCCAGGACATGTACCAGCATTTCCATCTTCCTTTGTCTGCTCAAGCTTTTGATGAGTTAAACATGATCAAAGATATGATGGGCTCTCACAGCAGATAAGCTGGCTCTAAGGATTTGTGGTTGTGGCAGGTCTCATCCAAGCAATTCAGGCCCAAGATGTTCTACTCTCACACTTTTTTGTTAGAAACTTTCAATCCTTTACTTTGTTGGATTTGGAAGTCCTCTTGCACCCTCAAGATCAAGGTGTTTGCTTGGATGCTTATTATGGACAGACTGAACACCAAGGAAATGGTTGAGAGGAGACATTGGCACATGGAGGATGGAGTTCATTATAGGTTGTGTCCCTTGCAGACTAGAGAAACCAGGGACCATCTGTTCTTTAACTACAACTTCAATGTTCGAATTTGGAATTATTTGCAGATTGATTGGTCTGCTAGCAGCTCCATGTCTGATTTGGTTATTCAGGCAAGAAGAAGTTTTGATAAGCCTTTCTACACTAAAGTGGTGTTCATTGCCTGCTGGAATATCTGGATCATCAGAAATGCCAAAGTTTTCAGAAGTGAGAGGGCAAGTTTCAATAAATGGACGGGTGCTTTTAGGCATGATATTAGTCTAATGCAGCACAGAATCAAATCTGCTTACAAGGATGACTTGCTGAAATGGATCTCCTTTCTTCCCCCTTAAGTTTGTTTTGTAAGCTTTCTTTTTTGTTTTCTGGTTACCTCTTGTAATCATCTCGTTGTATTTGTTGTCTCTTTTCAATAAAGTATTGATATGTTGTGGGGGTTTGCCCCACATTTCCCTGTCAAAAAAAACTAGAGAGAGAGAGAGAAATAGAAAGAGTAAGTGAAAAAAGTGTGTGTGCGTGTGTGAAACAGACATGGACAACACACGATAAAAGTAAAGAAAAAGTGTGTGTGTCTTATGCAAACATATCACACATGCATATTCGACAATGGAGGCAAGGTGAGGAGATAGTGTGTGGTTGTTTGGAACCAAGAGAGCAAGACCCCTAGCACGTGGCCAAGAGGGGTCTGACAAACAAGGGAGAGAGGTCGAGGGAGACGTACGGAGAAAATCAGACATGGGGAGGAGAGTGTATGTTTGTCATAGAGAGATCCCCTGGAGATCGTGTGGGACTACATGGGTGGGAGATCGAGTGACAAGGTGTGTGCGCGATAGAAAATGCCCCGAGAGATATCGAGATAGACGTATGGATGGAAGGAGACAATACGTGTGTTCTTGATGGCTAGTGAGAGATAATCGTACTTAGGAGAGGGAGTTCTTGCACCTATGATGGAGTGAGGGATTATGGTACTTAGGGGGTGCGTGTCACAAGGAGAGAGAACAAGGGCGGAGAGTGTTGGATGGGTCTATATGTATAGCGCGAGCGAGACATGTGTATTTGTGAACCAGGGAGATATAAGGTCAGTTTGGTTTGCGTGCTGAGCATCTTTTGCCGAGCCTGGGGTTGTGCCTGGATTTCATGCACGCTTGTTTGGTTGCTACCCTGTGAAAAAAGAAAGCCCGCCTAGCCTGGATTCCCTTGCACTTTAATTAGCCCTTTGGACTCAGACATCGCAAGTAGCTCGCCCAGCGATCGATTTCAACGATCGCCGTGCTCGCCATGCGCCACGAGGCTAACAGTAGCCTGGATGGATATTTGCATTAAATAATTGCTCATGGACTGATTGATGGGATGTTGATGCTTTGCCTGGCCCAGACATGAACCAAATGCGTCAGCACCACACAAGCCTGGCCAGGCAGAAATATTTTACATCTCACGTCCACACCAGGCAGTACTGGCCATCAAGACATGAGGGTGAGGTCACAAACCAAACTGACCAATAAAGTTTCAGAGAGATTGAGGAGCCCCGATAAGGCTGAGTGGTGCGTCAGATAGCTGAGAGGGGGAAAGAGATATTCCATCCGCTCGATAATGCAGTGCATGCAAATTTTTTAGAAGTCAAACTTTGGAAACTTTGATCGGGTTTAGGCAAATATTATTTATATCTATAATACCAAAGATACATCATGCAAAACTACATTTCATGGTGAATCTAATGGTATATGTTTGTCGTTCTAGATGTAATTGTTTTTCTCCACGTACATGGTCAAACTTTGTGATGTTTGACTTTTCAATAAATCTATATGCTATGGACCGAGGAGAGTGCCTAAGTCGAGACAGATGAAGTGCGTGTGAAGGAGAATGAGTAAGTGTGCAAAAAGAGTATGTGTGTGAAAGAGAAAGTGACAACAAACGATAAATTAGAGAGAGAGAGTGTGTGTGTGTGTTTTTTCGTTTCTTATGCGAACATATCACGCATGCATCTCCGAGATAGAAAAGCGAGGCGAGGAGATACACGAAGATAGCTAGTGAGTGATTGTTTGCAACAAAGAGAGACACCCCTATAGCACATGTCCAATAGAGGTCTGGCCAACAAGGAACAAAGGTCGAGAGGGACACATGGAGAACATGGACGCATGGGGAGGGAGAGAGGGTGTGTTTGTGATAGAGAGATCTCCTCGAGATCGTGAGAGGACTATATGGGTGGGAGATCGAGGGAGGTGCATGCGCGATATAAAGATGCCCCGAGAGAAATCGAGATAGACCATGCACATGTTTGTGATGGAGAGTAAGATTAGCTAGTCATATACATATAGGTGGGATTGCGTGTGCCTACAATTGAGTGAGAGACCATCATACTTGGCTAGCTAGGCATGAGATTGTGTGTGTGCGTCTGAGATGGAGAGAGAACGAGGGAGAGAGATAGACTTTTAGATGGGCCTATCGAGTGCGAGTGAGATATGCATGTGTATGTGTGACCCAGGTAGAAGGAGAGTTTGAGAGAGAGGGGGAAGAGCTCCGAGATGACAGAGTGGTGCATGAGAGAGTTACGGGCAACGAGCCAAGGAATTTGTGTGCGTACGGTGAGTGCACCCAAGATATCTAGCTTGGACTAGAGTATCATACATAGTGCGAGAGAGACCTATAGGTGGAGTATATATGCATATAACTAGAAATACCCCCCTCCCCCCCCCACACACACACACAAAGAGAGAGAGATGGAGAGAAAGGGAGAGGGACCAACAAGGCTTGTGTATCGGATGCGTGCGACAGAATTGAAGATTTTCGGAGAGAGAGAGAGAGAGAGAGAGAGAGAGAGAGAGAGAGAGAGAGAGAGAGAGAGAGAGAGAGAGAGAGAGGAGGAGAGAGAGAGAGGAGGGAGGAGGAGGGAGGGAGGGAGGGAGAGAGAGAGAGAGAGAGAGAGAGAGAGAGAGAGAGAGAGAGAGAGAGAGAGAGAGAGCAGGAGTCTGGGAGAGGGAGAGGTCACGTTTTATGCATCAAAGACTGATATAAACCATGTTTTGATATAAACTTGCATTCAAATATATTTAATTTGGAGAACATGTTGTCTGCAATCCACACATGAACGGATATATGCGTATATCAAACAAGTTCATTAATTTTACTTTCAACATGTTCATGGAGTGCTATAATACTGTACAACATGCTACTCGATTGAGGTGTTCAATTTTGGATTTAGTTCACTATTTTGACCTAGTAAACAAGCTATTTCATTGAATCAAGATATTTCATTTTGGGTTTGATTCACGTTTTTGAGTGGGTCGACTATTTGTCATATAGTAAATCGCTAGCAACGAGCATGTAAAAACACATTACTCCCAAGCATCATCTCTCCATCTAAAAAGAAGTGGCAAGCTAATTTCAAAATTTGATTCAAATCGACTTGGTAAGCTAGACGTGGATGCTCGTTCTCCCAAAATTTGAACGAACCGTTAAACATCCTCTACTCGGTGGAATTCGCCCGAGCAAATAAATGGGAGACGCGAAATTGCCGTCCTATGTGGGACACGTATCAATTGGCCCATTGTACATCGAGGGTAGGTTCATAACTTCATCCAAGTGCGCCTTCTCGTCGTCTGAAATGACATGTACCGAATAATTCATAAACCATGGTCGGCAAAACATGCTCTCCTCACCCGAAATAGCTCGCGCCCACTATTTCAAAACACGCTCTCCTCGCCCGAAATCGCTCGCGCCCACTATATTTCAAAACATGCCCTCCTCGCCCGAAATCTCTCCTGCCCACTATTTGGGGAGAAGCAAAGTTACTCTACTATCCCCGACCCACAGTACACAGACCCAAGCCGAGAAGTCTAAAGGCAGGGGTAGAACTGCAACTCCCCCTTTCAGACAAATGCGTTCGTAAGAAATGGTTCCACTCCCCTCCCAATCCCCCCCCATTCATACCTCGTGGGCGCCAAAACACCTTCTCCCCGGAAGCTCCCTTCTCCCGATCCGCGAAACCTCAGCCCCTCCTCCATGGCGCCCCCACCACACCAATTTCACAGCCACCCTCCTCCCTAATGCCAGAGACATTGTCCATTTGCCGTCGTGCACTGGGCCATGTGCCTCTTACTCCGTGTTGTTGGAGCTACCTTGACGACGGCCGCGTAAACCGTACTAGAGCCGATTCACCCCCGTCGTTGTTCACGGCGCCAGAGCGGCTCCAACTTCGGATCCATCTAGAGTCCTGGCGCTGCTTCCTCGTAGCCGTCAACCATCACGACATTGTTGTTTCCCTGCCACCGGTCGCCACCGCAACTGCGCCGGCCTCATCGACTCGGCAGCTGGACCTACCTACTTCACCATGCCGCCAGATAGGTCGCACCCTCATCTCAAATCACTTTATTTAGGCGTCAGTTGTCTAAATTTTTATTCTGGGCCAATCGATTCCCAATGGGAAGCAGCACCCCTCGAGGCGGCGGAGCTCCTAGGCTGCCGGTTGGCTGGTGTCTAACGTAAGGGTGCGGGGCCGCAAGTTCGCCGTGGAAGCAGAGCTTAGATGCCTATCTTAGAGTTGTGTGGGTTGAAGGTACTGCCGCCGCGGAATCTGGATGACGGGGAGTCTTTGTGGATTGGCCCGGGGGCGGCGCAACCATGGCAGTGTGGTGGGGCGGGGAGCGGGGTTTTGGCCGGAGCCACGGACGGTGGAGGCAGGCTGCTCTATCATTGGTCGCTGGCTCTTCGGGGAAGATTTTGAACAGTGTCAGCCGGGAGGCACAAGACGGCCATCAAGCCATCCGGCGTAGATGGAACAGTACCAAAATAAAATAAAATCATGTGACCCCAATTTAGTCTTCAGTCAACATACGTGTGACCACTCTCGTACCTTGCTGTTGATCTCTTAGTGTATTTCTTCAGATCAAAGAGATATGTCATGCTTAACATTATGTGTTATCTGCATCTTCAGCCACACCGTCTTCCGACTCACCCCAGCTGCTCCAACAAGGGAAGCATACACCAGAAAGGAGCTATAGTCCCCACTCAACAGTTCGCGCGTGCCTGACATGGATAGCCACAACAACTTCAGGGCCATCGACAAGTCAGCACATGATGCTCACTCCTATGGATGGCAGCCAGATAGGTTGTACCCTCATCTTACTTGTGTGCAACATTTATGGCTTTGTTATTCATCTAAGCATGGAAAATAGATTATCACATTTCACTATATATTCATGCTGATCTCTTATGGGTCTTGTTCAGGAGTTAACGTTGTTCCATAGTTCAGCTAAGATACTTGTTCTTTAGGTAACGTTGTTCCATAGTTATCATCCATCAGCCAATGCTATCCCACAGGCTGGTGATTATAGTATTATACCACTTCTAGTATTACCTATGTTGTTCTTTAATACTTTTGTGTGCCATCTAGTTAATCTCGAGTACAAACAATACATATTATGTAGCTTTCATCTGTGTTCTCCCTTTAGTTTTTGAGACCTCTTGCTGCTAGTTAACCCCAGTCCTACTATTTATGTCGTCTCCTACAGGCACTCATTACATAAATCTAACTACTAGTTGTCTTCCATGCATGTCAGATATAATTGCACACACTGATATATCCACAAGAACCTCATGGAGCAATGTAAAGGCCAATAAACTTGATGTCAATGTACCAATATGATGGAACATGTAAAGGCAGTTCTTCAGAAGACTTGCAGAAATATGATGAATCCTCTTCACCCCACAAGGTCCTTGCTCTAACTTGGCCTGTGATATGGGTACAGCATGCATATAATGTCCTGGAGTGTATGTACTCTGTTGCAATGCCATGTGCTTAGCATGCTGATCATGCATGTAAATATGTCATGCCTTCCTGTTTTTCAGTACCTATTCCATTCATGATAACATGTTTTGAAATTCAAGTACTGTCATTCTACTCTATCACAATGCCATCTGCTTAATTTGGACATCATGCTTCTGACTATCTTATGCATTGTTATTCATCAGTATGTACTTCATCTGTCTACCATACCATGTTTTTTTACATTGAAGTGATGTTCTAGTGCTCTGTTGCAATGCCATCTTAGTTTCCCAATCATACACGTGTATGTTGCCTTAGTTTTTTCTGTACGTATTCCACTAGCATATAGTTTTACGTTCAATTAGTGTTTTTTACTGTGTTGTCCTGTCGTATCCCTATCTCTTACACCATACTCCCTCCGTCCGGATTACATGTTGCCGAAATGGAAAAAAAGGATGTATCTAGAACTGAAATACGCCTAGACCCATCCATTTTTCCGGATGGAGGGAATACATGTCAATATGTCATGCCTTTCTATTCTTCAGTACCCATTCCATCTCTCTATTGTAGCATGTTTTATAATTAAAGCACCATTCTTCTATACAAGGCATGCAAGGGGAAGATGTTTATGTTAGAATCTGAAGGGTTACAAACAAGGCCTTTGCAAAAGATCCAAACACCAGGAGATAATAAACCAAATCCAGTTTTTATAGATACTGCTCCAGCACAGAGAAACCCAACTCCTACTGATAATAAGCCGATTCCTGTGGCCAAAGAACTAGTACGCTCCAGTCCAGCAAAAATATCTCAACTCCATTCTAAGAAGCGTGTGCGTATCCTTGCATCATGAAATTTTATAGCATGATGATCATATTTTCTACATGTTTCTTACCCATCTCTCTTTTAGAAAATAAGCTTAACAGATAGAATAATTTCTGCACTGGTATCGTCTATGAGGAAAGATTCTTGCAGGAATTCTCTATGATCCAATGCAGATGTAAGTACCTGTTGTATATCACTATATTTTTACATCAGCATGTATTTTGTTAATCGGCGTGAATCCAACCTTTATCTGATCTAAATTTAGTTGTAGCAAAATGTATGATTAAATGCCACAATGTTGATTTTTCTAAGGAAAACTGCCTTGTAGTTTTGCATCCTGAGTTGCATGAGTGTATTATCCCATATCAGTGGGTTTGAATACTTTGGTTCTGCAGTGGGTTTTTAGTGTTTTTTTTACTGTGTTGTCCTGTTGTATCCCTAGCTCTTACATCATACTCCCTCCGTCCGAATTACATGTCGCATAAATGGATAAAACTGGATGTATCTAGAACTGAAATACGCCTAGACCCATCCATTTATTTCCGGATGGAGGGAATACATGTCAATATGTCATGCCTTTCTATTCTTCAGTACCTATTCCATCTCTGTTGTAGCATGTTCTATAATTGAAGCACCATTCTTCTATATAAGGCATGCAAGGGGAAGACGGCTATGTTAGAATCTGAAGGGTTACAAACCAGGTCTTTGCAAAAGATCCAAACGCTAGGAGATAATAAACCAACTCCATTTTTCATAGATCTTGCTCCAAAGACAGAGAAACCCAACTCCCATCGATATAAGCGATTCCAAGGCCAAAGAACTAGTCCGCTCCGATCCAGCAAAAGAATGTCAACTCCATTCTAAGAAGCGCAGCGTATCCTCGCATCATGAAATTTTATAGCATTCTGATCATATTTTCTACATGTTTCTTATCCATCTCTCTTTTAGAAAATAAGGTTAAACGATAGAAGACTTCCTCCATTGGGATCGTATTCGAGGAAAATATCTTGTGGGAATTCTTTGTGCTCCAATGCTGATGTAAGTACCTGTTGTATATCACTATATTTTTACATCAGCATGTATTTTGTTAATCGGCGTGGATCTAACCTTTATCTGATCTAAAATTAGTTGTAGCAAAATGTTAAAGGCGCTAATGTTGATTTTTGTAAGGAAAACTGCCTGGTAGTTTTGCATACTGAGCTGCATGAGTGTACTATCTCATATCATGCACATTACTGAATTGTAGTGCTGCTCTGGTTACCCATTCATTCATTGTGTCAATGTTGCTTTCGTATTACCTTACCTGGCTGATGATAGCTGTGCCATATTGTGTTAATTTGGTGTAGGCTAGCTTCCCAAACGTTTGTTGTGTCAATGTTGCATTCCTATTATCTGACTTGGCCAATGATAGCAATGCTAGTGCGTTAATTTGGTGCGGGCTGCTGAAGAGAAGAAGACAAACTCTGAAAACAGCAAAGCAACCCCATTGTTTCTTTCCAGTAAATCTAGGCCAGGTAATATGGTAATAACTCATGATTAATCTGTTTGGTTCCCCTCCTAATTTATGTTATGATGCAGTGGTCAAGACACTCTCCACTATCAATAATACAAGCCTGCCAAAATCGCATCTGAATCTGTTCAGTATCCTCTGTCTCAAATGCAACGGAAAAATGTATGTTTGTGAACCAATTAATGGCTAAAGCAATGATGGAAATGGTGGAGGAATCAGAGGTGCAGAGTCGTGCGACACAACAACTAATCAATGTTTTCAGAGACAGTGTAGCAAAGCAGCAAGAACTTGCCCACATGCTTATGGGCGTCATCCGTGCTGAGGTTGCAGATTGTGATGTTGTAGATCGTTAGGTTCTATTCATTTATTTGCACTGGCATCAATCTTTGATTTCCCAGTGGATGTAATTTCCTGTAATATATGCTGGATGTGCAACGTTTTTCCCTATATGTCGTACCTTTACTTGATCGGTTTTGGTCCTGTGCATAATTGCTCATCGTAATGGGCTCAAATTATCTAATTTGGCCGAAAGACATGTACGAACTTTAGTGGGCCCATTAAGTTAATCTGTCGTTACTAGGCCGAAAGTTAATGGTCGACCCTCTTACCTCCTGGGTCGTTAACACGCTGACATCGAACCGGGCAACAGGTGGGCCCAATTGATTTCACGGGCGGTTAACAGGTCGTTACTAAGTTCGGGCTACATATGGCCCAACTATACTGTAGGCCTTTAGCAGGCCAAAAGAGACAGCGGGCTTGTACTGGACCATGAAGAGCATGGGCTGCTAAGAGGCTGAAAGTCAGGTCGTATTGTAAATGGCCCAACTGTGTTGTGGGCCTTTAGCAGGCTGAAAGAGAAACCAGGCTGGTATTGGACCATGAAGGGCATGGGCCGTTAAAAGGCCAAAACTAAGGTCCAACTACAAATGGCCCAACTCATTATGATCCGTTAACCGGCCGAAAGGCACATAGGGCCGGGAATTGTCCCAACACTTAAATGGGTCGTTAAAAGGCCAAAACTCAGGTCCGACTACAAATGGCCCAACTGATTTATGGGCCGTCAACAGGCTAAAAGAGACATCGGGCCAGAAATTGGCCCAACACTTAAATGGGTCGCTAAAAGGCCGAAACTCAGGTCCGACTACAAATGGCCCACCTAATTTATGGGCCGTCAACAGGCTGAAAGACACACCGGGTCGGAAATTAGCCCAACATTTAAATGGGTCGCTAAAAGGCCGAAATATGTACATCCTGAAAATTGGCCCATCCATTGAATGGGTCGTTAACAGGCTGAAATCTCATCAGGCCGATATTGAGCCCAAATATATAGCGGGCTGTTAACGGGCTCAAACTGACGATGGGTTGCAATGGTGTCAAATCTTTAACGGGCCGTTGACGGGCCGAATTGGCACCATCTCGTATGGGCCGTGGGCTTAAATGGACCTGACACAAGTAGGCCTTATATGGGCCGGCCTGCTAATTTTTACTGGGCCGGCCTTTTTCACCAGAATGGGCCACTGTTGGGCCATGCCGTGTGTTGACCTATCATAGGCGCCTCCTGTCCAATGAGTGGATGACATCTCTCCTAACGGTGAGGCAACATGTGTTTCCTCCTGCCAATGATGATTTTTCACGTGGAAAATCCCCATTGGTCCGGGCTGTTAACGGGTTATCAGATCCAAAACCGGACCCATAGCTCAACGGCATTCCATTACGGTGGATGCCATGTGTTGATCACCCTTGATGAAAGCACTTCTGTGACGCGCGATTTATTGTCATGGAAGTGGACACTTCTGTGATGATAATTTTGGTAATGTCATGGAACACTTCTACGACAGCACAGGTATGACTATCTTGATTCTGTCATAAAACCGTCATGGATATACATGCCTGACAAAAAGCGCGACCTACTGTGACAAACACGTATCATCATGGAAGTGTATTTTTTTTAGTGCAGGCAACGGCAGCAACAGCACACGAGCATCAGTAGCAAGCAAAGCAGTAGCTAGCAAAGCAGCAAGTAGCAGCAGAAGTAGCGCAAGGAGAAGGAGCAGCACGCACGTACGTACGCGTGATGACCCACAAGTATAGGGGATCGCAACAGTTTTCAATAAGTAAGAGTGTCAAACCCAACGAGGAGCTAACGGTAGAATAAATATTCCCTCAAGTTCTATCGACCACCGATACAACTCTACGCATGCTTGATGTTCGCTTTACCTAGAACAAGTATGAAACTAGAAGTACTTTGTAGGTGTGATAGGATAGGTTCGCAAGATAGTAAAGAACACGTAAATATAAACTAGGGGCTGTTTAGATAAAGACACAACTAAATTAGTAAAAGTAAAGAGCTTCTTATCACGAGAAAGTTATTTGTCCCTAGGCAATCGATAACTAGACCGGTAATCATTATTGCAATTTTATTTGAGGGAGAGGCATAAGCTAACATATTTTCTCTACTTGGATCATATGCACTTATGATTGGAACTCTAGCAAGCATCTGCAACTACTAAAGATTCATTAAGGTAAAACCCAACCATAGCATTAAAGCATCAAGTCCCCTTTATCCCATACGCAACAATCCCTCTTACTCGGGTTTGTGTTTCAGTCCCTCACCAACCCACTATAAGCGAATCATGAACGTATTGCAACACCCTATAGAGGGAATCCCTCACGCTTGCGCGACATGGAGGGCACCATAGGACAGCACCAATAATAAAACATACAACTCAAACCAATCGCGATCATCAAATAGCCATTAGGATAAAACAGATCTACTCAAACATCATAGGATAGCCATACATCATTGGGAAATAATATATAGCATTCAGCACCATGTTTAAGTAGAGATTACAGTGGGCAAGAGAGAGGTTACACCGCTGCATAGAGATGGGGGAAGGTGATGGAGATGTTGGTGAAGATGACGGCGGTGTTGGTGAAGATCGCAGTGATGATGATGGCCCCCGGCGGCGTTCCGGCGCCACCGGAAGCAAGGGGGAGAGAGCCCCCTTCTTATTCTTCTTCCTTGGCCTTATCTCTAGATGGGAGAAGGGTTTCCCCTCTGTTCCTTGGCTCCCATGGCTTGGGAGGGGTGAGAGCCCCTCCGAGATTGGATCTATCTCTCTGTTTCTGCGTTTCCTGATTCTACCCCTTCACCGTTTCCCTAATATCTGGAGATCCGTAACTCCGATTGGGGTGAATCTTTCGCCCAGATCTTTCTCATAAAATTATCTTTCTTGCACTAG